>CAKAOJ020000164.1:87500-687500 GCA_916701645.2 Sebastolobus alascanus
TGCGGTAATTATGCTGAATTCAACAGTAATAATTCAGGGTTCAAGACGGGTGTTACACATTTCTGCCCACGACAAGTTAACACTCATTTCAAAAAGGCATGGCTTCGGGTTCATGACCTCAAGGAAGTTATCTAAATGCCACACAATTACGCTGACACAGTACTGTGCATTCATCATCCTCGGCCGCTCTGTCAAACTCATTTTCCATATCGTTCACTACAGTTATTGTGGAGAAAGGGACGAAGGCTCAAGGTCGGTCGAATGGTTAAATGTTCCAGTGAGTATTATGCCCTTGCACAAAATATCCTCTTTTGTGGCAGAATTGTTGTCCACTGTTAAGAGACTGTCTCAAGGGCAATGACATTTACTAGGGATGTACGTGTTTGTGTGTGTGTATTATAGGTGGAGTGACAGAATTTAGGAGCAGCATCATCCCAGACTGACATCAGTTAGATTCAGAGGTATTCACAGCGGCTATGCCCGCAAGTGCCTCAGACAGCTGGGACAGAAGGATTCGTGACGTCTGTTCTTTGGGTCATCAGATGTCTGTGAGAGAAATCTATTCTGCAGCTTCAGTCTCCATTGCCTGTCCGGTTGCACTCTCGACAGTCTTTGAGGCCTTTAAAAAAAGAAATGATTGAAATTAGATACATTTGGAAAATGTATTCTTGTTTGTTGAAAAAACAAACAAACACTGCCCTTTAACTCACCTTCTTTTTCTTCTTCTTCTGAGTCTTACGGCTGGCTGAGCTTTGAAGCAAAGCCTTTAAATGGAAAGAAAGTACATTAAAATGACTTTCATAACCTCACACAATACATCAACACATAATGGCTTTGAGAAAGCCTAGTCAGCTAACAGAATGCTACAGCAACCCCATTAGTCTGATCCTTTCTTTTGGAGAAGAGAATTCAACAGCCCATCCATCAAACACATTTTACCTTCAGCTCTGCATCCTCCACTTCATGCTCAGACTTGTAGAGTTCTGGCTCAAAGAGGCTGTTTGTGATTCGCAGAGGTCCGTTGGCCATGAGCAGCACGGTGAACTTGAACTGGGCAACGAATTCACCTGGACAAAGAGGAGGTTGAAAAGTTGCATTAAACAATCCCACTTGGTTTACAATTTGGGCATCAAATGTTTCAGTTCAAAGGGCAAAACGAAATGTGGACACTATGGTGCTGTTAACTAAAAGAAAACTAATTATTAGGACTTCTCTTAGAATTGCATATTAGAACAAGCATAGGTCGATTCTTATAAACATCACCAATCAGTTAGTAGGTTCTACAAATATGCTTTTCTCTTTAAATAGCACTATAAAGTCCCCATGAAATGAAAAATACATTTTCCCAGTTTTAATCCCGTGTCCCTGTATTAATTGTTTATCTCTTGTTATATGCCAAATATGTCATCAAAAAAATAATCAGTATCCGATTATTTTTACATCAAAATCTGATCAAAATTCCTGTCTTTTCTCTTCCTGTAAACGTTTTTAAATGTTTGATGACTCATCCTGCACTCGGGGGCGTTTACAAAAATTCATCCAATTAAATGAGATTTTGGCTGACTAGCTGGCCACACTGGTCATATAAAACCACACCTCACCGTTTGTGGATCGTAGTAGCCAACAGAGCAATATGGAGAGAGACAAGAAGAGATGTGTGTTTGGGTATCAGTGGGCATAAACATTGTTTTCATTTCCAAAACAATGTGGCTAAGGTCCGATTAATTCAAGGGAAACTTTGCCGATTTTCGGCAGTATATGCAGATGAACGGTAAAAGACTGCCGGATGATAACTCGAAGCGACTGGTGGACTTTTGCCGACGGATGAGCGGGGGGGCTCCGGGCGCCGTTCATCTGCGTGTACTTCCCAACAACACGTGAGGGAGGGGTGTGTGGAGCCAACAGGGGATTTAAAAGACAGCACATGACTGCATTTTTTTTAGCGGAAGGACAATAATGCTGAAGAAATTTGCTGGATTTTTTAAATGAAAACACAAGTCCGCATTAGTTTACCAGTGAGATGATGAAATACAATCCAGGAAGTCCAGTTTGTACAATACATAAGTGAGTTCTAATGCTCATAAGACACCCTAACAATTTAGAATATTATGAGACAGGATTTGACAACTCTGTCAAGTTTTTCCAGCAACAACCATTGTAAGCAGTTCACTTTGTAAAGTAAGCTATTAGTAATGCACACCTGGACATATTTAACAGGCCAGTGCAGTCTGGTCATGGATGGCATTGCAGTAACTTAAATTAGAATGAACAAGGATGCTGCTTTTTTTTGAGACAGTGCTATTGTGCGGTCCGAGCACGGCCTCAGCTGACCAGAAAAAAATAAATAAAAATCTTTGTTTGAGGACATCCCTACACTCTATTACATTATTTTCCATTGAACAGGAAGGACATTGTCTACATGACAGTAAACTGAATATCATTGGGTTTTGGACTGTTGGTCGGACAAAACAAGACATTTGAAGAAGTCACCTTGGGCTGAGAGGGGACATTATTGTGGACATTTTTCACAATTTTCTTTTGAGATTTTATAGACAAACGAGTAAATCGAGAAAATAAGCCGTAAATGGAACTCTTTATTATTCACTGAGGTATGTCTTCTGACATTTCCTATTACCTACTGGGTGCCATATCTTCTTCATGCTTACAGGTTGTGTATGAGTCGGTCTGAGGGCAGATACCAGAGGAGAGAGAGTGAGAGTAGAGGAGAGTGTCGTGCAGTTGTAAATGCAATTGTTTTTGTGGAAATTGTGAGGGACAATGAAGGATAACCCTCATCTCTGAGGTATTTTGGTTTAGTTTTTGTCTTTGTCGCGTATCTGTTAACCTAAATGAACTGAACCCAACCAAGACCACTGTACGGTTGTAAACGCAGTAGGACCAGAGTGGACGACACTGCGAGGAACGAATTAAGTCGAGCTCCCCAGGGTTCCTTCAAGGCCGGCATCCTTTTCTTGTAGATTGACAACCAAGGCATTTCTTGTATGTACGGTCTATTAGAAGCTGGGACGGCCACAAGGCTTTTTGGTAATTAAATCCCGTAGGCCTAAAAAACAATGACTCAAAAGAAACTTTCAGACCTCACTTCATTTGGTTCACATATAAACAATCCTACAAGATTACCAAAACTCTTAAATCCTACAAGATTACCAAAGCTCTTAATTCCATCCCTCATTGTTCCACTCACCCTCTTTCTCATGCAGCACGTTGAACGGCTGCAGCAGCTCATGTTTGGTACACTCCACCACGCCCAACCTGGCCTTGCCTTCATCGAACGCTCTGAGGACACAGAGAAAAGAAAAATGAGGAGGTGAAACCTGGGAAATTATCTTATTAAATATACAATGAAAAAAAAAAAAAGAAGAAGAAGTTCAAAGACGCTACCTCAGAGTGAAAGGCATTGTGTCGAAGCGCCTCTCCATCTCACTGAAGAATGTCCGAGATGTCTTCATCTTTAAGCCGTACACCTTGTTGGGGTCTCGTTTGAAAACGGTGGTCCTCTGACCTCCGTCCTTCGCCTGAATTGCAAAAACATATTATAAATATCTTGCCTTTAAGACATTTTCAAAACTAAGCAGAAGCATCAATTTATGCCTCTCTCACCTTCCCCTCTCCTGTGCTGATAAGCACATCCACTGCATATACCTCATGCACCTCAAACTCAGCCTTCTCATGGTCCTTTCTGCAAGAAAAAAGTGACGACATCAACCACTGGTTAAAAACACTCATCGGATCAGTGACGGGAAGCACTTGTTGAGTGAACTCACTTTTGCTGGTCCGTTGGGTTTTGGATGATAGTTTTCTCCCCATCGATCACATGTTGTTTGAGCTGATGGGACAGCATGCCTGCACACATCGAAGGAATAAACGGAGTCAAGCGTGTCAAATTACATTCGGCAAACGTTTACCGTTGGAATCACAGAGCTTGAAGGTGCCAAATGCTCACAAAACAAACACCCACCTTCAATAGGGGAGCACTTGAATGACTTTGCAATCTTGTTCCAGGCTTCTGTGACCTGTGAGTTCTGATGGAAGAGACACGATGATGTTTATTAGACGAGCTGTGTACAGTGAAGCCGACGCTCGAATCAGCGGTCACGGTGGGGGGAGTTTTACCTGGTTTCCTGGCTTAACAAGACGCAGAGCAGCCTCAGCGCAGAGGTGAGCTGCTTTGAGAACGTCAGCCTTCCGTCCGGTCAGTGGGTTGTCCTGAAGTAACACGGCAGGAAAGTTTAATAGTTACAAGACGTGAAATAGACCCTTTTACAGTTTGCAAACAATGATGACGTGTGCAAGTGTACGCGCAGTTTGGCAACGGAAGTACGGCAGAGTGCAATAGCTTGTCAAGCTATGCAAGGGCATTATTAGATTATTAGATCGCAAATTCAACCTAAACAAATTGACGTTCAGATCCGCGTGCTATTAGTGAGTCGGTAGAATCCATTAGCAAGTGGCCAAATATTCAGTGGCTAGATATATACACGTATTTGGTGGAGAAACTTAGCGGTGTAACGTTACACCAGCGAGAAATTACGAGCATACAAGTCACCAGATGCTTACAACTACGTTATCTGTGGTCATGTACGGAACGTCAAATACCATGACATAGACTAAGAGTTTTGAGTTTATTTTGTTTTAAAATGGCCGCTACAAACACGTTTACTTTTGATCGTGTCCTCTGTCCAGTGGTAGTCAACACGTTTTAACAGCTTGCAGCCATAAATGCGTGACACTCGGCCGAATGCGTCGTTGTTGTAGTGACAACGGCATGAAAACATGAACAGAACATGTAGGTGTCCTCGTAAAGCCTTCAATCAGTTTTAAATAAATACTCATCCGTGTTCATTATCTACGCCAAGCATTTACGCAAGTTGCTACGAGCAATCACGGACGCATTCGGCTGAAAGTCACCAGTTAACACGATTGCTCGTTAAACCGAAACACCTGTTGCTCTGAAACGGTCGTGATCCTGTCAGAGTTCTGTAGAACTCGAGTCCGCTGTTGGTATATCGATTCTGACAACCGAACATGATATTCTGATGCTGGTAACAATTTTAATTCAATGTTTAAAGCTTGCTAACTTATCTGGATGGCTGGGGCAAAATGACACTTCCGTTGCCAACATGCACGCGCATATTTTTGATGGCGTCGCCTGTAAAAGGGTCTATACCAGAGTTACAAATCACGGCTCTTGTGAATAAACCAAAAAAAAGCACAACAGTGCAGGAATAATTCAACGGTGACGGCATACCTTGGTCACTCCAACAACTAAGCTGTGAGCCACATTTGAGATGAAGCCGTCGACGTGCACACCCAGATCACTGTGAACGAACAGAACAGAAAACGTGAGCTAAAGAAGGTATAACCCATAAATATAGACAATAACGTATTTAGTACACAGGATGGACATGTAGACATTCGGCAGCTTACATTTTGACAACGTCCCCGTCCTTCAGTATGACATCCTGGTCACTCTTCAGAGGGGAGTGATGGCATACACAGTTGTTAACTGACACACAAGTAGGAAAAGCGATACCTGCGAGAAAGAAAGGGTGAATGAGGGAGTGCTGAGTCAGAGACACTGATGGCGGCTAATGAATGCAACAAAAAACGTACCTTTCTTCATGTCTTTTTCCTTCTTGAAGATCTTCCCAGTTTCTGCCATGATGAAGGCGTCTCCCTTTTCACACAGGCTGAGCACGGAGACTCCAGCCATAGCTGCCACGACCACCGTCTTCAGAGCCTCTGCAAGACGAGAGATAAAATGAGCCATGATAACAGAGTGTATGTACTGCTGGGCTGCAACTAACGATTATTTTCATTATCGTTAATTCTTTTGATTATTTTTTAGGTTCAGTCGATTAATAATCGGTTTCATAAAATATTAAAAAAAATGTGAAAAATGCACATCAGAGTTTCCCAGTTTCCCCCCGATCCAAAAACCATCCATTAATTTTTTGTCCATTGATTCAATTAATCGTCTAATCATTTCAGCACTGTTATGTTTTTTACATTTTTTTTATTAAATGAACAGGTTCCAGGCTCCCATCACTGCGGATGGATAGGATGGATAGTTTGGTCAACATTAACACAAAGAACGACTCTTGCTCACTGTTCAAGGCTCAATTAGCGGCTAGTGAGTGTTGACAGCAAACTACACTGTGAACAACTCGTTTGATTTGGACTACGCTGATGTTATGTTAAGCAGAAGATAAACATTTGACAGATTATCTCACGGCTGTATATCAGATTGAAACAGCAAAACACTAGTAGTAATAGAGGGCTTAACTTCAGATAAGTAGGTCAGCTGTGATAAGCTACAATACAAAATCACAAGGACACACACACAGTGTCATTAATGTCATGCACCTACCGCGTAAGGTCATCTCCACAACCTAGTCCAAGAAGGGACTGTGAATGGAAAAACGACCAGTCACTGAAAATTGATATTGAGCCATATGAATTTTTTTAAGGGATCGGTCTGCTATAAAGCAAGCATATTTACCCACTCCCATGCTGATAAGAGTATTAAAGTAAATACGTGACAAATCTCCCTTCAAGGTACATTTTGAACAGATAAATGTATGTGTGATTAATTGCGATTAAATATTCTAATCCGATTGACAGCCCTAGTTAATATACTAAAAGCACAGGTGCAAACAGACTTTTAATGCCTTTAGGTTTATTAGATCTATATTGTATTTACATGAAGACGGTCCAATTATGACGTCACACTAACGATGCGTACATGTGGCCTTGAAAATAACACATTGCCGTTATGCATATTTGCTTCAACCACAAGTAATAACGGAAGTTTATGACTCATGTTGGTGACTTTATATTGTGTTTTTTGATTTTGTCTCGTTCTTCAAAGTGAAATAAATAATTTACATTTTAGTCTATTTGGTGTTTAACTAGCTTCTGCTACTCCAGTAAGTTAATGACTTCAAATGACACCATTAAAGACAACCACATTTTCAAATTGTCTCTATTTAATAAGCTGTATGTTAGACATTTAAACATCAGCAACTCGGTAAAGTATTTGGAACAACCCAATTTATTTCGCACTTGTCATTGTTATCTGTTAACGTTAGCAGCTGCAGCTAGCTGACGCTTTGCTAGTGAGCTAGCTCCTCCACTAGCCGCTCAGCTAGCTCACCAGGCTAACGTGACAGTTAAACAAATATGGGCTCCTATAGAGAAAAGCTCGGGGTAAATATATAGCCAGCGTTATGTTTCATTCATATTAAACACGCACCCTGCTTTCTACTATGATCTAGCGTTGGCACCGCTGCGGCACATGGCACAGCTGCTGCCCGGGTACGACTAGCTGACACTGCTAGCTAACATTAGACGGATCCTGATACTTATGTTAACGCTGCGTTTCACTTACGATTCGCAATCTCGGCCCCCATCTTGTACTTGGTGACCACCAAGTCGTCGGCGATGGTCTGCTCCTGCGTCTCGTCGTCTCCAGACATGTTGGCAAGTGTTGTCCGCGAACTCAGAGTAACTTTTTTCGGGTTGTCAGTCAGTCAGTCAGTCACAGGATGGACCACGCTGCTCTCTGCACCGGCCCGCCCGACTTCACTCGGAAAGCTCTACGATCTCTAGATCCCGCCCGCTGCCAAAGATACACTATGCGGTCAAGATAGTTCACCGCCTGGCTTCGGTGCGTTGAGTGTTACAACCGAAAAAGGGCATATGTGATATTTTAAATCATATCATCAGCATTTAAAATTAGACCGCGGAAGAGTATTCATAGCCAAAATGATAGTCTGCTGATATACAGCTGTTATATATGAAGTTTATTATATCAGGATAACCCCTTGGGATGCATCATCTCGTATTCAAGGGTGTCCTAAACAAACACAAGACAGAGACCGAACAGACTACAAAACAGTCTGATAAAAAACACAACAGAAAAACAACAAAACAACACAACACAACAGAAAATAATACAAAATAAATAAAATAAAACAGAAACAAAAATAAATAAGTAAAGATGACAATACAATAAAATAATAATAATAATAATAAACGAGATTTTATTACAGCATTATATTGGACACAATCACAGAGTCAAGCTCAAGTTATAGTGAAGTGAAGAAACTAAGTAAAGGAATGGAACAGTGATAGCATTACTGGAAACATAGACAATTTGTTTTAAGGTGAGAAAATAAAACATTTTTAAAAATGCGAAAAGATAACAGAGAACGGATATCTATAGGTAACATATTCCAGTCATAAGGAGCCCTAAACATAAAAGTTTTTTTAATGTAGCTGTTAATGTATGTGTGAGGGCCAGCACCTAGGCAGTGAGCACCGCCCCTTGTAGGTGTGGTTGAGTGGAGCTGCCTGCCTTCATAAGGCCAGGTGTGGGTGATTAGAGTCTCTTTGTCTGACTCCTGGTAGATGTGTGGCAGGTCAACACTGTTTGTTCAGGTAAGGGAGACATTTTTGGAGGAAAAATGTCTCTATTGTTTTATAGTGAGTTTAACCACTCCCTCTGTATATAGATTTGTAGTGCAGCTGTGTCCTGAGCCGTCCAGATTGATGCTCTGTAATCCAATACTGAAAAGGTATGTTGCAGAAAAACTTAAATCTGTTAATGTCATATTATATCTTAGGAGTAATATGGTCAATCTAAACCTTTTTAGGGAAAGATTCAGCCTTTTGCCTCTCCCGTGGTTGAGCCACAGCAGAGCCAGTGACTGCAGTGAAGTAGGGCCCTGAGGAGTAAGGTAACTGAAAGTAGTCTGGTAATGTAGGAGGGCTGCTCCCTCTGAGGTATATTCTTTCAGAAATATTTGATTTTTACCATGTTTACTCTTCTTTTTTCAGATTGAAGCTAGACTGCTGCTTTGCCTAGATGCGTTTAACACCGAAGCCTGATTTAATGTGACCACTGACTGTTGTACATGAACTTAGACTGAGGCCGTGCTTAGCAGCCTATTTGTTGATTTGGATACATCCAAGTCTAAATGTTACATTGTGGTGTCTGTGATTTAAAATACTTTTTAATCCTTTGTAAACCAGAACCAACTGATTCACACTATATTGTATTTTTATTTCTGTTCTTCTAGGCAGTGGGAGACCTGCGGGTAGTGGGATAGTTGTGGCATTTCCCCTCTCTTCGCATGCTGTGTGGTAGGCCCAAAAGGGTGATAGTCACTTTTTACAGTTTCATACATTATCTATTTGCAGTGCTGGTTGCAGTGTAGTGTAAGAGTTTAGTGTGCTCACGTGGTGGGTTTAAAGAGGGGTTACAATCGAATCTCCCCGCAGACAGTACCCTGCCTATAGTATTTGGCATTTCTTTGGTGTCTAATCTAAAGAGGGGGTCAGTTGGAGTGGGTATGGATATGCTGTTTTAACTATTTATTATTGCTGAATAAATCCTGTTAATTTTATGATTGCTCTCTACTTTTTTTTAGGTTATCCATTTCCATAACATTTTCCTTATTTTATTCAATAAATTTGGTAGTGTTGAACTGAATGCACGTCTCCCGCTCTTGAATTTGTGAATTTAATTGTGTCAATACTAAAGTAATTGAGGCCTATTGCCTGTGGGTTTCTGCAGTAGCATTACATTGGCCATTCTCTATACTGTGGTGGGTTACATATGCATTATGTCTTTATTAGGCTGCATTTATGGGGAATAAACACATATCAAGGCCTGCAGAAACCAGCATGATAGATTAAATAGGGGTCAGTAAATGGATACATTCTGAAAGTCTTATGTTCAGGGATGACGTATTTTTGGAGGCCAACCAGGAAGTTAGCATTGCCCTGGGTTCCCTCCACAAAAAGCCAATGGGATTTTTCCATTGGGTTTTGGATTATTGCAGAAAAAAAAATCTGTGGCAAACACACGTTTATGATACTTACATGTTTTGTTCAACAAGATAATCTTCACAAATCATCACCCTTTTATGATGTTTGAAGTGAAAATGCAATCGCTAGAAGTAAAACGCTAACGTTAGGCTATAGACGAGGATTTGGAAATTATTGAGCCACTCAGCCTATTATTCTCAGGTTAAAGTTCATAGAGTTCACATTACTTTGTGGTGATAAAGTGCATCAGTGAGTCCCTCATCCAAGGACATTTCAAAAGGACTTGCTAAATCATTTTAACTAATTTACACAGTAAATTGTGGTAAACGATAGACTGTATAAGTGATAAACCCATTAGAATAGAACATAAACGGGATTTCAGCGAAAACGGAAACATGCTGAAGTGATCATCTCACTTCTCTGATCATCTCTGATCGGCCTCTGACCAAATCGCGCGCGAGTGCGTCACTGATGCGTTCACTTGCCTCCATCTCATTTTCTGCTGTTCATAGAGTGTCAGCATGAGCGGATACATGGTGATGTGCAAAAATAACTTTTGTTTTGCATATATTATGTATCATATTGCAACATTATTTTTTAAAAGAGAATACATATTTTCATATTCTATTGTTTTACTACACACAAATCAATGACACAGGTGATTTGATATTTGCAAAATAATCGCATTTATTCATTTATAGAATAATTCATATAATAAATTGTACAAAAAGACTGCTCTACAGAAATGGGACACATCATCTTAGTGCTAGAAATTACACAAGTCTTGTAACAATGAAGCAGTCAGATTTATAGAAAATGCATGGCAACGAAGACAGAGAGGTATTCAACATAATAAAGACTTTTTCTTTGTTATAGAAATTTAATTTTTTGAAATTTTCTCTTTTTTAATATGTGGAACTGTATGTTTGGATTGGTCATGTGGCCATCCCAGTTGTTGCTGTTCAGTATCTAAGACTATATAACAGGGCAGTAAAGCATTGTGTATTTTGTGATAAAAGCAACACATTTGGAACAGATGTAGGTTTATATGTTATGAAAAGATATAGATATCGGGGCATGACAAATTTGGCCCCTGAAGGCCGTAGCAGCCATTTTTCAAAATGGCCACCAAATAGGCACTTATTATTCCTAAATGTTGCAAAAAACTGATTTTATGACTTTTGATGATTTCCAAGGTGTGTTCAAGCTGATTAGATCAGATGTCAGAAGATCACAGTCATGTTTTTTCCCTCTTTATTTTTAATAATATGGGCTGGGCACCTTATGGTATAGATCAGAACACAAATAAACAAATCAATCAATCTATCAAAAACACACAGTTGTAAGGTAAACTTTATATGGCTGTTTTTAATTCAGGAACTGCCCACCATACACTTTCAAGTTCACGGGCAAACACCACATGTTTCTACTGCTTCAGCCTTTATTTTGCGGTTCTGTACCAACTAACAGTTGGTTTCATAAACATTTATTTACAGCATAAAACTGTGGAAGGAGACTCGGACGTATTTATTTTATCACTTTGTTTTATCTTACAAAGTTTGTTGGATGCTGGGAAAACTTTACAAAACTACCCACATTTATGACAGGAAGTAAAGTAAGCGTTACTGTTGTATGTCCCAGTCCACATTATTAGGTGCGTACAGCATCTGGCTTGAGGAACAGTCTGCTGTGCCAGTAGTCTGGGTTGTCAAATGATGTGTTGCTGCCAGGCTCCCCCATCCCAGCATACACCTTGATGTATCCCCCGATCCCTGCACACCTGCCACTGCCCGTCTCCTCAGAAACAGCCCTCCCCTTCACTGGGAGGTTCTGGTAGTCTGCCTGCTCCCACCCACTGGGCACCACTCCAAATGTGGTCATCTCCTCATACTCCTCCACCATTTCTCCCCCAGCTGTGAGCACATCTGGCCTTGGCATCGCCATACCGCTCAGATGTGCCCCCTGAAGTGCAAGTTGTTTATTTTCGTTCTCCTCTTCCTCATCAAGCTCCTTTTTAAACACCTCCACTGTTTGGTCTGCTTCCTCCGTCTCTGCTGCACTCTTTGCTGATGTTTGACTCCCACGCCTCTCCCACGCCGGATCCTCCGTAGAGTCGGATCGCCTGATATCCATGTACTCATACCTGCCCATCCCTTGAGCCGCCTCACCTTGTTCAGCTCTGATCCCACTATCAGAGTCCCCAGGGAGCTGGTGTTTCTCTGCAACACCTCCTTCACAATCTTCATCCACTTGCTTACTCCTTACAGCTGAGATCGGTGTCAGAGTTTCCACGTGTGCCGCGTCCTCTACAGGTGACTGAGCGATGACGGTTGGCGAGGGTAGAGGTGAGGTTTTACGACAAACTGCCACATCTGCCTGCGATGAGACGCCGCTGGTCGAGCAAAGAGGAGCCTCTTTGCTCATAATTTCATACTCCTGGGAGGGATTCATCACCACGAGAGACAGATTATTCTTGAGTCTTGAGTTTCTTCGCCCAGAATGAGGGACTCTGCAGACTGTGAGCCACGACAGGAAGAAGATCAGGGGGAAGAAGCCTTGATTATGTATTGTTTATGCTATAATTTACCATTCATTTTCAAAAGAGTCAAGCATATATGATAAATCAGCATCTTAATGCTGGTAATTTACCTCTCTCTGGAGTGACAGGTGACCCAGCCAGGACATAGCCAAAGTGGTCCACCTCCTCCTCCTCTTCCTCTGCTGTCCACACCTTATACGAGGATGGACTTGATGCTGATGACAGTTTCCTGTGCCGGCTGATGGATATATGAGGAGTACCCCTCTCGGAGCCAAACCTGGCCCTGTGAAGACTCCCAGTCCGTAAACCTTCCTCACGCAGCTCTGCCTCTCTGCCGCCACTCCCCCTGAACTCTGACCTCTCGGGCAGCGTGCGCACCGAGCTCAGCCGAGACCTCTGAAGCCACAGCTGAGGCAGGAAAGCAAAGACATGAACTGATGCAGCAGCAACTCATAGAAGTGAATCCTATTATTTTAAAAAGAGACCAGTCGGACCAGAATGTGTCTCACTTCCTGGTCGTAATATTGATTTTAATACGGCTATAATAAGTGTAGTAATGATACTGATTAAAGAGAAGCTGTTCAGAGTTACAGCTAAATATGTCCACTGTATCACGCGTGTAAATAAAAGGGGTGGGAATGTGTTTGTTTGCATACATTTGTGCGAACGGGTGAGTGTGTATCACCTGGCGGATGCTTTCCACAGGGCTGGGGGTCATTGGCAGGTATCCAATGGGTCCGGCCTGAGAGGTACCACTCTACGTATCAGGGAAGAAAAAATGTTATGTGCTGGTTTTTCCTTTGTCTCTGATCCAGTCGCAATGATCCCAGGAGTCTCAAATCTAAGGTGCATTTCATTACCCTGTAAGAATTAATCCGTGAACGAGACAGACTCCAAGAGGGTGAGTGTTGGAGAGGAGGAGTAGTCAAACCGTCCTCCAGTCCCTCCTCGTCTCCGTCTTCCAAATCTGCCTCCAGAAGCCCTCGCTCTGATTCTCTTCGATGGATCTCTACTGAGGCAGCTTCTTCTCCTTCCAACTACAGAAACACATGGAAGCACAGGGTTTGAGTTGTAAGTAAACAGCCTGTGTGGACTTAGCGTTAAAGGAACAGTGTGTAGGATATGGCAGCATTTAGTGGTGTGGTTGCAGATTGCAACCAACTGAGTACCGCTCCACTCACTCCTCCATTTCCTTTCTAACGTGAGCCGCCGGCTGCAAAACCGTGGTAACGCCGTTTGCCTCGCTCGGAAACCATTCTTAGTTACAAACGTGTTGTTGAACTACGGTGGCCTTCAGGTGAAGTAAAACACGAAAGGCTCTCTCTAGAGCCAGTGTTTGGTTTGTCCGTTCTGGGCTACTGTAGAAACATGGTGGAGCAACATGGTGGACTCCGTATATTCCATTTCTGCTAATAGATCCCCCGAAATGTTACACACTGTTCCTTTAAAATAAATGACGATGATAGCCTCACCTTGATGACCAGATATCTCGGTGGGTCTCTTGCCATGCGAGTAAAGTCGCTGGCCAGCTCTTTGAAGGTCGGCCTGATATTTTCATCAATCATCCAGCCTGAAGAGAAGAAGTAAAACATTTCAGATCACGTCTTTGTGTGTTTGTGCATACCGCCGGTTGCTCACACTCACATTTAACCATGACCATGTAGACGTCTATGGTGCAGATGTGGGGCTGCGACAGTCGCTCGCCCTTCTCCAGCAGACTCGGCACCTCCTGAGGATGCACGGATGCATACGGCTCCGCTCCGAATGACATCATCTCCCAAACTGTCACCCCTGTCCGGCAAGGGAGAAGCCACCACATTTAAACGCTCCCTGCCAGCTTTTCAAGAGGAATGTTTGTTTTATTGATGCTGTAAAACACGCAGCCTCTTACCATAACTCCAAACGTCACTTTGATGAGTGTATCTTCGAAACAAGATGCTTTCCAGTGCCATCCATTTTATGGGTGTCTGGATTAAGAGACAAATTGCAGACAGGCCAAACAGACTGGTTTGTTTCCATAAGTGGAAGAGACGGTGAGAACCTTTTAACTGTGACATACTGAATGAGTCATAACAACCTTGGTGTCAGTGTAGACGTATTTCTTGTCGTCGGGATAAAGGAGGTCTGCTACGCTGTAGTCGGAGATCTGGACCTGGTAGTCGTTCTTCAGCAGGATGTTGCGGGCAGCCAAGTTCCTGTGGACCATGCAGTGCTCCTCCAGGTAGTACATACCCTGAGACACAAACATATATACCCTTTTTATGATCTGACATCTTATTCATAAGATGTGATTGCTCAAAGAATTCATGCTGCACTCACTTTAGCGATCTGCACACACCAGTTGAGGAGGCGCTGGGGGTCCAGGCTGTTCTTGTTGTGCCTGATGTGCTCCAGTAAGGAGCCCCGTGAGCTAAACTGGGTCACCAGTTGCAGACTGGGACCTGGGCAGATGCCCAGCAGCCTAACGATGTAGGGATGGTCCAGGCTGCCCATGGACAGCATATGCTACACAGAGTGCAAGTTGAAAAAAACACTCAATTTGATGAAACTTATATTGATCTTTGGTGTGTATTTTGTATGAAATGTTATACGTATGTCACATTAATGATGTTATAACTTCTTTCAAGAGTGTAAGAAGCTCTGATTCTCACATCAGTGATCTCAGTGAAGGTCTGTCGGCCTGAGCTATCCTGGATGGTTTTAATGGCCACAGGGATCTTCACCGTCTCTCGCTCTGGAGTCCAAAAACCCTTAAACACAAATAAATGTTGAGCAGCACTCCCATCAGTTCACAGTGGATGATCAGTGGATGTGCACAAACACAAAGAGGTTTAATAAATACCTTGTGCACTGTGCCAAAAACACCCGAGCCAAGGGCTTTGATTTTCTTCAGCTCTGAGGGCCTCAGGATGCGGGCGTGAACCTTGGTGCCTTTCTCTCCGGGACCCAGTGGCTCAAAGCTCTGCCAAAAAAAACAAGAATATTCCCAAAAGATTTTTCTCTCCCTCTCTCTCTCTCTCTCTCTCTGGAAACAAATGCATGTAGCAGATAGCCAAAGCAAAAGGCAGCTCATGAGGTTGGATGGTCTCTAAAGTCTCACCTCTCCGCTCTCCAGGTACCTCCTCATGGCTCTCTTGCGGCGGATGGCCAGGCCTCGGTGGTACAGCACGCCCAGGAAAAACATCGCCAGGCAGAAAATCAAGCCAGCCGGGACGCCTAGAGCGATACCTGTGATCTGACCACTGCAGAGGGAAGCAAAGAGAGATGCTGATGTGGCGATACAAGGTGAAAAAGTCAGATTCACACTAGCAAAAGCAAAAAATTGCAAGAAGTGGTTGATATGAAATATTGCATGAAACCAATAATGTCAAACAGGGTAACTATTTATTTATTTACATCACCTTTTTAGTTTTACATTAATTTTGTGCATGAATTCTATATGATGAAACAGCTTCTCAATAATGATTTCAAAGGCCGCAGACATAGATAAGCACACTAGCTGGCAGCACTCAAATACAAAATAGAAAGAAGCATATACGACTGCAGAGATTGAGTTGGGTAAAGAAGATGGAAGACAGAAGCAAGAAGGGTAATTTTCTTAATATGATCTGAATTATGTCTTTGTTTTTTTAATATAAAGTTATATGTAGGGCTCCAAATAACAATTATTTTTATTGTCAGTTAATCTGTTGATTAGTTTCTTGATTAATCGATTAGTTGTTTGATCTATAAAATGTCAGAAAATGGTGAAAAATGTCCATCAGTGTTTCCCCAAAGCCCAAGATGACGTCCTCAAATGTCTTGTTTTGTCCACAACTCAAAGATATTCAGTTTACTGTCATAGAGGAGTAAAGAAACCAGAAAATATTCACATTTAAGAAGCTGGAATCAGAGAATTTAGATTTTTTTTCTCTTAAAAAATTACTCAAACCGATTAATCGATTATCAAAATAGTTGACAACCAATCCACTAATCGTTGCAGCTCTACTTATATGTCCAGTTTTAGTTTCTCTTTTCAGTATCTTTATGAAATGTTTGAATAAAGTTAATGTCTCAAAACAAGTTTGTGAAGTTAACTGGTGCCTCACACAATGAGTTGTGAATAGATTATCACACACATTGCAGTGTAGTGTTTTATATTGACCAGCAGGGGGAAACACTCACCTGCTAACTGCCAGCCTGGCTGCATCTAAACAATCATTTAATCCTGGGCCTGAGCATCTGTAACAGATAAAATACACATCATAGATTTGATTATTGTTACACACCTACAGATGAACACATGAATATATATATAGGCCTACTTTGAGTCCAGTCTCACCCCTGTGTGCAGTTGTGGTGACATGGTTCACAGTGACCTTCCCTGTTGGGGTATTTGAAGATGAGTCCCCTCTGTCCATCGTTCACGCCAGTGGGACAAGAGGACATGCAGTAAGGACCATCTCGAAGGTTGGCGCACCCCACACACTTGTCTGCACCCTAAAGAAAGAGAAAAAGGCAAAAACAATATGAGAGAAACTGAGACAGAGAGAGATTATGTATAACTCTCTGGGGAGGCATTGAAAGCAGATTCCAGCACAGAATAAGTGATTTAGACCATTAGCTACCGTATATGATTTTTAATATAACGGGCAAGGAGTGGCAGAGAGTCGATACGACATTTCTTAATGGAATAAAGCAGCGACTTGGTCAGCATTTTGTTGAGATTGGGCCGAAGGTGTCACAAGGGCATCAAAGGTTTAAATTGTTTCAGAGCTACAAATCAAATGTCTTTCAATAATTTAGATGGTTATCTTTGCAATTTTGGCAGGGTGAACAGTAACTCATGTCAGACAGTATTAATATTACTGTATCAAGGGTTCAGAGGTGGGGAGACACGGTAAAACTGTACAAAAATAGGATTTTGAGGGTGTGTGAGGATGACATGTCCCCTCATCCCCAGTGGAAATTACACCCTTGTACTGTAGCAAAGGAGTCATGCTCCCCGAAAACATTATGAGCGGGTAAATAACCAAATGCAAGCGAGAAGAAAGTGATTACCAGTCCAGTACAGCTGGCTGTCCCGCTCTGAGGCTTACACTCTGGATGACAGGCGACACACTCGCCATCAGGTCCTGCAAATTCCCTTGGAGGTCTGGGGACGCAGCATTCAAAAAAATATATAGTCAGACAAAATGAATAAATTCAACACACAAACAACACCAGTAAGAATATCAACACATGCGTGTGTCTATACTGACCCGGTGTGGAAGTTACAGCTGCCCACACATGTGCCGTCTCTGCTGTAGTTCCTGCAGGAGAGACACTGGTCGGGCCCCGGTCCCCAGCAACCTGAGTCTGAACACAGCGGGTCACACACATGGCCCTCTGCAACTGCACACACACAACAATTTGAGAAAAACATCAGGAAACTGAAGAAGAAGATGATGTATGTGGAATTCATTTTTCTGACCATAGTACATGTATAAATTATATAGTTTAGTTTATTCAGCTCAGAGAACAACAAAAGATAACATGTTTTTCAGTCTGGCCTCACCACACTCTGCTAGCGGCCTGTTGTTGTTGAGGTTGTTGACTCGAACTCTGCGGCCTCTGAACAGCTGTGTCCAGTTTACAGTGTGGTGGTAACAGAGGTTTGCATTCTGACTGATGTACACGCTGCCGTCGCTGATCTCCCGGAGAGAGCACAGACCCAGCGAGGTCAGAGTGTGGATGCGCATCACCATCAGAGAAAAACGCCTTTGGTTGCAGGGTTAGAGGGTTAGAGGGTTGGAGGACAGAGGAGGACACAGACAAAAAGAAAAACAAGAAAAAAACACACATATAAGTTTGCTGGAGAAATATTTTAAATAGAGCAAAATGGCAATAGAGTCAAAGAATTACTCAAAATGTGGTACTGGTTTGTATCTTCAGATTATGTTTTAGTACTAAGACAAATGGCATGCTGCAGCTTGGGGGTCTGCGTTTGGGGGATCACACACATTTACTTAGATCACTTTTGGGGACATTGACTTGCATTCATTTCCTTTATTATTAGAATTGCAATCATCAACATACATGCATGACATTTGACCTCTGCATTTAACGCATCCTAAGCATTTAGGACACTCAAGGACACTTCGATATGCGGACAGTAGGAGTCGAGAATTGAGCCGCCAACCTTGTGGTTAAAGGACGACCCGCTCTGCCCGCTGAGCTACAGTGGGCACCAGTCCTGGAGACTTACCCTAACCCTAACCATGACGACTACTTGCCTAACACTAACCATAACCTAACTTTAACCTAAACCTAATCTTAACCATTGACACAAAAGTCTCCTTTTTCCCAAATGGGGACACGTCTTTTGTCCCCAATTGGACAAGCTGTCCCTGATCTTTAGTCTGAAATGTGTCCCCAAAGGTAGACTAAGCTAGAAACACACACACACAATCCATACCTGTTCACAGCTGTGAAGCACAGAGAGAGGAGAGAGGTTAAACAGTGTTAACACACACTGCACAGGGGGCTCGTCATGAGATGTTAACACAGAGAGCAGCTTATAGCAGACAGGAGGGTGTAGAGTGTGTGAGAGAGAGCAGTGATGACACATGCTTACGCAACACACTCAACATGTAATACAGATAGATATGAGTTTAGGCAACAACACAAGAATCAGAACCAGTCTGAAGCATAAAGCGGGTTTAATGTACGTAACATGAGATCTTAATGGCTTTAATACCATTTAAATATCTGCTCTCTCCATATAGAAGAAAATCTTGTTGACACATTATTTGTTTTATCAGGTTAATTTATTGTCTTGGCTCCAACTGACACAAACATGCACATCAGTGTGTGTGAACAAGCCTTACTTGTCTTGCGACCTCCCTTGAATGGTTACAAGACTCGAGAAAACGGACAGATCGTTCAGCTCTTTGGGCCACGACTGGATGTTTAGGATATCTGACAATCAGACACATTAAAATAGAAGGACCGTAAAGGTAGTTTTGATTGTTTTAGGACATTAATAGCATATGGCATGACAATTTTTCAGATTATTAGATAGATAAACTAATGCAATAGACGTAGAGAACAACAACACACACTCTGCTGTCATGTATCCAAGACGTATATTTCTCTTTACTGTATTTAGGATTAAATACAACAAATAAATGTAAATTTAAAACCTACTGTATGCTTTGAAAAATACTTTAAAATGTTATAGTATTTGCAATTTCAATTTATGTCTGCTAGAACATGCAAAACCATGACCAAAATGATCCATTACTAGCATCAACAAACCTGTTATTTCTCTGACGGTGTGAAACACTTCCAGCTTTTTGGCATCCAGGGGCGGGATGTTTTTAAAGTCGTCTCTATGAAGAGTAAAAACACAACAACATGAACAAAGTGACTGTACGTCACTGCAGATCCTTCAGGAAGGGGGAGACAATTACCCAAGAATCCCTGTGACCAGGAAGTGGAGGCTGCCCTGGATCTTGGTGCAGTTGGTGAAGCTGTCGATGTTGCTGGAGTCCACCGTCTGTCTGTGCTCGGCGCCAGTGCCTTCGCACACTGCAGGGATGACCATCATTAGCTCTGATGACTGACAAATATGCTCAATGTAAGATGTGGAAAGTGTTTATTGGCGCCGACCTTTTGGGCAGAGTCCGCTGCAGAGCTCACACTGCCTCTGGCCTTCTCTCTCCACCTCCATCTTGTCTGGTGGACAAACGCTCACACAGGAGCTACCGTCCACCACGAAATGGGCTGCAAGGAGAAAGAAAAGAATAACACAGGTTTACAATATCAGGAAGGTTAAAGTATGTTCCACATTGCACAAAAAATAACAAGAAATGTTAAGGATACAAACACACAAACAAACCACTCACTGGGGCACTGGGAGACACAGATGGATCCGTACTGATATTTGGCGTTAGGGTTGGTCTCCATTTGAAACGTCTGCTTGTTATAGATCAAAGTCTGGGGACACTGAGGAACACAGGCTCCGGAGTCGTTGAAATGACGACACGCCTACACAGACAGGTACACACACACACACACACACACACACACACACACACACACACACACACACTCAGTAACTTAATTTATGGGTAACTAAGTAAAGAAATCATCTTAAAGTATAACCATGGTCTTGCAATGCGGAAGTGCCTTAAACTTGCATTCTTTCTAACAGCCAGCAGGGGGCGACTCCTCTGGTTGCAAAAAAGAAGTCTGATTGTATAGAAGTCTATGAGGAAATGACCCTACTTCTCACTTGATTTATTACCTCAGTAAACATTGTAAACATGAGTTTATGGTCTCATGCGCTAGTTTCAAGTCTTCTTCAATACAGCATGATGTTCATTTAGTAAATTATGGTCCCATTTAGAGTCAAATAGACCATAAAGCACGGTATGCTTTAGGGCGTGGCTACCTTGTAACTGACAGGTCTTCCTTTGTTACTGAGGAATGAAAAACTTCAGCATAGTGTCTGCAAAGACTGCCTTTCTCTTAATTTTATCAAAGATGGAACACTTACAAAACAGTCCAAGTCCAGAGGGCCTTTACATCCCGCTGCACACTCTATGTGACAGCAGTCCCTGGGGCTGGTCCCAAAACAGCGGCCGTTACACTGGGGAGCGCACACCGTCTTAGTCACTGAGACACACCATGGATGAGACACACAGGAGAGAGAGAGGTTGAACAGAGGTCACCCGTGTGCATGTGTGTTGTGCCTTTGTGTGAGCATCTCTGTGTATTTCTGTCTATGAAGAGAGACAGTCAGTGAGGAGAAAGAAGAAGGAGGAGGAGAGAGAGATAAAACAGAGAGAAAATCAGGGATACAGAACAATTGGGCACTCACAGATCTGACACTGGTCCTCATTTGGCCCCCAGCAGTAATCTCCACAAGATTTGTGGCATGGGCCTGAGAGAGAGAGAGAAAGAGAAAGAGAGTCAGCACTTATAAGAGAGAGATAATTTGGGGATATGTGAAATAGGACTATAACACCAACCTCTCTCTCCATTGTACTGGATGACAATTGGAGCACTGTTGTCCCTGATGATGTCTTGCCAGAAGATCCAGGGGCCATAACTCAGGTACTTGTTGTTGATAATCTGCACTCCTCCCTCCAGAATCTCTGTGAAGAAATGGTGAAAAAGTATGCAGAGAAAGAGGATATACTTTAGCAGACGTTACAGCAACATTTTAGATTGCAGCCAACAAAAACGGTGTAAATACTTTGTACATACTGAGTAAAACATGAAATACTTCCTGGGTGTATGTAAACTGTATATAGATGGACGACGTGTCTCCACTTCCTCCCACTGTACAAAAGTGAAGCCAAAATATCCAAAATATCCCAGATACGGGAGCCATCTTGAGTTTTGACGTCGTTTGGAGCCAGAGTCTGCCCAGTAGTAATTGGGGGGGACCTGGATCGAGGTCCCGCCCACACAACCGCCCGAGCCAATCACGAGCCGAGCTCGGCAGCAGTTGCAAGCATGAGCCACCTAGCCTGTGTTGCCAGATTTGCCTGATTTCCTCCTAATTAGGCTACTTTTGATTAAGTTGGGCGAGGAAAAATACTGTTGCGCTGTAAGATGAAGTTAGGGCTTCTTTTGTCAACATTTGGCAGGGTTTTGGAAATATTGTGAAAACAATATTACCAGTATACCAGTATACTGTACCAGTAGGTACAAGGGAAGAACAGCTAATAAAGGACCTAAAACTAAATGACCCCATAAATACTTTAATTAGGATACATATCAAATAATTGCAAGGTACAGACATAGGCAAGGGGCCTTTTACAAAACATATGTCATGAAAACTGTATCATAGGTTCTTTCTAACATCAGTTTTTGTATCATCAGTATCGTGCATGCTGGCTCACTGTCACACTCATGGCTTACTGGGACCCTTGATTAGAACAGAGGCATCGTTAATGTTATTAGTAAAACCTGTGCTTTTCCTGCTATGACGAGTCAAAATATCTGCTGTGAAAAAGTTCTTTTACATAGACTTTAGATAAAGTGCTATATCCCAGGATGTCAGAGATTTGGGGAATGGACGAGTTGAGACTATAGTCCCTTGCCATATATCACCACTTCTGCTGACAATGAGGATCAGTTGAGACTGTGATTTTCCTTAAATGTTTCCAATACTTTGTCCTACTGCCACACTTTCAAAGAATGAGTGATTTTCAGCCTTAAGTTCTGTCATTATCTATCTTTCTCTGCCCATAAAATGGCACGGTTTATGTTTCTTTCAACAAAATTTAAAGAAGCAGCAAAATCTGCATTTTTGTTTTTGGGGCTATCGAGTTTAAATTAGTTCGTTGACACCCTTTTGAATGCCTCAAATCTCAGAAAAGCACATTTTACAGCACATTTTGTCCATGCTTCTGTTTTATCAGTTAACCCCTGTTTACCTGTCAGATTTGCGAGCCCCAGCTGCCGCAGGCCGTTGGAGCCGTCCTTGGGGTAGTTGAGGAAGACAGAGAGAGCGAAGCGTCTCTCATACAGGCTGTTTCCTCTGATGACCCGTAGCTGCCCCAGAGGAATCTCCTGAAAGTGGTTCATGGCAATGAGGACGTAGCCAGTCACCTCGCGGATTGTCTGGTGGGAAAAAAGAGGAGTACACTTTTACACCTTGTACATAGAACTCATTGAAAGAAAAGGCAGATATGAAGGGGATGGTTTGTACCTTTAGGAAGGAGAGGTCCCAGTTACTCTCAATCTGAGTGACCTCCAGGTTTCCCATGATGATCTCACAGCCGTCATACCGGTCCTTAATCAGGTTGTATTGAGTCTCCTGAGAGCCGGTGGAGCTCAGTCCGTTCTGCGTACCAGGACACACCACTGACATGCACAGGGAAGAGAGACACATATCAACGACCACCGGACTTTTAACAAGGAGACTCATGTTTGAGACCGTTGTTGACCGGTGTTATGTTTTGCTTAGTTTATGTACTTATTTTAAGCCCAACCATGCTGTTTTCCTTACCCTAACTAAGTGGTTTTCTTGCCTAAACCTAACTGCGGACATTTGTGTTTATGTTGTGGTGTTTATATGCCTTCCTGTGAGACTGTGTTGGTAGAAACATGGCAGTGCAACATGGCAGACTCTGTGAAGAGGACCCACTCCTTATGTAGATATGAAGGGCTAAGCTTACAAAAACACACTGATCCTTAGTTTCAGGCGATTAAACACTAAAGAAAACATAATTGTATTCCATTTCTGCCAATAAACCCCTCTAAATCTTACACATCATTCCTTTAAAGCAGACTGTGACGCACAACACACAATTCAGGGCAAGTTTTACGATTTGCTGAGTTATTTTAATACCCTACAGAAATGAATGGAAACCAATGGCAGCTTGGAGTGGTTGAAAAAACAAAGCACAAAACATATCGCACAGTTGAAAATGATTGGCAAAGGAGCTAAAACATGCAAAAACACTGGTATGAGCCTGTAAATGTGAACTAATGGTGGATATTTGAGTGCTAGGATTATATAGTTTCTGCAGTATTTATGGGCTTGGTAAGTCTTGCTGATACTGTGTGTGCTGCTGTGTTGGCTGGAGAGTTTGATGTGAAGGGCAGTAAAACAGGCCGGCTGTAACTCTGCTTCACGGAGCAGACCAGGCCCGGGGCTGATGGAGTGGAGGCCGAGGGTCGAGGGAGAGAGGGGCTTCTCTCAGACAAAGTTCCTCATTGTGATGAAGCTATAAATGTGGACAGTGTGTCCGAGTGACTGAAGAGTGACGCAGTGACAGACTGCTTTTGTGTGTGTGCATGTGCGTATGTACGTGTGTGTCTGATGGGTCCGGGTTGCTGAGATCATACCAACAGACAAAGGGCCGTGTGTGAGTAGGACTTTCTGGCAGAGGGAAGGGAAATATCGTGAACGGAAGGAGACATGCATACCATCTCGCACTGACCAACAAAAACTGTGGCGCTGGCCCTTTATGTGCAAAGATGAGGCACCTGCAGCCGTCAACACAAGTCACATTTCCTGCCTTCATGCAGAGGTAGAAACCAGAATCTCCCAGCTACACTAAAGTGAAGTTGATCACCTCCATAAACAACCTGTGAGGCTTGTTTTTACGGAAAATTGCACGTAGACAGATGACTGTAGTAACCCATATCTTCATGCACCTACTCATTTATGCATGGGTCTCTTGAGTAAACATAGAAAAGTTGCATGATAATTCTGACTAACAGCCATTAAAATTCACATGCATGCACAAACCACATGCCCAACATACCTATGTAATCCAAACAACTAAATAACTCTTTTTTTTTAAAGAAAATTAGTGATTTTCATAAAAAAAAAAAAAATCATCTGCAGATTGCACGCATCAATATGAGCCTTGTCCTCAGTAGCTTTTTACAACTGGGGTCATTTTGTCTCCAGCAGGGCATTAATGTTCCTGCCAGTTGTCTCTAACAGTATACAAAGCGGTGATATATTGCTGCATTAAGGGCCTTGATCAGAGCCCAGTAACAACAGTAAAAAAGCTCTCAAGGAGGAGAGCACAGTAAGTACTGTGTGATCTGAGACAAAGGAAAGAAGAGATGAGGGTTAATAGTTTATAAAATATAACCTCTGACAAGTCTAGATTGCATCCATGTTAATTATTTTATTCTACTCTATTCTATCCTATTCTATTCCACAAAATATAGGTGCATACATGTTAAAAGAAGCTGTGACCTTTCAAGGCAGGCAAATGCTGAAGAGGAACTGCCAACAGATGAATTCAAGCAGGAACATTATAAATATTTTTTTTAGTTATCAAAAAATAAAATAAAATAAAATATAATAATAATAACAATACTAATACTAATAATATTAATAATAATAGTAGTAATAATAATAATAATAATAATAATAATAATAATAATAATAATAAATATGGAATAATACATTATTCCCCTACCTTCATGGGTTTGAGATGATGCTGTTTGTAGCCTCCATGATAATATCACACACAGTAATATGACTCCCCATTGGATCATGTTGATGATCTATTTAGTGAGATTTTATCATATCACACAGGTTTAGGTAGTCCTCAGAGGAGCCAATGTTGTGCAGGAAAGTAAGAATGTATAAAAAATAAAATATTCAAGTCCCAGGCTGTGTCTCTGGAAGAAAAAAAAATCCAATATCATGCAGTCAAAGTGAAGGAGAAATGCAACTCTTCGCACAAAACATTAGTAATAAGAGCAGGATAAATCGCGCCAATTGCAAAACTGATAACAACGAACAAGTGGCAGTTTATTTTGACGCTGGGTTTCCCCTCCCAGAGAGAGGCATGTGATTGGCCAGGAGCCCGATGGATTCACCAATCAGAGGTTGGTCCGTCATTTTTTTTTTTATTACGAGCTGCTGCCTCAAATGTTGCACTGAGCATCCAACCTGTTAAATCCTGTTAGATTTAGGCGGTATATTTATCTAGAGATTTTTTTTATTTTCTCTCAGCTAATAAAATACCTCAAAACACACATTAGGCCCATATAGAAAAGATAAATAACATTTAAATTAATGCACTTTTACCTTTATTCTAGGCTATATATTAATACTAATATACAGCTTCTAATATGGCAAACAAATGCTTGTGATCTAAACATTTTACATGAACACTATGTACCCTATATGTCCCTTTATGTGCAGTTATTTTGGTTTCATGGCTGTCAGCTGCTGCTGCATGTCGAAGCAGAGCTGCTGTGTCTCCCAGTCAGCAGCCCAGTGCTGTGAGTGGCTGCACTGTTTCCCCTGTAAAGAGCAGTATTGTCCCCCACAGCCCTGTCAACTGGTTAATCACCTCTTTGATGCGTATGGAGCGGTCTGCCACAATGGGGCACATTGTCCAGATGGTCAAGTGACTTCTGAACCCAAAACAAGAACATGCTTAATTTGAGAAAAATGGCCTCAAGATTCCTGAACATGAAGCTGAGAGTGAAAAGGGGGACGACTCACTAATAGATGGCTATTAGTAACTGGTTCTGACACATGTGCTGTTAATCTTATTTTGTATGAGAAAGAGATGAACAGTTGCTGTTTGTTTGGAAGTATCCCCTTGTGGGAATTTGAATAATACTCAATCATGCATAGTTTAAGTACACATTAATTATCTGTGCATCAGCTTCTACTATTAAGTTGAACTCATAACTGTCCCCCACCAGCAGGTTTCCGTCCAGCAGGAGGAGACAGAGTCTCAGATATCAGAGCTGCTGCAGGGCCGGTGGGAGGTGGACTCTCAGCCAGTGTTTGCACCTACATGGTTGCTTTTACATGATTATTCTTTGACCCACAGTACAAACTCTTCTAATAAAGTGATCAGCTGAGAGTTGTCCACCTGCCTGTTGAATGATGGAAAACTTTACAGAGCAACATTACTCAGTAAGTTGGAAGACATTTTCACAACTTCAGTCAGCATAGTGTGATTGTTTTTCCACTCTTGCTCGGTAAAACAGTATGAAGTGAAAATGTCACAGTGGAAATTAAACAAATAAATGTTCAGTGATTATTTTCGCATTCTCGGGAGGGTTTCTCTGTTGTCAGGTCAAGAAACGTGGCTCCAATAAAGGCCTGACGATTACACGGTTTCTGCAGAGTCTGGCAGTTTAACGTCGCCACCGTGGTGTCAGCCTCGGTGTCAGCCCTGGTGGCCCTGTCCCATCCAAGGCGAGCCGTGGGGGTGACTGCTGTGGCCTTTTGCAGTTGCCACTCCCTTCAGAGATTGATGAATTGATTGTGGGGCTGCTGCCAGTGTGTCTGTGCCCTGGGCGAAGGCGTCCCGGTTACGGGTGGGAATCCCAGCTATGGCATCCGCCCTGGGGCTACTATTGTGGCCGTCCTGCAGGGGTCCCTGGGGGCTGGTGGCCCCGGGAGCAGCTCTGACCCACATACTGCTGTCACACCCCTGGAGACACAGCGGCACTCTCCCCTACATGGACCTCTGATTGGCCAAGACAAAATGACTCTCTGTGGAGCGCTGCGATTCCACAGGGAAACTACCTGATGGTGCCAAACTTCTCTTGATGGCAGCAGTTAGGAAAGGCCAAAAGAGAAAGACGACAAAGATGCATGTCCTTCCCACCTATCTGACCTGCTCTCTCCCAGCCCGCGTCCACCACAACATTTTCTATAATCAAGCCTGTGATATGTGCTGTTAATTAATCTGGCTTTAGTCTTAGTTGGCAACTGGTACAATGAACGTTTGTTGAGTTAAAATGAATCCTGCAGTCATAATGTGGACCAGGGGCGATTCTAGGATCAGATCTTTAGGGGGGCTCAACCCCTAATGAGATTGTGACGTGTATGTTTGGTTTCTACATTGGAGGGGACAGATATTAAGCGGGGGGTTCTGTGGGTTCTCCCACAGGACATTTTGAGCGTCAAAAACACTTCATTTCTTGCATTCTGGGGAATTTTTATGTACCAGTTTGTGCCTTTTCTGCCTCAAATTATGGTGGTAATGTCTTTATTTATGTAAAAGAAAACACAAAATTCAGGCGCCAGGTGACAATTTAATTAATTGGATCCACAAGAGTCTCAGCTTTGCAGTGATACCTGATTCATGCAATTCCAAGACTGTTTAGGGACCCCAGTATGCAGAATTATGCAAATACACCATTTTTAGAATAGGCAAAAATAAAACATTTATACTGCTTGCAAAAAACTGCATGTTTTTTGCGCAAAACCGCATGTGATTATCATAAAGTGGGCATGTCTGTAAAGGGGAGACTCGTGGGTACCCATAGAACCCATTTTCATTCACATATCTTAAGGTCAGAGGTCAAGGGACCCCTGTGAAAATGGTCATGCCAGTTTTCCCTAGCCAGAATTTAGCCTAACTTTGGAGTGTTATTTAGCCTCCTTTGCGACAAGCTAGCATGGTTGATACCAAAGGTTTTCTAGTTTCGTAAGATATCAAAATCTTCACTCTAGCTTTAAGACTGACCCCGCTATAGCCTCTTAAAGACAGCAATATCGGAAGGGGGGGGGGTCTCAGAGGGTTTGATAAATATTTTATAGGGGTGCTGAGATTAAATTTAGGTGTGCTTGAGCCCTAAAAAGAGTCTAGAATCGCCACTGATGTGGACCAAGTTAATGAAATAATAAATTTTTTTCAAAAACAATTTTTTTTCAAAAGTGGGTGTCATCTTATAAGGTCTCCACTGAAAAGCTAAATAAAGTGTGTATGATAAAAAAGAAAAAAATGAGTAAGACAAAGCAAATGTGTTTTGGTTTTTTTATTGATTGGTCGACGTAGTGCCAGGAATCATTAAATCATTCAACACTTTTGCACCAGTTTGTGTTGTTTTTATTTCCTCTTCTTGATAATATTCCACTCAATTAAATAAATCCCTTTTCACTTTTTGAATAAACTTTATCAGTTGGAATGTTCTGCAGTCTTTTCTCCATATTTCAAGTTAAAATCAGCCAAATAATCATTGAATGAGGAACGTTTAGCCACAACAGTACTGCGAGTGCATCAGTGTTACAGATCATAGGTGAGATATTTTAATGTTGGACATTTCCTACATACAAACCTGTTATCAAAGAGAAATAAAACACTGGCAATATAAGGCCACGAAAACAATGTTCAAACCAAACTGAACGTAATAGAGGGCACGTCAAACACACACACACAAGCTGCTGTCAGGTATACACATCTGCCACCACACTGACCCCGATATTTACAGGTGTATCAACAACACTTTCAATTTGACCGCGAATACCATGGTTTCTTGTTACATTAACATATATACAGTTGCGCTGACATAGAAAAGCATGCTTTTGCATATTAGAAGGTTGTTCGGTAAACTTTACACTAAATCCATAACATGTATCAGTACAGCATTGTTCCAACCAGCAGCAGTAATTTAGACTAACAAATATAGTCTGAGGAAACAGGCTATTATAATTCACTTTTATTACAGATCTTGTACAGTATTAACATGCCTTATGATGCAGTATTACTATCATCCTCTCTCCTATTTTTATTTTTCAAATTATGTGATTTGTAGAAGACAAATGATCTAGTAAGCAAATTAAGAAAAAACAACACTTAAATCAACACCTGCCTTTTGGTTCAAAATAAATAAATACTCCATTCAAAAATACAAGAAAATAACTGACGTTTTGTACAACAATAATGCATCTAGTTATTTTGTGCAACATAATACACGAGAAACACATGTAATGTCACGCCAATTAGGGATGAGTAAATCAGGATGACAAGCAATGTGAGTTCTTTTGACGGATATAGTGCAGCACACTTCAAAAAAATGAACATTCGAAAACCCTGTAAGCTCTCTGATATTGCCAATCACATGCTCTGCTGCATCACTCTCCACAGGCCCAATAGATAGCAGCGTTTTTTGTTTTTTTTCCTAAGCCACAGAGCTGGTACAGTGTGCCTGTTCTGTCATCTGTATCAGTTCAGCTATCCCACCTCACTGACGCCAGACAAATTGTTTTAACCCTTACTGGGGTTAAGTCGACTAAGAACAAATCTTTATTTACAGCAGCGGCCCGCAGTAGTTCACAGCTCTTACAAAGCCCACGAGCCAGTACTGGGATATCTCCATGCAGATTGGGAAGCAGGTAATATACAGTGATACCAGCTGCCTCAGCAGTAAATGCACATTGCAATAAAGGGAGAGAAACCATGATGCATTTAGAAAATAAAACCAATAAACAAAAATACAAATAAATAAATAAATAAATAAATAAATGCATGTTGACAATTATATAAAATGGTTTAAGACTATCTAGTATGTCAAATAAATAAAATCCAAATAAAAAATAAACACATCTGCATAAAATCTAAAATAACTCAATTTTTTTTTCCCAAAATTGAGCTCTGAAGCACATCATTTGGTGGTAAAACGTAAGTATGGACAGAAAAGGACAACTTTACATTTATCTGAGCCTGTATACTGTTATTAAACAATGTGATATGATAGTAGTAGTAGCCCCACTATAATATTATAACATTCTTTATCATTTACATTAAGTTTAAAGTATCGGACGGTTGCTCTGCCATGATGAGTCTATATATCATTACATTTTCTGATCAAATTAAAAGGTGATGGAGGTCAAAGAGACTGCAAAGTAGGGGAAAATACATATGCCTTTACAGTAACATTATACTATTACATCCCAATATTTATGTATTCAGCGTGTAGAATGTAAGTCATTTAGATCAACTTCAACACCATTGGTTTGTAAATATTTTAAAACGCTCACCACAGATCCAAACAAATTAAATGAATCAAAATAAAGAAATGAGACAAGTATTTTTGAGGGGGAGGAAGCCATTGAGAGTCACCCCCTGGGAGCTTTTCAGCACTGCCTCTCCATGTAAACACAATGGATCCACTATAACCACTACCTGGAGCTGGCACCCAGGCTCTTCCCCACGCTACTGACCGGACCCCTTCACTTTTTGTTCTTCAGCTGATTGGCCAGCCAGTCGAGGCCCTCGTAGAGACCGTCTCCGCTGGTGGCGCAGGTGGCCTGAATGTACCAGTTGCGGTGGCGTAGGGAGTGCAGGCCCAGCTTGTCTGTGATCTCTGCGGCATTCATGGCATTGGGCAGGTCCTGAACAAAATCACATCAGGTGTGTCAATCAGGAGGCCTCAGTTGGTGCAACAGTATGAAGAATGGAGGAGACACAAGGACGTTTATATACCTGTTTGTTGGCAAAGACGAGGAGAACAGCATCCCGCAGCTCGTCCTCAGCCAGCATCCTCATCAGCTCCTCCCGAGCTTCGTTCACCCGCTCGCGGTCATTGCTGTCCACCACAAAGATCAAACCTGCAGGGAGAGATACGTGTCTTTTTAAAGGTTAAACATAACAAAACCATCAGCTCTCATTTCATCCCACTGTTAAAGGCAGGGTTGGTAAAGATTTTAGTAACATTTTGTTGTTATATTAGTTAAAATTCTGTGTGAAAATGTATAAAATGTATAAATCCCCAAACAAATTCTCAGACATATATCGCTGTTTATTGTGTGTAGAGGTACATGTGTGTACAGCAGTGCGGCAGCGGCACTGTCTAAGGCACTGAAATGGGTGAGATGGAGACAGACCGACAGAAGAACATGTCAGCCTGCCACACCTCGGAGCTTCGAATACCTTTGAATATTTCTCATCAAAGCTTCGAAGCCCAAAAAATAGTATTCTGGACAGTCCTAATGCTGTCATCATACTGTTAAAAAATTGTATTGCTAAACTAAGTCTATTCATTGCTCAGGCTTTCAACATGACTAAGATGATAATCATTTGAAACAGAGGCTGAGGAGGCTGTTTCCAAATGACCTCATCTAAAACATTAGTCAGATATGCCCTCAGGTGCTGGGGGTGAGTGTGCGCTGCAGGATCTGCCACAGGACTGAGTGGCCCTGTTTAGTCCAACAAGGCCGACTAGTGCATCATCTAATAAGGGGCTGCCGGTCTGGCTCACCCTGGGTGTTCTGGAAATAGTGCCTCCACAGGGGACGGATCTTGTCCTGGCCACCCACGTCCCACACGGTGAAGCTGATGTTCTTGTACTCCACCGTTTCTACGTTGAAACCTGAATGAAAAAACAAATCAAAGTCAGTTACACAAGCGACAGGTGTTTCACCTAACCGCTATCAGCGATGAGTTCTTTCCTCACGCACCGATTGTGGGGATGGTGGTGACGATCTCCCCCAGCTTCAGCTTGTAGAGGATGGTGGTTTTCCCAGCGGCGTCCAGCCCCACCATGAGAATCCTCATCTCCTTCTTGCCTATCAGGCTCTTCAACAGGTTGCCAAAGATGTTCCCCATGATGACTGGCGGCTCTCACCTCAACTGCAACAGAACTGTTACACAGGGAACCGAGAAGAGAACCGCTTTATAGCAGCGACATAAGCAGCCAAAACAAACCACATATAGAAAGTAAAAAAAAAACCACACAAAAAAAAAATCACGCGGTGAGACACAGTAGCTCTTCAAAAGCAACTCTCGACATCACCACCTCGTTAGGGCTCGAAGCCACCTCAGAGGAAAGCCAGTAAAAGCATACTTCACACCTCGGCAAGGCGGCTGACCTGACTTAAAGGCTGCTGCTTTACGCTTTGACAGCTCACAGGGGAACACCGGCCGCCATACTGGATCTCTGTTATGTGGATCAGCTTTCATGTGGTGCAGAGTAACCACCTTTTTAATGCTGGCAATCGAATAAATGCCAGTGTGACAATCAATTTGTGTTATATTAAATGACACATTACCTCAGGTTGTGAGAATGCATGGTGCACACACAAGCTTTAAGGTGAGAGGCTGTGAATTTTTCTGTCTTGGTATGGCCCCTTTAACAGTCAACTTCATACCTGAGGGGCATTTATTTAGGGATATTCCAAAATTAGCACAAAAAATAGCATCCACAGCCTACTATGAGACTCTTGGACCATCCTCCTTTTTTACTATAGAGTGCCTTTATTTTTTTATAATGCGCTTGTAACCGATGCTATGACTGATTAGCTACCATTCATTTACATCAAATGAAGAAGCTGCAGCTGCTAGTATAGCCTGTCACAGCTGCAGTGGCCGCACATCCATGTTCATCTGTCGTAACGCGAGGGGAAGATGCTGCAGTCCGAGCAGGGCAGGCGAGGAATTCAAATGAGCCAAACTACGTATTTGTGGCGTAAAACGATACATTATTCGACAGCGACAATATCAGCTAACGTGTTCAGTGTTGAAAAATAATTTTCCGGGTCAAATTGTGTGAGCTGTAATCCCCGTACTGTCGTACAGTCACGACAAGAGCACCAGTCGGCCTGATGTCGTCGATTAAACGGCGGTTCATTCAACCGAGAGGCGTTAAAACAAGGCGTTAACACAGCCACACGTACGCTGCGGTCACCTTTATTAACTTGTATACATCTTTGAGCATTTTTTTCACCATTTGCATCTCATTCACACTTACCCGTCAACGGCAGGCAGGCAGGCTACCAGCTGGATGCAGGCAGAGAGAGAGGACTGGATGATAGTCTCGCGATGAGCAAAGGTTGTGATGGTTGTGTGTTCTCGCGATAGTTGGGTTGTGAGGAGCAGCTCTCACGTTTGCCATCCCCGATGACTTGTTAAAAGCCAGGAGCACTGCTGGAGGGGCAACTATTAATTATCTCTTTATAGAACAAGAATAAGTATGTAACAACAGCATGCTTTGAGACTTAAACTGCTTTTTTTATTTCTATTTTTTATTTTTAAATCAAATAGTGTCCCAGTTTTTAGTCACAAACAATAACCTGACAAATAGACATTACATGTAAATGCTATTTGTGTGGTGTTACAGCAGGGAGAGCAACAACAACAATATGAAATGTAACAGAGTGTCTGCAGGCAAACTTGCTTGAATAATTAAAACAGGAATCATCTTAATGAATAAGTAAATGGCCGACTGTAACAGGATGCCAAGTGATACTTCCTGGCAGCAGGGTCACAGATAATGAGGTGACAGAAGGCAACAAAACATTGACTGAATCAATATTATAGCAGGTTACTGACCTTGAGTACTGATTTTGTACCATGTATTTCAAAAGGTGATAGATTTATGTGGGTTTTACAGGTGGCAATATGTAGGAATTAGGAAGAAACCTCCCTCTGAGGTGTGGGTTTAACCCATTAACCGTAAAAAAATAAAACCACAGGTGAATCCAACATGTGTCCCCCTCTTCCTCTCTGTTGTGTGTCACTCAGTGGTCTAGTGATGGATGTGTTTATCAACTCAGTGGCGAAGGCAGAGGAATAAAGAGGGGAGCAGATGTTTGCAGCTGCAGACCAGATTATGGGGTGGAGTGGATGGTGGGGGAGCCTGCAGAGTTTGTGTGCGCGGGGAGTTTCGAGAGGGTTACAGGGGGGTTACAGCGGGCTCGGGTGGTGGCAGGAGAGGTGGGGTGGGGAGCTATGACTTAAAGGAGCCTTTTCCTCTGAAGTGTCTGCCAGCGTGCACCCCAGCAAACACAATCACAAGTCTCGTTGGTTCTGCTAGCTGAACTAATGAGGGCCTGCGCGTTGAGGGCAGGGGCTTTGATGTTCTGGGTAGCTGGCTCCTTGTGTTTTCTCTCCCGCTCTCCTTCTCTGCCTGTCCCACATCAAAAATGAAAGGGGAGTTGAGAAGCAGATGTTTTGAGGCATGTATTTATACAGAGTACACTTTATTCACCCCCTTCTCCATATCCCATTTGTCCTTTGCTTCTGCATCCCCGCCGTACGTACAGCGAGGATCTATCTCCCTATCTTTATATCCAACTAAACACACTAAATCGCCTTACTTTATACATATAATCATCCTGTCAATCAAAGTGGGTAACTTTTATCTCCTAACTTCCTCTCTCTGCCTCCCTCTCTTTAATTTCAGCCCAGTCTGGTTGTCATTACTCGGTTGGGGGGGGGGGGGGGGGGGGGGGCTGGGCAGTCAATGTGTTGCTATGCATGTGTCTATGTCTGCTGCGATGAGGGGGGAGAATGGGGAAAGAGAGAAAAAGAGCGCAGAGAGGGAGAGAAACCAATCCCAGGCTGTCCAACAACCTCTGTCTCACACATGGGAGAAACAGTGACAGGAAATTCCCTTTCGCAGCAGCTCCAGGGTGAAATGATAAAGGAATGAAGAAATGCAAACCAGAAATCCAGTCCCTTATCATTCCAGATGGGTCGCCGTCTCTCTTTTATTCCCTCGCTAAATACCAAACAGACAGAAGAAGCAGATTCAGCCACTGGCACTGCCATTCCTCAGGAGCTGAGGGATATTTACTGAAGTCCACAAAAACGAGAGTTAATTGGCATTAAATCCCAGCCGAACATGGAGTTTGGATCATCTAGGAATGCTGCTATCATAAATTCAGTCATGTGTTGACATGAGAGTTTTGCTAAATCTGCGGTGGAACTACAATGGAAGTGCAAATCACTCAGGTCGCCGGTTATTTCTGACAGTTCATCTGTGCGCACCAGCATGCATGTTTTTGATTGTGCGTCAGTGCCAGTATTCATACATGTCTTTTTGCATAAACACATGCATGTGTTTGTGCGCCTGTGTTTATGTTTGTGCAGTCTGTTGCCCAGGTAACAGGGACACGGCGTCCCACGTGGTTTAGCGAGTCCCTTCCTTGGCTATGAACTCTGGACAGATGATCCCCTCAGATGCTCGCACAGCAAAGACTGGTATAATCGCCCCCACTCTCTGCTCTCTTGATGCTTCTCTCCAGTAATAAAAGTCATACTTTCAGGAAACAATATCCTGCAGCCATAAAAAGTCCTTCTCTCAGCATGAAGTGGCTATAAAAAAAGGCTCTCACCTCCCAAATCTGTAGTGCGTAGAACTTGCCCCCCTCCATTTACACAGCAACACACACACACACTCAAACGTACACACCAGTCAGCATCAGTTCAAGACTAAAACAGGTCCATCTCTCACTTTGACATGTACTACATGTGGGAAGAATCTAAGCAGTGCTCGGACCGATGAAGTGGACAAAAGCAAGCGCAGAATAACAAGAGCTCAGTCATGGTTTCATAGGAGAAGTGACACACATCACATCACAGTTATATTCATGAAAACCACTAGCGACCACTCTCATCACTATTGTTACAATGGTGTAAATAAATCAGAATGATTAGTTGTTCAGCGTAAGGAATTGAAGGATTGAATTTACCTCCAAAACTTTCCCATCTTGAGTTTTACAAGGACACAAGCTTTGATAAGCTTATGTGCTTTTTGTCCATATACCAGTCCTTCAAAAACCACAAAAAAAACTGTCCTTTATCTTGTCTTCTTCTATTAGTAAAACCCTTGTCTAGGAAGATTTTGTGACAAATATGGATTGCTGCTCAGTCTGCAGGGGGCAAAATATACAAATGGAGTAAAAATCATTAGAGAGCGCAGTTAAATGTAAGATTAACTGCGATGAGACTTTGTTGTCTACTGGTTCACCATCCTGAGTCTGTCAGTAACTAAAACAAGAAAAAGACAGTCTCGAACACAATAATAATATTAATAATAATACATTTACAAATATACATGTACACATTAAAATACACAGCTACTGTACAATGAGATGAGTCAGCACGAGATGTTTCTCTACTGTTGCTCGTCTTTGTTTTGTGGGATAGAGAAGATGGGTTATGGGCTGTTTTCATGGCTGAGAGGGCAGCGTCTAAACAGACCATGGCAAGACAAATGACATGAGTCACCTCTTCAATCTCTGACTTGGCATTTCGAGAATAACAGCGGCTACAAAGAGAAAATAGATCCCAGATGATGGAACGAAAAAAAGGAAAGGGTGGGGGGTGTGGGGGGGGGTAAACAGATTCTCTGGAAGAGTTACACAAGGAGCAAAACAAACGCTCGAACAAAAGGAGTGGGCGAAAGGGACAGGCTCGCCATCTTGAGTCCTGGATGGGTAAAGGCAGCTGGGAGAACAGGAATCTACTTGCACACATTGACCCACTCTGTGAGACGGCACTCCTCGCACAGCACGTAGCAACACCAGTGGAACCTGCAGTTGCAGCGCTCGCTGCGTGTCTGTTTCAGGATGTTGTGTCCACGGCCGCAGCACAGCGAGCCGCAGCTGTCCGTGCCGTAGCTAGTTTTGTTGCAGATGCGTCCTTGTGTGCCCAGAGAGTCTACGGACGCGTCGCGCTCACAGAAATCAGGGGACTTCTCAAAGTACACCAGCTCTCGGGACATGGTTCGACGGCGACCTCCGTTGAGTCCCCCCGTGCTCCCGCTGGCGCCGTTTCCTGTCCGAGGGTTGAAGACCCCGTTGTTCTTGTTCTGGGAGTTGACAAAGATGGCCGACCGGAACTTTTCCTTGAGTAGAGAACCCACAAGCCGGAACTCTGGAGACACGTGCCAGCAGGTCTTGAACTGACAGCTCCCTGAGGTGCCGTGACATTTGCACTTCCTCTTCATGTTGTCAGTCACTATCTGTGTAGAGAAAGATGATGTAACAAGTCAGAAATGCAACGATGACCCCTGACGATAATATATGCCAACATTAAGAACACAGCGGATAAGCACATTACTCACCTGTCGTCCCATCCGGTTGTTATGTATCCTCATGCGAGCGTGGATGTCTCTTGGAGACCCGCGGGAGTCGAGCCAGTCTCTGGAAAAACGGTCCCCGAAACGGACGTCATGACTGCAGCCCCCCCACTCCCACGTCTCCTGCATGGAGCTCAGCTCATCTGGTAAAGGCTTGAGCAGGGCGGAGGGGTGGGTGGAGCGCAGGTTAGCGGGCAGGTCGCCATGGTGACCGTTTAGCTCTGAGGGCAACGACCGCGTCATGCCGAGGCCTACTCCACCCTTCTGCAGGGTCTGCAGCTGCAGCTGTGTGAGTTTCAGCCGGATCTTGTCATCGTCCTGGCGACGCTTGGCCTCGCAGCCACACCCCCGCAGCTTGCCCATGCTGCAGGCCGAGGCCACAGAGTGAGCCACACCCGCTGCCAACAGGGCCAGAGAGAAGGCACTCTCACGGAAACCTAGGAGCAGGAGATACACACTCAAAGAGTTGAAAATGATAAACAGTGTAGCTCTAAAACAGTGTGTGCAAAACAATCTCCACCTACACCTACACCACCACCACCCCCCCATAAACCCAGGTCACATTCTGACCATCATGAGCTTGCCTCAGGCTCTCACCCCTGTTGAGGATGGTGTTGTGGTGGGGAAGCTTGCCAAGGCCCTCCAGCGAGGAGCAGTTCCAGCGCTGGTCCCGGAGCTGGTGCTGGCATTCGTGGATGGCCACCTGGATGCCCTGCAGAGCGGAGGCCGTCACATCGGGGCTCCGCACACACATCCGCATCTGACGTTTACTGAGGCCTGCCAGCCTCAGGCACACCGAGTTAGGGGTTAGCACTGGATCTCCTGCCACCTTCAGGCTGAGGATATCATTACACAGTACCCTGCAGAGAGAGAGAGAGAGAGAGTTAGTGGGGGGGTCATCAGAGCTGGTCAGGAGTTCATTAGTCAAATCCAGAGAAGTATGTGGCAATGGAAAGATGTTTTGGATGCTTAAGAAAATCCGAGAAATACAAAACCAGGCAGATTTAAGACGGATACACTACAAAATGAATTTCATCTCCAAGGGATTTGCTGAATACACTTACAATAAAATGTGTAAATCAGTTGCACAAGTATACAGAGGTTCTACAGATGTCGCTTAAAGCAGGGAAAATATAATTCTAAACAGATCATCCAGCTGTGAAGTCCCAAAAGCTGAGAGCCAAATACATCTGATGGAGAAATAACAATAGTTGGATTTACATTGAGTTCTTTATAGCTCAGACTTGTCGAAGGCTACAAAATTAGTAAACATTAATTTCAATGTTTCAATATCACACAAAATCAGCCTGTGATATCAGAGGCAGATGTTTCACTTTTTTTAAAACTAAATTAAACTAAACTAAATAAGTTAAATATTCGTTTAAATCACACAGTCATACACAGTAACTTCCCTCAACTCCATGTAGCAAGAAACCCGCATGTAACACCAACTCTCCTGGCGCTCTCAAGTGCACTCACGTTAACGCAGGTGACATAAGTGCTGCTGCCAAAATCAGGAATTGGTCCCAACGGAGTTTGTTTGATAGCTCCATTTTGTTAAGCGTCTGTCGCGACGTGACATTAAAACACTGGTGATAAAGTCCTGTAGCGAATAAGAATATCAAAAAAAAAAAAGAAGAAGAGTGGAGTATTATCGATGCACCGCCAAACGACCGAAGAGTGAAGAAGACGGAGAACAGAGGAGCTCGGGGGCGAGAGAGTAAACGGGAGGGGGGGGGGGAGAGAGAGAGGGGAGGGGAGGAGGAGATGCCTCCACAGGCGGCTGTTTGCAAAATATTGGCTAACGTGAAAGTTGGATCACCAGTTGATCATTTTATCATTTGAGAGTGTGACCATTCGTCCAAGCGTAAAATGTCTCCAAAGTTTTACGCACAAGCATCACGTTCCAAGCAGTGCGCACAACGGTCTCAATTGTTGGTAGATAATCTAAAATACTGGATCCTATAAACATATTTAATAGGATATAGAAATATATATATATATATAGCTTTTTATTGGTGGGTCGGTTAGATTATATAGTTAGTATGTTTGGAGAAAAAAGAACAAAGAAACGCTCACTAAAATGAAATATGGAAAGTCAAAGAAGATTTTGTTCATAAAGGGGTGAGTTAAATGATGAATGGGGGGGAGGGGAGCGCTGCTGGTTCCACTGTACGACAGGGAGGCAGCAGCAGGCAGGCGGCTCCGCTACCAGACCCTCCAACAATACTGTTTGTAGTCATGTGCTCCCCCCCCCCCCCCCCCCCCCCCTTCCTCCCACCTCCATCAGAGCGGCTGTTCCTCATTGTTGCGTTTGAAGCAACTTCACTCTGTCACTCCAAAGTCTTTATTTCAGAGTATAAGATTATACACATAAATTACGGGAGTGACAGGCCTGATTTGGAGGATTATTTATCACATGACGTAAAAAAAAAAAAAAAATCACATGGCAAATAACACTTCACTTCCACGTCATGGATTCACAAAAACGGGTATGTGATGCGTCATAGGAAGTATAGGGCCTTAATGGCTTTTCATTTAAATATATCTTATGCATATTTAAGACTACCAAACAGCATCTCAACTATCTATTCAAATTGGTTTTTCATGCTCAGTAATGAGGCCTACGAAACCAGATACTCAGGCCTTCTGGTAGGACTTGGTTAGGTGGCAGATCGGCATCTAATCAATTAGCATATTGATCCAAATTACGCACGAATCAACAGGTCCATGGTGAGACAGCTAATTATCTCACAAATTAAAAATGTTTTCTCCACCAGACTTCAAACAATAAGAGACAGTGCTGCTGGAATCGAGAAGGTGCATGTGGGCTACTTTCATAAAATTAAGTTAAAACCCCCCTCGAACGCGCGGTTCGCATAGTGACACCAATTCATCTAATCTCCTTCCATTCCCTAAGCTGCGGCAATGAAAAGTGCATTAGCATTCTGCCTTGGCGTGTATATCTAAGTGGCTTAAAAAGTGATTTGAAGTTGATTTGTATATAAAAGGCCCCCTTTATCCGGATTGAAGCTCTAATCTGCTCGGTGTCGCATGACTGCTCCAGGAAACTCGTTTGAGCACCTTCATATAAGGCTGGAGTATAAACGTAGGATGGCTGTCATTAAATCCCTTTTTACAAAAGCCCACTTCCTTTTACTGTCATCTGAGGGGTGAGAGAGAGAGAGAGGGAGAGAGAGAGAGAGAGAGAGAGAGAGAGAGAGAGAGAGAGAGATTATTCAAACTACAACCGCTGCAGTGACTAATGTGGAACATGCAAATTAGCAGATAAATGTCACATAATGAAACATTCACCCATGAACCAACATGGAGAAGTTTTGGGGACATTGAAGCCTTAGCTCCTAGTCTGGGGTTAGATGGAGATGCCGCAAAGTGGCTCAAGCTGTGATTACACTGGGCTACATGTGCGTCGAGGGAGGTCTGCAGGCCAGATGTTTGGAATGGTTTTTATTCCTACTCGTCCCCCTCTTCTTTTCCTGGTTCATCAGATCATACATCAAACTTCTGATTGGAGACCATATTTCATCTCTCTCCCGCGCTCGAAAAAAAAATATTTAAGTAGCCCAGCAGGCAGTGTGAGTTATATGACAACTAAAGAGCTTATTATTGTGTCTTTCTACATGCAAGTTTCGTTGTGCATCTTGGGCTATATGGCCTAATAGTTTTGTTTATTGGGCCTAATCTAAATTAGTTTCTAAGTGTATTAAAAGACCCTCGTAAAATGTTACGAATAACCGGTGTAATAATGTGTAAAGGGATTAGTGTGAAAAGGAAACGAAATGAGCAGAAATGTCCTTAGTCACTGCACATTTTGGGAGCGCATTTGGAGAAAGGAGGAGGAGATGCGGTTAGGGAGTAGGCTAATCCAACCACCGGGTAAAAAGGGCAGTTTTAGATGGCTCATATTCCGCTGTAACTGTATTGCACCGTGACACCAGCTTTTGAGCAGCGGCGGAGCACAGAACCGGGCGCACCCACAGCAGCAACACATCAACTGCTTCGGGGGGACACTTTTTCCTTTTTCTGCAAGAAGACTGGATGTGGATGCGAGGCGCGCTGCCAGTGGGAAAATACAGGGAATCGATTATATGCTGACCGTGAGATTCCACAAGTAATATGCGCAACTCTGTGGATTTTTTTTTTCTTCTTACTCTTCCTTTCTCCTTTCTGCCCAGTTGTGTTTCCTTATTCATTGTGCGCCCTATGAAGAGCATTAACTATCCCTCCCTCCAATCCTATTGAAAAGGCTCCGAAAAAAAAGACAGAGGGAGATGAGAGCAGCAAATCCCTTTTTTATTCCCCTCGTAGCGCTCAATAAGAGAAGAATGTGTTGCCTATCAGTCACCGAGGGGATCAAGTCTTCGGGACTGTCCCACGCGTTCAATGCGCCGTGCAGAGCATCACTGAGAGAGACAGAGTGAAGAGGACAGCAGCAGCAGCAGCAGCAGCAGCAGCATCCTGCCCGGACACTTCACATCATTTAGCAACCTGTCTCCACTCAGGATCCCTTTAAGTCAATTAGGGCTCACCTTTCAACTCCCCTCGGTGAGTATATATATAGCCTACAACTTGCAGCATTTTGATCATAATTCAGTATCATAATAAATAAAATATCATAATCAAGCAACCGCGATGTAGGAAAAAAAAATGCAATGCCAGACTTCTATCTATTTTTTCTTGTTTTTAGGTTTATTTTTATTTCAATTTGTTATGTCATATTTGTGCTGGATTGTTCAGATGAATAAATGTCAAAGCTATTTGTTACTATGGGCTATAATTTTGTCTGAGCAAATAAACCCCATTTGACATCTTCCTCCTCATATTTGACCTGAAGAGACGATGAGGAGTCTGGCGCTGCTGTTAGGGGTGAAAGCCGCCTGCATCCTGCTGGTGTCCTCGCTCTCTGGCACCGGGGCCGTCAACAACAGCGGCCGGTGGTGGTGAGTTCATCATCTATACATTCAATCCGTTATCAGCATCTTATACCACTCAAATCTTTCTATTTAACGCTGGTTTGAACGGTGTTTTTATTGGGGCGGCCACATTCCGTGCTGCACGCTCGAAATAATGTGTTAGTTTTGGCACCGTTACCAACTTCTGTTCAGCCTTTGAGAAAAAAAAAAAAAAAAAAGAGCATCAACCGCATGATATTAAAGCTTGAGGGATTTTTTTTTTTTTAAATGCATTGTCCTTGAATTAGCTACAGCAGACTAACAATAAACGAATTACATGAGTAATAGGCCTAATTACAGGTTTACCTTTTATTTGCGGTGGATTTAATTTACTCTCTCTTTCTCGCTGCTTCCCCTGTCATTTGGACATTGTGGTTTTGAACACGAGACAACATTTTTCAGTGCAATGTGGGATAAATTAAATATGAATTTATTTAATAGCTGAAAGGGAATCCCATAGGAGGTCTTAATAGCCTACTGTACATTCCTCTGTCTATATACTGCGACCTAAAAATGAAAATTACGCACTATTTTGTTGTACTACAGAAAGCAAAAATTAAATTAAGATCTGTATAGTTTTTTTTGCTCGTGTTTAAAAATCTATAAACTGTGGGTTGTGTTTGTTGATGTTATGATTTAACGAAAGCTGCTGTCGTTTTTGCGGCGTCATTAGATAGATGGACACTATATGGACACTTTTGCGCACAACGTCAGGCGTCTCCAAATATTTAAAATGTCAGCTGAAATCCATGAAAACATCTAGGAGGAAAAAGAAAAAAGACACCGCGGAGTTGATGGAATGAAGAAAACATCCAAAAGGACGACATTATTATTAATGTTCCCAGGCCTCACCACACAGCCGTCTGGGTCAGCCCTCTAACAGGCCAAGACTCGCCCGCTTTTCCGGATGATAATGCTCAACAGGAGACGCAGCCATTAAGGCTACACACACTACATGTGAATCAAAATATGTCGACACAGAAATCGCACAGACTTTGCCAGCAGATAAAGTGGAAAATTACACAGCAGCCTGTGTACTAGGAAAGGTTCTGAAACCTGACCACCAAAATCTGAAAATCTGTATAAAACTGGAGAAGCGCAGGTGCCATATTTGGACACAAATGGTTATAAAGCCAAACACCAGAATATTTTATGACATCATGTGGCAAAGGGACAACATACATTGACTTATTAATACAATAAAATGCCATAAAGCATATGAGTTTTTTGTTTTTTTTAAACTTTTTTGGGCAGAGAGCATTTTACATTTACAGCATACAAACCTAAAGGCCTAATGTTTAGTGACTTGGGACATTTTGGACAGGATGATCATATTTGGAGATGAGATTGGACACTCTAATCTAAAAGTGTAGCCCACTTCTCTTCAGCTTTTGGAAAAGAGAATGATGTTTAACAGCACAAGCACAGATGCAAGCTTGTGAGGGAGTATTGCCACTCAGCTGTATAACAGATGCTGAATATTTTCTTAAAGTTCTATAAAAAATTTTTAATAATGAAACTGACACATCATTGTATCTGGTTCAGATCCAAATGATTTATAAAGAGGTAAAAATATAGTTTCATGATATTTGCCAAGCCAGAAACCTGCATTCGGGCTCAGAGACTCGCGGTCTCCTCATTGTCTTGAAACAGTGTGTCACTGTTGTACATAATGAAAACTGTGATTTTTAAAAGGCACAACCCTCATGAGATGCCAGGACACATCACTTTGAGAATTTCAAGGGTCACAAAAGAAGCTACGTTCATAAAGTGCCAGCTCCTTGACTCTTGATTTCCTTTGTCCTTGTGTTGTGCCAGGGGTATTGTCAATGTGGCCTCCTCATCCAACCTCCTCACCAATTCCAAGAACGTGCAGTTGGTCCTGGACCCGAGCCTGGCCCTGCTGAGTCGTCGCCAGCGCCGGCTGATTCGGCAGAATCCTGGCATCTTGCACGCCATCGCCGCTGGGCTGCACACTGCCATAAAGGAGTGCAAGTGGCAGTTCCGCAACCGCCGCTGGAACTGCCCGACCACCCACAGCCCAGCAGTTTTTGGGAAAATTGTCAATCGTGGTGAGCCTCTCTTGTCTTTCTCACCAGGCATTGTTTTGGATAATTTTGGCCAGGATGGAATCTCTTGTACACATTTAAAAGGCTTTGTCTCTGAATATTTTCCAATTTTGGGCAAAAAATGTGGCAAAGCCAAGTCTGGAATTGGTTCTGATGGGAAGTTTTGATGTTGTTTCCTCAGGTTGCCGAGAGACAGCATTTGTTTTTGCCATCACCAGCGCAGGGGTGACCCACGCTGTGGCTCGCTCCTGCTCAGAAGGGGCCATTGAGTCGTGCACATGCGATTACCGCCGCAGAGGTCCTGGAGGGCCGGACTGGCACTGGGGGGGCTGCAGCGACAATGTCGACTTTGGCCGGATGTTCAGCCGCGAGTTTGTGGACTCCAGCGAGAGGGGCAGAGATCTGCGCTACCTCACCAACCTACACAACAACGAGGCCGGCAGAATGGTAAGGATCTGATACTCAAACACGCCACGTTCGCCTGTTTTAGTCAGAATTCCCAAAAGCTTCAAATGTATTTCCACTTCGTGAGATTTCATCCTCTGGTTCTTCCCATCTGCAGACTGTGTCATCAGAGATGCGTCAGGAGTGTAAGTGCCACGGCATGTCAGGCTCCTGCACCGTGCGCACCTGTTGGATGCGCCTGCCCAGCTTCCGCACAGTTGGAGACTTCCTCAAGGACCGCTTTGATGGAGCATCCAGAGTCGTTTACGCCAACAAGGGAAGCAACCGTGCCTCTCACCGAGCCGACCCACGACATCTGGAGCCCGAGAACCCGGCTCACAAACCCCCCTCTGCCATGGACCTGGTTTATTTTGAGAAATCACCAAACTTCTGCTCCTATAACGGCAAAACGGGCACTTTGGGAACTTCTGCGAGAACGTGCAACAGCTCTTCTCCAGGCCTGGACGGATGTGAGCTGCTCTGCTGCGGACGTGGGTTTAAGACCCGGACTGAGAGCGTGACCGAACGTTGCCACTGCACGTTCCACTGGTGCTGCCACGTCAGCTGCTTGAACTGCACCAGCACACGAACGTTACACCAGTGTCTATGATCGCGGGTGGAAGTGAATATTTAGGCATATTTGAAAGGCAAAGAAGAATTTCTTAGCAAAGCAGGTAGTTGGCTGAGAAAGCCACTAGTTTTGAGATGTGAGGTAGAAGCTAGAAAAGCTTCAAGGCGGGTAAACTGATACAGGGAACTCTCTGGCACAAAAAAAATCAATCAGTGTTTTTGAATGGAGAAAAGCACAAATATGAACAGGGTATAGAGGGAGTATATGTGCTTGCTCCTTGCCTTTGATGCTTAACAGTATTAAGAGGGTATTTAAACACTACAACCATCCATGTAGAATGGAAATCATCCACATCCCCCTCAAGTGTTTACACTGTGGATAAATAGAAATAGGAGTAAAGGGAAGAAATGATGTGGTGGAGAATCGATTGCTGTAACCAGGTACTACTAGAGCCTCCTTCTCCCCCACGGAGGGCAGAGACTGGACACAATGTTTCACAGATGTTTCTGTGGCCAGAGAGCCACAAACATGTGCTCTTGTAAACTGGTGAAGACCTCTAACAAGAAGGGGAGTTATTTAACAAAAAACAATTCAGAGTTTTGTTTGCTTTTGCTGGAGTTTGGCTTCTCTCACGTGAAACTGTGTGAAGTTTATCTCGAGGGATGGGCCGATTGTGTACTTAGGCCTTGGACGCAGCCCAACCACTTATAATTTCCTCACCACATTTGCCCTTTTTATTTAGATTTCTCTGCAGTTGAATACACCTCAATCCTGATTTGCCACTCTAACTTGTACCACAGGATGGTCCCGATGTTACATGACCGGGACCGGTGCTCGCCAACGAAAACAGAAACCGACTGAACAATTCTTACTGAGGCGATGTAATTTGAATGTATTATCAATACACTGAATATCATGGCTAGATGAAGTTTGTGAGGGGTCAACATTAAAAAAAAAAGAAGTGAAATGTGACCTGCAGAATCTCGCCATGCTCTCAAAATGAAAATGCCATTCTGCGATGAACATTGAATTAAGAAAAAGACACTAAATTCCTGTTAATGCACGAGTGTCGCATTAAACTGTTCCAGGTTTAAAGTAGACGTATGTGTATTACTTCAGGCTATAGGCTGTAAAAAGCAGATAAACGTTTTATTTTGAAGAAAACAGCCTCTGCGGAAAAGATCATTCTGTATATCAGCTATGAGAACCAAAATGCTGTAAATATTAAAATATATGAATATATTTATAATGACGTCATTTGTAAGTTCGCTGATTTTTTTCTATTTTGGTGTAATGTAGCTGACACAAAACCGACTCTTACTAGAAACAGATTATCACGTCTTTGCTTGTTTCCTGTAAAAACACGTGTGTTCATGCACTGAATATTTACCTTTTTTTTTTATTAGTGTAAATACAAAATATTTATTTCTGAGGATTTTTATACTGTTATAGAGAGATGTAAGAGAGGACATTTTTTTTTTTTTTAGATTTTAATCAAAAGATTTAGGCCCCAGTTGGTTTTGTATTGTATGATAGAACAATAAAGTCTATATTTTCAATTAAGTTGCCCTCCTGAATGTGTCAAAAGCTGCTATTATGTCTGTTGTAGTCTGTGTTTGAGATAGTTTTGACAACCAACCAAGTGAACATATAAGCCTGTCCCTGGGTGTCCTCTGCTTAATCCTATTACCACCACCAAAGCAGCCTCTTTTCTCCGGCTCACAAAACATCCCTGCATCTGTGCTCCCAACCGCAGGAGACGGCCCCTGCTTGTCCAGCCACATACCTTATTTTATACAGTATAGGATTTTACTGCGTTGAATGTCTTGCTTCATTTGCTTAATGTTGGAAATAAATAAATAATGAAAATCTAGAGTCTCCCCCCCAAGCCCTGGCAACCTGACTAACCACGGGAGTTTGGAGAGCTTTGCACTTTCTCCTTAGCCCACCACAGCACAGGAGCAGCCACGGTCATCCAGATATAAGGCCACCAACACGCACCCGAGAGGCTAATAACAGAGCAACTTAGTTGTAGCTGTAAGGGCAAACAGGGTGACATATAGGACCAAGGACAGGGATGAGACATTTTCTGAATTACAGTCTTTATGTTACATGGTAAAAATGACGGATCACAAGGGGGCTTTTTTGCCTTTCGGAGAGATTGGTCGGCATCTCAAAGAATGTATAAATCTGTAGACCTAGGGGGGTTGATCGCAGGGTAACACTTCGGATTGCTTCAAAACACTAATATTATGTTAAGTATTACTGGATAACTGTCCAGTGAACACATGATTTGGATTTAAGTACAATTTGACAAATAGAGAAAAAGTCCGGAGAAAGCAAAAGCTCGCAAATGTGAAAACGATCCTGTCTTGAGCGAGAATATGATAAAGAAACAAAAGAAAGAGAAAGTGGCAGAGCGATTTAAGAAAAGAAGAGGGAAGGCAGAGTTCAAATCCCAGGCGTGAGAGTGAGGTGGGAGAGTTGGTGGAGGGAGTGAGTGGAGGGGGCGCTGCCGGTGGGAGTGCTGAGGAGTCAGTGATAATTAGCTCAATTAGTGACAAAGGCAGTGTAATAAATACCGACTTAGTGTCTGGGTCCCTGCTGGCCTCTCCCTGCGCAGCCTGCGATGTGGCCCTGGCCTGACGGACAATTCATTAAACTGACAAAATACCCCACCGTCCAGGCGTGACGCAGCGAGTTAGCCCCCTACAGGCCCGGCTCATTGTTCTAATTGTCTGGGCTGGAGTCACTTTGTGGACGCCTCCTCCTTCACCCACCCCGCCTTCACGCTCTGCCTTCAGAAAACCCATGGAGTTAATGCCCCTACCTTACTCTCTAAGTAGGTGATCGGCAGGTTGGGAAAAAAAAAAGAAGCAGTAAGAGTTCCTCGGGGTGGGGCGGCCGGTGGGGGGAGGCAGTGGGATTAGCGAATGGAGGTTGCCTGGGAGTGCTGGGAGCAACGCCGATCGGAATGTAGGAGAGATGAGTCCAGAAGCTCGGATGCGGGACAAAGCGAGAGTTAATAAGGAAAGATTGAAGGGGCTGGCGACAATGGGCCGCCACCCGAGTCGAGATGAAATTGCTTCCGAGGATTATTGGGAGAGGGTGTGAGCGTTGTAGGCTTTTTGTGTGAGTGTGTGTTTGGTTGGGCATTTTGTGTGTGTGTGTGTGAGTGCAGGGGCAAAGGGGGAGCGCTGGATTGATGGCTGCCCCTCTGGTCGGGGAGCAGGGGACCAGGGGAGGCTAACCGGCTGTTCCCACAGTCTGTTCTGCTGCAGCCACCTTTGACACACGGGGCTGCCAGGCGGCGAGCAGGCAGCCATGGTGAGAAGGGCACAAAAAAAAACAACAGCTCCGCTACACAAAAAGTCAGCATCTCTGGGATGCTGCTGGTGGAGGAGCGCGGGCTGGAGGTGAGGGCGTGAGGAGGGGGGAAAAAAGAGAAGGAGAGCAGGAAAGTGTGACAGGAAGGACAATATCTTAAGATAATTCACATTGGCATCCAGTTGTGGCTTGTTATCACATTGCTTTCTAAACCGTCATGGCAAAAAAAAAAACTTTGGTCCTGGCGCTTACTAAGTGTTACATGGTCAATTCCCTTTCAATTTCCCCATTTTATCAGCAAAAAGCTTTCTGGTGCCATCTTTATAGGACCCTTAACTTCAGGAGGCAACATAACCGGGGTATGCAAGTAACTTGACACGAAGAAATACAGCCACACTCCCTGCATTTGACCCGAGAGTGGATGTCACTTTAAATATAAAAAAAAAAACGGTGTTCATGATTTTAGCTTGAGAAAGGAAACCCACATTGTGCTCCTAACAATAATCAGGTCAATCACCGCAGAACATGCACAGAAGATGATACGGCATAATGAAGGCACAGCAGCTTCATATTAAAATTCCTGCTAAATTGTGGAAAAATGTTTGGTCTAGTTGGGTGGAGTTGGCTTTAATACGAAGGGCGTATGATAAGGAATTTAGAACTGGGTTTGGGTCGCCACACTGAATGATGGGGCTGCTCGCTGTGGTCGTGATGGACAATGTGGCACGGCTTGGATCTGGCGCGCGACGCTGATTTGATTTCCTAGCATTTCGATCGTGGGCCAAGCTCCGATTAATTAGGGCATTGTTATGACGGGAAACACCCTCGTTTGTTTGGTGCCATTAAGTGACCGCAGGGCTATTATGTAATAAGATGTGCATTTACTGCCACACACATATCACATAAAGAATTATAATCAACTAAACCTCACCTAAAGTTACAGAAAGTGGATTAATAGCGGTCAAGACAGTGGGTCAAATTTACTCAAATTCAATTCTTGGAAAAGAGCGTGAGGGTGCGAGTGGTGTGTGCGAGTGTGTGTGGGTGGGTGTGTGGATGGCAGCTGGGAGGCAGACACGGTCCAGGAGAATCGTCCCCTAGCAACTGACCTTTTCGGCAGATGGCAGTTCCAGAGTAACAGCCACCCAGCATCACAATGGCCGTGGCCTCCTAACATCTCCATCACTTCATCATCTACCGGCCTGCCACAACCTGTCACGCACAGGAGAGAGGGGAAAGTTACATTCATACACACACACACACACACTCTCTCTCGCTTCGAGTCCAAAACATTCCACACACACACATAAGTTTGGGTCAAATGTTCCCATGTTCCTGGGGTACGCAGCGGGGCAGTTGAAGGAAGGTAAGAGGAGGATAGATTTAGGGAGAGACACTGTGGACACTGACTGCTGTCCGCAAACCTCCAGACACTCTCAAACCGCTGTTTTCCGCTGTTGGGTTTTCTGCACATAGTGTATCGGGGTGGGAATGTGGACAGACCGCTCGACCATGGTGAGCAATCAGTATGATGTCTGTGGTCAGGCTCTGTGCCCCTGTGGAGCGAGATTGGAGAGCGAGCCCTGCAGTTAAGGTGGGAGGGATATATAACTTTTGCGGTGTGTGTGTGTGTGCGTTTGATATGCCAGCACTCTTCACGTGTGTAAAAAGATGTCTTGAATAGGAGCCTCCGAATAGGCGTGGGGGCGATAATATAGTCGGAGTTATCAACCCTCCGCACATACGCGGCATGACCTTTTGATTGTCTTGGCCTTTTTCCTCTGCTGGCCCACATTTTGTTGATATTAAATACTTTCCTCAACCTCAGGACTGCTGAGATAAACACCTCTTCACCATGAAACATCACCTCTAAATACCTAAAAGTGGTCTTCAGTCTATTGCAAACACTGGATGGTCAGCTTTAAGTGCCATTTGACCAAAAAATTGGAGTGCACAGGCAGCAGTTATCCAACAAGTAAAGGTTAAAAACCCCAATCACACATCTGCGAATGGTTAACCCGGCGAGACCAGACACAAGAAGCAACAAACAGACAAAGTGACATGTCAAAATCGGTTCCACGGGGATTAAGTGTTTTAGGTGGAAAACCGTGCGTCAGAGTGTGACTTTAACCCACTGTATATTCTGGGGGAGATCATATGCTAGCAAACGCCGTTAGTCCTCCTGTAAACAGAGCTGTAATGACAGGGACAGACATTGAGCAAGGACAAGCAACAGTCGAATATGTTTACAGACAGCTGACAATGTATGGGTACAGCGCGGCGAACGTTTCAGCTCTGAGCTCCGCGTGAAATATGAGCGCAAACTGCGGTGGAATCTATGTGACACAACATAAGCCTGCGCATCATTTCACCTGTCAGCACGGATGAAGCCGGCACTTATTCAAATCAAACAGACGAGTCTGTGAGAAATTACGGCAATATGTGTCTGGCTATATTGGATGTTAACACTTCTCTTCATCCAAATGCATCTCAAACTGTCGTAGACGTTTTGCTTGCCGAGATGTGAGATCATTCGTGCTACACGGCGAAATGTGACCAACCGCAGCGAGTCGGAGTTACTGTATCTGCACTTAACCAATAAAGAAGAATCTGATAATTTTATTATCAGTTGGCCCACCTTGACATAAACTGGACCACGACATGCCACCTTTGAGTCAGTGTTGGGAAATTTCTGACGGCATGGGGCCATTATCTCTAATCTAGTAATACTGCTGGAAAACAAAAGGAGAAATGCTCAGTTTTTGGTTTTAATTACGAGCTGTGTTTTACAGCGACAGTGGGCGAGGGCTCAGCACTGACACAGCAGTAGAGGAATGTTTATTTGCTGCAGTTTAGGAGCCGAGTGGCTTGCAGGAACTATGACACATTCCTGTGTCACTGGCTATCCCGCTCGCAGACACACTATCGCGCTCGCACACGCTGGCGCCCCATGTGTTTGGTTCGAGGCCGCACAGACGCACACAACTATTGACTCCTAACGCACAAAATGTGGCACCTCTGGAATCTGTAAGCATGCCCAAACCACATTCATAGCGACTTAGTGTGACATGACTTACTAGGCCTAATACTTCCCCTGTGTGTCACACTGAGTGTGTGTGTGTGTGTGTGTGTGTTTGTTGCAGTTGTACAACTTGAAGATGAATTATTCACGCCTTTCTTCAGCATTATGGTGATCCCTTTCCACAAAGTGTGCAAACGTGCATGTGTGTTGTGCTAATAAGCGCGTGTGCTCACGTCTGTGTGTCTGGCTGCACACACCTCTCCATCTTTCCTTCTGCAGTCCCATCCATTATTCCCCAGCATCTGGCAGCCAAAGCCTGTAAAGAAGACGTTTCTCTTGGCAACTGTTTTTTAAAGGCAGTGACACAGGGGACAGCCAACCACAGGAGCCACACATCTTCCAATCTACATGCATACTGAGAACTGCTTGCATAACAGAACCGCCCCGATCTCCCTCTCTCTCTCTCTCTCTATCTCTCTCCCTCTCTCTCTCTCTCTCTCTCTCTCTCTCTCTCTCTCTCTCTCAAAACACACAAGTTCGTTCCCCATGTCCCGCTCACACTCATGATACTGCTCCCACCCGCCCTTGTCTCTCTGCAATACACTCACCCAAGCTTTGAGGGCTAATCGCTTCCAGAGCCAGAGCTGTCCTACAAACTGTGCCAGCAGGCTTTCAGTTCATTCTGCACCCTAAAAAGTTCCTTCTGGCCCCTAAATGAATATTATGTGAGTGTAATACATGGGCTACACTGCAGACGTGCTGCGATTTTATGCACAAATGTGTTTAATTAAGTGACATTTAAATGTTGCGTGTTGTTGACGTGGGCAGTGTCCAAAGTGCAAAGTTGAATTATGAAGATTGCTCTGTTAATGTCATCATTTGGGATGCTACAACTATCTAGGGACTGCCGAAAGGACACTCAACATCGCCTTGCAGAGGAGATTACCGAAAGATTAATTGCACCCTGAGTTCACCTGAATGTGTCCTTGGCTGACACTAAGCCGCTGAAAAATAAACACATTCTTTGTATAATTGAAATGGCGCAATAAATGCATTGATTAATATCACATGGATATTGCAGCCTGTTCGGGGTTCAGCTGCAGTGAGCAGCTTTTCTGAACTGCAAGCATGTTGGGAGACATCTTTGTTTTGCTTGGCTGCTAGTCATAAACTTTTCTGGCATCTGGATCATCTAAAAAGACTATTGGGTGTGTTAGCTTGATAGAATAATTGCTCTGATTTCCATACCAGGCTACCAGCTACACATTTATCAGGCAGCCAGAAGATTTACTTCGAAAATCCTCTGGGATATAAACAAGTTTGTTGGATTTCAGCTTTATTCACTTTTTGGAAGATGGATGAATGAGGTGGCTTATGAAGAACTGTTGGGAGCGGGGCAGTTGTAAGTCAAGTGAATTGTACACTGTTTTGTCCGCACATTAGTACGACTAACACGAAAGCTTTGAAGCATCAACCGTTGCCATGGTAATCGAACTCCAAATCAGTATTCGAATGCTTCGTTTTGGGATGTTTTTATATACAGTATAAGTTATAATAGTAGTTATAATGATGTTTAAATCCCCAAATAGCCTGTGAAATCAGTAATGATCCCACAATTCATATCCAACATGAATGATTATTAGTTATTCTCAGATGGATATTGATGTTTGTTGTGTGTAGAGGTGCGTGTGTGTACAGTAGTGCAGCAGTGGCACAGAGAGATGGAGACAGATAGACAGAGGAACATGTCAGCCTGCTGCACCGCGCCGCAGAGCGAGGCTTCAAATACCTTCGAATATTTCTCACCGAAGCTTCGAAGCCCAAAAAATGGTATTCGGGAAAGCCCTACACATTAGTCCAGGTATAAAGGTGTGCGAGTGCTCACCGGTGTTTGCAGGGGTCAGGAGATTTCTTTAAGGGTAGCTTTCCTTGTTTATAGTGGACTTCTGTCTGACTTCGTCATCATCTTCAAGGTTGTATAGCAATCTGAAGTGCTCCCCTGAGACCCTGGAGAAGAAATGATAAGAATAGTTTACCCCCCTGGGAAAATCCGACCTGTGCTTTGATTCTAACTATTCTTTAAATCTGAGGAAAGGGGCACTCCACACAAACACACCAGCCAGTCATTGTGCTGGGATTTTAACCTAAAACCTTCTGGAGAAAATAATGCTAAATAATGAGCCACCAAGGGAGTTGTAGTACACCATTTCAAAGTAAGTAGGTTTTATAGCAGATATCAAATGTGACTGCTGAAAACATCGGCCTAAATTTCAGTTGCCCAAATTACAGTGGCCTCCAAATTAACCTTCATGTGGAGTGCGAGGAAACATGCAGCAAGAACCTGCACTAAGTATAAGTTAAACACATGTGGCAGAAAGTCATTGTGCGTTTTTACTACTGTGCAGCCAGAGGTCATCATCACAGATGCTAAGTAGTGCTGCTGCTGCCTGTACTAAAGAAATCAAGTCAAGGAGCAATGCTGACTTGCAATGATAAGCTAACGGCTGCCATCTAGTGGAATAAGTGTCGCATTACAAACTTTAAATTGACTTCTTCAGACAAAACAAACTTGTGGATATGTGCGATGAAACCCACCTGTTGCAGCATGAGGCGAACACATACGAAGGAGGATAAATTGCTAACGTTTTTTTTTTTTAGCAGACAGTTAAAGCTGAAGTTAAAGTAGGCGAGATTGGAGCAAATATGATTAAAAAAAGTTATTTTTTATAATGTAGTTTAGGACTACAGATGGAAATTAGCTTCCCTGCTAAATCTGGTGCACCCATCTTTTTGTTTCTATGTAAACAATTAATGTCTGTGCACACAGTCCTTTTAAACCAATAAAATAAAAAAATAAAAAATAAAAAATAAAACGGTCGCTGTATCGTGACAGTAGTACATGAAACAGGTAACCTGAAAAAAAATCATGTTCCTACTGTGTCCTCCGGTGCTCCTAACGGTATCTGAAAGATTTCACTTACCTGAAGGAAAACAACCAATCAGAGCTGATCTGAGGTCCGCTGTCCAGCTGCTGCTGTTACGTAATGCCTATTTAGCTGTAAAATGAGAAAGTTTGTGACGCCGCCGCCAATGTAAAAATCTGGTGAAGGAACGCCAAGTTCCGCTCACATGACCGGAGCACAGCCAATAGGACCGCTCTCTCTCTTTTAAATGACCTGTGATTGGTCAAAGTCTGCCGTCACGGGCTAGATTTTCGAAAGCCTGAAAACAGAGCCACGACGAGGTGAAGAAGTCTAGTTATCGCTCAGAACACTTGAGTTACAATATGCCGAAAGATTATTATGGGATTTTATTTTTACCCAATGATGCCAAAAATATACTGCCTACTGCCACTTTAACGTTACGTTTTACGCAGTAACAGTTAATAATGTTTTTTTACGTTAGCTATCTAGCTAGCTACCTGAGAGTGTCCAAACACTGTTAGCTAAAATCTTGATACCTTGAAGCTGCTTTAAAACAGAGAAAGCCCCAATTAATTTTAGCAGGCAACCAACACAAACTGTTTTTCAAGGGCTCATTACGGATTAACACCATTAACAAAGACATCTCATCACTTGGTTGAGCGGATATGATCCATACCAAAAAAAAAAAACAGAAGAAGAAGAAACACTAACAAGTAAGTATTTCTAACACCATTTCAAACTGAGATGGGCTTGTTTCATGGTCGACAATGTGCAGAATGTGTTCCTAACTAAATTTATGTTCATCATGTATGTACATCATGTCCAGACTCTCCTCTGCACCAGCTGCCCGGTGATTGGTCAAAGACCATCATCAACAGTTTGTCATGAGGGCCATGGTGGATGCTGCCACCGTGTGGGACATCATCATCACTAAGGCCAGATAGATGACTGACCACCTGTGAGTAAAAAATAAATGAATCCTGTTCTTGTGTTGGTTGTGGAACACCTAAAAAAAATGACAGCTTATGTCACACAGTCACAGTGCATCAAAGTGGATGACACAGAAACATGCTGCAGTTGGCTCTCTTTATCTGTATGAATGATTAACTGATCAGAAATGAGGATTAAAAAGTAACCTTTTTAACTGTCTGAAGTTAAGAGATAAAAGGACCATACTGCACACCTGTTAATTACAAATCACATGCAGTTTTTACACTATTACCTACTTTTTTCAAAAACTTATCATAGGTTTCTGTTTTTGTTTTTTTATAAGTACCTCTTAAGCAGCCACTTGTTTCGAATGACAGTATGCTGAGACTGTAATTTAGGGTTGCAACAAATAATAATTCCATAATTTAATTGACACATACATAATTTATTTCATTAATCAATTGATTGATTAGTCTATAAAATGTCAGAAATTTGTGAAAAATGGCCATCATAATTTCCAAGAGCCTCAGGATGCTTGTTTTGTCCCAACCAAACCCAAATACATTCAATTTACAATGATATAAAAACAGAGAAGAGCAGCACATCCTAACATTTGACGAGCTCAAACGGTACAGAATTAAAATGGAAAGCTGTGGCTATATTGAAAATAGAAAAACAAATGCTTTAAAAATCAAGAACTTTATGCTTGGAAAACAATCAGCTATTTTGTATTTGTGATGTATTGTAAGTTGGGTAAAACAGTCAGAGGAGCATGCCCTCTGAAAGCTTCCTGTTGAAAACAGGTAGGCGATTCTTTGTAACTCAGCATATTCACACAGGGATTGAAAGCAGATTATTTCCTCAGAATTGTAAAAACTGCATGTACCACAAGTGCACGTTTCTCAACTTGTGCCAAATCCTCAAACTAGCTTTAATGATTAAAGTGCTCAATCTTGTGTAATTGCATTGTTTCACAGCAGACTTCTTTCATCTTATGAAAATGTAAACTGTTTTTAAAGGCAGTGACAACCAGACTGAAAAATGGTAACCCCAAACTGAAGCTGGGAATTGGGTGGGGACGTTAATGTGGTATTTTTGTGAGCTTTTTTTGAAATGTATATATATCTAGTGACGGTTCCATGTTTTGAATTGCACATGCAGTTCGAAAGTTTTCTATCAAAATGAAAACACTCGCCTTCATCAGGGTCGTGATGGGTGCATTTAAGGTCACACAACTGTGTGTTGTTGCCAAAGTAAGAAAGAATACTCTGTGTAGACATGCAGTATGTGGCTTTTACATATTTGTACTTCTGAATGTTGTCACTGTAGGGGTGGTTTTATTTATATACCTTTTGAATGGCACCTGGAATCTGTATGTAGGAGCAGCCAAAACAGATTTTCCACTGCAGACTTAAAAAGGTCAAAACCAAGCTGAAACAGACAAAATGTCAATGTCTAAGTTTAGACCTATTCATTGACACTTTCCCTTCAAATGTGTTTCTCAGAAGAAATACACTGGTTACCGGCATCTCCGAAGTCTTAACATTCAATATACAGTGCAAAATATTAAATACTATTTTAGATATATTACAGTGACACTTTATATATACAGTATATTGTTTTTATTTTTTTAATTTGATGCTTACAATATGAAACGTGTTTTCTGTGACACTTAACTAATTTGAAATTTGTAATTATTGATGTAAGATGTAAAAGTTTGGAATTAATTTTAATTAATTTTTTAAAACAAGGACTAAATATACGATTACAGTATCCAAAATACATGGGTCTGCCTACCGTGGCGCACCCATCAAACTGTTGAAATTATGCATGCATTTTTTGTTAAATCACATTAAGTAACACTGGAATATTTGCTCCAACTGTTATACTTATGGGAGTTTTAGTCTCCAGGGGTTCATATAGCCAGGTAATAATGTAATATACAATATAAAGCTTTCTTTTATTGTTAACCTAATACAGATTACAGGCAGCTACCCAATTCTTTACATCCTAAAATCTGACATGGACTGACGGACACAGCTGTATAAATTAAAATTATTATTTTTTGCACAGTTAAAGGAATAGTGTTTGATCAGTATATAGATAAAGTAATGTCCTGTATGATGTGGAATTAAAAAATTGTTATCCTTGTGAAATAAATACTTAAATATCTGCTTGTTTTTGTACTTTTACATTGGAGAAAATGAGAAAGACTTAATGTATTTCGAGTGACAAATAAGCACAAAGATGTGGACGCCATCATAGTCGAACTAGAGAAAATCACTTTTACAATAAACTCAACTTTATTGACAGTAAAAAGTTTTTGAGAATATCGAGGGGCACGCGTTTGCAACTGCAAGAACATCTCGGAAAGCAACATGACTTTTTGAAATAATGAGGCAGTTGTACATCTTTAACTTTGAGGTAAAGTGTTTTGTCATGTTACATCATTCACAAAATATCGTATAACATTGAAAAGTCCACACGAGGAGACAAAAAAAACCCATGCCTCATTTCCACTTCTTGAAATTACTTCACATTTCAAAAATAATTCACAATTCAGGGAAAAAGCAGAAAATGACAAGCACACATGCTATATTCCATTCACACACGTTTCTCTACTTATCAAACCAAGTGCATTTTTAGATTACTTTTTTTCTCAAACAGTTTCAAGTATATTTTTGCCTGCGATCGAAGGAAATTAAGTTAAAACTATGAAGCAGCAAAACCCACAATAACAAGTAAGAATACTGAGTTTGGTCTCATTCGTGTTCCCAATATTAACATTGTCAGCTAACTCACCATACTGTAGCAATAAGGTATTTGGGTGCTATAAAGAAGCAGGAGGTAACATTTCATGGACTTGAGGAATATGCTGGATAAGATTTGGAATATAGCTGATTAAATACACCAAGGCTGAAACAAACAACACTAAATAGATAATCACAAGTGATAACTGAACAGATCCAAACTGATTCCGTAATTCATTTGTTAAATCACTTATATTATGCAAATTGTTTAAAATCTCAGCCGCAACTGCTGAGTGTAAAACCACAAAATAATTGTTTTGAGTTGAACCGATATTTAATTCTCAGTCACACATTGCAGCAAACTTTTTGAGTGCAGAACCAGTGCAACGCTGTGGGTTTCTGAAGAAGGCCGGCTCCGTTAAAAATACACCGGTGTTGCAAATTAGATGGTCAGTTATTGTGAGTATTATGCAATTTATCAGTGCAGTAGAACAATCACAGAAAAGAAAAGAAAATTGTAAAGCCATCAAGTGCTTCAGCAAAGATGTTCATATATAAGCAGGGGACCTAAAGTGCAATCCTGTGTAGGTAAAGCACCCTGGGCCATCTCAGTCAGGCTCTTACTGTACACTACATGGCTCGTGGTCTGATCTGCACCAGTATTCTAAGGCTCACTTTAAAATCCACAAACCTATTTTAGAGCCCCGAAGACTCTGAATGTTCATTTCCCTCATGATCTCGCTCTGTCCTGATAGTCTCGCTGTGCAGCTGCAAATATTCTCGCTTCTGAGGTGACTTCACACACGTGCTGTAAACAATGTATCCCTACAGCAGCGTACTGCTGCAGGAGTTAAGGCAATCCATTTCTGTGCTTCGTCTGTGACAAAAGCTCCTCCCAAAACCCAGAGGTTCAAAGCTCTCAGTGCATATTAAGCTTACCTGACACACGACACAAAGTGCCCTCCTCAACCACAAAAACAAAGCTCTTAGTGCATACTAAGCATACCAAATAGAATTCTTAAAATGTACATGCTTTCCTTAACTGCCTGTGCACATGGCCTCTCAAAGGTGCTAACTAAATCACTTAGCAAAAGATGGCTAGTCAAGATTTTTAAGCACCAGTTCCCCTCCAGTTTTTTTTTTTTTTTTTAGAGGAAATCCCCAAAGAAGGCACTTTTGAAGCAAAACCAGTAGTTTTGCCGGATGATTTGATATGGGAGTGCAATCAATCATAGAATGTAATTTGCCTCCGCTAAACTTTAAATGGTGTTTGCTTTAGTTTAATAAATATTCTCGACCACAAATCCTTTTTACTCACGCTAGGGATTTAAAGCAACTGATCTGGTGCAGAACAAACAGGAGCCTACAACTTTAGAGAGCAGCGGTCCCCTCTCCTCACCCGACCGCTATCCCCCTCTCCTCAGCCCACCTGGTGCTCTCCGCGGCTGATGTGGGACGAGAACTCGTAGCGGTCCTGGCTGCGGTGGCCGCAGATGTTGCACTCGAAGGGCTGGCGGAAGCCGTGGCAGCCCATGTGGATGGTGAACATGACGTGGTCCAGGAAGAGGATGCGACAGTGCCGGCAGTGGAAGGAGCGCACGGGCCGCCCGTCCCTGTCTAACACCTGCACGGTCTCCCTGGAAGAAAGGGGCGAGATGGGGCTCCTCTTTGCCATGGTGGGGGGCGCAGGACACGCTCTCTCCCACTCTGGGTCCGAGTCTTTGGCCTGCCTGGGGCTGGAAGTGGGATGGCTGCGGGGCAGTGCTGGGGTGTGGTAGTGGAGGTGGTGGTTGTTGGAGGTACTTGTCGGGGCTGTAGCCCTTGTGCTCTGCTCTTCCGCTGTGCTCTCTGTGTCTGTAGAGTCGGGGCAGCCGTTGGGCGAGGTGGTGTAGCTGTGGGCCGAGCGCTGGTCGTCGCGGCCCTCGCCCGCCTCCCGCCCCGCCAGGCCGAGAGACACCGCCGCCAGCCCACCTCCGCCGTGGGCCCGGGGGCCCTGAGGAGTCACGTTGCTGTTGATGGAGCCCATAACCGTGCGCACCTCCGACAGGAAGGCGGGATGGAGCTGGGACAGTGCAGGCGGCTCGTGGTTCTCCCCTTTACCCCTGCCGCCTTGGAGATGCGGACCGGCCGTCCCAGCAGAGTCCCCGGCAGGCTGAGAGCTCACGAGGTCCCCCTCCTTCTCAGAGCCAGAGGACAATTCGCAAGGTGCTTCGGGTAGGTCAAGGTGCATGTGCTTTTCACCTATGAAAAGGAATAAGCAACAATCAAGACGGAGGGTCTCCTGGACCAACTGTCTCCAAACTGCTAACTAGGGCTGTGTATTTTTAAGAATCTGGCGCTACAATAAGTTGCAGGGGTTACGAATCAATATATTATTGCGATATATATTGCGATACTGTAAGCAATGCGATATATTGCAATTTTTTTAATCTAATTTTAGGAAAACTGTCATAGTATAAAGAACACACCACCATATGCATAAAATCTGAGTTAAAAAAAGTTAACTTTTTCATGCAATCAGAACACAGGGATCTGCATTTGCATTTATCACAGTCCCTGTAACTGTAATTGATTCAGTGTTTTGGAGAATCGATACAGTATCACAAAACATAATATTGTGATACTCGATATTTTCGATATATTCTTCCACCCCTACTGGTCACGGCAAGTTGACATTTGGCTGACTTGCACTGCAGGACAGCTGATGATGTTAGACAAATTTACTTATTATTTCTGTACTTTATCAAGCTAAAGATATATATCATTATCATCACATAATTTAAATAACAAATAGAATGTCCATGCGTAATAGCTTATATATTTCTACACTCTTACTAAACGCGAATAACATGGATTGTCTAATTAAAATAAACTCACCCAGAAACTTCTGTGGCGTTGACCTCTTGCGTTTGGTGACGCTAATAGCCAGTCTGTCCACAAACTGGATTTTTTCACTGGATGGCTGGAGCACAGGTTTAGTAAACGTCTCCATATTTACTGACTCTTCGCCTGCAAACAGAAAGTTCTTTGTCATCAATATACAGACTAACTCATTATTTGTATAAATATGTTAAACTTGCTTTATTCAATCTAATTTGCAGTTACAATCAAACTTTGAAGCGTATTGTCTATAGAAACGACTGAGTATCGTGTACTGTATGAGTGATATGTTACCCTGTGCTGTCTGTGCAATGACTGCTGCCTGGTGGTCCAGACTCTTCAGATAACTATGGCAGCGCTCTAGATGCTCATCTAGTGTGTTTTGTTGCTTGTAGCTTCGACTGCAGTAGCTGCACTTGAAAGGTTTTCCCACCGTTGGAGAAGAAGCTGCAATTCAGAGAAAAAAAAATATTGAACACATTGAAATCGACAAAATGGCCAAAATCTCACCCTAGACGATGAACACTGTTGATCAAATGTAACTACTACAATGGTATTGTTTATTAAAATGTTTGTGTGAGGGGATTTTTATAAAGAGCAACTCATTATTGGCTAGGTTTGCGAGAATGGATTTCCCCATTGATTGGCAATTCCTGAAATTGTTCTGTATTGCTCGCCAGTGACGACAGAAAACGCCTAACCCTTCACCGCAACGTTTCCTCTTAGTAGGCCGTCGGAAAGAATGACGTCAATTCGCTGAAATCCAGTTTGCAAGAATCTTTTCTTCGAAAATGAACCCATGAGACCCGCGGAGATCCACCAAGACCTACTGTACTGTACCACGACTGTCTGTCAACACCTGTTCAATGTGTGTTCACAAATTGAAAGCGCCAACAGGATTTCCTGTTTTCACAAACTGTTAAATGTCATATTTTGTCATGTGTTTTACAGTAGAAGAATACCTATTTCCTCTGAGCTTCGCAGAAGGGGGGGCCGTTCTAATGAATACCCACTTCCACCGCTTACTGTTGTTTCACACGCTACACCTCATTAATGTGGAACAACTGCATCCATCAGGTTCAATAACTGATTAGGTACATTCATGAAAAAAAAATCTCTTCTACTGTTGTGTTGCACTTAAATCTCACTGATTTACCCGCATGTGTGCGTAGGTGTCCGGCCAGGGCGTCTCTCCGGCGACAAGCGTAGTTGCAGACGGGACATTTGAAAGGCTTCTCTCCCGAGTGCAACTTGATGTGGCGCAACAAGTTCCCCTTCTGGGTGAAGGAAGCCCCACACTGGTTACACTGGAACGGCCTCTCGCCTGTGAACACATGGACAGACAGAGGATTTGAGAGGTAAATCATTTGCCTTTATTCAATGACATTTAGGGTAGCATTTTGCCCGTATTTTGCTCTGACCTGTGTGGCTACGCTTGTGCACCATCAGCACGTTGGGTCCGATGCAGATCATCCCGCACACCTCGCACTGGAGCTTACCGTTGGGCAGCCGGATGGGTCCCGGTGAAGCAGCATTCGGACTGGCCATCTCATTGTAAATGCTCCCTCTGTCCGCGCCAGCCCCGGCGTACTCGGCGCTCCCCTCTTCCATGGGTTCGTCCCTCCTGCCATCGTCCCTCACAGCCTCTCTGTTCCCTGGCTGTGGAGCACCTGGTGACTCATCGTCGCTGCACAGCTCAACCTTGATGGAGTTTGCTGCGCAGAGAGAGGGTGAGGGAAAAAAAAACACGTTTACTTTAATACACAATGTTAATGAGGAGTTCTACCATGAGACCACTACGAAACAAAGGAATAATATAACTAACCACTAAGGGAGCGGTGTGGTGACGACTGCTGACTGTTTGGAGATCTCGCTGAAGGGCCCTGGAGCCCGCCATAAAAATCCTGTTCCGTCGATGACTCTCCTCCATTACCTGAAACACAAATATGCCCATGTTATTAAAGTAAACATTAAAGTCTGGAGACTGTACACACAAATGTAGAGTAGTTTCTCCTTTATGTGTAAACTTACCTTGTGCGTATGAGCGTCCATTGCAGTCATCAGCATTCATTCTCTCACCAGATGCCTACAGAAATATGATTTAAAAACAGACTGTCAATGTTACTTTTTAATCATTCATAATAATCATTTTTGAGAAGATCCAATTTTTCAAATCTTAGTCACATGGAAATTGCGTATAATACCTTTGATGCGAACCATATAAAATGTACTTACCAGCTGTTTGTTGTTACAAAAATAAGGCTAGGAAACGGATACAAGTTTCTAATAATAATTTCACTGTAATAAACTAATCTAGTAAACTTGGCTTCTGCCCTGCTATTTCTGTATCATGTAGATTCTTCTGCACCGTGGGCAGCAAAATGAATATGAGAAGCTCCACATTTATAGAAAGCTAATGGCCAAGGGTGTTGGAGGAGGAGTTTAAAATACTGGGGGTGGACAAAATAGCTGGAACACCTTACACTATTGACATAATCTCAGCAAAATTCAATATTAAGATCAAACTTTATCGATCCCAGAAGGTAAATTTAGCATTAGAGCAACAAGAAGACGGCCAGAGAGGTAGAGAGGAAAAGAATACAGATGCTGTAGAAGTAGAACAAAATACAATATAATACTATATACAGATTAGAGCTACAACAATTAATCGATTAGTTGTCAACTATTAAATTAATCGTCAACTATTTTGATAATGAATCGGTCGATTAATCTGTTTAAGTAATTTTTTAAGAAAAAAAAAGTCAAAATTCTTTGATTCCAGTTTCTTAAATGTGAATATTTTCTGGTTTCTTTACTGCTCTATGACAGTAAACTGAATATCTTTGAGTTTTGAACAAAATAAAACATTTGAGGACTTCATCTTGGGCTTTGGGAAACACTGATAGACATTTTTCACCATTTTTTCTGACATTTTATAGATCAAACAAATAATCGATTAATCAAGTAAATAATCAATAGATTAATTGACAATGAAAATAATCAATAGTTGCAGCCCTAATACAAATATAAAAAAATACAACTTAGAAAGCTATATATGGTAGAGTACATAACCCTAACCAGTGTGTATAAATGTAGGCCTATGTTCAAAGCAGTAGTACAGTAGTAGTGCAGTTTTCTCTCTCTCTCTTTCTATATATGTATATATAAGTAAATAATGCTCCAAACTTACGCTACATTTTGGCGAGGAAAAACTGGCGTGGCCATTTTCAAAGGGGTCCCTTGACCTCTGACCTCAAGATATGTGAATGAAAATGGGTTCTATGGGTACCCACGAGTCTCCCCTTTACAGACATGTCCACTTTATGATAATCACATGCAGTTTGGGGCAAGTCAGCGTCAAGTCAGCACACTGACACACTGACAGCTGTTGTTGCTTGTTGGGCTTGAGTTTGCCATGTTATGATTTGAGCATATTTTTTAACGATAAATGCAGTACCTGTGAGGGTTTCTGGACAATATTTGTCATTGTTTTGTGTCGTTAATTGATTTCTAATAATAACTATATACATTTGCATAAAGCAAGCATATTTGCCCACTCCCATGTTGATAAGAGCATTAAATACTTGACAAATCTCCCTTTAAGGTACATTTTGAAGAGATAAAAAAATGTGCGATTAATCGTGATTAACTATGGACAATCACGAGATTAATCATAATTTTTGAAAAAAAAATATTTATTAATTTATATGTTTATTAATATTTATATCTTCACAAATGTTATAATAGCCTATTGAATTTTTTTTTCATTTGCCTTTTTTTCATTGTTCATTGTTCCTGTTATTTTGTCCACCCCTTCTGTATGCGTGTAATAGGCTAATAATAAATTATGGGGTGGGGGGTTATTGTGTGTTATATGGTGCAGTTATTCCACAGCAGACATCAAAGTGCAAAAAGAGATATGGAGACCACACCAATTTCCAACACTGGCGGTGCTGAGTTGCAAGATTTTTCCAGACATGCTGATGTTATGTGACCACAGTTTCAGGTGATGCTCTATTTAATTCCATGTTGAAAACACGAGAGAGACAGAGACACAAAAAATATCCAGATGTACAATGCTGCACCTTTTGGCCAAATGGATGACAACAACAATGGACAAGAGGAGACTATGGAGCATAGCTGAGGGGGGGCGGAGACAACGCAGCGCAGGGAAAAATTAATATCCTGGCATTGGCCGCGCATGGGGAGCAACAGGCGCTGATGCAGCCGGGAGACGCGCCAGTCACACCAGGGCACGGCGATTAAAAAAATAAATAAAAAAAAAAGGGGGACGCACACCAGCGCCGACCCTTCCCTGACAATCCTATCTGAACGATTGTGCAGTAAAAACATATATTTTTAATAACTATCATGCTTGCTTCTCCCATGTATGCGTGGCTACTTGTTTTAGCCGCTGTTTGGTCCGCTATGACACCAATCAGCTTCACGGACGGTCGAGACAGCGGCGAGACACAAACGGGGATGTGTTGCAGGAGTTGCCCCGGTCCAAATTGTCCGCATGAACGCAGCTGTCACCCCACAATCGAGCACGTCAAACCCGGCCAGGGCTGTACAATGTTTCTCATGAGCCGTTGCTATGGCACCCGACCACACGACAAATGGCATTCACCCCCACCAACTACTCAAAAACATGCCACACTTCCACATTAAAAACCGACGGATGGGCTTACCAAGCGCCGCGGTTGAAGTCCACGAGCCTCCTCCTTACCTGGCGACCGATCGGTGTTTTCCCTTTTAATTGTCTGGATAGCTGTTTGTTTTCCCAGGCGACGACAGCATCTCCGGGATTTTTTTTTTTTTTTTTTTTTTTTTTACCTGGGAATCCCAAACAACTTCCGGGCCCATGCTGGGATACAGACCGAATAATGGTACAACAGAGCTCCTGATTCACTGATCGTCGAATGCATCGATGCATGGCAGCTCCGGGTACAGGTGCTAAAAATTTGATGAAATTGTGAGCCATGAGAAGAACTCATAGGCTCAACATAAGACTGTTATTATAGGCTGCTGCGCATTAATATATATTTGGATAAATACTGGCTACAAGCTGGCCTATTAGCCTGCTACAATTTAGTAAAATATTCATTAGAAATTCAGACACAGTTTAAGATCAAGACCTATTCCGGAAATGCTTGAGAATAGAGTAGGCGGGTTATTTTACTATTTCTCTCTCTCTCTCTCTTTGGCGTCTGTCTTTACACCTTTATTACATGTTTATTACATCATTTAATAATGCATTTTAGTATTCATGATGTGAATTTAAAGGATATGAAGATGGTGGTGTTAGTTTAGCGTTTAATAGCGAGCAAGCATACATTAAAACACAAGTAAAATTGTTGTGATGAAATAGTTTATGGTGATATTACATCCGTAGCACCACAAGGTGGCAGCAAAGTGCTCTTTGAGACCAACTCTGTCAAGTAGCCAATCAGACAGCTGTGCAAGTTTCTGTGCAGTTATGTTCTATGAGCAACAGAAAACAGTGACTTGAAAGGTCATTCCTGTTATGCAGATGCAGACAAATGGCTTGAATTATAGATTAAGGTCTTCTTTATCACATAAACACATAATAATGCACAATAAAATACTTTTTTTTTTTTTAACTTTATTGACCCTTTTTATGTTACATGTGCACGCTTTTACAATGTCTTTACCATTTCTATAAGCTATAAAATTATAAAATACTCAAAATATTCTTTAATTATTTTATAGGCCATGTGAGACGTTCCCTGATTATATATTATATTAGAAAGAACTATAGTTATTTCTGACCATTTTCGTCATTTGCTGTGTGGCTAAATTATTTTTAATTTTTAATTTTAATTTTAATTAATTAAAAAAAAAAGCAAGATATGACCGGTGATGTTAGACACAACAAAACTCAATACATTGGGTGATATGACTGGATTAAGGCAACAGAGCAAAACTAATGAAACAAACAAAGAGGATGAATAACAAATATTTGGCTAAATTATGAAGAAAATTTGTCCAATTAAAAAAAAAGTAAAAACATATTTGTGTTCCACCAACCTGTTAGGTTTATAGACCAATATAAACCAGTCCACCCATAAGAATTATTATATGAGTGCCTGAGATTGGCCAATATGTTGTCCTGACTGTTAAACATGTCACTATTCTTATATAATGCAAATAAACATGAAAAATCCTTCTTTCTTTTTTTAGGTCCAAATGTTGCTGCATAACAGGAATGACCCGAGAGTCTCACCGTGCCCTCGCAACTATTATTCAGGCCAGTCAGTGAGGAATGAAGGGCAACTATCTGAATCGACGAGGTTTGTGCCGTTGTAGAAGGACCTCATAGGCCTCATGGATCTTCACAAACATTGCCTCAGCATCCTTGCTGGGGTTGTGGTCTGGATGCCATGTCTTGGCCAGCTCTCTATAACTGTGAGTTACGTCTTCAAGAGAGGCCTCCACTTCCAATGACAATACCTGCAACACAAATATATCCAGTTAAGGGATTATGACGATGCCAGAGAAATGACTTTACTATACACCTCGAGGTATAACAATCTTAACTTGTCACTTGTATTTATAGCCTTTCCAGAGTTATAAGCTTGCTCACCCGCAGTGCCTCTTTCTCTTTCTCAGTGTACTCTTTGAGCAGTATTTCCAGCACCTTCCTCCAAGCGTCTTCATAGTACCCCCCTCCGGTAAGAACACACAAGAGCCGATATGGCATTAAAAGAATGTACTCCAACACATTTCTGAGCCAAGGCAGGAACCAGAAAATATCCAGCAGTGCTGCTAGACAGTCAGACAGGTAGTACAGCGTGGCCGTGGTGTTGTGGAAAATACAGTAACCCAGCGGAGCAGAGAAGGCCAGCCAGGCTAGACCGAGCTTGTAAAGCCGTGGACCTGGTTAAAAGATGGAAGTAAATATCATTTTAGTGGGTCTTTAAAGATTTAGAGAAAAGCACTGATATATCATGGTGTAGCCTCTGACCTAGTTCCTGTGTGCTCCCGGGTGCCCGTGGAGGTTTGACCCTGCGGTGCTGTGCAGCGACGACACTGGCAGCCAGGCTTATAGGAAGAGGTGATAAGGTGCTGCCATAGAATATCGGGGAGGTTATGAGACAAGTCGTCAACGTTTTGTGGAGATCAGAAGTCTGCTGGCCAATACAGGACACCAGATGCACCCCTGCACCCACACATAAAGGCAGCACGATCAAGTAGAAGAAACTGAGGGAGTTCAGCCCAATCAGAGCCACGGTGCCAAAGTAGATCCCAACACACACCTGTCCAACAAACCTGACGGGGCTTATAGGCGGAGGGACCGTGGTGGGACGTGTTTTTCTCTCGGTCTCTGCCTCTCGATTGGCCTCACCAACATATGCAGGAATACGTATGAACTCTCTGACCCAGCCGAACCCAAATCCTCCCAGGGTTAGCATCCATAACAGAGCATGGCTGTCTCTTCCTAAATATAGATGGTGAAGGCCCAAAGGCCCACCTGCTGCCCACAGGGCATATGCTACCATGACACTTTTTACCATCCTCTGGCCTCAGTGGATCAGTCCATGTACAGGTGAATATTAGTCATCCTTCATGGGTACCTGCAATGAAGTAATGGAAGAGTTTAGTCTTACCTCCTCTCATTCTTTATTATGCTATATTGACTGCTGATAGCTATTTAACATTATGCTTTTGATCACATCACACATTTTGATCCCATATGCTCCCATCACTTTTATTTATTTTACCTATTTCATTACAGTTCGGTGTGTTTGCCCTATGATCTGTGTGCTTGCTGCTATCTTGGCAAAGGGATTTTTAATCTCTGCGATCCACTTCCCTGGTTAAATAATATATTACATAAGAGGGATTTATCTTAGCTCGTGAAGGGCATTGTCATTTAAAGCCATTACGTGATCCAAAACATAGCAGGCTGTAACATGTTATTACGTGTGTTTTTTTTTTTTAGATAAAACATATCATTTTGTACAAAAAGTCATAAATTTAGATGGTAGGCCCCAACCTTCCTCTATAGGCCAATCCACAGTTAATCCAAAGGCTAAATCAGAGTGACCCTTCAATGTATTTACTTTTTAAAATACATTTAAGACCTATTTGGTTTTAGATAATAAAAAATAGGTTACTTACTGAGCCCATAATTTCAAATCCCGATAAATCCTTTCCTGTCCTCTCCGTAGTTGAAGTTGTTGCATGTTGTTGCAACAGTTGGACTTTGGATCATGACATTGTAATTACACATGTGGACATTTAGGTCCCTTGATCATCTGATAAGGTGAGGAAAAGGCCTACAGGGACATTTGTGAGAGACAGGACACTGATTTAAATGCTTTTAAAGAAGAATACATTGCAAACACAGAGCTATACACACATAAATAAGAACATTAAACATGAAATTAAAGCCTTATATTAAATTTCCATGTGCAACAATGACAAAAAGTTATCATAGAAATCCTAAACGTATTCCCTGAAAAAATGATATGAAAACAAGGGGTGGAAGTATTCAGGTTCTTTACGTACAGTAAGTGAAAGTAACAATACCACAATGTAAAAATATTACTTTACAAGTAAAACTCATAAATGTATTATGAGGAGACAGAATGGTGTCAGTGTTATATTATTGTATATTATGATGTTGAATTATTCTTATTGATGCATTAGTGTGTAGCAGCATTTAATTTGGTGGTCGTGAATTAAATTTTAACTGCTGTTGAGTAATTTAATTTGCTGAGTAACTGTGCAAAATATTCTATATGTCATTATTGATTTAAAAAAATCTTAATGTAAGTAACTAATAATTACTTCCACCATATAAATGTAGTGGCACAAAATGTAAATACTTATCAAATATTGTTAGTTGGAGACGGGGGTTGTTACACAGAAGTGTCTGTGGCATCGTGTGCCTTTTGTAATGATGGATGGATTTTAGAATGCACATTGTCCATATGTATAATTTATGGTGAATATGCTCTTCATAGAATGTGTGGTATATTGAAAATAATGGACAGCTACAGGCAACATAATAGTGGTCATGAAAGGACACTGCAACTTGATAATGGTGTCACATTTTATTTTTGATCCAGTTTATTTATTGTATAAGAATATGTACTAGGGATTCTTTCATTTTATTTTATTTGGAAAGTTAGACACACACAATATATATACAATAAAAACAATAGCAACATGAGAAGAATATACAAAAACTTACAGTTTTAAGTAGATAGCCGAAATTAGTATTTATGCAGACTAAGTGTCTAAGTATAAAGTAGCATCAAATGGATATACTCGAGTAACGTACAAGTACCTCAAAATTGTACATGAGTACTTGAGTAATGTACTTAGTTACCCTCCACCACTGATAGATAGATAGATAGATACTTTATTGATCCCGAAGGAAATTTAGGCATCCAGTAGCATAGACAACAAGTCCCAACACCAATACACCTTAAAAAAGATACAATCAAATAGAATAAAGTGAAATAAAATAAAAATAAGATAACATAAGTAAGTACAGCAGTGAAGTGACAGTGTGCCAATGGTGCAAATAGTGCAAATAGTAGTGCAAATATGGAAGAGTATATTAATATATAGCAGAGTATATTATAATGTATGATATAGTAGTGCAATGAGTTATACCCTCCTTCGCTGTGATAGCCTACAGAAAGAACGAGACAGCGATACACGTGCACATCCAACCCAACGTGAACATTTTAATCATCTCTGGTATGTTAAGCATGATGATGACGACGACGAATTAATTACAGTGTTGATTGACAGCTACCTGTAGAGCTGGAGCTCCTTCCTCCCCTCGGTTAGGCCACGCCCCCTGACGACCCCTCCTTGTTTATCACAGTGTAGCTAGCAGCGGGCTAGCTCAGTCAGCCGTTCAAACGCAGCCGGGGCTGAACAGCCACACATCCACGGCTTTACTAACAACATGCCCCGTGTTTTAACTTTTTAAACCATTCCCTCCCCTCCTCTCCTCCAGCGCTTTTAAGCCCCGAGGATACTGGTATGGTTTTCGGAGAATGGAAACGGACGACGTGTCGGTGAGAGAGCAACTTTTCCACAACCGTGTCCGGGAGACCATAGTAAGTAAACGCTGTGCTAATGTAACCCGTCGGTTATTATGCATAATGAGGACTCGACTCTCACAATACAATGAGGACGAGAGAGAGTGAAAAGCCAAGACGTTTTGAGTTTGTTTCGCGTCACTTGGCGGTTGCTCAACTCTCCAATTAAAGTTGTCAAAGTCTCATATTACACACTAACACTAACTATATGTTTAACGTGACTTTTAGGTCATTTAATGTTTGAGTGTTGTGGCAGTTCGCTAGCTTAACTTCTGTACAGACGTTGATTATTGCACGGATGCATCTGGTGGTGGTGTGACATGAAGGAGCTTACTCAGCATCTGGGGCTCTTCCTGTGAGTTTTCTAACGTCCTGTACCTCTTCTCAAAATCTTCATTTATCTGTTTGCCATAGTTTGGATCACCCTACTTCACATTTTTGCAGTTTGACTATGCTGTTAATGATGCATTTTACTTTTTACCGTGCTCGTTTTTGCCAGAGACTGACTGTTTTATGTGCAACACCAGCACTCTGAACTTCAGACTTGCCATTTCAGTTACAGCAAGGCACATGGACACTGACCTTTAACCCTAAAAAAAAAGTACAATCAGATCACTTAGGCAGTTAATATCCTGAGATTGGCGATATTGCTGATATACAGTACAGTTCAGTGTTAGATAAGGGACAATGTCAAAGAACATCTTTTGTGCTGTTAGAATCAGTGACTTATCAATTTGTCCTGGTTTTGCCCATTTGTGAAAGATAAGAAAAAGCTCTAAGCTCAGTTTGTACTACTGTTAGAGAGGATGAGCAGATACTGTTCAACTGTAGATTAGGCCAGGGAACTGGTGCACATTTACGGATGAATGATGTAATATAAAAATGGAAAAAATGAATGATCCCTAGGGAGATTGAGTCGCTGCGACAGCAAAGATTAGGGTAGAATAAATGAACCAGTGAAGCCAAAAGACCTTTTTTTTCAGAGCAGACAATTTACAAAAGCAAAGATGTATCTAATAACCTCAATAACGACTGCATTTTATTCAGGTGTCCTAGTTTCAGGCCTCTGATATTGGACTATTTACGGGACTGAGCCGTCATCTTAGTGTCATTAGTTACACCTGTGCTTTAAACAGTTCTGCAGTGAAATCGCACTATGAATTGTCAAAAACATCCAAAGCAAAAATAATCTGAGGCAATATAAGATGATTTTGAACCTGACTTGGCTCCACGACACCAAAACTGTCTTTCTCCATTTTTTGATTTTCAAGTGGTCGTCCATAGGGCTGCACAATTAATCGAAATTTTATCAAAATCTCCATATGGCCTCCTGCAATTTTAAAATTGCAGGATGAGCAGGAAATCACAATATTTGTTAAAGGTGAAATGTGTATCAAAATACCATTTTAAATTAAATATTATCGTGCTGCAGAGATGTCCTGGCCTACATGCCATATTCTTAAGAATTAAGAAAATATCTTTGTTTGGTACAGATCCCCACAAAAATCACACCATGATCATTTTTTTTTGTTTTTCAATGAAAATTAGAATAATGATGTAAAAATGATCATCCCCTCTAATATAGCAAAACGTATCGCAATTGCAATATCGGTCCAAATAATCGCATTAGAATTTTTTTCATTATCCGCCCAGATTAGGTATCACAGGCAGAGCTGATTACATCCTCTAGGCAATCCCATGTCAAATAGTGCTCTTATTAGCAGACATATTTTCGATTGTGTAAAATTAACTTTTCATGAGCTACACACAAAGTGCCCGTATGTATTCTTATGACCTTGTTTGTCATTGTCCCTTTCACTTAAAGACCTAATGCAATTAGTCGCAACTGCCTTCTTAAGCCACTGGCTGGCCTCCAGCTTACCATCTCCTCTCCGTGCTCCCCGTCTGGCTGGTCAGCTGCCCTGCATCTCTTTTTATTAATGGCTTTACGCCGAGTTTATCCTAGGTCATCTCATTTGAATGGAAGAGTATGTGGCAGCAGTGTAAATACAGTTGTAGTAGTTCACATAGCATCCAATTGATAAAGGCTGAACTCCTTGAAAGATACAGTAGATGTAGATAGATGGATACAGTAGAGATAACATGGCAGAATAAGAGAATGACGAGCATAAGCTGTGTGTTTTTAAATATTTTCAACACTGAGCATAAAAGCAAAATGGTAAAGAGGGGGAGGTAGAGGGTTGTCTCATTTAAAGTTAAACTAATTTGTGCAGTAGACATCAAAAAGTAGAAAAATGCTTTTATTCATATTAACTTTAAGGTTATTACAGATTGTGCAAATGTATAAGAGGCTAAAATTAAGCATCTTATTCAGAAAGGTTCCTAGATAATAGGGCTGCACAGTTAATCGAAATGTTATCGAAATTGCAACATGGACTACTACACTTTTCAAATCGCAGGAGGCGCAATATTTGTTAAAGGTGAATTATATGTCAAAATATAATTTTAAATTAAATTTTGTGGTACTGCGGAGATGTCTTGGCCTACACATCATATTACAGACTTGAGAAAACATCTTTGTTTGGTACAGATGCCCACAAAAATCACACCATAATCATTTTAATATGTTTTTTAATGAAAATGAGAATAATTATGTAAAAATTATCCTTCCCAATATTGCAAATCATATCGCAATTTCAATGTCAGTCTAATGCAATTAGATATTTTTTTTCAATTTGTTCAGCCCTACTAGATACCCAAAACATGTCTGCAAATCAGGTGTATTAAAATATTACTATTCCATTTGTATAATGATAAGCATCTCATTAAATGTAGCATGTTATGAAAAAAACGATATTGGTGATTACTGATCTAAACCTACAAGCTGCAAAAACTCTTCTCTTGTTATCCAGAAACTGTTCAGGCTTGAGGTCTTTTTCAAATGCATTTGCAAACCATTTGGATATTAAAATAGTGTGTGTATTAAATTCTTATAATCCGAGACCCGAGATGGCCTATAGATGTATTTTGGGGATCTTGCTGCAGAGTCACAGGACATAACATGAGAGAGACCAGAAGAGCAGCAGTGGTTTCTTGGTGCTCAGAAGACCGAAATGCTCATTTACATAATCACAGTACTCTGTGTAAACATGTTGTCGCAGCACAGACGAATGGTAAAATGTTATGCTCGACTGGCAGGAGAAAAAAGGCAGTATTTATGTGAAGTGTTGACTTTATACAGCTTTTAGTCAGACGCTTCACAGTAGCATCAGTTGGTGCCAGATTCCTGTAAATCAACAGTAATTCTTTCTAAGTTATGAATAGACAATATTGACTCTGCCTTATTTGGAAGAAACGATGCCAAGTAAACACACGGCTCAAAATTCATACCTTTGCCAAATGTGGCGCACCAGCTAATCACTGGGAAAGTTTGATTGAGGCCAAATGTCTGTCTTTACTTTAATTAGTGATGCACCGATACTGATACCGGATTTTGTTCCAATACTGACTCCAATAGGTGGATCGGGTATCTGTGACAATGGGCCGATCTGGTGGAGTCGGAGTATTTTAATAAATATCAATTCAGTGCATTCATATCTATGTATTTATTTTGTTTTACAAAGTTAGGAACACAATGTTTAAGTTGCCTTACACATAAAAGAATGATCCCAGTCACTTCCACACAGTGAGGCATACAGCTTATTAATTAAACACTGGTATCGGATCACAACTCGGTATTGGCTGATACCCAGGTATCGTTAACAAGACTGAAAAAGTTGCATCGTGCATCCGTAGAGCTAATAATGCAACTTGTAAATCATCTTAAATCACAGCATCTGGCACGTGTAACAGGTGTGGATTAAAGACATTGTTAGAACCAGAAGTACACACCCATAGCCCGCACCCTGAACCTAGAGGGATCAAGAAGGATCAATGATCAGCACAATAAAACGTCTCGATATGTAGAGAGACGGGGAACGCCCAGCATTCGTACGCATTAAGTTATCAAGTCACCATGAGAAAAGTTGTTTGAGTACCATGTTATTTATAAAAGACATGGTTAAGACTGATTAGAAATGTGATAGTCCACTATGCGTATTATTTAGGAATCACTTCCTGTTGGAGTTTTGAGAGACATTAATGATCTGTAATTATGTGGGAGTGTTCATATCTGCTTCTTACTTTGTTTTAGTTTTTAAGGAGAGGCTGTATGATAAGCTTTGTTGGTGGAAAAAAAATCAAAGCACATTGTCGATTATATGTTTTCTATTCTCAAGGACACAATTACCTAACTGGAATTTCAGTTGTTGCTTCTCTGAAATCTTATATCACCAAGCTATCAAATATTGCATGACTCATTCCAGTAAAATTATCAAAACTCTTGCCGCAACACCCTGCAGTTGCCCACCTTCTTTTGGATTAGGATGGCTTTGCCCGTGCAACGTTTTAAGTTATTTCTGGCTGTTGAATCAATCTTGAATAGGTCTTGCCTAATCCATCCTCTTACTTATAAACAAAGGCCGCCATGCTTTGCCTGAACGTGTTTACTTGGACAAGAGGCTGGGTGCCCCTGAAATAACACACTCGGGAGTCCACTTGACATTTTGCAAGGATGTGCTGTGCCACGGACAACCTCCCGTTCCTTTTGAATTATTACAGGAACTACAAGGTTGGGCAAGATGTGAAAACATTTGAGCTTCATTGTTTATTGCTTGATTCAGCACAAAGATATTTAGGTTACTCTGTGAATTTTAAAATGCTCTGAGTGAACTCTGAGCCCCGGGATTTTGTGTTCAGCACAAAGATGTCCCTCTGGATCCTTTAAACTCTCTTCTCAGTGGCCTGTTATGTGCTGGCAGCGCCCAACATGTCCAATCAGCACGTGTCCCCACATATGTGGACTAAAAGGGTGCTATTCTACCCCTCCACCTATTTCTCACCCAAAACCCGTCCTTTGTTCCCTGCTTTTCCTTTTGTTGGATTAACCATAGCAAATTAGACTGCATAATTGAACACTTTTGCAGACTGAGCTGATTAGTTGTTATGTACAGTCCATTCATTGTTGTTTGTGTGATGCAGCTAGTGTGTTTCCAATGATCATTCCAACTTACACGGTAAAACGCTGTATTTCTCAACAGATGAAATTTTATGTTATTTTGAATTAAAATGAGTTTTTCTTTTTTTTTCTGTAATTTATTGGGAGTAACAACAGGTGTACAGAAACATACAAATAGAGCCCAAGTGTAAATTATTGTCCCTCCATATTTTGATGCAAGTTAAATTACATTTAAAAAAAAAAAGAAAAAGATAAAAATAAATTAAAATAAACGAAATAATAAAAGATAAAGAACATATTGACAGTAATGATAATTATTGGATAAATCGCAAACTACTAAAATAAGCTGATAAACGTTACCATGTACAAAAGGACAACTTAACTGTTAGTGGTCATTTCTGGTCACATAAATCACACTTTATGATGTCATAAAATTTAGCTGATGGGAGAGAAATACATTTCATATGCCATAAGTCCATTAGTCTGCCCAAAAACACTACGTCCAAAGGAAATTAAAACATATACCACAAAAAATACAAATACAAGTGGTCTTAATCATACGGAAGCACGGTCAGTTGGTCAAAATAAGATAAGAGGGGCTGCCAGGTATAGTAAAACAAGTTTTCTAGCCATATGCAACCAGGTTCTTGTTGTGTCTAGAAGGTAACCCGCAAATTGCAAAAACGTACAAATTCTCTTGCAAGACTTGCTGCCCGACAACCTATCCTAACCTTATCTATTCAAGGTCAATACCTAACCTTAACTATTCAAGGTCATCAATGCCTAACCTTAACCATCTTGCAAGAGTTTCCCAAATTGTGGGTTACCTTCTAGACACAACCCAAGGTTTTGTTTACATTCTAAAGTGGGTCAACATCTTGCACTTCCTGGAGCCATAAAGGAGGAGGGGTGTATCCCGTACCCCAACTCCATTTGTTATTGTAACCTACCATATGTCCCAGTGATCCATTTTAAAATAACCTTTTGTTATGAATTTAGAATAATAGAAACACTGATGTAAATACACCTAGTATTACCATGAATAGTTTTGACCTCTATTGTTCTGGGACTTTTTATTGTTTATAATACATGAATGGGACTAATACTATTGTAACATTACTTTAATGGAAACCGGAAAATAATACATTTCTAGGCTCTTTGTTCTTCCGAGGAACTTGTTATGCTTATGTTTGCATCCATTTAAGAAACTGGTTTTACACCTGTATGTCGTTGTCACATTTCTGTCATTCTCCAGAGAGCCTCTCTCTCTTTGTTTGCTGCTGTTGTTACTTCGGGGAAAATCTTCTACATCTTGTTACATCACCTGTTAACCTCCTCTGAGCTGCCAAGTGGAGATGTTTTGTGATCTGGCAGCAACCTCATTTCATTCATCTGTCAGTGAAATACTTTGGTGCACTGCATCCCCACTGTTGAATGGATTAACATGGCATTTAGTACAGCTGTAGTTAGATAAGTAATGCTAACATAGCATTGTAGCATGTTATAGGTAGCATGTTACACTAATGCCAACGGACTATTTTGCTTTTGAAAAAGATGGTAATTGTCATTGCTCAGATTTAAGTGTAGTTTACTCACTGAGTGAATGTTTCTCTTGTGCAACCAACAAACTGACTCACAATCGTGGTTAACAACGTAGAGTTGAGCCAGACTAGCTGAGCGTGAGGTATCCTAAAACGCAAGCTGTAGAGAGAGTAAACCATTTAGATTTTGACAACAAGGCCCGTTTTTGTCCAGTTCTTTATCCATGGAACAACTTTGTTTTGTGGCGTGAAATGAGTGCTAGAGCCTCGGCTATAGACTTTTAGTCGTGTTTAGTATTTTAAAAATGTTGTAAGGGGTTCGTTTGCTAAGAGATTTGGACCGGAGCTGTCAGACTTAAACCCTCGCAGGGTTAGTTTTAATTTCCACCTTGCCGTTTCCTCTTCATAGCACCTAATATTCTCTGGCAGAGAGGAGTGAATGCGCCCTCTATCACTCGTTGAAACACGAGTTTGCCGTCGTGCTCAGATGTGTTCGGGATGTGTCTGTCAATTTGTTTGCTGTGACAACGTCACTTTTGTTTTTTGTCCTGAGGGGTTCACACGGTTGAGAAATATTTGAGTATTCATTTAAGTGTGTGTCTGAGCAATGACTATCGTTTGCAGACTGTTCACTGTAGAACTAGAGGTTATCTGGAAGATGTGGAGATATATTTAACTGTTCTCTCGTGTTTTGTGTGTTGGTCATACAAGCGATGTACTTCAGTCTTTGGGGTGAAATGTTGAGAGCTTTGCCAGACAACAGATTGCTGAGAATATAGGTTTAGCCTAAATTTCTTCGGTAGATTTAGTGTAATGTCGGACAGTGATCTTTACTAGCAGGAAGGGGGGGCTATCTGTCCCTGGTATTAACCCTTAATCCCTCCTCGTTTATCACTTTCACCCATGTCGCTCTTTGTTAGAATAAAGTGGTAATCTTCAGACTCCATCTGTCTCTCTTGACCTTGATATGTGAATTTTTTTGGCTGTTTGCATTTTTTTAAATATTGCTTCTTGCTGTTTATCTGCACCAAACAAAACAGAATGTTCTATGAGGAACAAATCTGTTGCAGCCATGGTTGTATGCTTGCCATCTCCTCTCCTCTCGTCTATGCCTTCTCTATCTCTTCCGGATGTTTTTGGTATCTGTGGCGCGTATCCACCCCCACTAAGACCTATCAGAATATACTAAATCAGAGTCATGAGCCAACCTAAATAAATGTGTTGCTCATCAGCAGTATTGGACAGAACATGACAGTTTGTTTACAAGGCTGCGCTTCCCTTTACGCGATAAGCTGTGTAAACAAGGCAAAGAAATAACACTATCTCCTTTTTTTTTTTCCCCTTTCTGTCTCTTCTGCAGATCTGTGTACTCCTGTTTACATGCCTTTACATGGTGTCTTACCTCATACTTACCCATTTCAAGAAGACTGCAGAGTTTGTCACAGGTGAGTTTTAAAATCACTCTCGGTGTATCTCTCTCACTCAGGTGCACCACACAAAGACTGCTCTGTGAGAAAGGCTTTTGGAGAATTGCCCGAAGGGGAATTGATGGTGTTGACAAGTATACCGATTACATCTGTGATATGGAATGTTTTTCCAGAGTATATAGGCCACACTTTTCAGGCCAGCACAGGTGTTGTTCAAACACTATACATATCTATATCATATCTAATCTAAATGTATTATATCTAATACATTTCTATTTTGAGTAAATAGTCTCTTATTTAAAGCTTGTGGGGGGGGGGGGGTAGATGGATGCAGGAGGCAACAGGGTCTCATTTTAGCCTTACTTGAAGATTCATCTTAAAGCTAGATGAAGCTCCGACAAACAATAAAATAAATATCGCCTATTTCACAAACCTTACTCATTTTTGTAAACATAATGTTCTTAATGTCATCATACTTTTTCAAGAATTTTATTAAAGAATATATTTTATTACGCATAGATATTTTTTTAGTAGAGGTAGACCGATTAATCGGCGCCAATAGGACGTTTTACAAACTATCGTTATCGGCGGAACTGGACTCTGATAGTGGCCGTTTTGCATGGAGGCTCCAGACACAAAGTCAAGAGAAAAAAGTTATCTCTCGAATATGTAACGCAACACTATCAGCTCTTTGTCCCAGATACAAGACAGGTAGACAGGGAGGAAAATAAATCATTCAACTGTTACTTTAACTTGCTTACTGTAAAAATGTTGCGTTCTCTCTTCCAAATAATCCAGACCCGTTACTATCCTTTCATGAAATCAAATCGCACACTTTAGGATCCTCCTTACCCCGGGAATATGCACGAACATTAACGGTTTGTAAGAATGGCATTTAACAAATAAATAGAAAATTTTCCAATTTTCCATGAAATCACACTTCAGGATGTTCCCAAACAAATGATTAAATTCAGAGTGACAAAAAAACTGATTTATTAAAAAACGTTGTATGTAAAAGTAGCCAACTAGGCTGCTGTAGGAGTAAATATTTGCCAATTAATCGTCTATCGGCTTTTTCCTGCTCCAAACCATGGTTATTATAACGGCCTTTAAAAATCTACAATCGGTCGACCTCTAATTTTTTTATTTTAATAATAGCTGTTTTCTGAGTTTGCTTACATGTAAATATACAATTTACAATTACAAGACACACTGCCAGGATTGCAAATTTCAACCCAAGGCTCTCAACCTTTGCTGGGGCCGTCCAGAGGTGCAGAAGGCGTGTTTTGTAACATGTTAACCCCCTCTTCAGGGGGGAATCTCTGTGGATCAGGATGGTGGAAGGGGGGGTGAAGAATGTTTGGACAAGAAAAACAGGGCTTTACTTTTGAGTTGTAGCTTAAGGCCCCTCTACTTAGACAAATACATCTCAAAGGAGCGCTTTTTTTTTTTTCAACAAGCTTCTACTGTACAACCAACAACATCATGAAGCTGGCTCATTATGCTCAGTCTTTTATTTTTCACAGTTGGAGCAATGTAGAAAAATATGTTTTGGTCAACACAATATTGACAATTAACTTTGTAGCTGACAAGCATTTGCATAAGTGCAACATGTGCTTGGATCTACAATATGTTCTCTATTGAACTAAGAAGATGTTTAAAGTTCTGCGGGGTGACTGGGCTGCCAGTTACATAATAAATCCAATAACTTGCCACTATTGGAAGCAGATGTAGGATGTCCAGCTAGCCAGGTCTCTCTGCTCCGCTGTGGCTCAGCTGGGCTGAAACCTGGGACGTGGCCAGCTCTTTTTTTTTTCCTCTTTTTTTTGAGGTTCAGGACCTGCAATGTGTAAACCCACTGTTGTAAATATTGTCTGTGCATCAACAACAGCAGAACAGTTGTGCCCTGTAGCTAAATGTCGATTGTGCAATACCTCTCTCCAGAGTTGTTTTTGACAATGAAGAAACAAGAACTGGTTTTTGCTCCTCAGGCATTACATTATTAGAAAACTGTGCCAACATTTGCATAAAAAGAAATTACAGTGTTGTATACCGTGGTGCACATTACTTAGCAAGTAGAGCAATTGACACTGTAAAGTTTTAAAGATCTACAGCATATTGCTATTGCATATTGTTTTTTGGGGCTTTACAGAGTGTTTGGGGCTTATAGTAACATTTACGGATGGGTCAAGGGAGTAGCCCTTTCATACTCTAAATACTTCTGCTGTTTGCCGTTTCCTACTCATATGTAATTCAGTTTTTACTCGAGTTGGTCTTGCTTGAACAGAATGTTCTAACATGCTCGACCCCCACTCATTCCCCACTCTGAGGCCAGCCTCGTATGGGCTGTTGCTACTACACCTTTCCCCTATATATCCATGTACTGTGTATACAGTACACACACACTGCCCCACACAGCTTTTACCGACACAGACTTGCTGTATTAATATTTGAACACTTTATCTGATTGCACTCAGAAAAACCTGCATTTAAGCCTTCCTCAGTTACAAAGTTATAGCGAAGTTGGTTATGTCCGTGGTAGGGCTGCAACTAATGATTATTTTCATCGTCGTTTAATCTGTAAATTATTTTCTCGATTAATCGATTAGTTGTTTGGTCTATAAAATGGTGAAAGATGTCGATCAGTGTTTCCCAAAGCCCAACATGACGTCCTCAAATGTCTTGTTTTGTCCACAGCTCAAAGATATTCAGTTTACTGTCATAGAGGAGTAAAGAAACCAGAAAATATTCACATTTAAGAAGCTTGAGTCAGAGAATTTTGCCTTTTTTTTTTCTTAAAACATTACTCTAACCGATTAATCGATTATCAGACTAGTTGATGGGTGATTCATTTAGTAGTTGACACCTAATCGTTTAATCGTTGCAGCTCTAGTCTGTGGCAACTTACCCTTTGTTAAAACATAGATGTAAAAACAAAGTCTGAACAATTTTTATAATAGATTAAATCCTACTTATGTCTCTACTCTCTTTCAGAGGACGTTGAAGATGCCACCGTCAACAAAATTGCGTAAGTGTAAACCTGTAATAATTCACTGATCCACAGCAATCTGTTCTCACTCACTCACTTTGATTAGTTTCCATGTGAATGATTGATTGATGTGTAGTGGCCTATGGCCATTTGGCTTGAGATTTATTGCCTCGTCGTGTGTGTGTGTGTGATGTGGTTTGGATGAGGACACTTCAGTCGGTGTCACTCCGCCCTTTGTCCCTACACGCTGGCACTGTATTACCGTAGCCACCCTAGCCTTTCACCTAGGCTTTGTGCTGTTAGGCTAAACACAAACACACATGTGACTTCACTGATAGCTTGTCTTTATCCCTCTCCCAGGCTGTGGCTGTGTACGTTCACCCTGTCTGTCGCAGTGTGTGCTGTGCTCCTTCTCCCCATCTCCATTCTGTCCAATGAGGTGCTGCTCACCTTCCCACAGAGCTACTACATGCAGTGGCTCAATGGATCTCTTATCCACGGTACATCTTAATGTTTTTTACTAGTTGATAATCATGAAAACCTGTCAAACGGCACTGGATCACTGGTAATAACCTCCAAATCAATACACTACAGGCCTGTGTCCAAAACCAATCATTATTATGGACAGAGTGGCTGTGACCTTGCTGTGTGAAGTGCAGTGCAATGTTCCAACTGCTGCTGTTTACAGCCCTCCGACTCCAATCTAATAACAATGTGTTTTTTCAATTGATCAACTGACATGTAAAGTAATTAGTTATGAAGTCCAAAAGTAAACCAGGCCTGTGGTGTGGTTTCAGGTGGGAAACATTTTGATGATAATCTCATTTTTAAATTCATTTTTAATTCTTGTACACTCTTGTTTATTAGCACATGTGATTGGGTTGCCAGTCTTGTCATGCTACACTGCTTGGTAGGACTATACCTCACAGTGGTTGACAGTGGTACTGCCATAATGCTTTGCTGTAATTTTATCCCTGATGGATGTTTGCACTGGAAACTAACATTTGGATCATCTCTCTTCCTCTCTCGTCAGGACTGTGGAACCTAGTTTTCCTTTTCTCCAATTTGTCCCTGGTCTTCCTCATGCCCTTCGCCTACTTCTTCACAGAGTCTGAGGGATTTGCAGGGTCCAGAAAGGTACCAGTTTTGGCATTGCCTCAAAAAATGGCTCCTCTGGTCTCCAGAAACATTTAACCCATTTGTGCCCAAAGACTGTATTTAGTATGATAAGTAAAAATGCCACAACATTTGCTCTGATGGTCAAAAGTCTTGAAATCCGGTACGGACATACTTTGGGCAACAGTACAGTACAACTTTGAAATTTTCACTTTTATTAATTAAAAATGATGAAAAATGCTAACATTGTGTTTATTAGATGTTATCCATATTACATATTTTTTTTACACTGCATATCTGCGAATATCTTTCATATTCAACTGAGTTCATAGATACATAATACTTGTTTCTGCTCCTTATAGTTTCTGAGATAACAGACATTTTCTCATCATACTATATCTAGTATATGGACACATGGGACTCATGTTTTTTCCTAAAATATAATGGAGTCTAAAGCAAAAACAGTAGTCCCTCCCATGTGCCCAAATACTAGATATAGCATGATGGCAGAGGATTAGCATGAAACACTCGCTTTTCAGCCAAATGAGTTAACCGATTTTGAAAATTTCTTCACATTTGTGCTTAGACAAGCCCAGAAAACGCTTCCACAATTCCATTTGCAGGCACAAATGGGTGAATAAAGACCTAACTGTAAATTTGACAGCGCATCACAGAGTATCTGTTTTGTTTGTGTAGGGGGTTATGGCACGAGTGTACGAAGCAGTTGTGCTGCTGTTGCTGCTGGCTCTGCTCGTGCTGGGCATTGTGTGGGTGGCGTCAGCCCTCCTCCATGACAACATCGCTAGGAAGAGCCTCTACGGTGAGTCACATGCATTATACCTGAAGATCCCTCTGTAACAATTGGTTTTACAGTTGTTAATATAGCTGCTTGCTCTGAATTTCAGACCTGTGGGAGTACTACCTTCCCTACCTGTACTCGGGCATCTCTCTGTTTGGAGTGTTGCTGCTTTTGTGTAAGTACTTTATATCTCAATCACAATTAAATGAGCAGCCAAAGTCGATAGCATATGACTAGCATATCACCATTTGATTGTTTCTCTCGACAGTGTGCACTCCCTTTGGGTTGTCCCGGATGTTCAGTGTAACTGGCAGCCTATTGGTCAAACCGCGGGTGAGTCAGAGAAACCAGTGACTGCACTTCCCACTTCGCATAGAGTAGCCTTTACATTAACAGTTGTCTTGTGGCTGTGAACTGTACTTTCCGAATTGATCGATGTCTCTTATCCCCCTTCAGTTGTTGGAAGATGTAGAAGACACTTTGAGCTGCACCACATTTGAGGAAGACTCGCTCTCCAGGAAACTGAACTGTGAGTGCGTCACCATGAAGCCACTCCTTTGCCATTTTCTGATGATTACATTTAAAGCTGACTGACTTTTTGTCTCCGTCATGTGTTGTTGTCTGATTGAAGGCGGCAGTACGACGTCATGCTGGGTCCGGCTGAACATGGAGGCGATGAAAAAAGAGTACCAAACAGTCCGGAGCAAGCGCATCGCCCTGGGTAAGATTTACTGAACAGGCTGCTCTCTGCTGGGCTTCTCTCCAAGTGATTACATTTTATAGTCACTTGTTGCTTTACACTCATTTATTGTTGTTCCTTTTCTCTTTTATTCTTCTTGCTTTCCTCACAGAAATGCGTAGGAAAGCGTCCCCATGGCAGCGAAACCTGGGCTATCCGCTGGCCATGCTTGGGCTCCTCGCACTGACGGTACGCGCTCATTATTTGTTGATATATTCTCACCGGCAGTTTAACTTTAACTCAGATGGTTGTTTGAATTGTCGTATAACTACTGTTCATGTCTCTTCAGGTGATGTGTGTACTGATGGTCTGCTTCAATGTGTTGGAGTTGCTCCTGGATGAGACGGCTATGCCCAGAGGAATGGAGGTGAGGATTTAGCCCATAGACTGTATATAAGAGTTCGGCATTTTGGCCGTCGCCATCTTGTTCTTTTTTTGCAACCAGAAGTGACAGGTGGAGATGGTGGAGCTAAGTACAACTGAACGCTGAATTAAACATTTTTATGCGACCAAAAAGTTACAATTAACTTTCATGACCTGAAAACACACTGTGAAAGGGTTAAAGTTGTAAGACAAAGACACGGACAACTCCCAGACCGGACAACACCGTGGTAGCAACCTGTCAATCACAAGGTAGCCACGCCCTAAAGCATACCGTGCTTTATGGTCTATTTGACTCTAAATGGGACCATAATTTACTAAATAAACATCATGCTGTATTGAAGAAGACTTGAAACTAGCGATTGCGACCATAAACTCATGTTTACAATGTTTACTGAGGTAATAAATCAAGTGAGAAGTAGGGTCATTTTCTCATTGATTTCTATACAATCAGACTTCTTTTTGCAACCAGAGGAGTCGCCCTATTAGAAAGAATGCAAGTTTAAGGCACTTCAACATTGGCTTCCCTTTTCAGACCCGGAGGTTGCCACCTGATTTAGTCAGAAAGACCTTGTGAACATTTCATGCTTGGTGTGCCACAGCCAGTCAGTCTGTGTACACTGATGATTGTTATTTTTATGTGTTTTAGGACCCTCACCTGGGGATGGCCTCCTTCTCCATGTTCGGCTCACTGGGCGCTGCAGTTCAAGTAGTCCTTATCCTGTATCCTTTTATCCCATTCACCTCTCTGAGTGTGCGCACACACCGTTAACTTGTCAGGTCCATTTGGCTCTGACTCATCCGCTTACAGACTGTCCGTGATATTTGAGCAGTGCGTTATGTTGACTCATGCTGTTACATCAATACATTTAAAAAAAAAAAAAACTAATTTACTTTCTGGATATTATTCACCATCTCTGTGAGTATATTAGTCTTCTTTGCATTGTTGTCCTTAAAGGGAATGTCAGCTATCTGATGGTGTCCTCAGTGGTGGGCTTCTATAGTTCTCCTCTCTTCACTGGCCTCCTGCCTCGTGCACAGGACACCAACCTCACACAGGTATGTAACCTATGCATATATCTTATCTCACAGTGAGATATAACCAGAAACTAGTGATGTTGTGTGTTTACTCCTCTCGGTAACCTCAAATTTTCTGTTCTTTTCAGATAATTGCAAACTGCGTTTCACTGCTAATCCTGAGCTCAGCACTTCCAGTCTTTTCACGCACTCTTGGTAAGGACATTTATTTATCAAAGACTACAGCCAGGTCCCAATCCAACACTACATACTGATTCTTAGCAGGTTCTGAGTATGTGGTGTGTTCACAGTGGAATAATATACACAAAATTCAGGATGCATACCAAAACTACTTGTTCTTTGAGTGTGCTGTTGTTGTACACTATTGTCCCATAATCCAACAATATAAGCTTATTAAGATCTCCATTAGCTTCAGCATTGCAGCATTTATTCTTCCTGGGGTCCACAAAACAGACATGTTGCATAGCAACCTAACTATAACCTAACTTAATATTACAGAGTAAACAGCACAAGACTAAAACACACACAGAGACAAGACAAGCTGCTGACAAGTCAGATAATCAGAAAATTTGAAATAGTCCGTTACACCCCAGTGTCCCCCAACTAGAGTTGATTATTGCAATTCATACATCATACAAGAGACAAATATATTAAAAGACATTATGAGACAATTCAAAGAAGATCCTGGAATACTTAAAAACAAGTATTAAATGTAGGGTTGGTAATCTTGAGAAACTAACAAGAGAACACTAGATTTTAAAAGTGATTCAACCTAATAACCCAGCCTGGTGTTGCCAACTCATTTCTAATGAAAGTAGCTAGCAGCATTAGATCCAAAAGTTGCTAAATCTAGAGAGAAAGTCTCCAAATCGGCAACACCGACAGTCCGTCTCTTCAGGTCTTCAGGCCAGGTCTTCCAAAGCCACTCCACCACAATTATCATTATGAACATAAACAACGAACATGGCTATTGTTAGAACTCACAGCTGTCAATGCTAGCAGCTTGTGGAAGACTCCAGAGACGAGCAATGAGTGCACGGGCAGACTACAGGCAGGCAGGTAGTGTCGGAAAATCTCTTAAAGAGAATGTAGAAAAGGCAAAGACTGACAGACAGGCAGATTTTTACAGCGTGACGACAGCCACAGATACAATATTGATCCTGATGTAATTAGATTTCAACAAATATAACAAAAAATGTATTTGAACTCCACCAACCCTACCTGTAAATACACAGTCCACTCTTTCTTTTTGAAGTGGCATAGATTTCCTGTATAGTAACTGCAAAAGGAATATACGTTGACAAGTAGTGTTTATATAGCACATAACGTCTACATTTAGTATGTAGTATGGAATTGGGACTCAGCAGTATGTAATGACAAGAGTTGCTGAATCAACATTTGACTTGTAGTTTTAGTAATGCCCACAAGAGGGCACCTGTATGCTGTGAATACTGTAGCTGCAGGTGAGGCCTGGCTTGAGCACTTCATTCACAAGTAAAAACATTTTCTTTTGCTTCTATTCCGTCGTGTTAGGGATCACCCGCTTCGACCTACTGGGAGACTTTGGCCGGTATAACTGGCTGGGGAACTTCTACATCGTCTTCCTGTACAACATGATGTTCGCTGGTCTCACCTCTGCCTCCCTGATCAAGACCGTCACCTGGGCCGTACAGAGAGAGCTCATCCGTGCCTTCGGTCAGTCTACTTTCATTTTTATTTCATGGAGCCAAGTGAAAGTACTTTGTAAGCACATTTTCTGTCGGTGGGATTGTGTTGTGTGCTGAAATTCGTTGCACTCTGGTAGCCGTGTCATAAGTTTTCCCACCTTTGGCCCCATTTCCCTGTGGGCAGGACTCTCTTCCTCAGATAGAAAGAATACAATTCCTTCAGGAAAGTGTAAAGGGACAAGAGGAGAGTCGGGTCCCCTTGGGGACCTTCAGGCACACCGCCCTAGACCCCTCACAGCACACACACACTCTCTACGCCTCCACCCAACACAAACAAGCGCTCGGAGCACGGACACGCCAAACACACACACACACACACACACACACACACACACACACACACACACACACACACACACACAGTCCCCTTCCTCGCAGTACAGATAGCATCTCTGCACCATGGCAGCTCTCCTGCACTTTCCCATTGCCTCCCAACTCACTTTTGTTCTGTGATTAATAGACTTTCATTTCACCCAAATCACTATTTTTCTTAGCTTTGCGAGTTACGTGCTCCACCTTGCGATTGTGCGTGACGTTATGGTCCTTTTTCTTGTTTTTTTGCAGGTCTCCACAGGCTGCCTTTAACTGTGTCACGCTCCACCGTCCCCTTCAGACTCCTCCTGGCCAGTGGACTGTCTAAAATCCAGTGACTTTACCTCCTCAACACTGCCTTTCTTAACCTTTTTTTTAGAAACTGAGCCACTTCAAATGTGCACCTATTGGATTAAAGGCATTCGCAATTCAGTCCATTTGCTAGGTGGTACATGGGTCGGGTCGCCCCGCGTGAGGAGGCCGAGTCTGTCTTCACCGTGTCCAGTGGGAGCTCTGCTTGAAGCTGTGTTTAATGACCAATATATCGGGGTCCAACTTTGTGCACTTATTTGACTGCCAGGACAAGTGCGGTTAGCTGAGTCATGGTTACGACTGGAACAAGGGGGAAAAGCCATATTGGCAGTCCTGCCATCGTGGACAATAAGAGAGCTGTCCCGCCCCCCCCTCCCCACAAAACCTGATGTAAAGAGGATCCAGTGGATAGCCGTTGTTTCGGTTGACACATGTGAAAGTCAGCAGAGTTATTTTGAAATATTACATTGTAACTCTGACTTAATTTCCTCTTCCTGCTCCAGGTCGATTTGAGTGCTCTCTCTTTCTCTGCGGCTTCCCCACGCTTCCCCCTCTTTGGTTGTACCACTATTTTAAGATTGGGAAACTTACTTCCATGTGTTTGATGGTCCAGTCTGCACCAGTGTTATGTAAGTTAATGGGAGGATGTTGTTAATGGGAGCAAATAGGACACAGAGTACCTTGTCTATCTATGGATCTGCAGGTTACACAGGGAAAATGATGAGAGTGAGGTATTAATCTCAGTGTTGGAGCTCTTATGCAAACCCAGTTTACTAGAAGAATTAAGAGCATTTTCTATCTATGGTGATTTATCATTAAGCAGGGTTTTTTACTTTTGTAGATGACGGTAAGATTACTGAGTCTGAGGATTCATTTACAAAAAATACACTAAAAAGAAAGCTTTACACTTTGTCTTATGCAAGACTTTTGAACGCCATGTGACACTCACTAGGAGGAACTTCTGCCTTTTGACCAATCGCACTGTGAATTATTAAGAATTTATGTGGGGAAGTGCAATATTTTATAAGTAAACGCACACTTTTTAACTTTACCAAAAGTAATTTCTAAATGGTTTCTTTTGATTTTCTGTGAAGTATTTTTTTTTTTTCATCTCGGTCCTCTTTGTTGGACATTTTGATGAAAGCTTAGAATAGTTTCAAGAAGCGAATGTGACCATCAAGCCATGCAATCTTCTCCGGTGTCAGTTTTTATATTTTGATAACCTAAATTCCATTATGTTTATCAGCTGTATCTCATCATCTTCAATGTGTTGGTGACCCTGTGTCATCGTTTGCCTTCGCTGCTGTATCAGCAGGTTATTAGCTGTTGGTTTGACCAGCAGGGGACAGTGTCTTTCAGACCCGACACCAGAGCCTCTTTCTCTCTGGGTAGTTATTATATGTATTACATGTACGGAGCACTCTGAGGTTTACTCATTTCACCTTTTCTGGGAAATTTTCTTTTGGTTTTTGGGAACACAAAATTTATAATGTACTGTTTTTATCATTATTTATGGGCATTTTGGGATCTATACTTCACATGTTAGGATTTTTAACAGATGTTAAAAATGTTGAATGTGATACAGTTGAGAAGAAAAATTCTTTAGAGTTGTTCTCAAAGATTTAAAAAAAAAACTGTTTATTGTTTACTTTTGAAATGCTCCGATTGTTTTATGAGCAGAAAGCAATAAAATCGTCTCATGTTTTTAACTTCTTTGTGTCCCTCTGGATACACATCCAGAAGACTTTTACTGTAAACTCTTTGATGCCATTACGCGTTTGTTACATTTTATGAAATGTAGCTGCGTTGTGAATGATCTGATGTGGGTGTGACTGGTGAGTGCGTCTGTCCTCCACGTCCCTCCACCCTTTTTTGCTGCACTTCTTTAATCAGCAGCAGAAGAAAGACATATTTTGGCCTGTCTGTCAGCGGCGTCCAGCCGCGACGCCACTACAGCCGTAGCCCACGCTTTCCCCACTCTGATGCAACTGCCAGATAAAAACCCTGCAAATCAGGAGGAGAAGAGACGTCCACTCACATTCACTCCTTCACACCCCCCCCCCCCCCCCCCGCCGCCGCCCACCTCCTTTCTTCCATCTCTTTTCCTTGCCTATTGTTCATTTCCTTATCTAATTTTTCTAAAGCCAGTTCAAGAAAACCCCGTCTCTGATAATTTCTCCCTCTTGATTTTTGTTTGCATTTCTTGTTTTGTTTTGTTGGATGTTTTAATTAAGCTTATTTGGTTTGGGTTTTGTTTTGCACTGCGTTTCCTTTGCTAAAAGGAAATGAACTCAAATGTCGCCGTAACATTACTTGCACATCTGGAGACTGGTTACCCTCTGAGGAAGTGACATATAAGCCAGATATAAGGTGTGTGTGTGTGTGTGAGAGAGAGAGAAAGAGAGAGAGAGGGGTTAGTGCATGATCAGAGTTTTTTCAATGTGATTAATGTTTGACCAAATTGAAATGATTCAGAGGGCCACAAACGATTGAAGAAATGCAGTCGTTATTCACTATACTCCTTGGGAAGCATATTTAGGCACTGCTGGATGATAAGTGAACATGAACTGAAATTCTTGAATTTAAAGCAACAATGCCACAACTGTGCCACTTAAAGTCTGTCTGGACACCACTCTATGTTACAAAGAAAACTGGATTTGATGATTTTTCTCTATTAAGGTACATAGTTCACACACACAGAGAGAGAGAGAGCATGTAACAACCCTAAATATCCCTTAACCTTGGATTTAGTTGGAGAAACACTAGGATAGCACCTCTCCCTGTAAGCAAAATATAAAGGTCGATAGCAGTGCAATCAAAGTGTCCCAGCAGTCCCATTGGGTAGCACACTCTATTGGACTGGCTGTCGGGGCATATCAGGGACAAGTCGGGAGACGGGCAGCTTGTAATGGGATGAGATAGGCTATCTTTATTGTCAAAACACAAGAATGAAGGGGGGAAAAAGACACAGATTAGCTTTCCTGACAGTCGGCCGTTTGAAGTTCGTGCCAGAGCACATTAGGGGCTGTTATTCCCTCGTTTGTACGCTCGCAAATGCAGAACCACTCACAGGAAAAGGCGAGACTTGCCCGCTAATCAACTGATAATGGGTCACACTGTCCGTTTGCCATAGCTGCCCGCCACCCTGCGTGCACACTCGCGGCACACTTGCTTCACACACTCGACTGCCGCCGGCCTTTGTTTCGTCGGGTAACTTTGGGTGAATATTTTTCCTCTTCTTTAAGCATACAGTGTGTAATTTATACAACGTAAATGAGCTTTTTTGGGGGGGGTCAGGTTCACAAAACAAGGTATAGCATCATACCTGACCTTTGACCTGCTTGTCTGGGGCCAGGAAGTCCCACCCTTCTCCCCGTCTATTGTCCACGTCAGTGCAGCATCGCCTCAACCTCAGCTCACTGCTGCTGTTTTTTAAAAGGCCAAATCAAGGCTGAGCAAAGCGACTTAAACCTGGACTTGGCGAACACATTTTACATCCCTGTGTGTGGAAGTCATCACATCACGCATGCAGTGTTCTTAAAGGTGAAGCGTGGCGATTATAGCTGCCAACACAAAGCCAGGAATCATCCAGTGTGTGCAGCCACACCAGAATGCACCACCCTGCCTCTTCCTGCACTGATAACATGGTGAGAGAGACAGTGGGATGGGCGGTGTAGTGGTGGACCGAGAAAAGGACGTGTGTGTGTGTTTGGGAGAGGGGAGGGAGGTGGTTAGGTGTCAGTTCCTTGACTTTCCTTCCCCCCCAACCCTTCGAACGGCCTCCATCTGAGGAAGTGGATCCTGCAGAGTGTCTATTCAGCTCCAAGAGACAAAGAGACAAACACTTGAGATGTCAAAGTTGTTTCAAAACCTAATTTCTGTTTCAAAATGACTGCATCCTTAAAAAGAAGATTCGCGAATCCTAATTTCATCCTTTGCTGCATTTTTAGATGTACTTTATTTGCAGATACTAGCGCTCCACAACTCCACAGAAGCAGGTATGCGCTGTATTCGACCGCGAGCCCAGGTGCAATAGCAGAGGCGTCCATTTGGAAAGAACAAAGCAGGGGTAGGCTAACCCGGGCAGGAAAGATCTCGTTTTCTGCACCGTGGCTTTTGCAGGAAGCCCAACCATTCACCCGGCCATGTACTCCCATCCTGAAATGGGGGAGTGAAATGCTAAGAGCCAGAAGGAGGAGGCAGGAGGATGAGGGGCACCAAAATAAAAACTAATAAGAATGACTTTATTTCCATCTCCAACCCGCAGATGTTTGCTTCCTTCCTTTCCCTTTCATGTCAGATGGAAATCTCGGCTTTGAAGAGTAACACCGGTGTGTGTGTGTGTGTGTGTGTGTGTGTGTGTGTGTGTGTGATTGTAGATGTGAAAGTGTTTTTGATTGAGTCATTCCCTGCATTTGTCATGAAGGCTGATATCTCTCATCTGGGCCAGACTTGAGCCTTCTGCCATGTTTATCATAAGGACAGGAAGATGCAGCTTCGCCTCAGCCACCCCTCCCTACAACATCCTGGGATCTTCTGGAAACTTCCCCAAGAAGGATGCCTTTCCATGGTCACTGTGGAGCTCAGTGACCCATGCTCCATCACTACCAAAAGCAACATTTTTAAGTGCTGTTTTAGATCGGTCACAATATGGGAAATTCACAGGTGATCTGAAGATAAGAGTTTCTCTGTGCTCATTGGATAAGAGAGTGTTTTAGCAGCGATGAAGAATCTTCAGCATGCAATCACCAAGATATATAACGCACTGACACAAAACTATGCAAACATCCAGAAAGTATGCAGCGGCTCTGTCGTGAGTGGGCCAAAGATTCCTTGAAACAAAGTCACTGTGAAGAAACTGACCATGATGCATGGAGTCCTCAAGTGTTCCAGGAAGCCGCAGATAGGACGGTGACACACTTCGACCTTTTAAATCCGCCATTCATTTCAGCTTCCGTATGCGATTGCACGTGTCAGACACAACGATGCCTTTCTTTTTCTGCTCCCTCTTTGGAATTATCTGACACTTTTTTTATGACGCCTCCAGCTATTGTTCTGAGACGGATAAAAATAATATGAAAGGTCTTGGGGTGCAAGGGGTCAAGGAGGGGGTCAGGCTGGCTCCCCAAACACCGGAAGGCAGCACTGTAAGTCACGGGGGGTGTCAAGGCTACGTTCCCTCATAGACCCTCACTTTCTACTGTACGTCTATTAATAACATCAGCACAGGGTCATCGCTGTTGACTCACGCACTGTTGATGGGTGGGATGAGCTGACAGAAGCAAGGGCATGTTGGTTCAAAGTTATTCAATTGACATGAGTTTGTTTTTTTTACTGTAAATATACTGTATGTGCTCTAAATAAGTGGTCCCCACCCTTAGGGGGGCGCCACAGATCACAGTTGGTGCGCAAGGATTTGTCTGCTCTGTGGTTGTCAAAATTAGATTTACACATGTATAACTAAAATCATAATAACACACTTACTGGATAATTTATACTCGGGCTGTCATTACGCCACTAATTTCTTTAACGCAACTTGCGATTTTTAGGTTGCAGCGGGCTCAGTTTTAAAGTTAGAGTGAAGACATTGGCATCATATGAAACTAGAAAACCTAATGAATCCATTGGTCCAATCCATATCATAGTAGCTTGTCGCAAAGGAGGTTAGATAATGCTACGAAGTTATGCAAAATTTTGGCGAGGAAAAACTGTCATATGCAACGGGGTCCCTTGACCTCTGGCCTCAAGATATGTGAATGAAAATGGGTTCTATGGGTACCCACGAGTCAAATTTGTTGGTGGTTAATCTGCTCTCACACTGACAAGTTACGTTCATTAAAGAAAGTTGATTTATTCAGGGCCGGCTCTAGCCCTTTTGGTGCCCTACAGGTGAAATTTGGATTCGGAGCCCCCCCCGCCGCCACTGGAGTCCAACATCATACCTCTATATTGAGCTTTCTCTTCCTCCTCCTCTTTTCTCCATTTTCTTCCTTGCACACCTGAAGGCTTGGACCTTGTCATTATGAAGAAATAAAATGTGAAAATACTAGATATCTGTGCCTCTTGACATCAGTCCGTCTAGCGATCTTACGTCATGACCCGTACTCGAGCTGTTGTGATGTGCACGGTGTGACGTTGAAGTGCGGCCGGCCAGATGAAAAAGTGTGAGAAAGAGAGTTTTGGGGTGTATTTCTATCTTTCTTTCTTTCTTTATGGATTTGTTCATTTGTTACCTCAATGCAGAAAATGAGGGAGGGCGCCCCAAAGCATTTTCTTTTTTTTACAGGGGCGACCAGCGACCCCCAAAAGGTGGCGCCCTAGGCGACCACCTATATGGCCTTAAACCGGCCCTGGATTTATTAAAAATAAGACAAACTCATTTAATACACTGAATCGCTTTATTCAAATTTAGGATTTTGTTTGAGGGGGGGAGGAGGGGGCTTCGGTTGGAAACCACTGCTCTAAATTATAATGTGTCAGAGGGTGATCTGTTGAATATAACTGATTTAACTTTGCAGTTTGATGTGGAAGTGTTTCCAAAACTATCTTTAACTACCTTTAAATATTGAATGGGGTGGAGGAGAATGTGTGTGTGTGTGTGTGTGTGTATGTGTGTGTGTGTGTCGGTGGGGTCATTGTGTTAACACAAGTGGGCTAATCATATGTCCTTTGTGAGGTTGAATTGGAGGCGTGTGCTGTCGCAGAGGGAGCGCGCAGAGGAAGGGAGGGCAATCTTGTCCGGACGCTAATAAGACCCAATGGCTGGTGCAAGGTGGCCAGGAGCTCTGAAACGCGACAGGAGACGGTGGACGAAGGAGAGAAGGAGGAAAAAAAAAAGAGACTGATTTCTGGATGGACACAGAGGATGAGAGCGCCACGGGAGCGTCCATAGGAAGTGCAGCAGGGAGCCGTGGGAGCTTTTGGTGTGCGTCAGTTTGTGTGTGTGTCGTCTCGTCAAAGGAACTGCGTAAAGAGAGAAGCGGTAAGTGACCAAAAAAAAACACACCTGTGTCGAGACAGGTACCTGCGAAGGACGTTTGAAGATGAGTTTGCTGCTCACAAGAGGCTTTAGAAGCAGCTGATAGTTGGCGAAACATGTGGACAGAAACCTTAAAGAGCTGGTGCGTCTTCTACTAAGTTCGCCAACTTTAGATTTCAGCCAATCAGATCATTCATTGGGCTATTGGTAATCAACACAGTACAAACCTAAAGTCAGAACAAATTACTTTGTAGTATAAATATCCTTTTTTATCAAGGGTGAATACAGTAAAAAGAAGTTTCTACTAGGGCTGTGCAATCGATTAAAATATTTAATCACTATTAATCGCATGATTGTCCATATTTAATCACGATTAATCGCAAATTAATCGCACATTTTTATCTGTTTAAAATGTACCTTAAATGGAGATTTGTCAAGTATTTAATACTCTTATCAACTTGGGAGTGGACAAATATGCTGCTTCATACAAATGTATGTATATATTTATTATTGGAAATCAATTAACAACACAAAACAATGACAAATATTGTCCAGAAACCCTCACAGGTACTGCATTTAGAATAAAAAACATGCTCAATCATAACATGGCAAACTCAAGGCCAACAGGCAACAACAGTTGTCAGTGTGTCAGTGTGCTGACTTGACTATGCATGTGATTATCATAAAGTGGGCATGTCTGTAAAGGGAGGGTACCCATAGAACCCATTTTCATTCACATATCTTGAGGTCAGAGGTCAAAGGACCCCTTTGAAAATGGCCATGCCAGTTTTTCCTCGCCAAAATTTAGCGTAAATTTGGAGCATTATTTAGCGTCCTTCTCGACAAGCTAGTATGACATGGATGAACGGCCAATCCATGAACAATGAATTCCTTAGGTTTTCTAGTTTCATTTGATACTAGTATCTTCACTCTAGCTTTAAAACTGAGCCCGCTACAACCTAAAAATCGCAAGTTGCATTAATGCCTTAAAGAAATTAGTGGCGTTAAAACCAATCTGTGTTATTATCACGTTAACTTTGACAGCTCTAGTTTCTACATGTCTAAACAATTAATAGTTTTTTTAATTTTTTTTATCATCATCAGCTTTAATACCAGATGATTTGGAATGGACCCAGATTTGACCCCCATTGCTATCACACACCTGGACCTGGGGTATCACTGTGAGCCACTGACTCCTGGGAGCCCCAACCCTCTCCAATGAAGCAGTCCTGGTGGGCCCGCCTGGCACAGCTCGGCCTGCTCGCTGCGTGGACCTGCATGTGGCTGGTCCAGGGATGCGGGCCGGGCCCCGGGTACGGCGTCCGCCCCAGGCCCAGGAAGCTCACGGCCATGCACTACAAGCAGTTTTTCCCCAACTTCTCAGAGAACAACCTGGGTGCCAGCGGGAGAGCAGAGGGCAAGATCGCACGCAACTCGGAGCGCTTCAATGAGCTGGTGTGCAACTACAACCCAGACATCGTCTTCAAGGATGAGGAGAACACCAACGCAGACCGCTTCATGACCAAGGTGAGACTTAGGTCTTAGGTTTTAAGGTTGTTTCCACTAACCCCAGTGATACCTGTTGATCGGAAGTACAATGAAATCCAGGACAGGGAGTAACCTGCCGAATGAAGGATGCTTGAATCTTTTCAAGCCAATCCCTCTGCTGGATGATTGATTAACTACATGATTCACATGAAGGGACAGACATTAGTTCACAGCTCATACTCTGCCACCCAGCATGGCACCTTCAAATCAAATCCAATCATATAACCTCATTCATTGTTGGCTGTATCTGCCCTCGCCTGGCTCTTAACACAACAAATGTTCAACACAGAGTGTGTAAGTTTTAACCAAACTTCCCCTCCCTTTTCTTGAGATAAGAAGATCAGGATGTAATTCAACACTACTCCTTAAGAGAGTGCCTTCCCCTTCAGGAACACTTCCTTTTAATCTTTAACCAAAGCCTTTGTTATTGGAAATCAAACTATTCCTTTGGCAGGTTCTCAGTGGCACTTAAACTTGAATTCCTTAATGTTTACAGGGGATAGGTATCCACACTCAAATCTCATGCCTATGAGAAGACGATCGTTTGCCCAGAGGATTTAAGATCTGGATAATTTGAATGCCACACTGTTGAATAGGGCTGCAACTTATGATTGTTTTCTCAAGTAGTTGTTTGGTCTATAAAATGTCAGAAAATGGTGAAAAATGCCGTTTCCCAAAGCCCAAGATGACGTCCTCAAATGTCTTGTTTTGTCCACAACTCAAAGATATTCAGTTTACTGTCATAGAGGAGTAAAGAAACCAGAAAATATTCACATTTAAGAAGCTGGAATCAGAGAATATTGACTTTTTTTTCTTAAAAAAATTACTCAAACTGATTAATCGATTATCAAATTAGTTGCCGATTAATTTAAAAGTTGACAATTAATCGTTGCAGCTCTACTGCTGTATATGACCACAGGGATTCCTGACACTCAGATGTCGCCCTGCTTCGGATGCTGCGGCTTTCTGTGATTGTTAGGATACGAATCTGTGTTCCTTCCCCTCCCCGAGTGATTGTATGTGATAGAAATCCGCGGTCGCGTATGTGTGCCCCTGCTGATGCCCAGTTTGAGTGTGTATGTGCCCAGTCTTTTGCCCAGATGTGAAAGACGCTCTTTGTGGCGTCATTTCGAGACTCGTAGGGGTCGCCTATACAAAATTCCCGCCTGCTGAAGTAATGGCACCGTCGGAAAAGCGACTATTGTAGTTCTGACAATGAAACGCCTCTCTTCAATGGCATTGCGAGAAAAAAATGTACCCAGTTTGTTTTCTGTCCCTCTCGCTTTCTCACTCTTGCTGTCACATTCCCAAGTCCGTGCCCATACATTCTTGCCCTCTGCCCTCTCTCTTTACTCCCGACCTCAGCTTTCTTCTCACCCAACTCCATCTCCATCCATCCCTCTCTCCCGTTCACACCCTCATCACTTTCTTTCCCAAGTCAGTTGCAAGTTAAGCTTTATTCCATCAATTATAGATCTGCCACATCACAAGTCACAAGAGAAACACGCGTCCAGGAGATGTATCACCTCGGTTGCTGACGTCATCATTTTTGCTGCTATTTTGTGACAATGCTGACACAGTCAGTAGCATCACGGGCCACGGGGGCGTTAAGAGTCACTTTGCACATTTCTGATCAAATGAAAACTCCTGCCCGGAACAATCTGGAGACAGTCTGGCAGAGAATGGCCTTGATTATTCTGTCACCCTGTCGAAAAGGCCGAGGAATGTGCCAAACTGGCTACAGTAGCTTTGTTCTTGTGCTCTGATTGTTGGAGCAAGGTTGAGATGGCCTTTAGCGGAGTAGAGGAGGGATTGTGTGGCGATGCCAGCAGACAAACAATCACAACCTGGGAGCCAGAGACGTTGAAATGTCGGAATCATTTCTCTTCTGAGTTGCATTGAAATTAGCGCTCACATACTGCACATAGTTCTTGTACACTTCGGCTGTGCCATCCCCCTGTTAATAAATGATTACTTCTACTCCAGTCAGACATGCCTTTCACTGCACATTGCACATGCTGCAGACAGAGTGACTAATTACTGAGAGTCCTTTTTATATTATTCTTTTTGTACTCTTATATCCAAAGATACACGAGGAAAACTCACAACTCTGCAGCACATCACTCTGAGACTGTAGTATCATGATTCATGAATACTTACTACACTTAGCATTAGGGCTTCCTATCATGATACTTAGGTCCTGATTGGATATGTATTGCGATTCTACAAGTATTGCAATTCGATATTATGATTTTATTTTTTTAACACTAGACCATGGGAAAGAGTTGAATCATACACTTCTAGGGACTTTTACTTTGGAAAATCTCTGAATTGATACAGTAAAAATGTTTGATTTTTAGAAAGTATGTAGTCTGAGATGTCCTGAAGTCAAATATATCAGTCATTGTCAGGAATTATTAATTTTTTTTTTTTTCCAGCAATCCCAAAATCAAAGAATAAAGACATTTCCCTCACTGCATTTTAAAAGGCAAAATAATAAACTAAAAGAGGGATTACAATAAAAGCATAAACGGAAACCTTCAGAATTATACATTAATATTGATACTATCCACATATTATATTCCTACACCTAAAGGGTGCTATTAGTCACTCCAGTTTGTTATTGATTATGAGTTAATCTCTTTGAATCCCTTGTTTTTTCTATTTTATTGCAGCAACTTTTTATTTTATTTTCCCTTTTAACAAGGGGAACAAACAACATAAATACCAATATATCTGTGATATGCTGATATTTATCAGTTAATACTTCCCTCTGTCTCATTCTGTTCCCAGCGCGGTAAGGACTGTTTGAACAGGTTGGCTATCGCAGTGATGAACCAGTGGCCAGGGGTGCACTTACGTGTGACGGAGGCCTGGGACGAGGACGGCCACCACCCTCCTGGCTCTCTGCACTACGAAGGCCGGGCCGTGGATATAACCACTGACGACAGAGAAACGGACAAGTATGGTCTTCTGGCCCAGCTGGCTGTGGAGGCTGGCTTCGACTGGGTCCACTATGAGTCCAAATATCACATCCACTGCTCAGTTAAAGCTGGTAAGTTTAAGGAGGGAGCTTTCATAGAAAATCATGCAGTTAACTGTCAAATTACATCACTTCACTAGATGGTGTATCGGGACATTTAAAGCGGCAGTAGGCAGAATATTTTGGCGTCATTGGGCAAAAAAATCCATAATAACCTTTCAGCATATTGTAATTCTAGACTTCTGCACCTCCTTATGGCTCTGTTTTCAGGCTTTAAAAAAAGACTTAGGCCAATCACAGGTCATTTCAGAGAGAGAGCGTTTCTATTGGCTGTTCATTCAACGGGAGGCAGCTGTCAATCACTCGCCAAATCCAATCAAATGTTCAAACTAGGCAGCGCTGATCAAATATGAATCAATATTCTGTTACTGTAATGCCTATTTCTCGCCTCAAATGTTTTCAGAAACATCTTGTAGTGTACTGTTTAATAGCTGTAAAATGAGAAAGTTTGCTCCGGCTGGTGGGCGGTGCTTGGTATTTCCTCAACTGATCTCAACATGGCGGCCGGGTCACACACTCTCATTTTACAGCTAAACAGTACACTACAGTAACAGAATATTGATTCATATTTGATCAGCGCTGCCTAGTTTGACCGTTTGACCGGAGTTCGCGAATGATTGACAGCTGCTCAGAGACGGCAGGCTCCAGCTCGGCTCTGATTGGTTGTTTTCCTCCGGTATGTGAAATTTTCAGATGTCTCATGTACTACTGTCAGGATATAGTGACCGTTTTATAAAAAATAACTTTTTTTTAACATCATATTTGCTCCAACTTGCCTACTTCAGCTCTAAGAGAAAAAAGGAGCACAATCTGTGTTTAGTCATGTTGTTTTTTCTGCTGATCTTCCTGTAGATCACTCTGTTGCAGTGGAAAAAGGTGGCTGTTTCCCAGGCTGGGCCCGGGTGACTGTCGCTGGAGGGGTGCAGAAGAGCCTGTCGTCCCTGTCTCCCGGGGACAGAGTCATGGCCCTGTCCGGGACAGGCCAAGTCGTGTTGAGCCAAGTCCTCTTGTTTCTGCACCGGGACCAGGAAAGCTGGTCTACTTTTCTGTCTCTGGAGACAGAAGACGGCCACAGATTGGCCCTTACTCCACATCACTTGGTCTTTTTATCCCCCCGTTGCAGACTCAACAGCAGCGAGTATCGGGCTCAGTTTGCCAGCAGAGCCAAAACAGGAGACTGTGTTCTCATCCATGCAGCAGAGGGTCAAGTACGTCCATCTCGTATCATCACAGTTTCAGTCGAGGAGAGTGTGGGAGTGTACGCGCCCTTGACAGAAGCTGGGACTGTGTTTGTCGACGGCGTGCTGGCGTCCAGCTATGCACTGGTGGAGGACCACAGACTCGCACACTGGGCGTTTGGACCTGTGAGACTGCTCTCCTCATTCAACCAGCTACTTTGGGGGGAGACAAGAGGAGAACAGCAGAGCACAGACAGTGAAACAGCTTGCACTGAGACTCCATTTCATTGTAGCACTTTGGCCGCAAAAGACAAAGGAGGCGTGTATGTGAATAACGGCACTCTGAACAAGCAAGACGATGTGAATGAAGCTCTGAGGACGGAAATGAAAGAGAAGCAGACGTCAGATGTGCACTGGTATGCTAGATTACTGTACAGTTTTGGATGTGCCCTTTTAGACTCCAACTCATTTCATCCTTAAATGTCACAGCTTTGATACATTTAACACTTCCTGCTCTTTTCTTCAATAAATTAAAAGCACTGGAATGTCTTGCTCTCTTTTTTTTTGTTTGCATCATAATCTATCATAATGATATACATGCTAATACTTTAATGATATTTTGTAAGAGACTGAGTTTGATGAGACTGAGCAGGTTAATGTAATCATTCCAAAAGGACTGTATCATAGTCTGTTTGTACATCGTGTTATTTTCTTTTAATTATTTCAGTTATATATGTAAAATATATATTATTCTAATGGGATAGGAATGAATTTTCCCACAACAATAGAATCTTTATTTTTGTACTTTCTGAATCATAATATATAAATGTTTCATTTTATTATAATAATTCCACTACCTGTATTGTATGTCCTCACATGTTGTAAAACAAATTAAAATGTAATTTTATTAAGCAACACTCTGCTTTTTCTTCAGCTCTGGAGTCAATTTTATCTGTTAGGCTGATTTGTCTTTGTCTTTTTTAAGGGGAGACACTACAGGCAAAAACACTGCTTTTCATGCACTGGTTAATTTTAAGATTTTGGGCTATTTTGCTTCCATAACATGTCTTCTTTCAGACTAGTGGAAAGAAAACACTTTTAGGTGTTTAATTTACTGCAATTTGTCTATTTGCGTCTGTAGATTTCTCCTAAATTCACCACAAGTTAGCCTCAGATAATGCCTGATTTGCTTATTTAAACATACAATTTATGTTTTACCCTATTCACCTGTAGTGTCTTGTAAAATGTATGGAATTTTATAATACATATCTTTAAAGTCTGTTTCATCCGACTCTGAGCCAGAAATCTCCACCTATCACTTACATACACCAAAAGCTTCCAGTATCATTCCTATCTACAGTATATTGTGAAATATTTTTTGGGGGGGTTGTTCATATATCATTCATGGCCTGATTTATACAACATTTTATTCTTAGAAACATGGTGAAATTTTTTTTTTTAATGGCTGTTGACAGTATTTTCTGATTTATTTATGTGATAAAAAGAGATATCTAAAATTCCCTCTGTAAAAACCTTTGACCCTAATATGTCAAGAAAAATTAAACAAGATTTTGAAGTTGGCTTTATCCAATGTTCAGATTTCTGTTTTGGAAATGTATGCACATTGGCACATATTCAATAAGATAATGCCTCATTTGTACATTTAAACATAAGATTTCAGAAAACTAGTATAACAAAAAATAATTGGCTTAATGTAAGTAATCAGCTGGGGAAGTTTCATGGTGCTATTTATTTGTTAAAATGTTTACTCTTTTCACCTATAGTGTCTTCCCTTAAAGAACAGAGTGTAAAAACCTGAGACATATGCGGAGGGATCATTTCTGGGGTCGTAGTTGAGCATTATGTATGTTACAGTGTTCAAGAGCTCTGTGGGAATCTAGTCCAGCAGGCTGACGGGTTAATGAAAAGCCCAGACGTACTTAATATTCCCCACACTGTGCCAACACCGTGACTTTATCACAGATAGCTACTTCAAGGGAGTTATCGGGCCTCTTACAATCTTAAAAGAGACACTTTTATTAGTATCCACTGATCAATTTGGGTCACAAGTACTGTATCTGTTGGTGGCGTTTACACAACTTTCTATTTTGTTGCATCCCATCTATGTCTACCAGTCTGCACTATAGATTATAGCATTATACAAGTGCAGTATTCCGGCAAACCTACTTTTCAAATGTTCATAATAATGTGTAAAGCTATACTCAGGACATGTAGTACAAGGTTATACACCCCCTTGTGGAGGAACTGATAAGCATGTGAATTTCATTTAAGGGTTATATTGAAACCATTTTTATGTAGAGAAATATATTTTTTTAAATCCGAGGAGCTTTTAGAAAGGGGCTGAATAAAAGTATGGCTTTTCCTAAAAAACATATGTACGTATAACATCTTCTCTACATAAAGACTGTAATTCAACAAACCTTGATTTGATTTGTAATACTTGTAGTTTATTGACATTACAGCAAATATTTGTACTTAACACTATGTTATCAGAACTCAAAACAGATAGGATAGGCCTGTTAAGAAAACAAAACACAAACTGCATCCTATAAAAGTAGCCTATGTTGTTTTCTTCAGTTATCTGTAAGGTATATAACTGTAAAAATATAATAATAATATTGAGGACCTAAATTGTATTCTCTTCTTCAGGTTTTATGTTGTGTTGTAAACATCTGTGGAGGTATTCTAGGGGATTATCCTTGAGATACAGGAGGCAGATGGGAAAGCAACGACTCTGCTGACTGGCCAATAGGAAAAGCCTGTTGTCTTAATACCACCCTCTATTTACAACCTTCGGCCAATCACTCACTGTCTTCCAGCCGGTCTCAGCCCCCCAAAATCTAATCCAATCTTGCTAAAGCTCAACGGGGAGTTAACTAATCCTGTCAGGGGGACCAGTAATAACCTATTTTCAAAATTAAAACCTGCACACCCCACATTCAGGCACTGAGAGGCACACACTACCTGATCAAAATATACTGTATGTCTGTTTGTAAATTACAGAGTCAAACAGTCATCATTTTAAAAGCATAGTAACGCCTCCAGGCGTGTAATATCGCCGCCAGGCATGTAATAACGCCACCAGGTGTTTAATAACGCCAACATGGCATGTAATAACACCTCCAGGCATGTAATAACGCCACCAGGCGTCTAGTAACACTTCAAGGCATTTAATAACACCCAGGCGTTTAATAATGCCGGGCATTTAATTTAGTCACTGGGCGTTATTAAATCATCTAACGACACCAGGCGTCTAATATCAGGCCAAGCCAACTGCTTGCATCTTGTTGAAAGAATTCTTGTAACATTTTTCTCTTCGTCGGAGCCCGGGGGCCTCTAGATGCCTTTGCACATATGCATTACCAGAGACGTTTCACAGTGCATGGTCAGCTATAGATCCCGCCCCCCCCCCCCCCCTGCAGCAGGTGCTTTTTCACTGCTGACAAAGCACACAATGTATTGTCAGGCATTCATGTGTTATCACTAACATTACCTTTACATTTCAGACATTTAGCTGATGCTCTTCTTTACAGTTATTTATACTGTAAGTGTTGAGTTATAACTCAACCAGTAACAGTTTTTGCTCTCGGGGATGACAGGAGATATACAGTAGCTGATGTGGATTAAACCTGTGACCTTTCTCCCAATGGGGCAGACTGTCACCTAATTTTGTGAACTTTGTAAACTTCACAGTATCATTCCAATGAAATCCAAGTTTTACTATGAACCGCCTCAGGCTTGTTATTCAGTGTGGCCCATGAAAGGATGGCATGGGGAGGTTGCTGTCTTGATTTAAGACACATACAAGAAGATTTGTCAGAACTGAACAAAATATTTTTCTTCACCAAAATTTATTTTGGGCTGTGCCACATTTTATGAAAATCAAGAAGGGAAAAAAAAGCTTTAAAAGCATGCATATGAACGGATTTTCAGCTCTTATCTGCATAACAATTGAAAGTTGCTCTATGCAAAGTATTAGGATCTTAACGAGCCGTCACTCAGTAACTAAAATAAAAATGAACAACCTTCTTGAACCTATCCATCCCATATCTGTGTGATTTTCTCACAGTGATAAGGCAACCTAATGATAAAGAAGGCCCCCCTCATTCCCACCCCCTATTGGATGTGCATTATATTCACCCACAGTATACATTATTGCTCCTTATCTTAGTTGAAGACCAGATTTGCACATGTATTACATGAACACAAACTGTAAAGTGTCGAGCGTATTGTCAACCTTTCTAGCTAGTATTATAAGGTCCATACAATTATTATATTTTGATAATTCATTCACATGTAGCTTGATACAAAATGTGAAATACCACCTACATACGCACACCTGGGTAATAAGACAACGTGGCCATAAATAGCCAGGGTGCAGCATAATAACACAGGTGTTTCTGGTTTATAGGTCATTATCATCAGTGAACCTGCTGAAAACTTGGGTGAGGTTTATCACAGATCATTGCCGTTTCAAGTAATCGATTACTCTTCCCAATCGCTCCAGCCAAATGCGCAATGCATAGCAGTAGGAGAGTAACAGAGGCGGAATAAGTAATCAGTAACCACAATGAAGTGCACAGACATTTATGTTAATTAGAAAAACGAATAAGAAACATGAGCCCAATCGAACTCAATTAAATCGCGGCTGATCAATTATCAAAACAAATGCATTCCTCCCACAGGCATGTCAAAGTCGCTCTGAGTGTACAATCATAACAATCTAATGAAAAATGGCTTCCCTGGATCCAAAAATCTAATGACCTAATGTATCTAATATCCTCCATATTTCAGTAGGTCCGCTTCTCTCCAGAATAAAACCGTGTGCACAACGCTGTCCATTGCTACACTAAACGCTGTAACACGTTTTTACATTTATCTAGTAATAAAAGACTTGTTTTGCTCCCTTCTTTTGCACGAATTAATTTTTGACGTAGTTGTTATTAGCTAGCACTGTTAGCCACTTGGCGGAACAGCCGTGTGCAGACGCAACAACGCAGTTGAAGCGATGCTAGTGACCCAATACAAGGGTACTACCCATGCAAAGTTGAGCTGCACATTTAGGTAGACGAATGTTTTGCAGTGGGGGCTGAAAAACTAAAAAGAAAAACTATATTCACTCTCGTGGCAACAAAGTTTGGGGGGCTGTAATTTGGCGGACGCACTATTTTGTGCAAACTTGCAGGAGCTTTTAACGACGAGATTCCAGAGCATAGCTCGCTGATAGGGTTTGTTAGCATTCAAGAAGCTAAATCCAAGCGAGCACTGGGTAGTTTTTGGGGGGATTCGCAGCATGGAGCTGTGGAGCCTCTGTCGGGACCGGTCGAGGACTTGTCTCGGTGCTTAATAGCTCCTCGTTAGTTTACGACCACTCGACAACAAAGCTCAAGTTGATGGTTGGCTAGCTACACATAGCGTTATCCATCTAGTTAAGCAGCTAGCCTAGCACAGCCTGCCTTCCGCCGAGCTGCACTTCCCCCACTCTCCCTCCAGCCGGCGAGCCGCAGCGTTAGTCCGGGTACACCAAAATGAAGCGACCATCAGCGTTTTGGGAAGCTGTGTGGCTGTTTGGATTCTGCTGATGTATGAGGAGACGATATTGTGTTTTTGAGGTGAGCTGCTTTTAATTTGTGCTTCTTTGAACTTCTTGAAAAACAGAGCTAAAGACGCATCAACCCTGACCTTAGACCGGGTAATGTTAGCTCCGCTACGGGCAACGTTTAGCTGTTAGCTTCGACCAGATGGGGGATGTCTACTTGCTGGAAAACTAGCTGTGTTACCTGGGTGCTAACTTCAGGTTGAAATATGTTTCGCGTCGGCTGTGTCCACGGTGTAATCCACAGAGCAGTCGGTTCACATTTTTAGAAGTACGTGTACCCTTGCGTGAGACTGGGTGTATTTCTCGTAGTTTTTGCCTCTTCGGGACACTTTGTTGCTACGTCACCATTGGTAGTTGTTCGCTTTTCCGTTTCAGCCTGTCGCGGGTGACGCGGACGTGGCTATTTGCTGGAGCGAACCAAGCCTTTGAAGTCGTGTGTTTACATTGAGGAATAGTGCTTAGCTTTGCAATTATTCAACTATAAAAACCTCCACAGCTTTTACCGTGGCACTGCAACAAATAAGCCTCTGTTATTGACTTGCATTACAAAACAAGAACAAATAGGTGAAAGTTAATTTGTAGCGTTGACACTTTTAACTCAGCTAGCAGGATGTTAAGACGTTAACTTAGCCATCATGTCATCACTTTTGCTCTGAACGTTGCCAACTTCATTTTTAGAGACAAAGCCTATTTACTATCCCCATTAACTGTGTATATATAACACTAGTTATGTTTTGCAGGACTTGGATTACACATTAGTTTGTTGTCGAGGAGAGAGAGTGCGTTTCTAGTGTTGCTGCCTCCGTTTGTTACCAATATTTAACATTTAATAGAGAAATTCATTTTGTCCATCAACAGCTTTTGGTGCCATTTGCAAAAACAGCGTTTTTAATGTAGCTCCATATAGAGTTATAGGTTAGGTTAATAGTGCAGGTGTGGTGAGTTTTATTGTGGGAGTTTTGGCTGTAAGGTTTAAGTACTAACTGGACAGGCATTCAAAACACATAATGCAAAAATGCATATAGGTTGTAAGTGGTTTGGTGTTATAATTAACTGCATTTCTGATCATTAATTTGTGATTAATTCTGCTCCTAAGGGTTAAAAACAACCCGTCCTCGGACTGCTTTCAACTGTGTGAATGAAAAGGAAATATTTCGAAATATATGCGTGTGTGATAAAGTTGGCTCACAGGATGATGGCACAGTTTTTGTTTTGTAACACTGCGAGACTCTTTAAGCTGGATCTATAATTTCAAAGCCACCGTCACATTTATTGTCTTTTTGAACTCCCATTAGATCCGGACGTAACGTTTACAGCATCGCATCACGAACGGGGTTTCTCGTTTGTCTAATTGTTTTCTTACATTTTTTTAGATTCACAATGACATTAAAACAGTATTGGTGAGGCTGTGATAAGTAAAATATAACATGCGAGATCGAAGCCGATCGGCTCCTTTTTTTTTTAAAGTGTCTGTGTTAAAGACCTTTAAACGTTAAAACAACATGACACGGCTTCCTATTATTAGTTGTGTGAATAAAATAAACTGTGGGCCTTGTCCAGTTTTGTTTTATTTGTTTTTACAGTAGCGTTATTTCTGTTATTGGAGTGTAATCTCACAGCGGAACTAAGGTGCTGCGCGACAAAGGTTCTGCCCGAAAGGAGCTCCGCTGCAACAGGAAGTTCCACACACGGAAGTTGTGTTTTCTTTGTGTATCCCGATTTATGGTTGTTTTATTTGGGGAAAACACCATTTTAGTTTTATCATTTTGTGCTTTTTCACGCAGCTGTTTCACCTACTTGGATTATGCATTGCTGGGTAAATGATAACTCGAATTGTTAAAGCGTTTTTTTCCGATTGATCCGTCTCCTTTAAACCCTCGCGTCTATTTTCATGAGTTTGCGAGGACGCTCGGTTTGCATTAGTGCTAACGTTAGTGAGATTAACACAAGGAAATTACCTAAAGTGAGGACCATAACAGCCATGTTTAATTGGTTGCATTGTTGTTTGTGTGTGAAAAGTGCTTTTGGGTGGATAGGGAGGCTGCTGTGTAGTATGTTGTGGCAAAGAAACATGCATTTTTTATGATGATAAACATGTTGGCTAATGAAAATGACAGTTTCTATTTTGGTGAGTGGGGACCTACTTAACCCCTTGGCTGTTATATTTGTATGCATCTAATGCATTTAGTATTTTTTTTTTCACATCATCAGATCTATTCTCACCATTCATTATGCAGTGATAACAGACCTGATGTTATCAGATAAAATGCCCACAGGTTGTTTACATATTGTGCAGGGTTTGAAATTAACTTTTTTCACTGCCTGCCACTGTGGAAGACAAGTTTTTTTTTTTTTTTTTTTTTTTTTTTTTTTTTTTGGTCTGCCACTCAGATATTTTATCTGCCACTTTGTTATTGTCATCTATAGTGGTTATTTGCATAAAAACACAATTCAAATAATTAGGAAATAAATGATTGTATTTTTATTTAAATATTTGCTTTGATAAAAAAAAATCTTGGCATCAGTAGTTTCAATGATGTATTATAAGCTGCTCAGAGCTAGTGTTATGAAGTTAAACAGGTCATAATTCCCTCTCTATTATCTGTTTTATATTACTGTGAAAACATATCCTTCAAACAACTGCATTTATTCCAGTTTCTCGCCAAAAACTACTTTTTATAAGATTACATTTGACCACATCATGATAACGTTAGAATTTACCTTCAACCAATAATAATTTATACTGAACAGAACAATCTGAATCGGACAACTAGGAACCTTCTCGGGAAGCGATTCTCTATTCCCATCCGTAGCGTTTTCCCTGTCCACCTGATGACCTGACGATTTTACCCGCCACTGCCAACAATTTAGCAATTCAGACCTTGGTATTGTGAATGGTTTTATTAAACTATTCTACTTTTTTTATAAAATTGCAGATCTCTGTCAAGGAGGTCAAAATCTGTACGGGGGATGGACGAGCAGAAATCAAACTGCGAAGAAAATGACTCTGAACCAACAGGTAATGTGTTGTTTTTTTAAATTTTCCCCATGTGCCAATGTCATCCATTATGATTGTACACTATTCTGCGGGAAGATGAATAATATCACAATGTGCCTTTTCTCTGAAGAGGAATGAACATGGTTGAGAATGCTTTTTAATTTTCCTACAATAGAGAGAGAGATATAGAGACATAGAGAGATAGATGCAAAAAAATATTTATTGACATAGAGGGGAAATTTGTCTTGGGCACAGTGCTATAGTCCGTTGCTTTGAATAAAAAACATCACAAAAACAACATGAAACCATCTTAAAACATATAGTAAGATATTTGACAGTGACAACACGGCAGATTAAAGTGCTTAAGTGATTTGTAAACATAATTTATGAGAGGTGATAATAGCAGGTAAATTATTATGGGTTTGGTGAATGCGGTGGCTGTGGCTCAGGGGATAGAGCGGGTCATCCTTTAACCTTTTGGCGGTTCGATCCCCGGCTCCTCCTGTCTGCATGTCGAGGTGTGTCCTTGAAAGAGACACTGAACCCAAAGTTGCTCCCCAAATGCTTTACAGCAGCCTACTGCTGCTAATGCTTAAGATGGGTTAAATGCAGAAGTTGAATTTCCTGTATGTATGTGACAATAAAAATAATGTTTACGTTTTTTTTTTTTTAAAGCCATGTATTCCCATTGTTTAAAGTGAGTTTTTTTTTTTTTTTATCCATTCTCTAGCTGATGACAATGCCCCGTCGAAGCAGCTTGTCTCTTCTGAGGAGGAGTCCAAAGCCCTTCCTGCTGCTGAGGACGTGTCTGGTGCTACTTCAGCCTCGTCCAGCACACCTGTGTAAGTTATTCATTCTGATCATAAATTATATTGTCCACACTGTTGTGGTCTATATCACAAGGAGCTGCTCATTGTTGACAACCCCAACAACTGAATATCTATCTGAACATTTTGGTTTGTGACTGTACAGAGAGAGCGTTCGAGCCTGTGCGCTTTGTAACTGTGTGGAGCGGAGCCTGCATGGACAGCGGGAACTGAGACACTTTGAGCCATCTTCAGAGCGGCCGACCCTCAAGCCATCAGCTTCCCCACTGCCACAGCCCGGGAACGATGACCTGTCTTCCATTGGATTTTCCGACTCCCCCTGTCTGGCATCACTCTTTGACGACTCAGGTTGAACTCATAACATTATACTAGTATTATTCCATCTACTACACATACAGCGCGCAGATGTAGAATTGAAGTTTGGTTAGAAATTGTACTGATGTTGTGCTTTATTATGAACAGGGGGTTGTTCGGTTCATCACTGGTGTGCGGTGTGGTCGGAGGGAGTGAAGCGGATGGAGAACGAGGAGCTGGAGAACGTGGATAAGGCCGTTATCTCAGGGACACAGCGGGTAGGTGCATTGTCCATAGACTTGGATTAGATGGTATCAGTTGAGAATGTAGGGATTAACAGGCTTCCTTCACAAAATCTTACTTGTTACCATTGGTCTGTTCCAGCTTTGCGAATACTGCAAAAGGCTGGGTGCAACCATTCGATGCCACGCTGAGGGCTGCTCGCGGTTCTACCACTTCCCCTGCTCGGCAGCCAGTGGATCCTTCCAGTCCATGAAGCAGTTGGTCCTCCTCTGTCCAGAGCACATAGACAAGGCAGAGGAGTTGGGTAAGAGAACCAAACGTCTTTGTCGAAATTGTGATGTCATTACTTGCTCACAGTAAAGGCCCAGACACACCAAACCGACATCAGAGAGCTAGCGGCGACGAAGGCTGCCTGTTGCGTTGGCTCACGTCGTCTGTGGCCAAAAAGTTTCACTCGAACACACCGCAAAGACTACAGCCGACGGCCAGTTAGCATGGACGTCCTGCGTCTGCGTGAGATGTAATAACTCTCCATACCGGCAGCTAGCGGTAGTCTGTATTCTTCATTCAAAAAGAGAAACCGGAAGACATAGGACAGTGGATATACAAGCCGTTGTTATGATACATACGTGAAATAAAGCAGCGTTTGCGGACCATTTTCACACCACTCTCACTCACCACTTAGCTTCATTCCAGATGGCCATGTTGTTGTGAAAATATCCGTGTACTGGAATGATCAGATCAGATGAGATGAAGATGAAAAATGAAAAGAGCCTTCTGTGTGTGCCCTCTTTTGCTTGCTTTCTTCACTTCCGTTTCTCTTCTGGTGCACTGATTTGCTTACGCTGAACAGCCAATCAGAGTGATTTCTTTCACTGACGGGCTCCGCCACCGATTCAACATGCTGAATCGGCCAATAAACCTCAGACACGGGGCAAACTAGGGCGACAGACGCTCACCGATGGCCCCAAACTGGCCGACTGTTGGCTTGGTGTGTCAGGGCTTGTGCTATGCACACATTTCAAAGGTGATGAAAACTGTGACTATCATCAAACAAGTCCAAAGCTTTAACGCTTTCTCAGAATTGCTGTAAGACAACTTGTGTGCTCCACACTGATTTTGGTTTACTGACTGTGGACTGCACATTTTTATGCTCTTTGTTGTCATAAAAAGTCAGCTACCTGTATAACTTGAAAGTTGAAAAAAAGCAATCATTGGTAATAGTCTTCTCTAAAAAAGTTGAAACATGTTTTACTTTAAAAAAAATACTTACTTTGCTTAACAAAACTCCAGGCATCTTTAAAAAGTAGCTACTGGCTACCTAGCTTTCAGTTATTCCTCGCTGACTTTCACGTTGAACTAAAAAGTAAATGGTGCTAATACCCATTCATGTGTATTTTTATTTTTTTGTACAGCAGGTGAGGAGTCTTGGTGTGCAGTGTGTGACTCAGCGGGGGAGCTCACAGACTCGCTGTTCTGTACGGGTTGTGGCCAACATTATCATGCGGCCTGTCTGGAGATCGGTGCCACGCCCATCCAGCGGGCAGGATGGCAGTGCCCAGAGTGTAAAGTGTGTCAGACTTGCAGGTGAGTCAAACTACTAGCGAATCAATAACGCTTTGCATTATATTTACATTTTTTTTTTTTTTTTAAGACATTTATCCTATCGTACTTTATTTCCCATTTTAAAAGTAATGTCTTTATTCTTCGTTTTTCTTAGACAACCGGGAGAAGACTCCAAAATGTTGGTATGCGATGCCTGCGATAAGGGCTACCACACCTTCTGTCTCCAGCCGGCCATGGATTCTCTTCCCTCTGACCCATGGAAATGCAGAGTAAGTCCCATTTTTGTTTCACCTCGGTAGAACGCGATGCCCTAACATCAGAAACCTACTGGGAGAGCAAGTTCACTTACTTTTTTAGAAACTGAATCATCCTGTCAGAAAAAGGTTTTATTTCCCATTTGAAGGAGAGCTTTTTTTTGATGCGTTTCTTTGATCAGTTTAAATTTTACCCCCATTATTTGTATTTTTTCAGAGGTGTCGTGTATGTACGGAGTGTGGCGTCCGTGGACTGGTGCTACCGGGTTCGGCCCAGTGGTTTGACAACTACGCCGTGTGTGAGGGCTGCCAGCGTCACCGCAGCTCTACGTGTGGCGTGTGCAACAAAGCTGCCAACCCATCTGTCACTCTGCAGTGCTGCAGCATGTGTCACAGGTTCGTTTTGATGCAAAAGCACAATAGCGTTCGTTTGAAGTAGCTATCGTGTGTGGGCTTGTTGCTCCTGTTGTTATAAAATATTTCTTAATAATCTTTTTATTGTCGTAGGTGGGTGCACAGTGAGTGTGCTTTACCGGGGGAGCTTCCGGAAGCCAGGTGCATTTGCCGGCTTTGTAAGGAGGATCAGCAGCAGCCTGTTACTCAACCAGTAGAAGTGCAAACCAGAGAGGCGTCTGAGGAGACTGAAGGACACGTGGATTTGGTGGAGATGACAATCCAAACGGATGCAGACATGGTGACAGAAGAGCACACGGACTTATCAGAGGTGACACCAGGACGGAAAGGCACATCAGAGATGGGTCAGCCTGAAGCTACGACTGACAAAGAGACGCCCATGGACTTGGGTAAGTCTGAGTCGGAACACAACATGAGGCAAAGCGTACGAGACATGCCAGTCATGAGTTTTATTAGGCTAGTAAAAGAATGCAACAACCTCTTTCTCTTATTGTTTCTAAACTGCTAATGCTGTTACTTGTAGAGCCGCTACTGCCCAACACTTTTAGTATCGCAAAAACGTACACAGTTTGAGTTGCAATGGCAGAGTGGCGCTGTTCCTGTAGGCTATCCCCCTTGTGCTCGTTGACTCCAGGGAAGTGAGGAAAAGTTCGATTGTAACGTTATCCAGCATTCATGTGTAGCGTTAGCAAGCTGTACCCAGGATCCAGCGGCAAAAGTGAGCGGTCTGCCCGCTTTAGACGACATGCTCATCTCAGTCTGCAGAGCCCCGAGGCCCCGCCCCCACAGAGGGCACCAGAGCACCATTCGCTTGTTTATTCAAAGTTTATTAATATTGAACGTGTCATGTGTCCAAATTGCAAATTCGAAAAAAGCCCTTCCTTGGGTCCCCAGCAATGCACCCGCCAAATGTGAAGTAGATCGGATGAGCGATTCTCGAGATATGCGAATAAAAACACAGACAGAGATTCCTCGCTTTACAGTTAGGTGTAGCACATGAAGTAGATCGCTACGTTTGATGAAGTTGATGTAGTTGCATGATTCTTGCAACTTTTGCGTTGCATCCACATGGTTGAATGCACTTACCGTAAGTCGCTTTGGATAAAGTGTCGGCTAAATAAACGCAATGTAATTTATGTCTGAGATGCGCCTCTGAAAGTTAACTACTCTTGGCTTTAGGGGTGGAGTCTGCAGTTGTTGAGACAACAGACGGGGAGAAAATCACGGAGGACGAGTCGCAGGCAGCAACAGAGGGATTGACTTCTGAGGCACCCGCTGCTCCACTCGAGTCCACAGGTGAGCTCAGAACACACTGTGGACATATTTGAAAAATGAACACAAAGCAGTACTTTATTATTTGTATGATGGTGTGCCGTAACTAATGATAGATTCATAAATGTTTACACTAATAACCGCGCATTCCTTAATCTCAAATGTAGAATGTGCAACAAAAGAACAGAGGGCCTCTTGTCTACCTGCTGATGAAGAGAGAGCAGAAGAGGCAGTCAGCCAGGTGACTCGAGCCACCCCTTCCGAGGACCCCACAGCAGAGACGCAGTCTGACAACCCCAAAGTAGAACCAACATCGGTGTTGCAGCGGGGCCCTGAAAAAATGGAGGTGGAGAAGCAGGAGGCCACTCCCTCAGCGGAACGAGACATGTCACCAGAGTTATTAAACAACGGCTCTGATGGCACGCCTATCGCAGAATCATTCAGTAAGGATCCACCAAAGTTACCAGCTTCTCCTGCCTCCTCGGACAAAACGGAGCGTTTGCCCACGGATAATCGGCAGGAAAGAAGTCCATGCCAGGACCCCCAGTCTCCTTCTCCTCTTTCTTTATCAGCAGACACACAAGAGGCCCTCTCTTCTATGGAAATTGAGGGGAGGTTACTACCTCACTCTGAGGAGGAGGACGACGAAGAGTATGATGAGCAAATGAAAGGAGAAGGACTTCACGTGGACATAAAGCAGGAACCGCAGGAGCACGACGTTAACGACGAGATGTCCTACATGAGCCACGGGGACGAGAGCAGCAGTGGCTTTCTGGGCTCTCCGGGAGAAGCCGATCCTCAGCTCTCCATGGAGTTTGGCCTCGTACCTGCTGGCCGATCGCACAACGATAACCTGCTCACTGAGACTGATGACTCGCTTCCCTTCGAACCCTTCAGAAACGACAGAGAGAAGGTGAAACGCAGAGGATCCCCAGGCCGCTCACGGGTCAAACAGGTGAGGTCACCATGTACAAATTGGTCTGTTTATTGAGGGATGATATATAACCGTTGTCAATTGCTGTTTGTAAACACACCGCATTCAAATTTTGGCCACACCTCCAAAGCTCAACGAGCTGAGGGGGAGAGAGAGCAGCGAACTATAGAGTGGCTGAAGAGAGAGAGCGCATCAGAGAAATAAAACGTTATTTTCTGATTGTTTCCCAGCGGTTACGTTGTAAAACACGTAATAAACACACAACTAACTCCGCGGGAAGGTGCTGAGCTGCAGGATTTTGAATGAATACAGGCTTCCTGGCTGTGGCTCAGCGCTGCTCTTGTCAAACTACAGACACACACTGATCATCAGCTGCACTCACAGCACAGAGAGGAGCAGTGGGATCACTGAAACACACGCACACAACACAACCCGTTCTCATCCGTGAAATACGTCCGCTCTGTATGTGGAGACTTGTGCCTCTGTATCAGAAGCCAAGGGGGGTCTGACAGAGCGGCGGTATTTGACCGCCTGAATCGTGCCGCACACCCTGTGCGCTGTTTATTATACCTTTTTAACTCTTGTTGTTTTTAAGATGTCATTGTCACATTGTTACAAGACGCCCTTGACGTTGTTTTTCCTCTACTTGTAGGGGCGAAGCAATAGTTTTCCTGGGAAGCGTAGACCTCGAGGGGGTGGTGGAGGGAGAGGGCGTGGTGGGAGGTCACGCCTCAAAGCCATGGCGTCCTGCATTGATGCTTTCTTGGTGAGCTGCACTTTACTTCTATAATCTTTCACTTTTATAATGTGGTGATAATCACTCTTTTTTTCATAATTTGTCATCTAATGACGCATTATTCGCAGTACGTTTGTAACTGTTTATCCCCTTGTTCACAGCAAAGCATGACCACAGACACTGGACTAAGTAAGGAGGAAGAAGACGAGGAAGATGACACCATGCAGAACACAGTGGTTCTTTTCTCAAACACCGACAAATTTGTCCTGCTCCAGGTACAGCTCTTGTTGTAGTGTGACATTTTCAATTAACCCTCTGGCACGAACCACAGTCGCCCCCTTCAAATGCAACGCAAATACTATAATAATTTCTCTCCTCTGTTTTTAGGATATGTGCGTTGTGTGTGGCAGTTTTGGAAAGGGTTCGGAGGGGCAGTTGTTGGCTTGTGCTCAGTGTGCCCAGTGTTACCATCCTTACTGTGTGAACAGCAAAGTAAGCACAACGTTATCCTTTTTTTAAATTTATTTATTTATTTTTTCATCAGTGTATTTTAAAAAAAAAATCCAGATGGATTAAACCTGATATCTTCTGTAGATCACCAAGACGATGCTCCGTAAGGGCTGGCGCTGTTTGGAATGTATCGTGTGCGAGATGTGTGGAAAGGCGTCGGACCCCTCCCGCCTGCTGCTGTGTGATGACTGTGATGTCAGCTATCACACCTACTGCTTGGACCCGCCCCTGCACAACGTTCCCAAGGGTGGTTGGAAGTGCAAATGGTAAAAAAAAAAAAATGTAAACTCTAAAAGCACAATGCAACATTCAGCCTTGTAGCCTTGAATGGGGTCAAATGGAAATGAATGCATGCGAATTTGCATATTATGTAAAATGCTCATGCCTCAGCCCTGCATTAGCAATTCAGAGGCCCTTCTCTCTGCCTCTTCGCTTCTGTAGCAACAGAAAAATTGGTGCACCACTAAACATTGGCATTCATTTAAATCTTTCATTTTAGCTGTATATTTGTTACAGAGTGCTTCATTACTTCTGCGCAGGTGTGTTTGCTGTGTGCAGTGTGGCTCCAACTCGCCGGGTTTCCACTGTGAGTGGCAGAACAACTACACCCACTGTGGCCCCTGCGCCAGCCTCGTCACCTGTCCGGTGTGCAGAGAGAACTTCATGGAGGAGGAGCTGCTGCTGCAGTGTCAGTACTGCGATCGGTGGGTGCTGCTCATTAGAACTACACGCGCACACAACCAGACACAGAAACCGAGGCATTCATGAGACCGCAGCTCCTAATGAAGACGAGCGGGGAATGGATTATTTATGTGTTTTTTCGCATCATGAATTATTCCATAACATCTTTGATTCGCGGTGCGATTTTTTTTCTGAAAAGTATGTGTATCAATGCGTTTCTGTGTGCTTGCGCAGATGGGTCCATGCTGTATGTGAGAGTCTGTACACAGAGGATGAGGTGGAACAAGCTTCTGATGAAGGCTTTGCATGCACATCTTGCTCCGCATATGTTCCAAAACCCGTGGGTAAGTCCTGGAACGCCTTTAAAACTGAAGACACAAAAACTACGGTTTCAAAAATATACACCGGATATTCTCGTATTTACTGATGACATGATTTTCTTTTGCTTCCTCTCCCTGATGTTTGCCCTTTTTCACAGTAGTAGAGTCAGCCATTATGGCTTCAATAAAGATCAAAGAGCCAGGTTAGTAGATTTTGCTTTTCTTGTTTATTATCACAAACACATTACGCATGGTCATCATTTGTTCTTTCTTACTGCAAGTCACTCATATTTGCAAATGTCACTTTACAGAGCCCCAGTTCTACCGGTTGGAGGGTGTGTGGCTGACGGAGTCGGGCATGTCCCTGCTTCGCAGCATCTCCATGTCGCCCCTGCACAAGAGACGGCAGCGTCGCTCTCGTCTCGGCACTCTGTGTTGCGAAGGAGGCCCCGATGGAATGGATCTCAGGGAGGTCGAAGAAGGGGAGGATGGAAAAGGTTCGCACACTTTCCGCTCATCCAGTGGCGTGTTAACAATTTTCAGGGGTGTTCGGCTCCTTTTTTTTAATGTAAGCAAATTCAATGTTATCTCGTATATCTAGGCTGTGGGGAGCCCATGGACTGTGAATCCAAGATGGAGAACCCTGGGAGCCCCGACAGAGAAGGCGGTGCAGAGGGAGGCATCGAAGGCATGGCTGACTGCGAGGGTCTCAAAGGAGGCGCAGAGGAGACGGAAGACAGCAAAAAAAGAAAGCGGAAACCTTACAGGCCTGGTAAGCTACCCAGAATCTCATCATCCACAAAGATGTCGGAGCATCCAACAAACTATTAACACATATTTATTTATAAATCGTACTAGGAATTGGAGGCTTCATGGTGCGACAAAGGAAGTGTCACACGCGGATGAAGAAAGAATTTTTTGCCCAGTTGGCTGGAGAGACGACGTTAGATGGACAGCCAATAGAGAGAACCATTGACGAAGGTTAGTGACAACACTAGACTGTTGAATTTCATTTCATCCAATATTGACATGTTATAATACAATAATTCAGAAAGTAGTAGTGACTAAATGGGGTGGGGGTTCAGTGCTTTACTTTGGAAAATGTTGACAGTTATTGAACATGAGACCTGCTTCAGACCGACATCAGCCTCGCGTGAAAAAAAGCCAATCTGTTTACACAGCGGGGGGGGCGCCACTGTAGAGGGATCAGGCAAAAAAAAAAGCAGGACAATCCCTTGCATTTTTGTAACGCATGGCTGTTTTTGGTCTGAACGCCCTCTCATCTTCCTTCAATCATCGCTAGAGGCAGCGCGACTGCATTTGTTTTTTCGGGAATATTGTAAATTTGGGAAACTGAATTGCATGGTTATATATATGTGTAGGACCTCACCCTGATACAGATAACATAATGGATCCTAAACCAGTGGAGGGAGTGGAGGAACAGGCCAAGAAACGCCGGGGACGGAAGAAGAGCAAACTCGAGGACATGTTTCCAGCTTATCTCCAGGTTTGACGTCTCTCTACGCCCCGTGCTTTCAACAGTTTTGAAACTTGTGGAATCCGGGGACCTAATGTTCATATCTGACATGTTTGTAATTCGCTGCAGGAGGCTTTCTTCGGGAAGACGCTAATAGACTTGAGTAAGAAAGCTGTGATGATACCCCCAGGGCAGAGGCCAGGCGCATGCCTTGTCCGACCTCCATTACCAGCACCGTCGGGGGTCAAAACTTCTCCAGAGAGTAAGAACACTAACTTGGACCTATGACACATGAAAACTGTTGAAATTATTTTGTGACACTGGGTGTGGGGAAAAGGTTAGTACCTTTGTGACCTTTGTGCTTCTCTCACTAGCTGAGGATCGTGTGGTGAAAGCTAATTTTCCTGTCAAGCAAGAGGGGGGTGAGGCCCCCCAGGCTCAGGGAGAAGGTGCAGGTAAGTGTCTGTTTGGACACTTTGCTACTGGTTTGTTATGGTTTTGAAGTAATTGCAGGTTGGTTTAAAATTCTAAATTTTTTTAGGAGTTTCTGCACCATCCTCATCGCTGAAGGACCAGGCGTCAACTGATCCTCAAGACTCTGATGCAGAAAAAAGCGAAGGTAGTCCCCCGAGAGGATACTTTGGTCTATACAGTATGCAACATTAACTTGGGGGAAAGATTTAATACCTGATGTTAGCGTCATACCTCACATGCTGTTGTCCTTGCGCGACAGGTCTTCCGCAAGGGGTGGAGAGTCAGGACTCTGAGCAGTTCTTCAGGAAGGTTCTGGGAGTGTCAGACGGCTCCCCTTTGGGGGGCATGAAGCCCATCTTGGAGGGCAGTAAGGGAGAACTCAATCGTAGCGCTCTGCCGCAGAGAGCTCTCCTCTCAGGTGTGTACCAAGGGCATGTCTGCAGATGATCATATCATAAAACCACGAAACCGCATTTGTTGTATGATTGAGGACTTTGTGTGGACTAAGTATGTAGTAAGTACGCAAGTACGGTTTAAGCTTGGGATTCAAATATGGAAAATCTCTTGCAGGGTCGCTGCCCTCAGCTGGAATGATGGATGCTTTTCCTGGCCTCTCTCAGTCACCGTTCTTTGATATGCGGTAGGACCAATACTGAATTGCCTAGTGCATTTAATTTTACAACAATCTATAGTGTGTAGCTCTGCAAAAGCTCAGATCATCGTGTAAAAGCATACACGCGGTTTCATTTATTTTTTCCACTGTTGTTGACACATCTTATATAAGACAATAACATCTCATATGGTGCGCAGGGACCGAGGAGGACTGTTCAGTCCAGATGGGGGTGAGGAGAGCCCCTGGGCCACTCCCTCTACCCCAGCGACCCCCTCCTCCCCACCGACCCCCACCGAGGCAGAGGGCGATGGGCTGTCCTACAACCAGCGCAGTCTCCAGCGCTGGGAGAAAGACGAAGAGCTGGGAGAACTCTCAACCATTTCTCCTGTGCTTTACGCCAATACCAACTTTCCCACTCTCAGACAGGACTACCCAGGTGAGTGTGGAAGAAATAATATACCAATATGCAGATCACTACCAATGCTTTTTCAAAGTAAAGTTTATATCTCTGTTGGATATTGAGCAGCTGTTAAATATTTCTCCTGTCATAGACTGGGCGAGTCGCTGTAAGCAAATCATGAAGGTCTGGAGGAAGGTGTCAGCTGCTGACAAGGTTCCATATCTGGTAGGTTCTCTGTTTTTTTATTGTTTTTTTATTTTGATTTATATTAACTCAACAATTGTTTCCTGCAGTTTTCTTGTAACACAAATTTCGAAAATGTAGTCAATGACGCCAGGTTCTTGTTATTCTCTGTTTTAATTGTCCCTAGTGGCTTATGGTACCCTCACTTCTATGCAGAAAGCCTCAAGGGAAAAATGACTGAACACAGAAATATAGGGAACTGTTGTAATTTGAAATGTTTGGTGGGTACTGCTTATTAGAACCCCGATGAGAAATTTGGCATTAGGATTATCCAGATTCAGCCTACATGTATGTGTGTGTCTGCATTTAAACAAAACTAATTGTTAATTATTAACTAATATTTTTGTCGCGCAGAAGTAAAAAATTAAATTTTAAATTCTTTAATATTCTTTTCGTAGCAAAAGGCCAAAGATAACCGAGCAGCTCAGAGGATCACCAAGGCGCAGAAGGTGATTAAAGCAGCACCATTTTTGTATTTTCGCGATAAATAAAAGGTTCGGTAACTTTCATTAGATTCGTGATGCAGCTTTTTCATGCTTCCTCTGTGCTCTCCTCTCCTCTTCCCACAGCAGGCAGAGAGTCAGGTGTGCAGGCCAGTCAAGACGGAGGGAGTGCGTGTGAAGACGGAACGGCCCAGTTTACACCTCCAGATCCCTCCTCCTTCGGGCTCTGCGTCAATCTCTTCCCAGCCCAGCTCTGCAGAAAGCCCGTTTCCCTTCCCTCCAGATTCAGGATCATCCTCTGTCTTTTTCTCAGATGGACCCGTTAAGACTCCGGGGTCGGCTGAAATCCGGACAGACCCCTTGGCCAAGCTTCCTCCTCAGTCGCCCCATTCTCACTCTCACCCATCCACGCCCTACTCCCATGCTGGGGCCAGCCCCTTGCAGGCCTCTTCCTCAGGTTATTCCGCTTCCGGCCCACAGGGTCCTCCTCAGGGACGGCCAGCCAGTCTTGGCCCCTTTGACATGCAACCAGGAACTCCTGGAACCCCCAGACGGGCTCAGCAGGTTGACCCCTACTTCAGATCACAGCTGCAGCAGCAACAGAGTCATCTACCACAATCACAGCAAGGCTCCCAGGAGTCCTTAGGACCTCCGGAAAGTCCTCATTCGCGAGGCGCAGGGCTTGGGGAGTCGCCCATCTTCTCGCCATCCCACAACACCCACTACGGGGACCCTTTCAGAACCCAGCAAGGGATGGGACGGCCAGATTATGGTTCGTCCCCGTCACCCTCTGCGGTGGCTTCCTCACCTGCAAGCGCAGGGCAGTACAGGGCTGATATGAGTGCACCTTCTCCACGCGCCGTTGGAAGACCTGATCTATCCACCGGCTCTCCTGCTGGGATGCTGGAGTCTGGGGATGGTTTATTCAAGGCACCCATGACGCCACGAATGCACCAAGGGGAGGGTGGGGCACTTCATCCCGGAGCTTCCCCTGGCCACCCCTCTGAAGGCTACAGGCAGTCTCCCTCCCACCCTTTCTCCGACCCCCACACTCAGCCACCGCTGACTCCCAGGCCGCAATCGGGCGACAACTGTTCTCTCGGACCCCAGAGACACCCTGTAGCCCAACAGGAACTATGCTCTAGAGTGCCCTCCAGCCCACAGTCCCAGGGCAGCTCTCAGTCTCCTCACACTCCTGTTGGCCTCTCCAACGACGCTTACGCTGTTCATTCTCCCGCTACCCCTCGTTTCCAATCCCCAGACCCTTGTTCTCAGCCCCCCTCAAGGCCACAATCTAGAGACCCTTTTGCTACTATCCACAAACCCCCTCGCCCCTCCTCTGTTGCCCCAGAGGGAACTGCAAGCTACAAAAGCTCACCTCATCCTAACCAGCCACCTCCACCCCATCCCACCAACAGTTCCATAGGGGACCCTCTCTCTGGTAAACCGTCAGCACCTCCTACTTTCAGCCGCAGCCCCAGCACGGGAGGCTTCCAAATAACCCAGCAGCAGAGTCAGCTGTTACAGGGTCAGCTTCAGCAACAACAGCCGCCACAAACTCAACAGACTATGGGGGCAGACAGCTTCAGCTCCAGGGGGCCACCTCCTTCTGGTTCTCAAGATCTACCAGCAGTCCGCCCTCCGGACGCACCACATCAGCCAGCTTTGCCAGGCACTCAAGAAATGCCTGACATTTCAGCAGTACAGGACCCCGCATTGGTAGGCCTTAGCCCCTCCGAGGTGGAGAAGCACCGACAGGTATCAGAGTGTTAGCCAGTGAACAATCATGCTGTGCGCCTCCTCCCAAGTGTTTTGCTAATCAATGCTTCTTGTGTTTTTTTAGCGACTGAGGCTGCGGGAATTCTTAATCAGACAACAAATGCAGAGAAACTCCATCAGGCAAGAGAAGGAGGCTGCTGCTGCCGCTGCTGGCAGTGCATCCCCTGGCTGGTCTGGAGGAGAGATGGGAGCCTTTCAACAAGACAAGGCCCACAGAGCACCACCACCTTATCCACAGGTACACACCTTGAGCAATATGCCGTAGAGTAGACCTCACAAATGTGTAACGTCTTTACAACAGTGTGATGTAGCAATAAGAAAGAAGTCTTTTGTATGGTCTGTGTACATTCCTAGCAAATACCTGCTCTACTCAAGAGTTCATGGGGGAAAAAAAAAACTGAAGCGCTAATTTAAAGTGCACCATTTTATAGCTTAGGCTGTACTTTGACCTCTCTGTTGATTAGGGATGTGACGGTGAGGGAAATTTCCCACCGGTTAATAAACTTACGACAACACCGGTGTTACAGATTACACTGGACATTTTACAAGAAAATATGACGGTTCAATATGTGTAGGGTGCTTACTTTGATCTTTACCGTCGGGTGGCAGTGTGTCTGGCCTCTCCGGTCCAGCTTTCGCTGCGAGGCCGCAGGGGTCTACCTGGCAACGCTGCGCCGTGCACACCGGCTGTGACCGCTCCGTCCTCCTCACGGCGATTGCCTCATTAACGTTATGGTTCCCTTACAGCGTTGGGTTTAAATCTGAAATATTGCCAAATAGGCGCTTTTGCTCTTCGCTTGGGTACCAAATCCTCCGCCATCGTCTTGTTTGTCAACTCTCTCTCATCCCGTGTGTGTGAAATATGACACCTGCTGCTCTGTGCTGACAATTTCACTTTCAGTTTGTAGCGTCCGTCGTCCGACTATGTACTGATAACACGGCGCTGATACGCGGAAATGAACTAAATGGGTTTTATTTCTATAAAAAAAAGCAAAACGACGGTGGGGGCGGTGGTCGAGTAATGTAATCGGTGTGTGCCCGACCACCGTGTAACACAGACTGATGCACTGTCGACTGGTGCAAGTTAAATGTCAAAGTGACAAGGTGAGCGTAGTGGCTGTGAGTGGGTCGTGTCCCTAGCTCCTTCTGTTGAAGTGTCCTTGGCCAAGACACTGAACCTCAAATTGCTCCAGATGGTCAGACGAGTGCCGTGCATGGCAGCTCGCTGCCATCAGCGTGAGAACGTGTGGATGAATGAGAGGCAAATCGTAAAGAGCTTTGGATAAAAGCGCTGTATAAATGCAACACAGTAAAAGGAATGTTACATTTGCCTCTTTTTGCTTTTATTACTTCCTTTAGGATCGTGTTGCTTCTAATACTGCTGGACCTCAGGTTTCTATGGTGGGGAAGATGCCCATGGCTGTTGGAGGCATGGAGGACAAGCTCATTCGCCCACCACCTACAGGAACCCCTGCCATCATGGATCCTAGTGCACTAAGGTAACCTCATCACTGAAGTAGACTCACAACTGGTGTGAAATAATAAGACTTTGTTCCCTTTTGTTCCTCCACTCTTTGAATAATGGTAACACAAGAAATCTTGTCGTTTTGGTTGGTTACAATTATATTTGTAGCTGTATACATATCCAATTATAAACATTCCTACATTGTAATATTACTGGAACTGATTCCAGGAGCACAAATTGGTCACAGAAATGATTACTTTAGCCAGAGGAAATAATTAGCATCCTAAATTATTCCCCCCTCTCGCATCTTGCAAATTCTGTAATACAGTATACAGTGTTTTAAATTGAATTATATTTTTTGCTTTGTGGGTTTCTGTCCTTCAGGCCACCAGGCCCCACCAGACCTCAGGGCATGTTTGCCCGTCAACCATTCCCTCCTCAGTGGCAGGGCCAGGCTCCAGGTCCAAGGAGGTTCCCCCAGCCTGGCATGGAGGCTATTGGCATGAGGCACAATCTCAACCCCGCTGTCAACATCCAGGGTATGGAAGGCATGGGTAACCCTCACACCATGATACCAGGACATGGAGGAGAGACCATGCAGCCAATGGGCCAAGGACCCCCACCACAGTTCATTGAATTGAGACACAATTCACAGAGGCTACCCCTCCGACCTCAGTTTATGCCTCGTGGACCCCAGCCCAGACCACGTCTCTTTGTCCCACAGCAAGAGATGGCAGCACCTTATGTTCAGCAACATCCCATAGCTCAAGCTGGTGGCATTCAAACAGAGGGGGGCAGAAACTCCCAGCTGGGGTTACAGCAGGGTGGACTGTCAGTTTTACTGCCTCAGCAGTCTACAGGCCCAGGAACACAACAGCCCCACATGCAGCCTCAGGCAGCTACTTCCACTCCAAACATTCCTGGCACTGAGCAGCATCAGCTTCGACAACCGGGCCTCGTCACACATCCCCAGCCTGCCCCGGCAGAAAATAGCGAGGAGCTGCCAGAGGCGGACCTCGATGGGCTCGGGGATGCCCCAGGGGACGGAGGTGTGGAGGATGAGGACGATTTGGCTCTAGACTTGGACCCCGACAAAGGAGACGATGACTTGGGCAACCTGGACAACCTCGAAACCAACGATCCGCATCTAGACGACTTGCTCAACAGCGATGAGTTTGACCTGCTGGCTTACACTGACCCTGAACTGGACCAAGGAGACCCTAAAGATGTCTTTTCAGACCAGCTGCGGTTGGTGGAAGCAGAAAGTGAAGCGCCTTCATCTTCCTCTGGATCTGCGCTCGTTAAAGTGGAAGGAAAAGCTAAGGTGGAGCCGGGGCAGAAGTGTCTCACAACAGCTCCTGCCACGGCAAGGGGGTCTGCGACCCATCTGCAACCCTCTGCAGAAACTGTTGATATCACCAAGGTCAAAATAGAGGACAGAGGTCTGACCCCTCAGCTGCATCCAGGACAGACTGTGGTGAAAGATGAAATAGGAGAAGCTGTGTCAATGCTTCTCGGAGAGACCGCACCATCGGCCAAGCCTGCACAACCAGAACACCAGTCAGCTTCACTCAGTTCTGTTCGATTAGGGGGACTTCCGTACCCCCTGCCAGGCCAAGCTAACGCATTGCCTTTTCCTCCAGCTGCTCCGCACGCAGATATTGGTGATGATCCGCTGGGGCTGCCTGATGTCGGGGGACAGCACTCCCCTGCTGTCGATTTAGCAAAGGTCGAGAGCTCTTTAGACGGTGAACTGCCCCTTCTAATACAGGATCTGCTGGAGCATGAGAAGAAGGAGCTACAGAAGCAGCAACAGCAGCAACAGCTCAATTCCCTCCACCAGGGAGGCATGGCGCCTCATTTTCCCGGCCTCTCAAGTCAACAGCCGAACCCACAGGCACCTGGTCAGATAATGCTGCAACACCACCATCGTCCACCACCCCAAGGAATGATGGCTCAGCCAGGGATGGTACCCCGTGCTCCGCACATGTTACAACAGCAGCAGCAAAGGCTTATGGGACCTGGAATGGCACCTCCACCTCACATGAACATGGCCCAGCAGCAAGCCATGGCGAGGATGAGGCAGCCAGCGATCCACACAGGTGTCACACATCAACCGCAGCCGCAGCCAGTGGTTAAACCGCCTCTGGCCAACAACTTCTTCCCAGATAAAGGTAAGCGCTGCGGCTTGTCACCGTCATCGCTCTACGTAATGATGCTCTTTTCATACTATATCAATAGCCTTTTTCTTTTTCATTTTTATTGCAGATTTAGACAAATTTGCTACTGATGACATCATGGATCCCATTGCCAAGGCAAAGATGGTGGCACTTAAGGGTATCAAGAGAGTGTTGGCACAGGATCCAATGGTTGGAACCCCTGGCATTAACAGGTATGTTTTTGTTGTGTAAAACGTGTATACATTAGTTGGACATTTAAGGTTGGTCAGTATGGTTTCATTCAGCAGATTTAAGTTCATTTTGATATACACAGAAAAACCTAAATGGAAATTGCATAAATTTGTTTAAAAAGAATCTTTATCATCATTGGACACAACATAGTCATTCTGCTGACACCCAGCAGAGCATGTGTATGTCCCACATGAAAGACAACAAAACTATCTTCCCTGTCACTTTCTGACCTATGCCCGAATGTGTCAGTGGTTGCTGACACACGGCAGATGTTGGAAAAAGAAGGAAGTTGAGATTCGGCTGTGTAATTGTTGTCTGTATTTATAAAAACAAACATACCTGTTCAACCTACTCAATTATTCTTTTGCAGTCTTGGTGTGGATCTTGACACTCACAGCAAGTATGCAGTTGCAATTTAGTTATAAAAATGTCACCATTCATGATAACTGTTTTAGGCTCTGCGTATGCACGTTGTTGAGCCACCTGTCTTGTATAAATACAGCCAGATAAACTTGTAGCCATTATAGACATACACTTCCAACACTTCATTTAGGGCTTTAAGACAAATATTTTTGCTAATGGTGGACACATTTTTAGAATTACACCTTTCAGTGTAATGCAATCCAATATCTACCCTTTGTCTAATTCATAGTCTGGAAAAAAAAAAAAAACCTGTACAGGTGTTCTTTATATTATGTAGTCTCATTACACCCTCTTCAAAACATTAGCATAAACCAACAAATGGAAACGCATGATTTGTGTTTTTGTGTGCTGATATTTTGGAATGTCATGTAAAATTTGTGCAACATTTGGATGGTTGTTCCATAGTAACGAGAGATACTTAAAAAACCTTTTACAAGGAAGTGATGCATATACCAGTAAGTGCAGCTCCACTGCTAAGAGCTTCTGATTCATAATAGTCAGATCTGCAGTTACTGGCACAATCGTTTGCTGGGGCAGATGTTAAGAATTATTTTAAAAAGTGCATGTTAGATGCATTGTTTCATCAAGACTGTTCTCCTTTCCTCTTCCAAAGGGAGTGACTTAATATGCAGCAGTATCATAGTTTGTCTGTCTGTTAGCTAATATCACAAGCAACCCGTAACATCATGGTAATTGGTAAATTACGTGCCATTACAGACCATTGTTCAGTACATTGCAGGTATAGTAATATGTTTTATGTTTTGCTTTCTCCTCAGGCAACAAGTTTCTCTGCTTGCTCAGAGGCTGGCCTCTGCCCCGGGCACAGATCCAGGTCAACTAACACCTGGACCTCCAAAGGTATGCTGTCTTGCTTGTCAGAAGTGATTGATTTACTTTCATTTGAAGTCTAATGTATCTGATTTATTTAAATGCTTTCTTTTTGTGTTTAGGAGGGAGAAACAAGTGATCCTACCCAGTCGAGACCTAACCCTCCTCAGTTCGTGCAAGGAATCATCAGTATGTTCTACTAATACTGCGTCGTGTTAAAAATGTATTTAGTCATTAGGAAACGTTGCTCTCCCCATACTCTTTTCTGGTTGTCTTAAGTTATCCTCTTCTGTTACAGATGATGCAGAACAGCACCAATATGAAGAATGGCTTCTTCACACGCAGCAGTTACTCCAAATGCAGTTGAAATTTTTGGAGGAACAGATTGGAGTTCACCGCAAATCACGCAAGGCGCTGTGTGCTAAGCAACGCACTGCTAAGAAAGCTGGCAGGGAGTTTGCTGAGGCAGATGCAGAGAAACTAAAGTTGGTCACAGAAGAGCAGAGCAAAATTCAGAAACAGCTTGACCAGGTGTGTAGATTTTAAAGAATCTGATTTAAAAAAAAAAAACAACAACTGCATAGACCTTTTATGAGAAGTTGACAAACGTGTCAACAGTAACTGCACTTTGCATCTTGATGTGTAAATTCATATTTGTTCATATTTATTCTGCTCTAGGTACGCAAGCAGCAGAAGGAGCACACCAATCTCATTGCAGAGTACAGAAGCAAGCAGCAGCAGCATCAGCAAAGCTCAGGTATTCTTACCCCAGGTCATTCTGCACCCGGGCCCCCACCTCAAATGTTTCCCAAGATGCCTGGCCAGATGATGATGGGCCAACAGGGAACGCCAGTAATGGGCCAGCACCCTGGTGTGATGCCCCAAGGTGGAATGCCTGTCAGGATGCCCCAAGGGCAGCCCTTTATTGGTGGAGCCCAACCCCAGCTTCCTGCAGCGCTGGGAGCCAGTGTTGCCAGGGCCCCAGGTCCTCCTGGGGCACCAACAGGATTCTTCCCACAGGGGCCTGGCATGCAAGGTGCAGACCCGAGGCTTCTCCAAGAAAGACAGCTTCAACATAGGATGCAGATGGCAAAGCTCCAGCAACAGCAGCAGCAGCAGCAGCAGGTGATGATGGGCCAGCAACCGATGCCACACCCAAATCATCAGCCTGGCTTAATCGCTCAGCCACCGTCCGCTATGATGGGGAACCCACTTATGGCCCAACAACAAGCAAACACTCAGCAGGGAATGCTAGCCAACCAGGCCAATCAACAGAACATGGTGCAGGTTCCACAAGGAATGGTTGGAGGCCAGCCTGCGGCTCCACTGCCACAGAGCCTTGCAGGAGGCCAGCCTATTAACCATGCTCAAGCCATGATGGCAGTTCAACCAGGGATTATGGGGATTCCGCCAGTTGCACCATCACTGCAACAGAGGCCTCAGCTGATGATGGGTCAGCAGGGAATGGTTGGATCTCCAGGTCATCCTGGCCTCAGGGGTCCCCAGACCCAATTGACTCCACAACAACAGAACATTCTGGCCCAACGCATGCTTGCGTCTCAGCAACAGCAGCAGCAGCAGCAGCAGCAGCAAAATGTTGCAAAGAATTTGGCCCACCTTCAGCAGCAGCAGCAGCAGATGGCACAGCAAAGACAACAAACACAGTTGATCAGTCAATCCAGCCAAGAGCAAGGAGTGCTCTCCCAACCCTCTACCCCACAGATGGGCTCCTCGCCTTCAGCAGGAAGTATCACGCCCCAGCCACAGGGAGCTACAGACAACCAAAACTCAGGCCCCAAAGAGGGTGGGATCCTCAGCCCTGATTCAAGAACGCCACCACAGCAGAGTGGACCCTCCACTCCCAATCAGATGTCCCAGCTAGGCTCTGCAAATGATCATCAAACTGACTTGGGACGACAGCAGTTACAGCAGCAGCAGCAGCATCAAAACCAGGTTTATATGGCCCAGCAGCAACAATCGAATCCTCAGCCTGTACCTGAGCAACAAACAGGTTTGGTTGGAAGCCAACAAACTGGTGTGCTTCAGCAACATCAGCAACAACTTCCGCTCACTCTCCAGAGGCAAGGTTCGCTCAGTGTTGACAAGCCCATCTTGATGACCGTTAAAGAGGAAGGAAAACCAAATGATTTCTTAGCTCAGCAGCAACAACAGCAAACAGTTCAAAACTCCATGCAGCAGTCACAAGATCCCAACATCCAGCAGCAGATCATCGGCCAGAACCATCCTGGCCAGCCACAGCCTGTTGTGATGGGCCATAGTTCACAACAACAAGCCCTCATGGCCCAGCAGCAGAAACAACAGGCCATGATGGGCATGATGAGAGCCCAGCAGCAAGGGATGATGGCGCAGAGGCCTGTGGGCCCACCAGGACAGATCCGCACCCCTATCAACATCCAGGCTATTATTGCTCAGAATCCTCAGCTCCGCAACCTTCCCCCAAACCAGCAGATACAGCACATCCAGGCCATGATTGCCCAGAGGCAGCTCCAACAGGGACAGATGCTGCGGATGTCAATGGGTCAGCAAGGCCAGCAAGGTCAGTTGAGGCCTCACATGCCACCAGGACAGATGCCGCAGGTTGTGCAGCAGATGCCATATGGAGTCATGGGGAAGCCGGGAGCGGTGGGCGCTCAGCAACAACCAGGCATGTTGGGCCAACAACCTGGTGTTGCTCCCCAGATGCAGCAGGGGATGATGGTCCCTGGGCAACAACAGCCACAAGTAGGGGAGATGATGCAGCAACATATTATGAGAGGCCAGGTACCAGTGCCGTCTTCCCCCATGGACCAGGGCCGCATGGTAAGGCCAACATCTCCACGTCAGCCAATAGCCAACTCTCCTGGGCACGCGTTTAATCAAGGTATGGGGATGCGTCCACCCACTCCCAACCAGAACCAACAAGCACTACTGGCAGCTGCAGCAGGCCGCATGCAGGGCTCTCCATCCCATGCGTATTCTCCAAGAGGTCCCTTCGGCATGAGCCCGGCCCACCCGGCCTCACCTCATTCATCCCATGTCTCCTCGCCCTCTATAGCGGACAGTAGGGCTGGAAGGGGGAGTCCGTACAGCCACGTCAAGGCATCTCCACTCAGGTCGCCTGGAGCCAAGAGTCCGCTTGATTGTCCAGGACTGAAAGTAGAAGCTCAGACATCGGGCAATGAAACCTCTCACTCTGCCTCAGTTATCCCCAACGGTCCACAGAAAGGCGTGAATGTTCAGCAGCAGTCGCAGCAGGTCACAGAGAGCCATGGTCCTCACACACAACATGGCCCTAGAGCAGGGGAGCTATGCAAGATGACCCTACAGAACATTAAACAGGAACCAAGAGAGGTTCAGTGTGACGGTGCGCCAGAGGCTCATCCTGGGGCAATAAAGCGAGAAGCATCGGGTGAGGCGGTCACTTCCGGGAACAACCCTAGCTTTATCAATGCTGGAAACATGGCCGGAGACCCTGGGACTCAAGGCCCTCGATCTGAGACTGGACAGCAGCTACTACAGAAACTCCTGAGAACCAAGAACCTACAGCTTGGTGCTCAGAGGCCTTCTGAAGGCATCCACAATGAGATCAATGGCCACATCAATAGCAAGCTAGCGATGCTGGAGCAAAAACTTCAAGGGACTCCGCGAAATATGGAGGTATGTTTTTCTTCAGTGCAGTTATTCTTTTTTTCCCTCATCATGTTGTTGTCTGTGAGGAAAGAACCTCTCATTCCTTTTCTTGACCCTTACAGGATTTACAGTCTATAACAAAAAGGGCTCCTGCACAAAAGCCAAAGCGCAGTAATAAGGCAACTGGAGACCGAGGGCCTAACGCACGCAAGAAGAATAAGAAGGAAGAAGTCGGGAAAAGTGCTGAAGCCCTGATAAAGCAACTCAAACAGGTAAAAAGATGGCAAACATTAGTTTCCTAAATGATTTTAGCCATTGATGTTTTGAATGAGAGTGGTTCTTTATCATGTTCACTGACCGGACATTTACCCTCCAGGGTCTCTCTCTGCTGCCCCTGATGGAGCCTACAATCACGGCCAGTCTGGATCTGTTTGCCCCTTTTGGAAGCAGCCCAGCCAACGGCAAAGCCCAGCTCAAAGGATCCTTTGGAAATGCAGTGCTGGACAATATCCCAGACTACTATTCTCAGTTACTCACAAAGGTATAATTAAGCTGCAACATGTACCAACTAGGGCTATCAATCGATTAAAATATTTAATCGCAAATTAATCAAATTTTTTTATCTGTTCAAAATTTACCTTAAAGGGAGATTTATCAAGTATTTAATACTCTTATCAACATGGGAGTGGGCAAATATGCTTGTTTTATGCAAATGTATGTATATATTTATTATTGGAAATCAATTAACAACACAAAACAATGACAAATATTGTCCAGAAACCCTCACAGGTACTGCATTTAGCATAAAAAATATGCACATATCATAACATGGCAAACGTGGTAAGCCCAACAGGCAACAACAGCTGTCAGTGTGTCAGTGTGCTGCTTGACTACGACTTGTCCCGAACTGCATGTGATTATCATAAAGTGGACATGTCTGTAAAGGGGAGACTCGTGGGTACCAATAGAACCCATTTTCATTCACATATCTTGAGATCGGAGGTCAAGGGACCCCTTTGAAAATGGCCTTGCCAGTTTTTTTATTCTTTAGGTTTTCTAGTTTCATATGATGCCAGTATCTTCACAAACAAATTGCAAGTTGCGTTAATGCTTTAAAGAAATTAGTGGCATTAAAGCGAGTACCAACGGTTAGCTGTGGCAGGCTGTGACAACATTTGGCTGTTGATTAATACTTCAAGAACGAAGTCTTTCAAAAACAAAGATGTTTTTTGAGGATAATGTTTTGTGCCTTCACAGAGTAACCTCAGCAACCCACCAACACCTCCATCCTCCCTGCCACCTACTCCTCCGCCTTCAGTACAGCACAAACTGCTGAATGGTGTGACTCCTGGGGAGGAGCTGTCTGAGGGTCGGAAAGACACAGAGCCAGCAGAAGAGCCGATGGGTAAACAATGAGGGATTTTAAATGAATGTTTTTCATGAATATTGAATTTCATCAAATTGGGTTCTAAATACTCGATAATTTCCCCCGCAGATTCTGTTAAAGAGGAGGTGAAGAGTGTCGACATCCTAGCAGCTCTCCCCACCCCACCACATAACCAGAATGAGGACATCAGGTACAATAGGGCGATTCTCTTGAGTTCAATCAGAATACATGGATTTCTTGTTGCTGAGTGGCTATAAATGTAGGAAATGTCTTTCTAACAGGATGGAGAGTGATGACGAGGATGCCCCAGAAAGCATCATCCCGGCATCCTCCCCTGAGAGCAACGTAGGAGATGAAACGCCGCGCTTCCCTCATCTACGGGAGCCTAAAGAAGAGGAGACGGAGAGAGCAATATCCCCCATCATCCCCCTCATACCTCGCACTGCCATCCCAGGTATTATACAACATTCTGAGTGTAATTCCCCCAAAACAACAGCAACGTTTGAAATCCATCCTGAATGTGTTGCATTTTATTGTTCAAGCGTACTTTAATATTACCCTTCAAATTATTAAAATGCTAACTGCCAAAAAATAATGTACATATTTTTCTTTTCAGCATTCCCAGAAAACAAAACATTTGAAGCAGCCGATAGCAAGGTAGTTTCCACATCCAACCATTGGGACAAGGCCAAAAACAACGAAGTGTCTGTTACCTTCACATTGTCCTCTGCTGCAGCTAAGGTACTCAGCCATGATATCATTGCACCCTGGTTAACCTTTATTTATTTTTATAGATAGTTAACACAAACTGACATTTTTTCCAGAAACTGAACCACGTCATGTTGGCCATGGCCCAGCTGCTCAATATTAGGATGCCGGGGTCTTATGAGGTGACTTTCCCTCCCCAAAACCCTGACATGCCCGGAGTGGATGGGCCTGGGAAAGGACCCGACCAGTCAGGTATGCATTTAGAGATTGTTGTTCATTTGGATTATCCTGTTGTCTCATTGGGTCAGGATGACCGCAACAACAGAGTGCGAGTGTTCACCTTGCACGGCAGCTGGATCCTCGCGATGTCGATCACATATCACGCGAAAATCCATCTTGTCGGGCTTCAAGTAATTCGTTTGCGTCCGGCAAGCCAGATCACGGACCAATCAGCATCCTGCGAGGAGCGACTGGCGGCTAGGGGCGTGGCTTAGTTGTGGGAGACCATAGTGTGAGAAGACATGGAGCGACTGTTCGTTCTAAACAAAGCGGAAGCGGTTAGCATAGATGCTGCAATAGCATCAGTTATCAGATCTGATCAGAGTATTTCTTCATTGAAAGAAGAGCAAAGAACGGCACTTGAAGGCTTTTCTCAATGGAAAAGATGTTTTCTCTCTTCTCCTGACTGGCTACGGCAAGAGTTTGATTGACAGATGGTTCATCCAATCACCTGCCAAATATTTTTTGGAAAGTGCCTGCCTTTGGACTGCTTCTCAGATGGTTCTGTGTAACAAACCATCTGGCGGGTCAGGTTATGCGAGTGGGGCTTCTGACTTTTTTCACGTCACCCTGTCACACCATGTCACGCGACAAATATGCTGAACCATTTGCTTCTAATTTAGTATATCTATTAAAGGGAGCAAAATGTCAGTGTTGGCCTTTTTTAGCCTCTTGGTGTGAATTTCTTGCGTTTAGCTTGAGCATATGAGTTAGGGAGAGTTACTGTTCAAAAACAAAGTTTTGTCACCGTAGTAGAGTGACTAACAGCGTTGTATTCAAGACCTCCTAAACCGAGACCAAGTCATGACCAAGACCAGAGGGTCTCATCCCCTCAAAGTCTTGGTCTTGTCTCGGTCTCGATACAAAGTCAAGACCAAGACCAGTGCGAGTCCCACACTGCATGACACACTTAAAATAAAATGTGGAACATGCAAACCATAAGTACTCCTCAAATTGATCTGAAAGATACACATGGCCATAAAAACATCCACAAAAAAACAAATATAGATTCCTCTTCATTCATCTCTTTTATTGCCATATAAATATACTGTATATGTGTATAAATGTACCGTGACAAATGCCTTGCTAAACTAATCAAAAAGCATTGCGAAGGTCAATTTTATGTGTGGGAATTTTCCCTTGTTTTCTATGAGCAATTACAGTAATGATGTTAACAAATGAATCAGACAATGCACAGGCAATTTAGTGATATACCCGCAGTTGTGGTCTTGAAATAAAATCCCGAATCCTCTTTGTCTGAGAACGAAACAAGATGGAGTAAAAATGCAGTCGATTCCGAGACGAGACCTTCAAAAAGTGGTCTTGAGACCAGTCTGGAGTACTACAACGCTGGTGACTACACTGCTAGGGATGCACTCATATTGACATTGCTCTCAAACATGAACGCAAGACTTTTAAGCTTATTAATCCATAAATGATGACTAATATTAAGTTGCTCATGTCTTCCAGGGGCTCTGTGTACGAAGGACAGCGCTTCACCCAGTCAGGATGAGTGGCTAAGGCAGTTTGACGTGTCTCTACCAGGCTGTACATTGAAGAAACAAGTGGACATTCTGGCACTTATTAAACAGGTCAGTCATTGATCTTTTTTTTTAATCATCTGCTGCGTATTATATATTTCTTGAAAGCTGTAGATATGAGATATGTGTGCATTTTTTCTCTCTCAGGAATTCCCAGACAAAGACGACCAACCGGCTCAGCACTGTTACACAACCAAAGTAAATGACTTGGATGTGCGCCACCTTCCTGCGATACCAGTGGAAGAATCTCCACCTCCATCGCCATCCCCTCCACATCGTCCCCCGTCAGTCCCAGTTCCAACTAGTGAAGCTGAACCTTCCAAAAAATCAGCTTCTCCATCCCCGCCTCCCTCCAGTCCCGCCATTGTTCAGATCCAGATCAAGACTGAGCCTGACACGGATGACGGTCCTCCTCCTGTTGACGCTTCTCAACCGACTGATGTCACCGAGTCTGAAGTTGCAGCTCCGGAGTCGGTCGCTGATCCAGCAACTTCCTCTGCAGTTCCAGATCCCGCTGCTCCTACCGAAGATCATCCGAGTCCTGCCGTCAAGGAGGAGGACTCGGCCACTGATCCGGCTGAACCTCCTGAAGTTTCTCCCAGCATCATGGAGTCTTCCCCTAAGGCTGTCAAGCAGCGCAGGCCTCTCTCCCCTGATGAGGAGGTGGTACATCCCAAGGTGAAAAAATGGAAGGGGATTCGCTGGAAACGTCTTCAGATTGTCATCACAATACGTAAGGGTGGGTCCAAGAAGGAGAGCAGCCGCGAGGTGTCAGAGCTAATGGAACGCCTGCGCATCACTCTTCGACCGGACAGGCTGCCTCGGGATAAACGCAAATGCTGCTTCTGCCACGAGGAAGGCGACGGAGCCACGGATGGGCCTGCCCGGTTGCTTAACATCGACGTGGACTTGTGGGTGCACCTCAACTGTGCCCTGTGGTCCACAGAGGTGTACGAGACGCAGGGGGGCGCCCTCATCAACGTGGAGGTGGCCCTGCGTCGCGGATTGCGGACCCTTTGCGCGTACTGCCAGAAAACGGGCGCCACCAACAGCTGCAACAGAATACGCTGTCCGAATGTCTACCACTTCGCCTGCGCCATCCGGGCACGCTGCATGTTCTTCAAGGACAAGACCATGCTGTGCACCCAGCACAAGCTGAAGGGCCCCAGCGAAGACGAGCTCGGCATGTTCGCCGTCTTACGGCGCGTCTACATCGAGCGCGACGAGGTGAAGCAGATCGCCAGCATCTTGCAGCGAGGCGACCGCATCCACCTGTTCCGTGTCGGCGGTCTCATCTTTCACGCCGTCGGCCAGTTGCTACCATCCCAGATGGCCAACTTCCACTCGCCCACTGCCATCTTCCCCGTCGGCTACGAGGCCACGCGCATCTACTGGAGCACGCGTGTGCCCAACAAGCGCTGTCGCTACCGCTGCCGCATCAACGAGGACGAAGGTCGCCCCCTGTTCGAGGTGCGTGTTCTGGAGCACGGCCAGGAGGACTTGCAGTACCGCGACACTACACCAGAGGGTAAGAACTCATACACCGCTCCCACTTTATGTCACATAGTGTATCTCAGTGTTTTCCATTTGAAATAACATGATAATGACCACTGACCACTGTTTAATTCGCCACCTTTGCCTTCAGGGATCTGGGAACGGGTGGTTCAGCAGGTGGCTAAACTCCGAGACGACTCGTCCATGTTGAAGCTGTTCACCGAACATGTGAAGGGAGAGGAGATGTATGGCCTCACAATTCATGCCGTCATGCGTATCACTGAGTCGGTAAGAATATGCAGCAAGAAAAATCACCTCGTCTCCCATTTGATTTAAGCTCTTTGCCTCCCAGTTGTAATTTAAGCTCTTTGAAAGCCAATATTTACAAATACTAGAGGTTGACATCTTTATAGTTACTATTTTTAATTTGTGTAAATCTGTTTTTTAAAAACCTTTTTAACTGCCAAATCAGTACAAGATATGAAATACTGGCAAAAAGATTAAAAGAAAACCCTGATTGATTGTTACAGACTAAAGCAAACATCACAAGCAGACATGACATTATACAGAAAGCTTAACCAGACCCACAACTAAGGCCAGACGTTGAGACCTGTGGGCTACAATGGTTCTACTGTAGATCAAAGCGCATGATTAACATGATTTGTGTTTGTTGTGTTTTAGTTGCCCGGAGTGGAGAACTGCCAGAACTACCAGTTCCGATATGGCCGTCACCCTCTGATGGAGCTCCCTCTGATGATCAATCCAACAGGCTCTGCTCGCTCCGAGCCCAAAGTCCCCACACAGTGCAAGAGGTGAAGCAGCATTATTGTAGCTATAAGCCACACGTTATCAAGCAGAGTAAAACCTGTGATAATTCTCAAATCGTTTGAAGCTTGGCGTCTTGTTGATTTAAATTAATACTTTTGTACAATAACTCATTCACACATTATCAGTGTAGCATATGATGATATGATGATCTTACAATTGACTGGACACTTACTAGCATTTTCTTTTCTGTTTGTCCCAAGGCCTCACACTCTAAATAGCACCAGCGTGTCAAAGGCCTACCAGAGTACCTTCACCGGAGAGCTCAACACACCATACAGCAAGCAGTTTGTCCACTCCAAGTCGTCCCAGTATCGGCGCCTGAAGACGGAGTGGAAGAATAACGTGTATCTGGCACGATCCCGCATTCAGGGCCTGGGTCTGTACGCTGCTAAGGATCTGGAGAAGCACACCATGGTCATCGAGTACATCGGCACTGTCATACGCAACGAAGTGGCCAATCGCCGTGAGAAGATCTACGAGTTTCAGGTACGCCAATTTAACACTCGCACTTGAATACAAAGTACACACAAAGTATTCCTTTGGGTTAAAGTTTAAGGAAGGCACATAAATACGAAAAATAAACCTTTTCGGGTTGGGAAATATTACATTTTTAAAAAAAATATTAATTGAAAAGTGTGTATCAACCATCAACTTTTGTCTGTTTTTTCCTACTTCTAACTTAGAACCGTGGGATCTACATGTTCCGCATCAACAACGAGCAGGTGATTGATGCCACTCTGACAGGAGGCCCAGCTCGGTGAGTGTTGATTTGTGATTGGTTGCCTCATTGTAAACCCTTGAGTCTAGTATGTTTTTTAACTGACCTTTTTTTTTTCTTCTCTTTTCCAGCTACGTCAACCATTCCTGTGCCCCGAACTGTGTTGCAGAAGTTGTAACATTTGACAAAGAAGACAAGATTATCATCATTTCCAGCCGCAGGATCCCCAAGGGAGAAGAGGTGCAGTGCATTAGAAAACTAAGGATGCCTGTGTCCATACAGCGTCTTTTTCTGGGGAGCGCTTTATCCAAGCGTTTCATTGAAAAAGCGCTCGTAGAGTTTTTTTTCTTTCTATGACAACAATATCTTAACATATCACCACTCTAACCACGGTTGTATGATAGACTAGCATCGCCGCTTTGCTTTTTATTATCTATTTGGGCAACTATCTGTTTGTTTGACTTTGTTTTCCCACCATGAGCATGTATGTATGTGTAGTATGTGTGCCCGGCATTACACATCCCTTTAATACCTTTTTGTATGTTACTTTTTAGATCTCAGCAGCCGTTAACTGTCTTCGTTTCTTGCTTCCAGCTGACCTACGACTACCAGTTCGATTTCGAGGACGATCAGCACAAGATCCCTTGCCATTGCGGAGCCTGGAATTGCCGAAAGTGGATGAACTAACCGGAAGAAAGAAAAATGGAGAATTCCCCTCTCACTGGTGCCAGAACACTCCTGCGCCAAAGCCTTCGAATCCTACATAGCCAGTGCATAAGCTGTTCTAAACGACGTGGAGGAAGGCTGGCCTCCGTCATTGAAAGACTAAAGCGTTGACAAAGTAGCCAAAGGTTTGAAGAGCATTAATCAATAAAAGCGACCGACCGCCTCCATCAACAGCAGCTTGATGGTGGGACTAACTCTCACGTTTGGACTAGTGAATCACCTTTTCCTCAGCCAAAACCCTTTTCCCCCCTACGACTGTTCTCAATAATCTCAAAGTGGCTGGAAAACAATCCTCAACATCTACCAAATGATTCTGACCCTCTGATATCGATACTCGTAGTGCAGAGCTCACCTGGAGCTTCGACAAAAAGCCATTTTTAAAATACTAAGAATGAACTAATGATGCATTTTTATGTTTTAAGTCGGACCTATTTCCTGTCCCACCTGACCGCACCTCCCCCTCACCTCCCAGAAAAAGGCACTTTCCCATCAAGTCATCAATGAAGACAACACGGATATCGGCTAGCTAGACAATCTTGATGTGGCTCTGTGTAAGAACTACATATGATCGATGGAGAAAAAAAAAAAGTTAATATAAAATTTGAGATGCTATTGATCTGTGGCTCCAGAGGCACCAGATGTTCTGACTGTATGGAGTCCCAAGGTGGGTTAGTTGGACCCAGTCTACCTCATTGATTTAGCGGGAAGCGACTGCTTTGTATAAAAACTGTTAACTGCTACTGTGGAACGGGGGGGTGGGGAGGGGGAATGTTTTTATGGGCTTAGCCTTCTCGGACAAGCAGGGAATCTTAAGCAGCAGGTTTGCTCTATCTACTCTATGCTGATGATGATTTACAATAATGAGCCAACATAATTATTATTCATGAATTGTTTATACAGAGGAAATATATGACAGTTTTGATAAGATATTGCATTAAAAATCACAATCAGAAGCTTAGCGGGTGTCCTGTATGCCACCAAATCCTCCTGGATATTGATGTAGCCTTTTTTGTTCTTTTTATTTATGCGTCTCAAAAAACCATGTTTATCAGCTGTGTGAAAGCACAATAACATCCACCTTTTATAAGTTGCTTAAAGATAGTAATGGTGTGAGTGAATGGCTCTAGGATCACAGAGGACACATAGTCTTTGAGGAAGACTATGGAGTCCAAATTAACCAAGTACACATTTTGCTTGTTCCTTCATACATTGAAGTTCCACCTGTTGAAAACCAGCCGGTGGATGCATGACTACTGTCCCATTAAATGCTTTTTATTCCCCCATAACTCAATCACAACTCAACCTTTTGAATCATGCCTCTTTCTCTCTGTATTATTTAGTGGACTGTTGTTAAACTTTACTGTAGTAAGTCTTCCTCTGCCTGAGTACAGCCTGCAGTGTTTCTACTTCCCCTGTAGTGTGCTTTTCTAGTGCTGGTACTGTCCTCTCGAGGCTGAACTGATGGCAGGGAAAGACTTATTGGAAAAAAAGGGCATTTGTTTTCATTTATATGTAAGATGAATGAAAAAAAGTCTTTAAAGGGAGCTTTACTAAAACTCCAACTTCCCATGCTACTTTGTTTCCCCCTTCCCCTAACCTAAGACCTCACATGATTTAAAAATGCAAAGTTGTACAAACTGTATATATAGTATATGCATTAGGGGACAGCAACTCTTTATCCAGCCCCTTTGTAATCAATAAAGTCAAAAGTGTAGAGAAATAAAATTGAAAAAAAAAAAATCAACCACTGGATATCATTTTAACAAAGATAAAGCTGTATATAAATATAAATATATGTAAAATGGCAAACTAATATCTTTATGTATATGAACCAGAGTGTTTTGCATTTACCTGTTTTTCTATTAGTGTTTTTTGCTATAAGCTCTCAGAGACAAGTTTGTTAAAATAGGTTTGAGAAAAATGTCTGGTCTTCTCAAATCAATGGCGACGAGAAGCCGATATGTGATTTCAAAACTGTTTGGATTCATGTGGAGGGTCGTTAATTAGACATGGAAATCACTTATTGCGTAAAGCAGTACAATGGTGCATAGCATTTGTATTTATGTAATATTGTTCGTGTTTATTTTTCTTTTTATTTATGCTACTGCTTGTTGATTACCAAAACCTGTCCCTTAATCGGTCACAATTGGATTAATATACTCTTGAATGGAAAATCTTGAATTCCCTAGAATATTGTTAGTGTTTTGCTTTTTTATATCTTCCCTATAGAAGTGAATGTGTTGGTAAACCTTGTGAAATGGTTACTTGGCCTAATGTATGTTATGATGTAATACTCAAAGTTAATCCCATACTTAACCTGGTAATGAATTGCACTCTCATAGTATAACGGAGAACTTCTCTAAAGTGGTAGATATTGATCAAGTATCCGAAGCAGTGATATATATATTTTTTGGTATGTTTCTATTTCAAGGGAAGACCATGACGAGACATTATGCCGCTCACTGGATTTTAGCCTGAATAATTTTTAACTTCTCTGAATCTTAATTTAAGTTCTCTGCATATCTTATAATTTAATAAAGTTTGCTCAAATTGAAGGTTTTTTTTAACCTCACCTACTTTTTAAAAAGATGTTGCATCTGTACAGCAGAGATACTTTTAGGGAATATGAATAAATATAATGATCATTTTTATTGTATGTGGCATGTTTTGTATGGATATTATTTTGAATTGTACATATTTTTTTCAGGACGCCAGAGGTTGCATCTCTTTATATACAGCTTTCCCACTCCCTTTCCCCTTCATCTTATTTCTTTGTCTGCTTTTGTTTCTTGTAAAGGAAAATAAAATGCATTTTAAATATGTGTTCATTTTTCTTCTTTTTTTTAGAAATCAAACTTAAAGCAGCATTGATACTGAGTTTGAAGGGTGAAGCAAAAATGGCATCCCAAACTATGGATGTTATGGACGAGATTTTTTACAGTGTACATTTTTTACAGTGTTTCGGCTGACATTCGGCCGTATACTGCGGTCTTGTCTAGAAGGTAACCCGCAAATTGCGAAATCTAATCTGAGATCTTCATAACCTCTCGCGAGACTCGTTGCCTGTCGACCTATCCTATTCGAGATCAATGCGTAACCTTAACTATCTCGCGAGAGTTTCCCCAACTCAGGTGGTTCCTTCCCGACACTACCGTATTCTACCGAAGAGAGACGCAACAGACTGCCGGGAAGGATATGGCCGTATTTTCACAGTTTACTCGGTAAATTAAGGAGTTATTTCGACCAAATCAGAGTTGCTGATTGTTGGAAGAGTGTAAACACTAACCAAGACGTGTTTGGTGAGTTTTATTTTGTTTCTGTTCAGTTTGAATTAACGTTTTAAGTGTGTTTAACAATGAGTTAACAAGGCAATTAAGCTAGTCTTAGTTCAGGTGTGAGAGAGAAACTTGAATTCAGATGGTGTACAGTTGTTTTTTTTCTGTTGGTGTAAGAATATTTCCTTTATTGACATTTCGGAGTTTATTTTGTCTATTTATTAGACTAAAAAAGCTAAGAGAAGTTGTGTAACGTACGGTAGCTCGCCACTCGCGCGCAATTCATCCAGGTGTTACACCTGAATCAGTGACCGGTGATCAGTCACATTTCGGTGCAACATTTGTTCATGTCTGTAGGCACAGCTGAGGTCAATGCCTAACCTTAAAGTGGCAGTATGCAACAATTTTTTTGGCATAATTTGGCAAAAATTCCATAATAACCTTTCAGCATATTGTAATTCAAGTGGTCTGAGAGATAACTAGACTTCTGCACCTCATCATGTCTCTGTTTTCAGGCTTTAGAAAAATCTAGCCCGTGACGGCAGATTTTGACTAATCACAGGTCATTTCGGAGAGAGAGCGTTCCTATTGGCTGTGCTCCGGTCATGTGACCAGAACTTGGCTTCCTTCAACAGATTTTACAATGGCGGCTGGGTCACAAACTTTCTCATTTTACAGCTAAACAGTAACTACAAGATGATTCGGATAACATTTGAGGTGAGAAATAGGCATTTCAGTATCAGAATATTGATTCATATTTGATCAGCGCTGCCTAGTTTGACCGTTTGGTCGGAGTTCGCGAGTGATTGACAGCCAGCTCTCATAGACGGCAGCTGGACGGCGGACCTTGTTTTCCTCCGGTAAGTGAAATCCTTCAGATGCCGTTAGGAGCACCGGAGGACACAGTAGGAAACAGAGGAACATGATTTTTTTCAGGTTACCTGTTTCATGTACTACTGTCACGATATAGCGGCCGTTTTCTAAAAATAACTTTTTTAAATCATATTTGCGCCAATATCACATACTGCAGCTTTAACCATCTCGAGAGAGTTTTGCAACCATGCTTTTGCTATAGCTGGATCGTAATTTAGCAACCCGGCATGGCTCCGCAACAGGAGAGATCAGCTTTCTTGGTCAATATAGCACACATTGGGGAATTTATTTCTTCGGTGGACTAAATTTACCATCAGCACTGATTGGACAGCCACATCCCCTTTAAGACAGACTTGAAAATATGTGAGCCTATCCTTCAATCCTAAATACTGGTTATTTCTTGTTGTTTTTTTAATCCCTGTGTGCATGTTAATCTTCTATAACTGGAGCAGCAGTCGACAACAAAAAAACACCGCATGACATCTCGAATGAGCACCACAGTTGAAGTCACAGATAAGAAAAAGAGGAATTTATTGTATATCATCTATATACACTTTTCAACTAATTTTGAAAAGATTTGCACAACATGATTTTTTGAAATCTTGAAGTATTACTTATGAACAGGATGTCTGATGGTCATATACCCATGGCAACAAACCAAACATGGACAGGAGTGTTTTGACAATTTTGGTTCAACTGACAGCAGTCTCCCTATTTTCTCTCCCAGCATCTCCTTCTCCGATCTGCCTGCTGAACGTCCACCCATGTTAACAGTAGCAGCAACATTTCTGGGGTACACGGCCAACGACCCGAACACAACGGAAGAAAGAAAACAACAACAGGTAGGGAAAAAGACAAGTCTTAAGTTCATCTACCTCAGTGCAGAGGACCCAGTGTTTGAGACAGCATGCAAAATGGATTACTAACATGACACATGGATTCTGGATCAAGTGATGACATAACTAACATTAACTAAAGTCCATGTGGACATAACAGTGCAGAGCCCCAACGGTGACAAATGTCAGTGTAATACTTTCATAGTTTTGTCTGCAGACAGACTCGAAGCTGCAGACGACAAAGTAGAATGAAAACATGCAGTTTCACTTCACAGCATGTCAGTCTTTGAAGGTAAAACGTCTCAACTACTTTTTTTCACATCTAACCGTATGTTCCCTGTGTGTGAACTGTCAGCAGCTGTCTTTATCTCTGAATAAATAGCTATTGGCAGTATCAGAATTCAAGGTTACATGACGCTCCTAAATATTCCAGTGTCAATGAGAAAGAGATGTCACCCCCGTAGGACATTATGTAGAAACAGATCTGCATTACTGAGCTCTGAAAAGAACTCAACAAGCAACAATTATACATAAAAAAAACAAACAGGTTGCAGCAAAATTATCTGGGATCAGTAGTACCACCAAAGTTGCCATGAGAGGAGCAAATTAAAAACAAATTCCAGCAGACGACAGTCTATTTCCTTGCACAGTTACAAACCATGCAGACAGATTAAAACTTCTGAGAGTACCATTCAAGCAAAAATCACTGTTCAGATGTCACACTGGTGCTTGTGGCATTAAAGGAAAATAATGCATGTCTTATATACAAATCATAGGTACCCATCATCAGTAGTGTCTAATGTCAACCTCAAAAGAAAACACCCATCATGATGTCTTTACACAAAACACAAAAATATTAAAAAAAAAAAAAACAGTATTTTTCATTGCCATTTCATACGCCTCTTATTTGCTCAGTGTGCACGATGTCAACGCCTGTCACCAACGGGGCTTATGGCTACATCCATAATTTTTGCTCAGTATCTTATTAAAATGAATGCACCAACCCCGTAATATAACGTCTGAAAGATGATGAAGACTTGGACTGAACAACGTTAATTTTCATATTAGACTCTGGCTTTTCACATCTCATCTCACAGTGTTCATCAATATGAAATAAAAACTATCGACAAATAAATAAAAGTAAAACCATCCCAAACATTATCCCTGCCACATTTCAAACTAAAACCAGGATGAGGAAGCTACAGTTGAGTGCATCTCGTTTCTGTTCTGAAGGATATTCAAGTGAGGGATTAAAAAGCAAAATCCGTCTGTTCATGCTTAATTACCAAATGTCCCATTACTTGATTTGTCTAATGAGCTACAGCCTACACCAGAGGACATCTTAGTGTCTTAGAAACATGCTAGTAGTCCAGACACCTTTTACACACGACTAGAAACAGTGCTTCAGCCTCTTTTCCCCCTTACACACACACACACACACACTCTCAGCAACACAATGTGATGTTGCATGGCCAACAGAATATGAATTGTTATTATTCTTAAACTTAAAACCTTCTCGACTCTTCTGGACAAGGTTAGTCCGTCATGGGACATATTTCAGAGAGGTAAAAAAGATAATAAAAAAAAAAAAAAAATCCCATCACTGTACAATAGTAATAATTCCTGCCATGGGAAATGAAAACAAAAAAAGGTTGAGTGTGATGATATTAACAGTGGTAGTGTTGTGGCCCATGGAGAAGGGGAGGTCGAAGGGAACAGGGAGGAGACACGAGGAACATAGGGAGACGGCGAGGGGGGGGGGGGCAGGGGTAGAGATAAAAGTCAAGAGGGGAAGGATGACTCTCAGTAGTTTTGGCTAAAAAGGTGAGGTAGGCCTCGTCACAACTTGGAGTGTGGCTTTAAAACTGGCAGGGTTTTCATTTGCAGTCTGTCTTTAGTGTTTGTTTCCTATGGGAGTGTGGTCTGGTTGTGCATCTCCAGCGCGCCTTTTTTTTGCCGACTGACCGCTCACATCTTGATGTCCTCCTCCACGCTGAGCTGAGAAAGGGTCTTCTTGATGCGCAGGGCCGTCAGTCTGGCTGCTCCATTGGCGTACCAGCACTCCCTCATGATCTTCCCCATCACACGCAGTGACTGCAGGAAAGGGAACATAGGTTAGTTTTACAAAAAAAAAAAAGAAGAGGTTTAAGGCTCAGACACGGCCAATTTCGGGCCGTCGGTGATCGCCTGACGCCCTAGTTTTTGCGATGTGTCCCTGATGTCGGTTTGGTGTGTCTGGGCCTTCAGTCCAAAACATTTGAAACACTGACACCTACTGTCAAAGCTGGCTGATAATGACAACAGTAATTAGAACTCATCCCCAACACTATTTAATCAAATGTAAGTATTCTCTGGAAACAAAACCACGTAGATTTTTTTTTTTTTTTTTACCATCATCAGGAAAATTAGGTCCGTGTGAAACATCAATTTTCAATGCTGAGCCCTGCGCTGTTATGAAAGTATATGAGAGAATATGATGTAGGATATAGGGTAACTTAACACCTGCTTGGACTAACAAAATGATAACGAAGGACTTAAACAATAAAATGAATTTAACACTCCCCCATACCCAGTGATTTAGAAATTAGCAGTCCATAATCAAGTACTCAAGTCAGGACATCCTGTACTGTCCAACTGCCTTACCATGCAGTCACTGAATGTATTTTTAGAAAGCCGTCAGCTGTTGGTGTATAGTTTATATAGGGTGTGAAATACCTCGTAGCTCTGCCACCAGTTGGGCACATTGGGCCTCAGTTTCTGGTCACACACCACCTTCCTCATCTCCTCTATGGAGGGGTCAGAGGGCACGAGGTCGTAGTAGGGCAGCTGGTACTCCTCGTGGATACCTGCGGGATACAATGAGGAAGCCGTCTCAGTCTCTGGTTTCATGTGACATATTAACTTATATAGAGAACATTTTTGTTCCATCAGCTGCTGTTAGTGGTCTTACCTCCTGCATTGCAGCGACGCGCAATCTCCCAGTACACCAGGCCCAGCGCGTAAATGTCGGCACACTTGAAGGAATCAAAGTGTTTCATGTTGATGGTTTCGTCCAGGACTTCTGGAGCCATATACCTGAAACAAAGGGCGGCAATGACTGAGTAAACCTTCATCATAGACCTTTCAAGGATCTTATTTAGTAAAATTCAAGGTTCGGGAATACAAATTTTAATGTTTTGGGATAATAATACATGTCACTGGTAAAAAAAGGTCTTATTTTTTTAATGGCCACTATGTTGTCATTTGGCTGCTCCCTTTAGGGGATGCCACAGCGGATCTTCTTAGATCTGATTTTTTTATGGCCTGCATTAGTGATTTTGGCATAGGTTTCATATTTTAAGATTAAATAATTTCCTAAAAGGGGACTAGTAGCTGCTACAAAGAATTTACAGCAGCAGACCACTGTTGGACGTTGGACTCATACTACAGAGACCGTGTTCATTGTAATGAAGACACATGTCAGACAGCTCAACAGTGTGGCTCATTAATGTGTTTTTCATAGTTTTTGGACACCATGGAGGTCTGTGGCACACAGGAATAAGCTGTGTACTTGTTGGTAAGACAATACTATTCATTCACCGCTGCTTTTATAGACGATAAGAGAAAATACAGAATGTAGGCAGACAGTGCTTTCGAAGATCCCTAATGTATGTCTCCATTTGCGTGCTTTTGAGTGAATGAGTATGGAAACATTTACCTCTTAGTGCCCACGCGCTGGTTCGGTGCTATATCGATTGTGTCTGTGATGGACTCGTGGCGGACTGCCAGGCCGAGGTCAGCTATGGCACACATGCCGTTCTTCTTAACCAGGATATTTTTAGACTTGAGGTCCCGGTGAGCAATGCCCGGCTTACCTGCGGGAGGACAGACAACACATCATTACATTTGCATCAAGAGCTCAGCAGAAATAGCAGACGCTTGCTGAATGTAAATAACTACTGTGTGCATGGTCATGTCCCTGCTGTGTTCATTTGTTTATTCATTCGTTCATTACGTGCCGCGCTTTAATGTCTCTCACCCTGAGTGCCGAGGATCTCCATGTGTAGGTGTGCCAGGCCGCTGGCGGCCGACAGCGCCAGTTTGATCATGCCCTCGATGGTGACAGAGTAGTGGTTCAGGTAGTCAAAAAGAGAGCCGTGCTCATGATAGTCTGACACTAGCCACAGCTGAGTCCATGTACCATTGTCTGAAAGAGAGCAAAAAACAGCCAGAGAACATGTAATTGACACGTAGGAGTATTAAATTTAACAAATTTAATAGTGGATCATTTGCTTTAATTAAACTGGGCAGTGTACCTCCTTTTCATTTTGCTTTGAAAGGATGTATTCTTACTGCTACTCTCTTGTAATGTAGGTGATCTAAACACCTAAACAATGCTGCTTTAATTGTATGTATTTGGATAAATGCCGCTTGAAATGTTCATGTGAATGGTCCAAGCCTCCACGCGGCCACGGTCTTCCTCACCTTTATTGTCTGCCGCGATGAATCCCAGGATGTTTTCGTGGCGCAGCATGATTGTCTGGTAGATCTCAGCCTCTCTGAACCAGGAGCGCTCCTCTCTGGATGAGAAGATCTTCACCGCCACATCTCCTCCCCTCCACTTCCCTCTCCACACCTCGCCAAAACGACCCTTTCCGATTATCTCCTGCAGCACGATGGTCCTCGCCACCGTCCGCTGCACAAACAGGGGCAGACCTGCAGGGGGCAGTAGAGGGACACATTAGCCAACATTCCCTGGAGACTTGTTTTATATGCATGGTTTGATGGAAGTACCCTCAGCAAATTCTAGGTTAGGATTTTTTTTTTTCCCATGACATCAGTATGTCAGCTTGTACTGACCAGAGCCTGATCCGGAGGTGGACATGTCATAGATGAGGTCCTGCAGGGTCTTGTCCTTGGCCAAGTACAGATGGTCACAGGATGGGTCCTCCACCTCCAGCCTCTGCCTGTGGCTATAGGCCCTCTGGTGATACTGGAACAGGAACACGCCGACCATCAGCAGCACGCAGAGAAGGAACACCGGCCCCGCGATGACCGCCACCAGCTCCACCGGCCCCCATGAGCTCCCCGAGCCGGACCACTCCCCCTCCTTTGTTGGGACTAGAAAGAGACGGGAGAAGCAGGGATGGTTACTTTAAATTGAAACAGCGCCACTGTGGAACTGAAAGAGCTCCGATTGATTTGATGACGGAGCCTCACCGGGGACTTCGATACTGTTGCAGTAATCCGCATAGCAGCAATGTGTGTTGAGCAGGCCTTCTGCGCTCAGACAGTAGAAAGGTTGTCCGGGGGGGACCAGGCTGTCCTTGTTGATGCAGATGCGTACGTGTTGCTCCTTCCCCTGGATGTAATACGTGGAGGCCATGCAGGCGCCATCTGTTTCGCACTCAAAGCCGGTCTTGTCACAGTTTGTACAGTTGCAACGTAGAGCTGCGGGGAAAGGACGGAGAGAGTTAAGTAAATATCAATTTATCAGATAGAGCCGTGAGCTATCTATTTCACTTCCCCAGTATGTCCAGCAGGGGGCAAGCTGACCCCACAGTTTCAACACAGGATCTAGTGTAGTGTCCCATTCGGTTGAAGGCATTTTCGTGACATGCAGACACAGAGCTTGGAGTTGAGCCGCAGCAGCCAGACGGCCCTGGCGGCCCTGAAATCAGACCCTTCACTGCAGATGAACCCAAACACGCAGGGTGGAGACAGACCTGCCCAGTGGGACAGACAAAGTGAAACCCAACAAGGGAAGAGGGCTCCTGCCAACTCCCCAATGCAGCATTCTGCTCCATTCCTCCTCTGTCTCGCTCACACCGACACAGAGAGCTGCCACTGTTTAAGCTAATGAGACAGGAGTTTTTATTGAACACAGCACACTCCTGCGCGGGGACCTATTAAAGCCGACACAATGGAACTCCCGCCGCCGCCATAATAAAACTACGGTGGTCCATCTACACACTCGAATGAGGTCAGTGCCAGGAAGTCCGCGCGAATCTGCCACATCTAAAACAGAGCCAGAGTCGGTTGGGCAAGAAACTGCAAACTGATTAGATTTGGAGTGAAATGTGATTTTGAGTCATAGCACACATGCTTCCCATTTAGAGTAAGGTCAGCACAACAGGCTTCTTCCAAGGTTTTCTATGACCAAATAAGAGTGCAAAGCAGGACCTGGCAAGGCTAGATGATTGTAGGACTAGTTTTCACGTGGGAAAAAACACAGGGAAGCAGCTGAACCTCTGTCATGATGAACTGTCTGACTGACAACAGGGGCCCCGAGCATGAGCTAATTCTCGGTCCGAAAACAAAGGCTAGACCACTCAAGACTTAACGCTGAGGACTTGGCGAAGACAAGACTGTCGTACCAACAACACAGGAGGAGACACAAAAGCAGAGAGGAATTTAAATCCTTATTCTCCCTCAAAAAGAGGAGGCTCAGCACTGGTTGGACCACAGACAATATCGGAGGACCCAAGAAAAGAAAAGATTTTAAGAGTGGCAAGCTTCCACTAATCCTCTGTGTCTTATCCTGAGGGTTTCTTTGACCAGATGAGCTCACTGATCGCCCCTGTTTGGGTCTTTATCAAAAGGTGTCAGCACATTCTTGAACCAACTGAGTTGACACACGATTAGGCTTTTGTTCAGTTCTGTTTTTTTTTTTTAAATACTCCAAATGACTGATACACTGATTGCGCCATCAGCATGTAACAGCCAAGTGGCCAAAACCACAAACCCCGGCATCATAGGAGTGGTTTCCAGGTTGCAGTCTGTGTGGGAGCATTTTTCCCATGTAGCGTGTATGCTGATGTGTCTATGCTTGTCCACTGAGTGGTAACTGGAAATGTGAAACACTTGTTTCAGTAATATTTCTCATCTGTTTAGTGTTTGCGTGTCTTGCTCTCCGGGAGGTGAGCGGGAAAGTGGCAGGAACTCTTGGCGGAGGGTGTCTAAATTCACCACAGTTTCGCATGCAGATGGAATTTCCTGCAGATTACACGGAGGTGAAGCAGACTGGGCCCGATAAAGAGGAAAAAACAAGCCGTGTATGTGCCACATCCCGCTAATCTGCAGCATTAATGGAGCAAATAGTTTAGCCAAATAAAACAGACGACAGGAGTAACAGCTGTAGGTTTGAAAGCTGGATGACGCTCGATATCCATCATCAGATTCAGACAACTTGAATCCCTGCTTCCATTAGGCCACATTTTTGTTGGCAGGCCTGATGTTTACTGGTTCTCAGTGAAATAAATCAATCAGCCAGTGAGTCCAGACAGGAGCCATTTTGATCAGTCTATCCTCAAAGTAAGAGTGGTATTTAAAAAGGAAAAACACGCCTCACTCACGTTACATCCACTGTTGTAAACTAGATTTAATGTCCTTCATAAGAATCAAACAGAAGGCTATAAAACACTTCTTACGACACACACGTTGCACCGATGTAAAGCATCAAATTAACAACAGCGATCTGATAAGAACACCATGATCTGAAATGAACAGGCGCAATCCATCATGGAGACTCTGTGTGCGGTAAGACAGATGGTACACAGACTTACGGGCAGAAGCTCGGAAAGGAAACCAAACATGGCTGAAAACACACACATTCCCTTCCCGAGTCTGCCGTGGATGGTTTGTGGTCTACCAAGAGTTTGGTTTGTGGCAAGTCTTCCCTTTCGTTAAAGACTACTTCATGAATATGTAGCCTGCTTCCGCAATAACAAGCATCGACACTACGGGTGGCCAGTATGGAGAAAATATGACAGAATATATCATTTTATATATTGATAGAGATGGAAACCATTTATAGATAAAATCACCTGAACCCAGTTACCTTAATAACTTACAAATTAAGGTCATTAATCATGTTGAAGCAAAAATCCATTACTGCCAAAAAAAACAGTCCTGCTCATTGATTTGTAACATTGCCCATTACAACCTAATACAACCAGAAATATTAAAATTATATTAAAAATATTACCGGCTGACCACTCTGACACTACGATATATTATCACATCACGCCCTGAACAACATTTTACAGATGCAGATCGGATATCGGGCCGATACTGACTCAAATAGCTGGATCGGATATCGGTGACAATGGGGCCGATATATATAAATTCAATTCTATATTTATATATTATATACTGTAATTTTAATTCCTGTTTAAGTTTTGACCAATTTGTTACTGTATTAAAACAGTTTACACCTGAAGTGTAATAACCTGTTAACTTTGAAGATTTTTTTTGCCATGTTATTGGTGTACGATTTATAATAATAAATAACAATTCACTAAATTTATGTTAGGTTATCTATGTATTTATTTGTAACATTTTGTTTTGCAAAGTTAGGAAAGCGATGTCTAAGTCAAGCCTGATGTTGCCTTACACACAAAAGACTGATCCCAGTCACTTCCACACAGTGATGCATACAGCTTATTAATTAAACACTGGTATCGGATCGGTACTCGGTATCGGCCGATACCCAAAGCCCAAGTATCGCTATCGGACAGAAAAAGTCGGATCGGTGCATCCCTGCAACATTTCGTGAAAGACGGCACAACGTGAAACCAAGTGCTCTAAAAAAAAAAAGTGAAATTCAAAATGAATGTCATGCAAGACAGACCACTGGTACATAACTAATTTGAGCAATGTCTAAGAGAGAACTCCTGGCCCCTTGGCATTTACCAAAACGCTGTGTTGTTTGCACTGCACTCTGCATATCTCACTGGATTCAGAGCAGAAGTGTTACAAAGCTAAAACTTGAAGGAATAATATCAAGCATAGAGACACATGGATCTGAGTAGAGGCCGGGTGTATGCCGGGATTTTTTTTGAGTGAACTCTGCTCTTGTATCCACATAATTGGTGGTCTTTACACTGGTCCTTTGTGTGGAGATTAAGACGACATGAGGAGGGATTGGACTGGCCCTGCAGGAACAAAGAGCAGAGTGGAGCGGGGGAGCGCACTTCTGTGTGGAGCAGCGATGGGGGGGAGGGGTGGCGCACTGGCGCACAGGGGACAGACCAGGGTTAACAGTAACAACCCCCGATGTTTGGGGGGGCTGCTCCGGGCCAGACAGGATGGGGGCCGGTCCCAAGTTGGTCGGGACAATACGGACGGGAGGGGGCAGAGGGGGTAACGAGCGGGACTTGCAGGGGCCCCCCAGCTGCGGTCGGGGTCTGCCCAAGTGACCAGCTGCGACCGTCATTAAAACCCAGTCTAGACATTGACTTGCGGGAGGGGGTAAATAACAGGAAAAAGGGAACAGTGGAGGAAAAGGGGGAGAACGAGGCGCAAAGAGCGACTCGTTTGGGCTGCTAGTGTGTGAAGTTCCTATCATTCCGTTCGTGTTGAGACAGGAAATGGCAGACAGTGAGGAAGAGATTAATAAAACATTGTTGCCAAAACCAGCATCGCCTTAACTTGGACCAAACTAAAAACCACAGCGTAGTCCCACTCCAAACACTTTTACACCTTAACCTTGATGACCGTGTTTTGAGCGTATGCGAGTGTATACGTGTGTTGTTCAGACCTACTCACGCAGAGCGACCCAGTCAAAACAGGAGGTGAACTTTCTAGTATAGTAAGATGATAAAAGTCTGTGGAAAATACGCGTGCTCGCCGCAGGGTTACAAAAACACAGTGGGTTTCTGGGAGCTGAGCGGCACAGACAGAGACGGTCGAGTTTGTGCGTGCGTGTGTGTTTGTGTGTGTACAGGGAGCAGAGCACCATTACCAAAATGCACTGGCTGAAATTAGATCCATACAGATACCAGACTGAGAGCTGATCAAGACAAGCAGACGCCACCAGACAGTGTGAGTGCAAACACACACACACGGGTGCACACACACGCACACCACAACTGTGTCCTAATCAATGCTGGGGGATGGAGGAAAGTCATTACCTTTGTCTGCATCTCAGGGTCAGATTACTGATCTGATTCTAAAGTGAAGTCTCTGGGGCCGAGGCTGCGTCTACTATCTCTACCAACCACCAGCCTCTAGGCTACATCCCATCCTGTCTGTCTGTCTGGATGAGTTCAAAGACGCACAAGTGTGAGCACAGGCTCACTTTGGATTTCATGCTGCTGCTCAAATTCCCAAACTGGTCAATGTTGGCTCTACTTTAATGCCCCAGTATGTTGCAGTACTTTGAGCCAATGCATCTGCCATGTGACTTGAGATTAAAAACCCTTCTTAGTATTAGCAGACATTTAACAATTACTCCTTTTTTCTCTCTTTCTACAACTGTTGACATGGTTTTATTCTGGCTGCAGTTACAGCTGGGTATCAAACCTCAACAATGTTTTGGACCAAAAGAACCTGAAGTACATTAAGCCGACATCAAATATTGTTCATTCAGTTTCCAGATTAAAAAAAAATGCTAATTTGTAATTAGGAAAGGAAGGAATTGTATGTTTGCTTGGAAAAATAGGGGTTTATTGAAGAACTTACTTCTCATCATAAGGGAGAAAAAAGTACAATTTAGTATCAGTGCTGAAACTCTGCATTATTAAACCAAATTAGAAACTTCAAACAATACCCAGCTTTCGCTATAGTGTAGAATACATAGATTTTTTGGTGATAGGGCTGTGCAATCAATCAAATTTTAATTCCGATTTTGGCTTCCAAAGGTTATGAAAACAAATTAATCAACACAAAAACGATTATCTTGCCGCATCCTGCTTCACAATGACGCTCACGTTTTGTCTTATGTTATAAATCCAGCGCACCACTTTCCTTTACAGTGGTGCGCTCTCGCCCCGCTCCGCGGGTTAGGGGCGGCCGCTCGGGGTGGGGGGATCCCCTTGTGGGAACTCTCCCCGGTGCTGGTGGGCCTTCGCCAAGCGTATTTCCTCCGTGATTATACGGCGCGACCGGCTCTAGGTCGGCTCGGTAAGACCCGGGGTGAAGGATGAAGGTGGCGCTTTACAGCACCCCTCGCCCGGACCTCGCCGCGTAGTGCTCGCTGCGCCCTCTCTCCCTGCGGGGAGGGACGGGGTTCCCTGCTCCCGGCGGACTGTCCTCAGCTCCCATCTTGAAACACGGACCCCGTCTCGTTTACCATGCTTTGTGGGTGTGACTTCTTTTGCCGTGTCTTCACCATTCATATCTATACAGCCAATGTGTTTATGATTAAATTGTTAACTAGAGCACAAAGTTCTTCACAGATCTAGCCTCTTAATTTAGCTCTCAAAGTGCACCAGATTGATGCATTTAACTTTAAAATGTAGGCTAGAAATTTCTAAATGCATCATGTTTCCGAAGTCAATGAGTAATTGTGTTAAATAATCGTGATTATGATTTTTGCAATAGTCGAGGAGCCCTTGTCTAAACCAACAGAACCAAATAGAATAAAAATATTTTCCCAAAAGAAAACTGAAAAGAGATCAGGACTACCATAACAAAAAACGTATTATATATAACAATGTCATTCATGGAAAAATGGATTATCTGCTGTTATTTTGAATACAATGTATAATCAGATAATGTTCTGATACCAAAACAACGTCTTCTGGTTATCATCATCAAATAAGTCCGGCCTTAACACCGTGTTGATGTAGGAAATACACAGGGACAGTCACAAAGACTTCTGTAACATTAACATTGAAATAATATGCTCCTAATAAAATTACATTTACTACTCAAAAAAAAGGATCAACTTTGCATAGTGGAGTTTAATGCAAAGGTGATAGCTTAACTGCCAAGTGAAACACACTCAGGTTCTGTTTAAGCCAACGTCAACATAGAGGCGCGAGAAAAGGCGAGAAATAGAGGTTTAAATTGTACTTCAAGCACTAGTTGGATAATATACACTCACTTTATTCCCCAAGCAAAATATTTCTTTCTAACTGCCCTTCCCTGGATCACACCAATCGGTTACCTGCACACCTTCAAACAGAAAATTACGAGGCAGAGCAGGTCTAATCTTCATTCCACGAACAGCCAAAAAACAAATCAAACACCTCTCCAAAGAGACATGTAATGGAGGACGGGTGTCAGGTTCAGCCCTATAGACATGACCTCGCATAGCTACCGGGTCTGTCTGGGTGTACTGTGACAATAACAACTCCTCTAGTACATTTAATGTATGGCACAAAAAGCAGAGGTCATTTTTACCACCGACACACACACACACACACACACACACCACAAAAAGCCTTAAAAACAAAGACAGTAAATTAACAGCATGGGAGAAGTGGGCAACCGAAGCTGAAATTGCTGGCTCTGCGGTGGTAGTAATCCCTTGTGGTCCAACATCAGTAATGGTCGGAGCTGGGTCAGGCAGAGGCTACGCTGTCTGCTGTAGCAATTAGGGCCCTGTGCCTCCGGGCCAACGGAGGTCATTAACAACACTGGTCATTATGGAGGGAAAACTAGACCACCTCAGACCCGACATGACCCCGACTGGCTCAGCGCCACATTACAGAAAGTGTTGGTAAACAAAGATTTTTTAAAAAAGGAGGAGGCGTCGTTTATACAGAAGGACGACGTGCAACTCAATTTAATCATAATTTAGCTGCAGGCTAAAACATCTGTCTATCTAGAACAGGCCTCGACAACTGCTACACATTTAGGGGGAAAAAAAACAAAACAACTTTCTCCTTCTCAAGCAGAAATATCAGCACCACCACCCCTCCCCTGTCCAAACTATCTTCTCTTCACAGACGCACACCTTTGAACCTAATAAGTTTCAACTTTTCTCTCCGTGCATTCCCTTGGCTCTGATCTAATGGGCAGGTGTACACATGTTACGATCCGACTAGCTCACGCTTCCTCCACCTGAACTCATTCACATCCAATTTGACACTAAACAGCACCTGTAGCAGAGTTTAGCTCTGCAGAGGCGGTTCCCTGAACAAGTTACAAAGTAGGGACTTTTCTGTTTCCAATCGCTCTGTCTTTGATTTCACACACACAGGCACATCAGGGAATGGCAAGACTCAGGCATTGACAGTATGTGGAAGGGAGGGCTACTAAAAGTAAGTGCAGAGTTCAAGAGATAGCAGGAGCTCATCTAACCAAAAGGAGCAAAAAACAGCCCATGCTAAAGCTTGATTCAGCGCCCTATGGTGACAGGGAGTAAGTGAAAGCAGAAGTGGGACCACAGATAACAAAGTGCAGATAAAGTTCCGATAAAGCACCAGGCCTTTTTATACGACAGAGATAGAGAATAGGGGAGGGCGGGAGTAAAGGAGACAGAGAGGGACGCGCCCTACCTCACGGCAGTGTGGTTGACAGTGCCCATATCACATTGCTATTGTGTTCAATGCACCCAGGCAGACTGCGTCACACAGGCATGTAATGCCCATAACACCAGTGACTCCTCCTAAGCCTTATGAAGTCAACAACACGTGACACAGTCATCAAACCTGTGAGTAAAGCATATTCTCACAGATACATGCTACACTCGCCACAGGCCTGGAATCCGCTCTAGCACGGCTACTTTCAGGTTTGGCTGGTTTCAGTCCCTGCATGGTGTAATCCATTATATGGTGTGAAATCATGGCTCCAGACAGACTTGTGGGCCCCTTAAACGGCAGACCCCGCCAGCTGGACAAACCCATCATCATCACCCCCCTCTGTCTGCTCAGTCCACACACACCCACCCCCCACTCTCCCCCTCACACATCACTGTTAATATTGGACTAACCCGGTCAAACGCTGACCACTCAGGTGTGATAGTTTTTCTAGCGTGCCTTTAAATTAACCGTGTGTACCGCATCCTTATCTAAACTAAAGCGGGGGAGGAATATTCACATGATTGGAATGATGACTCAAGTGTTTAGAGCATAACATGCACTTGGTTTTTTTATTATTATTTAGTTTATCTGCTGATTGGCAAGCTGCAACACGGTAGGCAAAAAATCGAGGTTTGCGTAACCCATAACATGCCGAAAGGAACATCTGTGAAATGAAATCCTGATGTAAAAGTGTGGTGTTAATGGAGTAAAAAAATTAGTAGCAAACACAAGTTTAGTACAGCATATGCACCATCTGAGGCGGTGGAGCTGGGTATCAGCCTGCCCCAGCAGACGGGGGAGGATTCAGACTGAAGCGGGGCCCCATAACCGGCGCCTCAAAGGGGACCCCACTTGCCACATTTCCATCACAATGAACCCAGACTTCGAACTCTGACTTCTGTCTGGGATGGCTGAATGCACGGGCTGTTGTCGCCCTATGCCAGCATTCACTTTCTGCTGGAGGCCACTAAGCAGCCCTTTTCACTCCTTTACAAATGGAGGAGCTGCCAGTGTTTACTCTCAAAAAAACACATTTCATGCACAAAGTAGGTTAGGCCCTTCATTCAGCTCTTATCCAGTGGCACACACAGCATGTGACCGAGACTGTAACCGACCACATTGCACATGTTTAACCAGCCTGCTATCATTAGAAGAGCGCCCACCAGGTGATAAGCACAACCCCAACAAAGAGATTGTTTTGTAAATATGTTAGCATAACAGCAACAGATAACTTCAACATCAACAGTAGACAGCTGGCTATTAATGATACCTATACGACGCAATAAAATGATTTTAATCCAGTCGTGTAGCTCACAAACGAAGCACAATTGTCAACAATAATCAACTTTAAAACAGCTGATTATCCAGTTCAGCTAGCCAACGTTAGCTGGCGCCTCGAAACAAAACAGCACCACCATGTTGTTGTTGTGGTTTTAAGCTACTTGCTCCGTGTTCAATATAAAGACCCGCTCACACGTCGGGTTTTTGTCAGTCGATCAAAATCGCAATCGAGCACAAAAACAAACCAGAACAGCGTGACTTTTGTATCGGACAAACCCGTGGGTTTTGAGGTCGGGTTAGCCAAATCCCCGACACACAGAGCGCCATGACGATGAGCGACAAACAGGCGATGCCCGGTCCAGGAAAAAAAAAAACACATCGAGACAAAAGCCAGAGAGAGGTGCTCGGATGAAAACTTACCATTACCGACGGCCACCGAGCCGATCAGGGCCAGCAGCGTTAGAGCGATTTCCCTTAGAGCCATTTCTTCAAAATTCCCATCTCTCCCGCGATGAAATGAAGTGTGTCGTTATCAACACGACCAGACACTGAGACACAAACCACAGTCCGACCGCACACACACACACCACACCGCCAAATACTAGCCAGCCAAGCCAGCCTGCCTGGCGAGTGACGCGTTTTAAAGGGGTGTGTGTGTGCATGTTTAAAGGGGAGGGCTGCCTTTCTGCATGTACCCATGTACCCTTCTACCACTCACTGAGGTCACGGATCTGTGTTGTAGATACAAAAAGTATGTTGGGTAAATTACAATCTTTCACATTATCTAAAAGACAGCAAAATAGGTGAATCTTTTTTTTTTTTATTGATTTTATACATTTAACACATTGTACATACAACACAGAACCTTCCCCCCAAATTGAATATATGGCAGTGTATAAAACAATTATAATATTAAAAAAATATTATAAACAATCTCAATTGAAAGTAAATAGCTTAACATGAAGTTAAAAGGATATATATTAAGAATGAAAGTATAATGAAGTAAATAAATAAAATATTTAAAAAAAAAATTAATAAAAATAAATAAATAAATAACATAAATTAAATTGAGAATATGGTCACAAACATAAAAGTACAGCACACGTTCCTCACAATAGATGAGTCATTTTTCGTCTAACTTCACACTTCTAATGCCTCTTCAATGTCACCAATTTTTAACAAATTCCAAAAACATTTCCCAGATGTCATAAAACTCCTAAGCTTTCTTCCTAACTATATATGTGAGTTTCTCCAGAGCCATACTTAATGTTAAGTTTTTCAACCAGTGGCTAAGAGATGGGCAACCAACATTTTTCCAACACAGAGCAATCGAGCGCCTGGCTTGCTGTAGACATATAGGTCAACCATTTTTCTTTCTCTGTGAGTTAGAGAGCAATCATCTGGATAAACGCTTAATATACATAATTTAGGATTTAAAGGTATTGGAGGTAATTTGAGAGATATAACGTATCACAGAAGACCAAAATCGTTGAACCTCCTCACATTCAAGCAATGATATAAAGTAACTTGATGAATAAAATAGATGAATCTTTTGAGTGACTAAGGACACTTCTACATTATCAGTTTACTTTCAATGTCATATGACTTTTATTATGTTATGTGTAAAGATTTATGTCAGATTGAAACATGGTTAAATTTAGTGCAGATGCTGTTATATCCAATGTATTCCTGAATATTAGGGATGCATCGATACAACTTTTTCAGTCCAGATACCGATAGCAATACCTAGGCTTTGAGTATCTGCCGATACCGAGTACCGATCCGATACCAGTGTTTAATTAATAAGCTGTATGCCTCACTGTGTGGAAGTGACTGGGATAATTCTTCGATGTGTAAGGCAACATTAAGCTTGACTTTAACATAGCTTTCTTAACTTTGTAAAACAAAATGTGACACATAAATACATGAATTTACTGAATTGTTCTTTATTATTAAAATAATAAATCGTACACCAGCAACTTGGTGAAATCATCAAAATTAACAGGAATTACAATTCAAGTCCAAACCTTTCTAATGCAGCAACAAATTGGTCAAAACTTAAACAGGAATTAAAATTCCAGTATATAATGTATATAGTATATAAACATAGAATTTAATTGAATAGAGCGGCCCCATTATCACCGATATCCGATCCAGCTATTTAAGTCAGTATTGGCCCAATATCTGATCCGGTATTAGTATCGGTGCATCCCTACTGAATATGTAATTTTTTATTTCATTATTAACTTTTTTACAATAAACACACACAGTAAGTACCCTTATACAAAATAACCGAAAAAAAGACAGGGGATAGATGACAAGAACAAGTGCAAAGCTGCCAGACGACAGCAATATTGGCAAAGCAGGAGACCCCTTCAGAGTAAAGAGTGAAACAGCTAAAACAACAACAAAAAGAAAAACACACATATGGGTGCTGGACTGCCAGAATATCAGTCAGCATACAGAATAAAGATACAACATAGCAGCAAAGCTCATGAGATATACAATTAGGTCTTATCAAGAAATGTTTAGCCGCAATCATGCCTGCCTTGAGAGCCTGCTTTTGTTTGGAGGGAAGGGCCCTTGTCCTGTCAGAGCAACCGAAGGATATGTTTTTTTTTTTTTTTATGTTTTTTTTATCTATAGTCACTAGCATATAACTTCTGTAATCAGTATTGGTTGATTATGATGGGATGATTTTCCATTTTATGGATGAATAAATTGAACCTTTAACCTTGATTGAAGTCACTTATGACTGTGCAATTGGTGAATGATCTATTTGAAACATAAAACATATTCAGGGAACAAACTGGGTCTAACTCCACTATTGTTATTACTGAAAATGTTAAATCATAACATGAACAGAACAGTGTTTTTGAAATATGTCAGATTTTATTTCCTTTTCCATAAATTAGTTTGAAATGAAACTCCTCAGATTGGATAGGCTAGATTGTTGCATTCTTCCTTAAAAAATGACAAAATAAAACCTAACAAATGGAAGGTTATGTGAAATCATAAAATGTCTCTACTTATGACATAAAAATGGGCTTCACTCATGGAGATAATGTTTAAAAAAAGAAGGTGAAAACTGTCCATAAGATTGTATCAGACTAAATGTTTTTGGTAAATGCAGTTTCCATTAGTTTTTCCTCCTTGATTTAGTGTTATTTCTTAAGATTGTGCTGGCGGTGAATGGTCTGTTTGAAGCAAAAATGTACTCAGGGAACAAACTGAGTCTAACCGGTCACCTTCCACTGTTACTATTAATGAAAATGTAAAATCAAGACATCTCTCTTTTCATGACAAAAGAAATGGGGTTCACACATAGGCTAAAGATAATGTTAAAGACGATGTTAAAGACTAAAATGTATTCAGGGAACAAACTGTGTCTAAATGGCCAACTTCCACTGGCATCAAAATAAATGAAAATAATAATTAACGTAAAATAATGAAATGTCTCTTTTCATGACATAAAAAAAGTCAGTCTTGATGAAGATCATTTTAAAAAAAATGGTAAAAATAGTCATATCTGATGACTGATAACATCTTGTTCCTTCAAAATATGTACACAGGGTCAGTCACCAAACTCATGACTCTAGTATAAACTAGGCTACGCTACGCATTTAAAGGGACAGTGTGTAACATTTTGGTGGCTCTATTAGCAGAAATGGAATATAAAATTCATAACTATGTTTTCTTTAGTGTATAATCACCTGAAACTAAGAATCGTTGGGTTTTCGTTAGCTTAGAATGAATTGCTCCTAAAGTAGTGTTACTATGGTAAGGATGGCCTCTGAGCGAGGAGAACGACGTTACCAGGGTTTTGCACTCGGCGGCTCACATTACCGCAGTCTTGGAAAGGGAGGAGTGAGCGGCGGGGTACTCAGTTGGTTGCAATCTGCAACCACACCACTAGATGTCACCAAATCCTACACACTGTACCTTTAAAGTAGACATTTGAAGTCAGGTATGACACAGTCACAAATGCAAGAGGAATCCAACGTAAATGTGACTGACTACGAAATCTTTTCTCTTATTATGGATGTAGGTTAGAAGGCAGCAGGCGGAGAGCTGTTAGGCTTTATATGCACAGCAGGTGACTATGGGACTTCCTGCATTTGTTCTTGCAGCACCAGTACTATTCAGACTATATGACACATGTGTCTATTCATCCATATTCAATGACTATTCAATTATGAAGCAAATCCCTTATTTATATTATAGCTTTGGGGCACTGCAGTTGCCTAATCCATTAGGGGTGGGAATCACCAGAGGCCCCTCGATACGATATCATAACGGCACGTCACGATATGCTGAGTTTTGCGATAAGATATATTGCCATTTAGTACCTTTTTTCACCTGCAAATTATGCAGTTTGTCAACATCTGTTTTATCTAATAAGATACAGTTTTCACTCTGTTCATTTCAGAGTTTTCATTCACACATCTTGAGGTCAGAGGTCAAAGGACCCCTTTGAAAATGGCCTTGCCAGTTTTTCCTCGCCAAAATGTAGCGTAATTTTGGAGTGTTATATAGCGTTCTTCCCGACAAGCTGGCATGACATGGTTGGTACCATCGATTCCTTAGGTTTTCTAGTTTTCGTCGGATTGTTAAGAGGTTAATAGTTTATCTAATAAATGATCGATACTTGACGTCCCTATATCGATACAATATTGCCACGCAAAATATTGCGATACTATGCTGTATCAATTTTTTTCCCCCACCCCTATAATCTTTCATTAGCTGTCCCCTGATCAAAATCTGTTAGACCAATTTGGTTTGCATTAAACAAAAAAGCCTGCCGCATTTCATTCCCTACTGTTCCAGGTTATCTCAGGTCACATATCAGCAGCTGTATCAGATTTTTGAGAAAGTTACAGCTGCTTGCAGTTTGTAGTCAGAGTGTGTTAAATAATCCTGGACCTAAAAATCACAAAAGCTCTTTTAGTCCAGATCCGTCCAGGGTTTTCTCTCAGCTTAGAGACCCGACCTGTCTATGCCCCACTAACACACCCAGCTGCCACTGCTTGAGAATGTAGCTCAGGCTGTAACCAGGTACATTTGGGACTTCATCTGTGCCTGCTTTTATCACCTGTCCTCTTGCTAGCACTCTCCCTGATCTATCCTCAAGCCTAATTGTGTCTGCATAGTGTCCTCTGTGGCTTTATATCTGTCCGTCGTCAGCCCTGTCCAATTTATCTCCACATTTCTTCAGTGTACGTTGTCAGCTGGACAAATCCCTCTGTCTCTAACCGAGGCAGTTGGAATGATCTCACTGTGAACAAGAATACACAGAAGAGAGATGGGCTTCTGCACTCGCAGACAGGGAGTTTGGCCTCTCTGGTACTTCAACAACCCCCTCCTGCAGTGTTAAAAATAACCAGCTCTTCATCTGACTGACCAGACAGACGGGGGCTTTGAGGGAGTATTATCTCTCTTCAGTTTGTTCAACAACCAGGCAGACAGAAAACACACACACACCGCAACAGATAAAGGGAGAGCAAGCACAACAGATAGAAAAAGAAAACACTGGCATGCAGATATTACATGATACATATTATTATTGATATTACATGCATTTATTTTAACCAACCACTGGGCCACAGTCTTGGCTATTTGGATTCTTGTTGGACATTTTGTGACATTCTGCACCTCAAACTTCTTGCTTTTATGCTTCACTTTGACCACGTTTTCCCACCAGATCAATGATAAAGCAAAAAATCTGATGTTATATATATAAAATGACAGCTGATCATACACTATGGCTGCTAGGGTTAAAGCTAAAACCAATCATCTGAAGAGTAAACAATAGTGTATTGATTTTGAGAACAGATATTTCTGTTTTAAATATGTCAGATTTTTACTCCCTTTTTAAACAGGATCTAGAAATTAGTTTGAAATTAAACTCCTCAAATTGGATAGGCCTGAATGTTTGCATTCTTCCTTTAAAATTACAAAATAGAAGGTTATGTTAGTATTTTCAATGTGTACAGAATACCACATCAATACCTACTATGAATAATGCAGAAAAAATAAATATGTAAACTACTTTTACACATTTATCCATGAATATCCCATTCAGTCAGGCAAGTCTTACATGAATATATGTATATTTTCTAGTTTACTATATGAGGCTAGTGTGACTGAGAGAAAAATGAACAAGTTATCTTATCTTAATGACATTTCATGCAAGTGACACGTGGGCTAATATGGCTGTTCAACTATGACGATTAGATAATAAGCTGTGCAAAATAATCAATCCCCTACCTTCCACAGGCATTGGTAACTGTTTATTATACCTCGGTGTTGTGATTAAATATTGGTCTAAACTTTTTAGTTTAATAATTTTAAGAAAATGAAAACACGATCGCAAAACTGATGACACCATAAATCTCCCACAGTAAGCTGCACCACTGTAAACAACATGGATCAATGTTTGTTTGTCATCTGATGACCTCTACTGGACAATGAGAGAATTGCAAACATCAGTGGTAGAAAATAGTATCTACGGCGCCAACTGTTGAAAAATACAATCCTTTATTCAACATATACAACATTTTATGTCTGTCTGTGAATCCCTCCCATAGTAATGGTGATGGTACATTATTGGCCTACAGAAATGTTAAAAAAAAAAAACTTTAAAAATGTGTCGTAAAAAAAGTATATAAAATGTGTCTCATTGTTGAATAATAGAAAATAATACCCCTTTTAAAATATATTTACAATAAACCCAATGGTGATACAAGACAACAGCTTCAATGCTGTTAGAATATGTACATCTACATAGCTCAATGTGCCTGTGTGCAGATAATAAATGCTCATTTTATATAAGTTAAATATGCTTACATAATAGGTAATGTGCTTTGGTATGAGCATGTTATTACATATTACATATTTCCTGTATTCATAGCAACAAAAAAAACCCCACCAAGCTAGCTGCGTTTCCTGTGGTCATTTTTGGGAAAACCCATTGTGCAATTTTACTGTTTTTCAGAGGAAGTCCAGCATGGCATGCTCCTCCTCTTCTCGACAAGATGATGAGTAATGGTGCTATGCCAGCTTTTCCTTTCCGTTTTGACGATGGGAGATTAAGACATTTATGAATACGACCCTGTGTGTGCAGAACAGCATATGAATTGTTCTGTGAAATTATTCTGCTTTGGAAATTACTTTTATTAGCTGGACATAAAAATATACTTTGATAATTTTTATGGCGAGGCCTTTTGGTTTGAGGCACCAGATAAAAATTAGGCTACGTAAAAAAAATAGCCTTGGGAGGCAGTCTAGACACTACTGCTCAAAGTCATATGGTTTTAATATAATGCAGTGACTGTGTGAGTCATTAGCTCAAAACATGCTAATGATATGCACCTCGTGCTGTGGGAATGTGGTGCGTAATCCCTTCTGGCGTTTTCAATCTTTTGTCCCCGTTTCATCCTGGCGCTCTGGTCTAGATGTCCCGCTTGAGTTTCTCAATGCTGAAGTCACTGTCTTGGTCCAGTTTAGAGAGCGTCTTCCTCACCCGCAGGGCAGTGAGGCGGGCTGGTGGGCTCTGGTACCAACACTCCTTCATGATCTTCACAATGGCTGTCAGGATCTGGACACACAGAGACAAATGTAAAATATCACCCAGCCATCCCAGTAGAATGAAACATGTGTGTCCTACACTGTATGTGCTCTACATTTACACCCATTTGTGAGTACATCATCAGGTGTGTACACCGTTCGTTGCTATACCAATGAAAAGTAATGCAATGCAATTCGTATATATTCCACAAAATCAAATCATATGTAATCCACTTGGGTGAATTGTGAAACACGAAGTATAAAGAGCGACAAACACCATGTAGGGAGGAGGTCGGCGTGGACGGGTGAGTCAAAGAAACACCAGACTTTCACCCAGGAGACCGCTGTTTGTACCACGTGTGAAACCAGAAGTCAACGTTGATTTATTTGTCAAGTTACGCCACTTCTGGAGTTACTTTAACCGAAACCACCATCTTTTCCTAAACCTAACTAAGTAGTTTTGTTGCCTAAACCTAAACTTGTTTCCTGTGAAAATGGATGATTATTTTGAAAAGACTGGAGCGAAAAATTGACACGTGCGTCACTTTTTGCTGAATATTCGTAGGAAAACGCACGAAAAATGAGGAGTAACTTTTCGTAAGATATCATACGAACCGAACTTGCATACCTGTTTATCTGGCATAACTTTGTAAATTTGAAAATATATTTGTGCTAAAGATATCTTATATTGAGATTTTTGCAACCTTGGAAAATATAATTGCACTTGTGTTTATGTATGTATGTATGTATGTATGTATGCATGTATGCTGTCTCTCTGTGTGTGTGTGTGTGTGTGTGTGTGTGTGTGTGTGTGTGTGTGTGTGTGTGTGTGTGTGTGTGATCAGATGACCTACAGGATGGGAATGGAGCCTGTTGTGCAGACTGGGCCTCTGCTGGTCCACACACACCACCTTCTTCATCTCCTCAAAGCTGGGATCTACGGGCACCAGGTCAAAGAAGGGAGGGCGGTACTCCTCCACGATCCCTAAAACAATCCAAAATAAAGAGTCAGTGTGCCGTTTCTTCTCCAGTTGAGCAGAAAAATAACTATCAAACAATCACAACAACAGTCTTGGCTGTGGGAGTCAGTGGGTGACTGTAATGTTAAATATTGTAACTCATTATCAACCTCATTAGTAGATAACCGTTATACCTCTAATTTACCTCCTCATACATTTCCAGAACATACTTTTCTCTTCATGCAAGGCCTGAAATAGCAAACTTGGAAATTGAGATATAGTCGGCAGTGGGAGTTTTGTAAATTATGTTTGACTAAACAAGAGAGCAGGGAAAGATATCAATTCCCTGGCGACTACACTGGGATGGAGATCTGCAAGGCCTGCTGAGTGTGTGGATGTGTGTGTGTGTGTGTGTGTGGGGGGGGATTCACGCACATAAAGTTATGAATGTCTATCCATCTGGACTAAGTATGTTTGCGTGCGTGCGTGGTCGTTTGAGCATGGATGTGTGCTTGCATCTACGAATTGTGTGAACGGGCATCTGGACTATGTACATGAGAGTGCTGACACCAGATAAGACTGTTTATAATTACTGCAGTGCTAATCATGAGAGAGGATAGTAGAGACAGACACAGACTAGGAAAACACTGGAGTGCTGAGAGACACGGGACTGACTGCTTCTTATGTATACAGAGCCAGACGGATATAACAGAGAAAACACATTTCCAACAAGATGTGCCTGAACCTTTAAAAGATACATTGATGACAAAAAAGCTTGCTTTATGCAAATGTATGTATTAATTATTAGAAATCAATTTACAACACAAAACAATGACAAATATTGTCCAGAAACCCTCACAGGTACTGCATTTAGCATTAAAAAATATGCTCAAATCATAACATGGCAAACTCAAGCCCAACAGGCAACAACAGCTGTCAGTGTGCTGACTTGACTATGACTTGCCCCAAACTGCATGTGATTATCATAAAGTCGGCATGTCTGTAAAGGGGAGACTCGTTTGTAACCATAGAACCAATTTTCATTAACATATCTTGAGGTCAGAGGTCAAGGGAACCCTTTGAAAATGGCCATGACAGTTTTTTGTTTTTTTTGGCCAAAATTTAGCTTAAGTTTGGAGAGTTATTTAGCCTCCTTCACGACAAGCTAGTATGACACGGTTGGTACTAATGGATTCCTTAGTTTTTCTAGTTAAGCTGTAAAACTGAGCCCACTACAACCTCCGAAATATCAATTGTGCTAATGCCTAAAAGAAAATAGCGGGTGTTAAAACGAATTTGCGTTAATGCATTATTATCGCGTTAACTTTGACAGTCCTACTTCTTACCATTGACAATGGTCCTACGGGTAATTTCCCAGAAGACCAGGCCCAGGGCCCAGATGTCAGTTTGCTTGTAGGACTCAAAGACGTCCATACGAATAGTCTCATCCAGCACTTCGGGGGCCATGTAGCGTTTGGTCCCCACGCGAGGGTTGTTGCCCACATCAAGGTAGTCATGAGACTGAGAGTGTATCACAGCCAAACCTGACGAGAGAGCAGGCGCAGAGATCGGATGCAACCTTTTAATTTACAGTGAAATATAGAACTATCAAAATCAGCACGAAACAGCCGTTTTGTCTCAACACATTAATCATAACCCTCAGCAGAATTTGGACACAGATACACGTAACCCTCACCTAGGTCAGCGATGCAGCACTGTCCGTTCCGCTTTACCAGAATGTTTCGGCTCTTCAGGTCTCGGTGGGCGATAGCCGGCTTTTCCTGGGAGCTGACGATCTCAGTGTGAAGGTGCACCAGGCCACAGGCCACAGACAGGCACATCCTCAGGCCGCTCTCAGGCTCCAGGCTGCTGTACTGCAGGAAGTCGTAGAGCGAACCCAGCTCATGAAAGTGGGTGACGAGCCACAGCTGGGTGCTGGAATTCTTGGACGTCATGTCAGAGGCTATGAAACCTAAAGCCAGAATAGGAGATCGCTATTTCAACGTCTGTCTTTTGGCTGATGCTTTTAAAATGACACTGACTCAGAAAACCTATCACAAGTAAAAAATTCTTTGGGACTTTAATCTGCTGCCGTACCCAGTATGTTGTCGTGTCGCAGCTGTACAGTATTGTAGATCTCCGTCTCTCTGAACCAGGACTGCTCGTCCCTGGAGGAAAAGATCTTGACAGCAACACTCTCCCCCATCCAAGTTCCCCTCCACACCTCCCCATACCTGCCTTTACCTGGAAGCAGAGTGACACAATTACACGACTGCAAGGCAATAAACAAAACATGTCAAAGAAGGGCAGCGGTGGTGAGGAAGGAGACTGACCGACACACTGGGCAAGTGAGATTTGTCTGGCCATAGTCCTTTGGACCAGATAGGGCAGCCCCGTCCCGCTGCCTGATGTACAAAACTCATCAAAGATATCCTGAAACGCAGAAAGAAATGTGAGAACTCCAAAACTTCTTTTGATGGTATCGTGTCAAACATCAAATGTCTCTTACGCCGTATGTGGGGTCATCTCCATTAGGGACCTTGAGCATGGTGACATCATGGTCTTCAACATTTCTCAGTCTGCCATGTGCACGTCGGAAGCGCAGGAACAGCACCAGGCCACACATGCTGGCAGTCGTTATCAACAGCAGCAAAGACAACGTGATCCACAGCTCCGGACGATTGTGCACTGGGGGCGTTGTTGTCGACACTCCATCTGGATACACATGTCCCGTTTCAGTACATTGAGGAGGAGAGGTTAGGAATTATTTTTGATTAAAGGTAAACACGCAAGTAACATGACATTCAGTGCATCATCAGTCCAAAAAAAAGGAAAGGCCACACAGTATCAATTTGCTCTAACTGACCACAAGGGGGAACCAGTTACTATCTAGAGGGAAGCTTTGAATCCCATCAGTACAAAGCAAAGCAGGATGTGCACTGAACTGTGTGGCACTAAACTAGGAGGCTCAGTTCCACAGTGGTCAGATTCATGGATGTGATGTTAAAATATTGCAAAGCAAAGACTTTTGGTACTGACTAATGTTTGGAGGTGGTGTGGCGAGGGCGTTGCACTGATTGTCTTTGCAGCAGAGGATAAAGAAGCCCTTGAAGGAGGTGGAGCACTGCTCTTTGATGTTATTTGTGAAGCAGCCCCTCTCCTCAGTGCCTTGCACCAAGGAGTAGAAGCAGACGTTTCCTCTGCAAGTTCCATTCATGCAGGTGCCTTTTTTGTTCTCGCATGTACACAGCACCTTCCCATCGTCTTGGGAATCTGAAGCACAAGAAAGTACGCACACAGACAATGTTGACAGAAAGGCAAGTCTTACAAGTCAATAGTAAATTGAGAAACTGGCGACCACAGATGATTGATCTGGGAAATGTATAAGAAAAGCAAGGCCTAACACACATTACACAAATCATTATTTAAAGATTAGTAGTAAAGTGATAAACTATACTAGTAAAGAGACCTTGGCTTCCTCAAGGGTGGCGATAGAAAGAAATATGTTAATAATGATTTTGTGGCAGCCACAAGACATCAAATAGATGACTAAGGCTGTGTGGTTAGGTGTTTTTAGATACAATAGCACAGGGGCAGGCAACCTTAGGCACGGGTGCTACCATTGGCACGCGGCCCCTTAACCAAGAGCACACTAGCAATAAGTGTGCAAGAGAGTTTTTTTGGAAATGTTAAAGTGCCCTCTCATCCACATGCCAACCAATACCACTTTGGCTCTTTCACAGCAGTTGGCATTTGTGCTGCCTGTTATTTACGGTAGTTTGAATTTTTCCCCACTCGTGTTCTGCAAAGACCCGCCCTATCCTGCCTCTGATTGGCTAGTAGTAATTTATTAAGGTTATTGCTCATGAACAAGATTGATGGAAGGTGGGTAGGGTCAATGATTTCAACTCAGATGTGGATGCTTTCATAAGGATGGCAGCCTTCTTGTATAGTGCTCTCATGTACAATTACAACGTCCTGATTATGGGAGAAAAAGATTTTTTTAAAATGTTGCTATGCACTTTGCCTATTTGGATCCGTTGGAGATTAAAATTTTGATGTGATGTCATAATTAAACTTAATGTTAACCGTGATGTTGATATGGCACACTGATTAACAAGAAAATAAAAAAATGGCACTTCATATCAAAAAGGTTGCCGACCCCTGCAATAGAACAATAGAAGGTTAAAAGTTTGAATGACTAAATGAAGAGGTGTGATGTTCATGGTGATTATGGTACTTTAATACTACTACTACTACTTTGGTACTGTACATTTCTGTCTCAAACAATGCTCTGCAGAAAGGACATTTAGCCATAAAAATTAGTGGAAAAGCAAGAACCACTCCATCACAAATTTTAAAAACAGACTGTTCAAAATGGTTAAAGCCACATTGCACAATTTTTGACCACTAGGAGGCAGAAAGACTCAAAGCTCTCTGACCACCTGACAAATGTAAGCCGAATATTCCTGAGCCTTTTAGCTGAGGTTTGGTCCACCATTACCTGAGTTGAAATATGACTGTCTTCACCAGCCACTTATTTACTTTACCTCTGCATTTCATGCAGGGAAGGTAGTGTGCACTCTGCCTGTCTGAGCTTGTTTGCTGGAAACAGCTTCCTATTGTTTTACACTGGAGGACTGGTGAGAACCGTGAGACTGAACCATACAGTCTATGTTTTGGTTCTCCAGCTCGCACAAAGAACTAAAAGCTGCATATCGCAGTGGGTTCTGCCATGCTAGTGACCTTCGTATTAGAGTCACGTGATTCATTTATCAAAAGTTTCCTTTAATGGAGCTTTAATTGAATGGAACTGGGGATGCACCAATCTGACTTTTTCAGTCCCGATACAGATACCGATGCCCGGGCTTTGGGTATCGGCCGATACCGAGTCGGCTACCGATCCGATACCAGTGTTTAATTAATAACATGTATGCCTTTCTGTGTGGAAGTGACTGGGATCATTTTTTTTATGTGTAAGGAAACATCAGGCTCGACTTAAACATTGCTTTTCTTACTAAAACAAATAAATACATACATTTATTAAATTTATATCTATTATTAAAATAATAAATCGTACACCAGCAACTAGGTAAAAAAAAAATCTTAAAAATTAACAGGAATTACAATTCAGGTGTAAACCCTTTTAATGCAGCAACAAATTGGTCAAAACTTAAACAGGTATTAAAAGTCCAGTATATAGTATATAAACAGAATTGAATAGATTGGCCCCATTGTCACAGATATCCGATCCGGTATCGGTGCATCCCTAAATGGAACAAAGTGAATGCTCTTTACAACACTGAATATCTTCTACATGTGACCATTAACTCACCTGCGTGGACAGCAGAGATCCACAGAAACGCCCCAACTAGCACCACTGTGAGCAGAGCAGAGCTTCCCATCTCTGTGAAACGGGAACAAAACAATTAACAACAGTTAATATAATCAAATGATGATAATATAATTAGTGTTGTCTCTTTATTAGGAGCTGTCATAATGAGAAACCAGAGATTTAATTTGGGGCATCATGGAAAAACAAGGCCCTGACATTTCAACTGGAAATTACAGACTGTAACATAATCATGTGTCTATGAGGAGTCGAGCAGTGGTTACCAAAGCCCCGGACTCTTTGGCAGAGGAAGCTATGAGGTCAAAAACAACAGTCCGAGGGCCCAGCCTGTCTGCCTGTGTTGTAATTGCATTGGGTGGGAAAAGGGGGCTTAGGGGAAGGAGGCTGTAACAGCCCTCCAGAGTTTGTTTGTATGTGTGTGCCGAGACTGCGTGTGGCGCTGTGCTGCCCAGGCACCAGGCCTGTCGACTCCTCGACTACCCTGCTCACAGAGTAAATATTGATGGCTACGCTTCCTGCCATTGAGTGGCCCCACCCGGCTGGCCGGCGAGACTCAGGTCTGCTCATTGTTTAGGGCTGCGCTGTTGAGGGTCACGCAAGCAGGAGGGCCGTCATGCAGCCTCTCTCACTGAAGCACACTGTAGTCTGTAACTTGACACCCAGGTGAGCTCAGACATGCTACATTTAATTTAAAATATGAGTAAAAAGTGACAAAATATAGTTAAAACACTGTATGAATATCCACTGTAACCTGTAACTGTAATCCTACGTTGTTTATTTTGCTACATACACTGTGCTAAATATAAATATCTTGCGTTTTTATGTTCTGTGCATTTAGACTCCATTCTTTGCGATTTCATTTCAATCACTTTTTGCTATCTCGCTGTCTCTTTTGTTTGTTTGTCACCAAGGAATTATAAAAAAACATAAAAATGGTGATTTATTCACCATGCTTTTAACTTTCTGTCTTAAAAAAAACCCACACAATAACAGTACATAAACCCTGAGGTCTTTCTTTGCCATTGTGTAGCAGCAGTATTCCTATCACCTAAAAAGCAAGTCTTTTGGAAATGCTGTTGTTTGAGAGGCGTTGAGAGTTGGGAGCAGTTTAGCTGGCTAATGTGGCAACTAAGGCACCATTTGCTCAGACTCTGGATTTACCAGGGCCTGCTGGCAGCTTCTTTTGCTTGCAATCTGCATTACATGCAACACCTGAGGTCTGTCCTGTAACCCCTGAGGTGGGTGAGGCTTATATTAAAAATCTCAAATGTGTGCAATAAATTGGATGGACTGAGATAGGCACCAATTGGGCTGTGTGCATTCAGAGACAGTTGCCTTAGAGGCTGACTGAAGTCCAAAAAAAATACAAGATGGTTCCCAACGGCTGCCACCTCCCACCTCTTTTGAGTCTTTTTCCTGTCATTGCCCAGAGAACAATGCAGGATAACACGTGGTTAACGAACCATATTCCAAAGAAAACCACAGATTACATTAAGTACCTGTAATACATTTTTCCTACCCTGAAGGCAGACATTTGTGTTGTGAAAAAAATCTACTAAGATGCCCAACACTAGCTTGAGATAAGTAATACATCACAAAACTAATCGGACTGAGGGACTGTTCTGAAAACTCTTGAGGTCGAGGAAAGGTCGGTGAAACTCATTCATCCCTCTCTGTATGCGTTAGGGTTGTAATGTGTCATTCATTGGATTAGTTATAAGTAACGCCAATGTAACTGCATTACTCTGGTAAAATCTATCAATTGAATGAAATTATATTAAAAAAAAAAGACATTTCATTTTGTTTTGCTGTACTGTTATATATGCCACTTTGGTTGTGCGTAGCTTAAATCTACTGTAGCTATTCAACAAGTTCTCATCCCAACTCGTCACATACTGCCGCTTTGTCACGCCGCTTGGCGTTACTTTAGATTTAGGCAACAAAACCGCTTAGTTAGGTTTAGGGAAAAACTACATGGTTGAGCTTAAAACTACTACGTTTCTAAAGTGAAAATGCAACTTAACATTGTGAACACGGGACACGAACGAACAGCCGATTGTAACGTGAAAGTGAAACTTAACGCACGGGACACGAACAGTGGTCTCCTGGATGAGAGCCTTGTGTTTACTGGACCCATCCACTTCCAATTCCCGCCCGCCCTGTCTGTCTTTTCGCTCTTTAAACCACGTCACCACGGCACTTTCTGAGCGTTTACTGTTGCCATGGATGGGTTTACATTGTAGTTAATGGAAAGCCCGGTGCGTCTCATACCGGCGCTAAAGGGTGCCTTGTGCGGCGGTATCACATGCCGAAGGGCGAGACAAAGCATCAGTGTTCGACGCCCTGGGAATGAGAACGGGCTGAGCTATTAGTTACCGAATCAAAACCTCCTTTACAAATCTAATCCAAAAAAGAAAGTACTGAGTTGTGAACTGAACTGAATCACTGTTAGGCCAATGATTTACATCTCTAGTATGCTTAAGAAAAAAAAAAAAGAAAGTCACACCAGTTAGTCAACTTAAAGATTCAGTCAGGTACAGAGTCCTGGTTGGCCATACTTAATAAATTCAGACTCAACCAGGTGGTTCTTCAGTATGCTTATTAAACAAACTGATCACTGTCCCAAATTTCATAAAAAAAAATGTTAATATAATCCTGCTTTGGCTAGTCGGCGGCAGGCTGTTTAAATTAAAATGGAAGGATATTTTCCAAAATAGTTAATATATTTTCAAGATTAGCCATTGCTTGCTGCAAGTCTAAATCACTGCATGTTTTATCATCAAATATTAGAGAAGCCCTACCTCACGTCTCCCACAGCAAATAACCCTTGAACTGCACACATCTGGCGGTGGAACTTGCACGTGTCAGCACAATACTACGGATATCCTCCTTTAGTTTTGATGCATCTGGCTAGATATATTTAAGCACAAACTACAGGAAGCCATCACAGTACCTTAGTCATTTGTGTGTCAAATGTCACTGAAGCCAAACCAGAAGAGTGAAGGTGTTTAGCAAACTAGCATACTGATCTGAAACTCTTGGTGTCTGCTTTTGTTAAATTGCAATAATGTTTTACATGTTATCTTTAGTTAGCTGGATGTCTTGAAAATGAGAACACATTCTGACTGGAGTTTCCCCTTGCTTATCAAAGTGTCAAATCAAATGTGAAACCTGCTAGATTAGATTTCCATTTCACATGAGAAATCTGATAAAAAAATGTCTGACAAACTATCTTTAGACTTCCCTCCTATGTGGGTTAGCAGTGAGGCTCCAGCTCAACAGATGAGAACCCGCTGCACTCTGCTCTGACTTGCTAAAACCACAAGCCATATTTTACCAAACAGAAAAAAAGAGCACTTCCTGTGAATGAACTTATTCCCAGGGGAGGAGCATGACTGTGTCTTATTACCTCCGCCAAGGCCGAAGGCCTAGGAAGGAGGTTATGTTTTCACCGGCGTTGCTTTGTTGGTTTGTCCGTTTGCAGGATTACTCCAAAAGTCCGCGATGGATTTTAATGAAAATTTCTGGAGGGGTGAGGTGTGGTTTCTCTAGCTATCATTTTTATCATCCTGACCGGAGATAGCAGTAATCACGTCCTCCATCGTAGGAAGCCTGACTTTAGACTCCAGCACACTTCCTCTCTCCTGTTTGTCTCCATTCTGTCCAACGCTACACCCTTGTGACCCAAGGGGAAAAGATCCATTGTCATCTCTTCCTCTCATCTACAGAGCTTTAACTCGGGGAAGCAGATCTCTCATTCCATCTGGATGACTGTGTGGTTATAGTGGTGGATGGTGGGGGCATGGCATAGCACAACACATAACAGCCCCTCCACTGGGCCTCATCATACCAAAAAAACCCAGAACTCTGTCTCTAGAAAGTAACTTTAAGCACTTTAAAAGCTTCAATTATGTGGTTATGGCAAGAAGACATCACATTCAGTTGTTTTTTAATGACATAGCCACACATTTAAAACGCGTGTGTTCTGTGTGTTTTAAATGGTCTTGCAACTGTCTGCTAGTTACAGCGACAGACTGATTGTATCTTCATTTCACAGACAAAGCTAGGCTTGGCAGGCTTTATGGCTCAGTTGCTGTCTGCATGCTCTCACATGCATACCTATGATGAATGCATGTCTGGGGGAGAAAATGACGACTATACCTCAGACATTGGGCACACACTGGTCTTTGATTCCAAAAGCAGAAGAAAAAGTGACAAATACATGTAGATGTGGGTATGAAAATGAGTGACACACAACTGATGGCATGTGGTGAGGCCAGTGGTGTAGGAATATTCAGATCCTTATCTTAAGCAAAGTAAAAGTAGAGTCACACATTCAAAATCTTACTTCAGTGTGTAGCATTTTGGGGGCTCTATTAGCAGATATGGATATAACATTCAAAATGTCTTCATTAGTGTATAATCATCTGAGAAAACGAATTGTGTTTTCGTTAGCTTAGAGTGAGCCCTTCATATCTACATAGGGAGCAGGTCCTTTTCACGGTGTCCGCCATGTTTCTACAGTAGCCCAGAATGGACAAACCAAACACTGGTTCTAGAGAGAGCCTTTCACGTTTTTTATGTTACCTGAAGGCCACCGTTTGTGAAAGTGCGGTAACGTGAGCCGCAGAGTTCAAAACCGTGCTACCGCCAGCCGCCATCCGACTTCCTTTGCTCCTAAAGTAGTGCTATTATGGTAAGGATGGCCTCTGCGCGTGGCGAATGGCGTTACCACGGTTTTGCACTTGGTGGCTCACGTTACTGCAGTCTTGAAAAGGGAGGAGTGAGCGGAGGGGTATTCCGTTGGTTGCAATCTGCAACCACACCACTAGATGCCACTAAAACCCACACACTGTACCTTTAAGTAAAAAAACACAGAAAATGTGCTTGTGGTAGCAAAAGTACTCATTATGCAGCAGAATGACCCCTGTCAGTGTTATTTTATATTATAATGTATTACATAATTTGATCATAATTACTTATGCATTAATATTTCAGCAGCAGTTTAAATATGTAACTGTTTGAAGGGGAGCTTCAATGGTTGTTTATCATATTAATCAGATGGTAATATGTTTTAGTCTGTTTAATTTCTTAAAGTACAGAGTCATCGATATTTGATCATTTAAAAAATATGCTTTAATTATGTGAGCCAATAGTCTTTTATTTTACATTAACACAAATCATAAACTTAAAAGTGTGATGTATGTGATATATGGGCATTTTACAGTTAATAAATATACTTGTAAGTGCTCTCTGCTGGACAAACTGTAATGGTGACACTGCTTTTTACCTCAAACAATAGAGTCTACCGGTATTTGACATCTCTGTAACGTTACTGCAATATCTCTTTGCATGTTGGCCGAGATACAATATTTGCAATAAGCTTATATTGGCCTATTTTTTGGCTATATCGGTCTAGCTGTAGGCTACTTGCAACTATAGTTAGCTAAGATAAAGGCAACGGATTAAAAAGTAGGCTAGCTGCTTCAATATTTGCTTCTGAAATTTAATTTTAGTGGACCAGAAGTTAGCAGTATCGAGTGGAAATACTCCTAAAAATACCTCAACATTGTACAGTAGCACATACTTGAGTATAGGCTAAATGTAGGCTACTTTAAAGTACTTTCCACCATTGGTATATTGAATATAAAATTCAATAAATCTATTTTGGCCCTTATGGCTACCCTTATCGTATTAATGAGAAAACAACATCAGACACAGGAGATGGGTTTAAGAAAATCATTCACTGCCGTTAATTTGTGTTTTGGCCAGGTAGGCCACTTCTTCTTGACACCTGTTGGTTCACATCTGGAAACACGTGGAGTGATGTTTGGTCGTTGTCAAAGGTGATTTAGTTTAGTGTTAGCTAGAATTTACATCTTACAGCTTGTTAGGAATCACAGCACAGCATGAAACACCCACAGAAAGAGAAAAAATAATGCTTTTATCAGCTTACCTGTTTTCTACTCGCCTTTTAACGTGACAGACCCAAACGCCGCACGTCTCCCATAGCAAAGTTAGCGTGAAGTGTACCTCCAAAGTATTTCAAGTCAAAAGCAGAAGACACGCAAGAGTGTAAAGTGAATCGTTTTACTTTTCGTGTAAACGGCTCAATTGCAGATGTTCACATCCTTCCTGCTTCGGTGACGACCGACCCGTCGTTTCTGGGGAAAGTTTGTCCGCAGTTTTTCCCTCTAGTTTGCTCCAAAAATGAAAACAGTCCACTCGTTTAACAACAAGTGATACGTCTACAGTGAAACAATAAAAAAAAGTAGCTGGCAGCTGTATCCTGGCAGGGTTAGGGTTACCAAACAGCGGGCTGAAGGCAGCTATCTCATCTCGGTCCAAAATCTGCGCTGATAAACCGACAACACCGTCGTCGGTTTGCAACCAGAGACTCTCTTTCCGCTTTGAGAACCTCACAAGTGAAGGCTCTCTGTAAGTCCTCTCCCATTAAGTATGAAAGTTTTTTGTTGTTGTTGTCTATAGTCCTGATCTAAAGGGCAAGATTACAGATGTTTAAATAGTATACAGCTTTGTCCCACCCCTTATTGTCCCCGCACAGGGTCTGCTCTGCCTGGAATGTGTTCTCATAGCGGTTTTCCTGTTTCTTGCTAAACCTCTCATTTTCCTCTTTCCCCTGTGGACTGCTGTCTGCATTGCACTGACAGGAATGTGCCTTCAAAGACCCCACCATATAATAACAATCCTGAGTTTAGAATCAAGAAACTACTTAGTATCTCACTCACTTTGCACCTTAATCCCATATTTTTTTACAAGTTCAGGAGCCAGTAGAGGCTTTATCCTGTAGTGTAGCAGCAGTGATGAACTTAAAGAGAACCATTTTTATTTTTTCATAAATTATTTGCTTGGAATAATAATTTGTGTCTGAAGGACAATTACCTTGTTAAAACTTAGTGTATAGCCTGTTCCTCCTATTGAAAAGTCCAGAATGTATGATTATGCAAATTTGCAATTGCCGGAAAACGGAAACAACTTGTGAACACAACATTGACATATCAGATACTTTTAAGTTGATATGGTGAACAGTTGCTTATTTACACATCCAACAGTTATGAAGCAACATAGAGTGCAGCAGGGATGACATATTTTTGTCAAGCCCCCAGGAAGAGCGCCGGTCGTCGATCCCAATTTTCGTAGTGGCCAAACGGCGGTACTACAACTTCTGTGTCCGTCACGTGATGCCATTGGTCCCAAAAAGACTTTTCCCATAGACTTACATTGGGAACGAGACGTCTGTAACTCAGCGTATAATTTGTATAAGTTGAATCAACTTCTCAGTATGAACACTTGAATAGCCCTTATTTAAATCATTAGGTCCTAAAAGTTGTAAAATGCACTAATAGCCGAATCCAGACTTATTTCCCTTCCTCGTTCATGTGAATGAGACCCAGACCGCGGCCGGAGCGAGGGCTGGGAGGCGGAGTTAGCAAGCCAGCGTGGCGGAGTTAGCAAGACAGCGTGACTTTGTGACCCCGTGACAGAGCGGACGCTACTGCGACTGTTCCGTGGGCCAAATGGATGCAGAAGATTGCCGGAAGTTCTGCGTACTTTTCCAGTTGGAAGTCGAACCATTTTGGCATCATGCGCCACTGAGCAACTTTCATAGGAATGAACGGGGCCCCGCCTCCAACGCTGTATCCAGTTCTCTTAATACATCCATGTTATGAAGCAACAGAGTGCTGCAGGGATGATGTATTTTTGTAGGCCAACCCGGAAGTTAGCATCACACTGGTTCCCTCTACAGAAAGCAAATGGGGTTTTTCCATTAGGTTTTGGATTATTGCAGAAAATAAGTTCTGTAGCGAACAAACGTTTATGATACTTACATGTTTTGTTCAGTAAAATAAGCACAGAGAAACTTTCCACCTTCAAGCAGATGAATGTGAAAACAGCCTTAGTGTCAAACTCTGCACGTGCATCATTCTGCAGAGTCAAGGTAAAACATCCATGTGAAGTAACAATAAGCAAAACACATTTCTGAGTGGCGTGGGACTTTAAGATTCAATGTTCTCTTAAGAAACTACTTATCCCTGCTAATCTGTGTGTCTAATGTATATGGTGAGTCTTGTAAAGCTTACATATCCCCTCAAATTGAGGATAACACAATGGTGCTCAAGTGCCTGTCTGTTACTGCAGTTGTGGCAGTCAAAGTGTCTCTTAATGGTAAATACATTTGTCTCTTGGATGCCAGACAGACTCGGCTGTGTGAAAACACTTCATTGAGCAGAGCCTGAGAGAGATGTCTTCATGTCTCTAATATAAATCCCCCCCTTGTTCTCAGGCTCTGTAATCTATCCGTTTTTGGCTTACGGCTGAAGAAAACAGCTGGAAGCTCTCACAAATCAGCTGTCATGTAGACATAAGAGCAAATTGTTGTGCTTTTTTTTTTAAACAGCACTTATTTTTCTTTTCTACTAATCTCAATGATTCAAAGAGCCACACTGTCTTATTCCCTTAAGGGGTTTCTAAAAAGCCTCTATTTGTTGTATAATCTACTAGAAGAGGAAATGTGATATTGCTTCAACAGATACCGTGAGTTTTTCATGAGCTAATTCTTGATAAAGAGTAGACTTGTTTTGCTCCCACTTAAATACTAGCGAATAGTCAATTTTTTTTAGTTGTGGACAACGTGAGACACAGCACATAAAGTCAAATTGCAATGTCCACTTTAGTCATATTCATGCTTCACAGTGTGATACCTCATTTTCAGAGGTCAAAATCTGTACAATCTGGTCCAGCCTCTGTGTTACAACTGTATGAGGATAAGTGTTTACAGTCTGAGTCTCAATTGACATGGTTAAAGTCTAATGCGTTTCGTCATTGAAGTCTAGAGAAGTATTTAATTTAGAGTTGACCTCAAGTCACCAAGTTCCCCCCCCTGTGAAGAGGAAGTGAGCCAGAATACTGAAAATATAATGTGACAGTGTTTAGATATGTGCTAGCTTTATGTTGACATGTCAAACTTTATATCTTCACGTGAAATTGAACTGTTTTCATAGAAATTATTCCATGACATATTTTTAACACATCAAAGTAGCCATTTTGATTTTACGTTGTTGTGTAATGATGCTGCACATTGGATTAAAAGATTACAGACCAGGGTTCAAAAAGCCATCCCATGCCACTCCGGAGAGCGCATTATAGGCTTGCTTAAGAAGCTCAAAGTAACTTCATTGAGAGACAGTTACCAAGGGTACGTGCCAGACAAGAGACTCATCCGTCATGTGCAGGCCCGTTAAGGAAATGTTAAATTTCTGGTGTGTAAATACAATATATTCATGTCATGAAATAGGAAAATGTTTCAGGGAGTTTTAACTACTATTGTACTAACTGTAAAATCTGTTTCAGTTACAAATGTGTATTCTTATGTCCTGTAACCACACTAATATACGGTATCGTGGTTCTTTCAGATCACCAAATCAGAAAAGTGCCGTGAAGACACACAAATTCACTTGAAAATGTCAGTAAATTTATTCCAAGCTTTCATACAAACACACATTTTCATTGGTCACACACTTTATTAAGTTGTAGAAGACCTGAGGTTTTTTGTGTCTTTTGCTTCCCCTTAAAAATAAATAAAAAAAAAAAAATTAAAATAATTAACTCCATCAAATGATTTTCTAAATACATTATTTTTTAAATAACACATTTAAATATATTTTGTTGCAATTAGAATAGGTATTGCAGTTATAGCTTTATGGGTTATTATTTATGATTATACACAGAATATTTTATTTTGAGCCGTATTTTTTATTTGAGCTGTACCCCAAAAATATTTTTTTTGCCCTGACAGAACGTATAATGTCCAACGTATTATTAACAATTTCCTGAGTAACATTATGTACAAATAGTTTCTTTGCTGTGCATTGGTAACTCGGCACATGTGAGGTTTACTATTGGGGTCTAAAAAAAAATATTGCAAACAGCAATTCTGGTGTCCAATTAAAAGCCCATCAAACATGGTGCATTAAGCACCGGCAGCCTGAGGACTTGAATACTAGTAAGCAGTTTTTCTCTTGATCAGACTTTACTGCTGACATTATTCACATGCCACAGCCAAACAGTTTGGAGTATTAAAAGTCTGTCAAAAAGACATAATAATGGCATCCGGTATATGCTACATGTTGCATACAGTGAAGATTGGATAACCTTTGAAAATAATAGTGTTTGATAAAACTCAAAATGGTGACTGATATCATTTATAAAATGCTGTAAAATGGACTTCAACTTGCCCTGGTAGTCGTGTTTGAGGGATTGTAGGAAACACACATATATTGAGATTTTGTCTGCTGACTGAGCAGTTTTGATCTCAATCGGACAACGTATCACATAACTACGATTCACTTCCTGTTATGGAAACTTTGCCAACAGCATTACTCCCGTTGCAGAGTGGAAACAAAACCAAAGCTTATGAATATTGCAATAGTTGGGTGCTGACGCATCTTCATCGCTTGGTCTTGTGAAAAGCAGCCACTTTTTCTCTGAGCATGTGGCGTAGAGGAGCAAAGCACATAGTTTGAAGATGTTTTGGCTCTTTTTCCTCGGTTTAACGTTGCATCGCATCTTTTTGGTTAACTATAACATACATTTTTTTTTGCTGAAGGCCATTGCTCACATGTACTGTATATACAGTATTTGCTATTGCTTTGGTTGTCTTGCAGTTAAATACCATGATCGCTTGAAGATCATTCACAATAAACAGATTAGGAAAATCCTCACGAATGTACAGTGTTCGTGAAATGAAATAATGTCATTGCAGGTGTTTGCGGTCGGTATAATTTCGCTATCCCCATGAGACTTAATCTACCAATCCAAGAGGTAGGAGTCAGCCATGCTAAGACATGTCACGGTATATATCCAAAACCAAACATTTGGCTAACAATTTTCAGTTTTCAAAAGATGCTGAATAATCCATCACATCTAGCAAATTCAAGCCACTCCAGTTTTCTCAAGTTCATCCCAAGCAAAAGTTCAAATCAATCAATGTGTTTTGTCAATTGCTCGCTTCCAAACTTGTTTTGCAATCCCTTAGTCTTCTGTTGAAACGGGCCTCACTGTAATCACATGCACATCCCTCATGCATGACTTTATCACAGTGAAATTTTCTGAGGAAAATAGAATAATGCCTCATTTTTTGCTTGATGAACGCTTGGACCCCTTCTGTTTCTTCTCTTGGTCCTTTTCCTTTTCCTGCTGCTGCTTCTTCTCTCTCTTTTTCTCCTCCTTGGCCTCCTTATACTTCCAGATGGGAGGCTCCAGGTAGCCCTTCTGCCTTTTCTTCTTTTTCTCTTTCTTTGGAGTGGGCTCCCCGGATTTTGTTACTTCGATCTTGGGAATACAGCCCGAGGGGAAGATGCTGTTTCTGCGTGCCATGCTGTTGGGAAGGAGGCTTCTCATGCCGCCCGACAGCGTGCTTTCCCTGCGCCCTGAGTCCTGGCAGCAGGAGGTCAGAGATACGGAGGCGGCTGACGCAGCGGTCGGAGAAGTTGAGATGGTGATGGATTCTTTACTGTGGGACACTGTGCTCTCCTCCAACTCCTTAATGCTGTGCTTTTCAAGCAGTTCAGGGACGGCAAAGCGTCGCTTGCCAATCTCTGGGGGGCTGGTGGGACAGAGTGGACGGCAACCAGTGGCTATCAGGGGACTGTGGATGCCTGTGGTCATCCGCACCATATGGTCCATGGCCCCATCGTCTTGGGGGTCTTGAGGGAAACTGAAAGAAAGGCTGTCTTTTAAGCGCTGCCTCATCCTCTGACTGGCTGTTTTTGTGGTGGTGGCCTTTGCTACCATTTGCTTCAGCTCAGGCCACTCAGGAATGTAGCTTTCACAGAACTGCTCAGCGACAGAATGAGCCTGCAGGCGGCGTAGTCTGGTAAGAGTCCCAAACCCTCCTGTCCTAAGGATCCAATCCTTTAGACTTTTCCCTTGGAACAGGTCCATTGCATTCATATCTGCACCTGGGGGAGACAATAGCAGAAAACAGTAAAAACAAGGACTCAAGTTAATAATCATTGGATGCTGAGGGACGTGAGGAAATCAATTGCTCCTTCAGTAAAATGACCCCACCATGTGGTCACTTTTAGAGCACAATTCATGGAGTACATTTATAGCGTAACACTTCCAGAAGTAAATCAGGCCATATCACAGCATGGTGAAATAGGATATAGATTGCAATTAGGTGAAAACAATGTACTAAAGTCAGGCCAGAGTTCTGCAGACTTGCTCAAAAGCTATCTGGATGTAATAATTCAGTTTAACCCATTATTGGAGGAGGATGTGTCTATTTTAAAGGCTATGACAATTAATGAATAAACCAAGAACACCAGACATATATTTCTATTTCACACATGGCTCAATTTTGCCTGTGAAGTTTTCCATCTCTGACATAATTGAACTTTGAATAGAACATGGTTCGAATTTATATAATGCTATCCTAAATGTGTCCCTGTGCAGTTTATACAGGACTAATCCCTGCAGCCTAGAGAAAGACCAGATTAGTTCACAGATCAGACGTCCTGGTTTACCTTATATCACATGTGTATAACATTTATAGTTTTCCAGGGCAAGTTCATGAATTGTACACAAAAGTTGTCATCCTTGTATCCTAACTGTGCATTTTGTTTTCTCCTAAACCATTAGATATGTACTATGGGTGAGGGTCTGCACCAATGTAAGAATCTGAGCTGACTGCCTCTGAGTAAAGCTATTGTCCATATGCAGTGTTTCCCGCAAGATTTTGTGAGACTGTGGTGGGTGGACCTCGAACCCTCTAGGTAGACCGCCCCCCTTGGTGCCCTCATGTTTGAAAAAAAACAAAAAAATGCCACAAAAGTGCCCTCTTGGGTGCCTCTGTGGTAGATAAAACATTATGTAGGGCCCTCTAGGGTTTCCATTCCAGTGTAGAAATGTGATGAAGTAGTCTCTAGGCTGGCCTTCCAGTGGAGAAAACGTGATGAAGTGCCCTCTAGGGTGGCCATCTAGTGGAGAAAATGGGATGAAGTGCCCCCTAGGGTGGCCTTCCAGTGGAGAAAATGGGATGAAGTGCTGTCTAGGGTGGCCTTCCAGTAGAGAAACATGATGGCCTTAAAATTGAAGAAGACGCGATGCAGTGCCATATAGGCCTTCCCTCCATGTTGGAAAACCTTCTGCGTGCTGGTGCCCCACCACATGCAGCTGGTGCCCTTTTTATATTTTTTTTCGCCCCTGAGACAGTCTGAGTCTGCCACTGGGAAACACTGATGTGTGCACGCACACCAGATGTTCCTCCTGTCTGAATTAAGAAATACTGCAAAGCTTAAAGGAGGTCTCATGTACCATTCACTTACCATGCATTATCAGGGCGGACACACACTCCTCTCGGCCCTGCAGGCCTGCCTTGATGAGGGCTGTGAAGCCACGGGGATCCCTGATTTCGGTGTCCACACCAGAGTAGTAGTTAAGGATATAGTTTAGAATAGTGATGAAACCTGGATTGAAAAAAAAAAAACCATTATGTTAATATGGTTGACTTGAGACTAGATGTGGAGGTTATGTGCTGTATAGACATACAGTACCTGCCTGGGCAGCAATCATGAGGGCAGTGTTGCCATCATTGTCTGGGTGGTTGATGTCTATTAATGGACATATGTGCAACATGGTGACAATGTCTACGAATCCCTTGCTCACAGCCAGCATCAGTCCATTCTGAGGGGACGAAAGGTAGAAAGAAATTCATGAAACTGTTGAATATTTTTAGTTATAGTAACAGATTTCTCGCTTTGTGTCAAAGTCACTTTTCTTTTTTGATTAAAAAAAGGAGATTGAAATCCATCTCACCCTGCCATTGATGTCAAGGTCCATGGCCTCGTCTTTAGTGACTCCTCTCTCTAGGATCCTCTGCAGGGACGTGGGGTCGTTCCTAGCGCAGGCCTCATACAACGTTTTAGCCGGCTCTGTGTACTTTTCATCCATTTCATAGTCCGGAAGCACCGAGTCCTCAGAAAGCAGACTCTCTGAGTCAGAGTCATCCAGGAGGATCTCAGAGTCCTCGGATGGGCCATCGCCCAGGTGGGGGTCATAATTTGCAGCGGCCATTGGACCCCCTTCTGGCTGGGATCACACCTGGGTGTCAGGTCTGCTCCGCACCACCCACATCTTAAATAGGCAAACATTAATTGTTATTATCGTGGACACAAAATGAACATTTTCTAGATCCCCACCCCCATGCATGTGACATCCATGACTTAACACCATCAAACTGTGTGTCTATCAGCAGACATAAGAGGCAAACCCAGGATTACTGTTTAATTTATATAACTGTAATGCTATTTTTTGCCTGCTAGTGGTAGGAAAATAGCCCTAATCGTCACTAAACAAATGCTGTGCTCTGCAGGGCCGCCATGCGTCTTGCTCATGCCCAGGAAAAGATGATCTCCAAAGGCCCCCCCCCCAGCAGATTATTTAGGACCAGGAGGACCCAGGACAACTGACCCGGTGTTCCCCCCTTGCAAACATCAAAAAGACAGGTAAGAATTTGAACTGACATCTCTCATGTTCTTATTCTGGTACTGTGAAAAAATGTGTGCCTATTCTAACGTGAAAGGTGTTGGTGATTACAAAATATTTGTGTGCAAAAGGCACATCATTACAACTGCATTTTGTTCAGTGCCATCTATAGGGTAGGATTGTGTACAATTTCTTCTCCGCAGAATGTTCAAATATGACTGCTAGACTTACAACAAAACACTGGCAGCTTTTGAAGTTGGCGTGTTAAATAGATCTGATGACCTGTAAGGGCCTCGTGTATAAGGCACGGCGCCTAAAGAGGATGACAAGCTTCACCTCACCGCCGCCCTCCTGTTAGAGCGGCTGATCCGTAAGTCTGTGACTTACAAGATGGATAAGCTGACTGTGCAACATGCCTTTTGCCAATGTTTGTTCACTAGCACAGCCCATTATAGAACAGAAGGAGAGTTAGTAGTCATGACTCTGGGAGTAATATTTTATATACTTTAAGATAGTTAATACTTAGAAATGTGTAAAAACGTACAAGACATGCATATACTGTATACAGTAAATGGTCAAGCAACACTGTACATCTGCAGAAGCTCAGTCTGTGAGAGCCATGTGAATGAGGTAGGAGGATTGTACTGGGTTGAGAAAGGCCATATGGTGCCGGAAGCAATGGGAGGCCAGGCTAGTGACAGTATCTGTCATGGTGTCTTAACCGTGTCACACTGCTCTGCAGTACAAGCACACTGGGGTGTCTAGTGGTTTTCTGGTAAAAAAAAAAAAATCAATAAACTAAATGTTTGTATGAAGTATATTTTGACACCATTTTGACACTGTTTCTCAAAGCTCAGGCTTTAGGATGGGATAGTCATTCTTAATGTTTTGAAGGAGCTGCAGATGAGTGTGAGATAGAGCTCGACTGCTCTCCAGCGAGAGATTCGGGGTTTCAGTCGTCAAGCTGCCTTGGCCCTGCATGCATCACTACGCCGTATCCACACTAGTAGGCACACATTCACACAGACTGCGCGGAAGCATCTTTGCACCGGCTGACAATTTATTAGAGTAATAGCATCTTTTGGATGAGCTCTCGTTAAACGTCAGATAGAACTGCTCAACTCTTTTAACCCCCACAAACATATGTTTCTATTTCAGTGTCATGCTGACGAATGAAGATTACTATCACACAAACTTTTCTCTCTCTTCCTCCTTCTGCACAAACATAGAAAGCTCTTATTTTAACTCTGCCATTGTGGTCTACACTTGCTGCTGAGCAACACATTGCAATCTAATCAAGCCTCTGCCTCTGAATCTTAAATATGAGCCGTGCAGTGAAGATGGAAAAAATAATAATGCAACAATTTGTGCAAAAGCAAAGTGAAAAAAAAAAAAAAAATCTTAGAACAAACAGTACAGTCTCACCCTAAAACAATCCAGCCACAGGTTAGTCCTCTTCTCTTTTTGAGCTGGCTCTCGGTGGTTAAACCATCCTCATATATTGGACTTCCCTTCTTCCTGTTGACTCTTGGTAGAAACTGGTGAAGTTTCCAAAACTGACTCCAGCTGAATGCCTTCCCCCTCCCTCCATCTCTTCTACTGGCCAGTTAGGTTGCAATCCGTCCAGGTCCCAACATAGACTCTGCTGTCCTAAGTCAGGCAACATGCTCTCTCCCTCTCATCCTGATTAGAGAAGATTTAAGGATTAAGAGAAAGAAACAGACAGCAGCCAACCTTGCTCCCCTTACAGTCTGTTGAGTTAGTCTGCTCTCTCTTTCTCACTCGTCTCCACAGCTCTCTCCGAATCTGTCCATCCACAGCTCTCTGCTGCCCGTCTGTTGTGTCAGAGAAAAACCCTCTCTAACTGTCCAAATAAGTGCTGTGACTGAAACACGGAGGCTATGGCTCCTGAATCTGCTGTGCTGCCGAGGACCCCCTGCCTGAATAATTTCGGTGTGTCTGTGTGATTGGAGACAGCCTCTTGGGCCTGTTTTCCCATGGAAATCCATTTGCTGGGACAACAAACTAACCCTGCTGTTACTCTAAGCCAGGGGGCCTTGCTAGTAATTATTCCCATGACAGGGATGACACACACACAGACATGCATGCATGGAAACACATGGGCATTCTGTGATGCGTGCACACAAATGCTCAAATACAAGACGCTGTGCACACACAAACAAATCTCATTGTACACCCACACAGATGCTGTCAAAGTTGGAAGCATCTGATCTGCAAAAAGTGCACGCTTAAGGCATCTAAGAAAACACAGCAGACTAGGCTGGGGAAAAAAAAAATACAGCAAAGTATTGCGATATTTTGTGTGGTAATATTGTATTCATGCAAGGACGTAAAGTATCGATCTTTTTGTTATATAAAAGATCTGCCGAGCCGTCTTAACAATCCAACAGCCTGCCGGCGGGTCCGGCCGCTACACTGTTAGTCTGTTACCTCTGTGCTATTCAGAGGTTGTAGCGGGCTCAGTGTCGGCTAGAGTTAAGATACTGGTATCATATAAAACTAGAAAACCTAAGGAATCCATTGGTACCATGTCACATTAGCTTGTCGGGAAGAACGCTAAATAACGCTCCAAAGTTACGCTAAATTTTGACGAGGAAAAACTGGCATGGCCATTTTCAAACGGGTCCCTTGACCTCTGACCTCAAGATATGCGAATGAAAACTCTGAGTGGAAACTGTATCTTATTAGACAAAACAGACAAACTGCATGATTTGCATTTGAAAAAAGGTAATAAATTGCAATATATTGCAATATTATCTTATTGCAATACTCAGCATATCGCAAAATGTTCAAAATCGCAATTAAATCATATGGTGACTTAAGTATCGTTAGAATTTCGTATCGCGTGGCCTCTGGTGATTCCCACACCTACAGCAGACTTATGTTTTCTCACTGGTTCAGAATCCACATTTTCAACTGTAGTTAATTTAATTGTCTTCTTAATCTGGTAAAGTAGTTTTGTGTCAACAAAAATATCCCAAGTTTGAATATCCCAAGTAATCTTATATTCCAATTATAAGAAACCATTAAGATGCTTGAATTAACTTTTTTACTGTTTTTAGTATTTTATTTTCAAGCACTCTGAACCCTGAACTGTGACCCTGACGCTTTTGTTTTGATGGCCGAATGTAGACAGGAATATCTAACAGATTTATTCATAGCATCACAGACTTAATCATGTGGTATTAAAAGGCGCATGTAAATAGATTAACCCTGATAGTGAATTGGAGTAGGGCCAATCTGTGACTTAATGCAATGTTAAATGTAGCCTGCCATGAAACAGCTCCTCTCTGTTAGAGGGATGCACACTGCCCCCTTCTGATCAAACTGGGTAATGCAGCGTTTGGACATGAGCCTTGTTTATGTAGTTCATCAAGATACTCAGACATAGCCATAAAGTGAATCCTCACTGTAGGTTACAGCTGCTATCTATATCACCTCCAAATATATCCACAGGCACATCTTGTTTGCTCTGATCTTATATGTCTCCACTTTGTACTTTGAGTGGAACATACCATTAACAAGTTATCAAATGCTTCGTGCCAGCAGCGCTATTAACGAGCAAAACTATTTCAGTATCAGATGTCCACCACCGTAGAGCCCCGCCTTGACTGAGAAAAGCCACTGTGACAAATTGGGCAGTCATTCAAAAGCATTTTGATCCTGAGAATTACGGTTGCTGATCTGCTCTGAAGAGTTAACCAACAGAGACATGTTGTTGATAGCAGCCATCTGAAACGGACACACCTCCAACAACATAATCTCTCTAAATCCCATCAAATGCCCCGACCAATTACTTATCGGCTGTGAACCATCAGATCAGACCTGTAGCGTCACACTAACCTGACCCATTACTCAAAAGGTGCTATTTTTAGACACGAGAGCCTGAGGTGGGTCTTGGCTTCTTACTGATATGAAACACAGGAAGAGGAAGAAAGGGCATGCTTGGGGGTGAGGATTTATATCTTGTGAAAGGCCCAAAATAAATGAAGTTGATAAATGCAGAGGAAAGGGAAGTCTGTTTGGCACAACAGGGTGGGGTATGTGTGTGTTTGGTCTTTTCCGTTAGATATACAAGACAGTTTTACCAGACGAGGGCAGCACAGCACACTTCAACAGCAGCAGTTTGTGTTGGTCTCAAAAGAAAATCCAACAGATTTTTGACAAATGATCACTAATCTGATGTACGAGTTTAAGAACATTTTGTTCCGATTCCCACCTCCTCATACTACTCACACTTTCCTTTTAGGGTTATTTTCCTCCTATTCTGCAAATTCCTCACAGAGTCATTCACTCATCACTGCAAAAAGGCAGTCCAACTTCTCCCCAGACACCAGAGTACCCAGCAGAGGTCAGTGTTTGAGCAACTTGGAAAGAAGCTTGGGAAGCAATGAACTAAGTTTAGCCAGCTTAGTGACTGATTCTAAAGACAGCCATGTGCTCAGCTAATATTAGACTGTTGGCAGTCTCTCCAGGACCAGTCTTACCAGCACTTTGCTCAGACTCTGAGAGCATCTGCTATATTATTTCAAGCTATGTGGTTAAAAGAGAGAACCCCCTCCACGCTACTTGTTCTAAAGCGTCTAAAAGCCTGCAGGGATCAGATGAATGAAAGGAAGCAGGGAGGAAATGGGAGCTAAACGTGTTCATGTAAGGCAAGGAGGAGATTCTGGGCGATTTGGCTGAAATTATTGCAATGGGAAGTGGACATTTGTGGGGTTTGTGCTTTGACTCAAGGGTGGGTGAATAAGGCACGAGCAACAAATACTGCACACTGAGGAAAGTAATTGTTTAGAGCCAGAGTACTCAAAACCTTTTCCTTAGCCAAAATGAAATTTATGAGCCAGGTTAGGGTTAGGTAAGGTCAAGGAAACATAAACGTGTGGACCACAGCTCCTTAAATATAATATCTCACTCTCTGTGCTTCCTAATAAGTGCATATAATAAAATATTTTCAAAATAAAATAGAATGTAGCCCACACAGATAGATGCAAGAGCCCCCAAATGGAGTGGACTGATATTGCGGTGGGTAAGGGGATATTCAGCATTTATGGGAAATATTTCTTTAATCTCTCAGCTCAACAAAGAAATATATATAAAACTTATTCAGATATTGTGAGTTTTTTTTTTTATATATATATATTTCTTGCAGTTTTATTCATATTTTAGCTGCCCTGGTTTAGAGAAAGTGATTCTGATCCACAGTGTCCACAGTCAGTCTTGAACTTGTGCTAATGGCTGGTGTGAGTGATGTGGAAACTTTGACCATAAAGTGCTTTGTGAAAGCAATCGTTGCTTCTTCCAGCTCCAAGCTCAGTGTTTCCTCATGCTCTCACATCTTCACCTCTGCCAGTAATTTCTCTGAGGTTTTCACTGCTGCTAATGACTACTCAGCCCTGATAAAGATGAAAGGTAGCGTACAAGTCATGTAAACACATTTCTCCTTATATTTGGGATGAAATGCATCTACACACTTCCCTCCACTGCATGCACCCAAACTCATTTGTGCTTTCAAACAGAGACAGGCCGAACACACACAGAATATATAACCTCCCACAAGAGGAGGAGGAGGAGTTGTCAACTTTCAATTAACACACCTGAAGCAGTTTGAAACACACCTGTTTCATCATGTGAAACATTCGAAATGCCTTTCTTAATATTGGACAAAAACTAGCAAAATATTGGAATACACTCACAACAAAACACTGCAGTATAATCTTATAGATGTGCAGACATGATGAAAAATATTTTTTTTTAAATATAAAGGTAAAACAGACACATTAAGGACCTGAGACACAGAAAACATGGGCAAAACTGGGTATAAATCTTTCATAAATAACATAATCTTCTTTTGTCAACAAATGATGCTACTACAGAACATCAGAGAGCTACAGTAATGGAGTACTAAGAGTCCAAAGTATGAATCCAGAAATATTAATTTTGGCCCTTTTTTAATCCATATTTTACCCTTAATTTTAAATACCACGAAACCATTAACATGTACTAGCTTATTTCCTTCTTACCTGCTAAAAGGTGATAAAATGTGGGTTTAAGATGTTATTTACGTGTACAAAATTCTTTTGTGATGATATGTATGTTGGCAAAACATTTAGAAGCCTTAAACAACAACACATTGGTAGCAGCAGACACAAAGATGAGAATTATCCATTTTACAAATGTTCTCTTTGTATTTCTGCCTCATGGTTTTGTGGTATTTCAAATTAAAGAAGAAATATGGGTAAATAAATAAAAAAAAACTCTACAAAAAGGGAAAATTACTGGATTGATACTTTGGACTCTCAACAGTCCGCTCCATTACTGTATCTCTTTGATGTTCTGTAGCAGCAACCTTTGTTGACAATGGATGATTATGTTATTTATTACATTTTTGCACCCCTTGTTTTTTCAGGTCATTCTGCTGTGTCTCATGTGTTTGTATTTGCTTTGTCTTAGATTTTTCATTGTATCTGGACAGTGTATTTCAATATTTTGCTACTAAAAATCAGGAATGAAGGACGATATATTTTTATTTTATAACATTGTGAAATTTTAACATTATTTAGGTGGAGGCTTCAAATTAGCCCAGTGGGTTTTCTGCCTCTTCCTGCTCTGTATATATTTATTATTTTTGTTATGTTTGTATATTTTTAAATTGTGCAAATAGACTTTAACTTATTTAACATGTTTTAAATCATACTAAACAGGTGTTTTTCTGGCCATTCTGCTGTGTCTCGGGTCCTTAATGTGTTTGTTTTACCTTATATTTCTTTTATATATTTTTTTTTCATCATGTCTGGACATTGATAAGATTATACTGCAGCGTTTTGTTGTGTTTCTCACAGTGTATTCCAATATTTTGCTAGTTTTTGTCCAATATTAAGAAAGGTATTTCGAATGTTTCACATGATACTAAACAGGTGTGTTTCGAACTGCTTCAGGTGTGTTAATTGAAAGTTGACAACTCCTCCTCCTCCTCCTCCTGTGGGAGGTTATATCTTCTCTGTGTGTCCAGCTTGCCTCTGTTTGACTGAAAGCTCAAGGGAACTGGGTGTATGCAGTGGAGAGAAGTGTGTAGATGCTTTTCATCCAAAATATGAGGGAGAGATGTCTTTACATGACTTGTGGGGCTCGCTTTCATCGTCACATCTATTTTGAATCTGTTTTTGGGAGCATACTCTAAAAAAAAAAAAAAAGTGACCAATAAATAGTGAGAAATAACACAATAATATGGTGGAAAAGACACAAAATAATTAAAGAAAGTATCAAATGAAGACACTAATGTGACAACCTTTATGCTGGGTAGGATCTCATGGAGGCTCTCTTGGAGGAAGTTCAAGCACCCTTGGCCTAGACTGTGTATTACCAATACAGGACAGTGTGAGGATCTCAGGCTGCATTTGGGCTGAGTGGAAGTTAAAGACATAGGTTGTCCAAAAATATTCCTGCAGCAACATTTTGGGCTGTCTGTAATCTGGAAATACTCAACTGCCTCAGACAGTTGTACAAGGATTTACAGAATTTATAGGCAAAAAAAGATGGATTATAGTTTCCATGTGATTAATATGAAAAATGCTGTCTAAGTCTACTGATTTGCTGCAAACATATCTGTTTTGCCAGGCTTAAAATTTTGCATAAATCCTTTGATTTAAAAACTGGGTTGGCCAGGTATTTCACTCCCATTTTAACTCTAAATCCAGAGGCACTGCTAAATTTATTAGTAAAAATGTTCCCTTTATATAATGTAATGTCCTCCCAGATCTGCATTGCAGATATTTTATAGTAACTGGAAAATTTTATATCCCTGTGGTCTTGGCCAATATATACGACCCAAATCACAGCGCTGATCATTTTATATCTTCCTTTCTGGCCACTTTACCCAATCTTGATACTCACCAACTGATTCTTGGTGGCTTTTTTAATCTTGTTCTCAATAATGTATCTCTTAATAAATGATACACTGGATGTGCACGCTCTGGGAAGCGCTTAAGGCATACACTTGCGGGGAGATTATTTCTCAAAAGGCATTAGCCACACAAGTGCGGACTGAGCACCGTAAAACTCTTGACAGATTCTCGAACTCTAATCCCCGAATTGTACATAGAAAGGCTCTCCCTCCAAAGTGAATTCAACCTCCTCACTACCTCAGAGACGACTAATTTGATGACACAAGCTCATCAAAGGTTCTATAAGCATGGCGAAAAAGCATACAAATTCCTTGCACACCAAATTAAGGAATTAGCCGCTTCTAGATTAATCACAAAGATTCGTACGAATTCAAGTCTTTTTTATTCTTATCTGTATTCTACAGAATCAGCTGGAGGTCCCAAACGAATCATCCTGGGACCATACTCCCAGGACTATGGCTTGGGAAAGCGCCCCATGAATAGGAAAGACTTTTTACAGAGCCAAGTCAGAGGCAGGAATGGAATTACCTCATTTAAAACTCTACTATTGGGCATGCAATTTACGCACACTCGTATTCTACAAACAGTCCTGTAGTTTCACATTCACTTAAAATTTGGTCCTCAATAAGAAAACATTTTGGTTGGCATTCTCTTCATGCTCCTTTAGTCGCAAATCATTCATTTGCTCCGTCTCTCAGATGCAATGTTTCAGATGTGGCACAGAAAAGGCTTTCGCTCCTTTGTATTGATGGTATATTTTCATCTTTTAAACGGTTACAGACTAAATTTGATCTGCTCCACACACATTTCTTCAGATATTTACAGTTGGGTAACTTTGTCAAACCAAACACTACATCCTTTTCAAACATTCCAAATAGTTCACCAATGGAATCAATGTTTTTGTCAAATCTGTTGAAGGCACTTCCATTATTTATGACACACTTTCATATTCAAATTGCACCGCCTCCTTAGATTATCTAAAAACAGCCTGTGTGAACGATCTAGGAATAGCTATCAGAGAAGAACTATGGACGGAAGCCCAGACATTGGGAGTGAAGATAAATTCTATCAGATCTGGCAACCCTTTATCTACCACTTCAAAAACCGTGTGCTAATCCTTCCCACAAACTAGCCTGAATTAAACACGATTCACAAAAGGACTATTGACATATTTGACATGCACCTGACTTTTTTCTTTTCTTTTGTTTTCTGTCACGCCATTATTCTAGTTTTATTTATTTATTCATTTATTCGTTTGATACATTTTCCTGATGCCTATATTTGAACTGAATTTGCAATAAATTAAGGTATTGCAATCGTATTTGCAATACTGCTATTCTTCATGTTTACCGAATGATAACTCACCTGTAAAACATTGATTTGTTAGGGTTAGGGTAACAACAATCTTAATACCTGTAAAATACGTCTTCCTATTTGTGTTTCACTCTGAAAACCCCAATAAAAAGAGTTACGAAAAAAGACCTGACCAAGATTGGATTAGGATCAATAAAATTATCATTTCAGACCTGTCTGCATTTAGTAGCAGACTGAAATATCTCAACTGTTGGATGGATTGGTATGACGTTTTGTTCAGGCATTCATTGGCTCTAGCGGATGAATCCCACTGACTTTTGGTGCTAGGCTACCCTCTAGCACCACTATGAAGTTGACAATTGTGGTTTTGAGTGAAATATTTTGACACATATTCATGTTCCCCTTAGGATGAATTTTAATGTCTTTGGTGATCCCCTGACTTTTCAGTCAAGGTCAAAATTGAAATTTGGTCATTACTTTGGTTTATGACCAAATACATCAAATATATACCAAATAAAGACCAAATATCAGTCTCAGCTGTACTTTGTGTCTAGTGCTAATTAGAAAATGTTATCACGCTAACATGGTAAAAAAATTATGCCTGTTTAACGTCAGCATGTTGGCACTTAATGCCTTATTGTGTGTGTATTGTTTTAAACTGATTGCAGCTGTGTGCAGAACTCTTGTCCAAGCGAAATATCCCCCTTGGGACAAAGTATATATATATATATATATATATATATATACATACATGGCTGTAGACGTCTTGTCTTGTCTCGCCTCCATTTCTTCTTCTTTTTACTATTGTTCATAACTGTGCAGTCACAGTGAGCATATCAATAATATAATTTGCCAAGTTACATATTCCCATTTATCTCATATTACTGTGCTTTATGATGCGATAAGTCAAAATGTGAAACTATCAGTGCAGGCAGTGTGATTTTCGTGTTTCTCTTGGAGGAACACTTTATGAAATACGGCAGTGAAACTTCTAAATAACTCTAACGGTCATAGACATTGACATTAGGATAGCGTGATCATTAGGGGTAAGTTAGTTTAACGTGACCTGTTTATATTAACACAGATTCATTCTGTTTGATCATGTATGGTGTGTGTTTGTGTGTGTTTCCATGATGCAGGCTCTGCACATGGCCTGCAGGATCAATCTGTCAATAAGCAATGTTGCAAGCCTTCAACTTTTAATGAAATAATCTTTCAAGTAGCCACAAACAAACACTGCTAGTTTGACTAATCAGTACTTGAGCAGTTAAAGAAGTTGTGTAAAATGTGTGTGTGCAATCGGTGACAGTCTCTTAAATAGTTGAGCTTCATGAGCTGTGTATTCATACCTTATTTGGGGCTGCCCTGCTGCTCAAGAGTTCACACAATCCATGTGTCACTGCTTGAGACTTGGGCAAAGATGAAGAGAGACTGTAAGGTGCCAGGATAGTTCAAAGAAAGACCAGAAGAAAGAGATATAGAAAAGACTGAGATAGTTTGAGATTGGGGGAAAAAAATCCAGGTAGTGAAAGACGAGGAGGGAAAAATGGAAGAAGAGAAAGAATGATGGAAGGAGGAGAGGTCTTGGGAAGGGGGGTGGTGATCCTCTATAGCCAATGAAGAAGAAGAAGAAAGGAGGATTTCAGGGAGGGTGGTGTGCTCACTCTTGAAGTCACCGTTTCAGCATTCAGACAGAAGGACAGGAGAAGACCAACCTCCACAGAGAAATACTTCCACACTGTCAAGACTCCTCATTTAGAGGGATGGCAAAGAAGAGGACAGCTTCCTCTGCTCAAGAAGGCCCAAGAAAATCTTTGATCTGAGTTTCCAGGGGAAGCTTATATTGAGAGCACAAGGTGGATTCTTTTTTTTTTTGGACTAATTCAGAGTTAGAGACAATTCCAGCCAGCTCACCTGTGTCTGAATTGGGGGAGGTGAGAGAAGGACAAGGAGGGAAGAGCTCTGAGGCTCCTGTCCAGACAGAAACATGCCCCCCTCTTCCAGGATCAATTATTCATATGCATGAGGTTTCCTGTGTGTCAGGCTAGAACAAGGCGGGCTGCGGTGGCACGGCTCCAAACTGTGGCACAGTGCTCCGTGAGACAGGAGCTGAAGGAGCAGAAAACAGGGGGACAAGAGAGAGAGAGAGAGAGGACCCAGAGAGACAAAGGGTCACAACAGCAGAGGAGAATAATTTGAGGACAGTTTTTTGTTTGCCGTTCTGGGGAGAATGAAGGCTTTACAGAAGAATCAGGGACGCACTGACCAGATGTTGGGAGCCATGGCTGACATGCTTACTTCCGTGGCCATGCCCAATCAACAGTGGGTGAGTTGTAGATCACTCTGTATTTACTAGGTGTTTATATGAAAGCATGATGCCACAAAGTCAAAAAAAGAAAGCACATATGGAGGTGTTTTTCAGAGCTTGCGTAGTATGACGTCCAGCTTATCTCTATATCTTGGTCATAAACCTAAAAATGGTCAAGCCGAGAGAGAGAGAGAGAGAGAGAGAGAGAGAGAGAGAGAGAGAGAGAGAGAGAGAGAGAGAGAGAGAGAGAGAGAGAGAGAGAGAGAGAGAGAGAGAGAGAGAGAGAGAGAGAGAGAGAGAGAGAGAGAGAGACTCTGTTCAGTGCTTTGGAGGAATCTTGGATGATTCAGAGGAACAGGAAACAAAGTAGTGGTGATTAAACCATCTGACTATAAACAAACTCATGCAGGTCTATTGCCCCACTGCAATCCAGCAAATTCATCCTTTCTTCCTTCCCTTTATCTGATATTAAAACAGAAAAGGGTCTGCATTACAGGTGATCAGGTTTCCTGATGTGTTTTCTGGTTGGTTTGAGGGAACTATGGCCGCCACATCCATTTTTATTCTTAAATATAAACATAATTACCATCATCATCCTTTTCAAATGCAGATCCACAAAACCAATATGGAGTCTGACGTACCCAAATTGCATTCAATGAACTTGATTGAACTACAGTGTGTAGGTTTCGACGCAACATCTGTAAATTTCAAACATACAGAGGTCAGAGTGTACGAAAAAGATCCAAATGGGTTTCTCTTTGAAACTCTGCTTTCTCTTTGAAAAATGTTTATCTCGATAAATCACTTCCTCCCTGGTGGTGAGTGGTAAAAAAACACAACAGCGATTATAATCTGCCTCCATCCCTGCAGAGGACTGATAACTGCCTCTATTACCTCTGGTGCTGCTGTTTTTTTTTCTAAACAGATTTAAACTGCTGTCTGAGAAGCAGTTCTTATCCAAGCTCTGTGGCAGAAGTTGGACCTCAACGATTCCTATTGCATTCTTGCTACGTGTGTAATGGAGAAAAAGGATGAATAAGATGCAGGGAATAGTGGAAAAACACAGCCGCTGGTATAATGTTTTTGTGGTTATGTGACTATAAGCACCCTGTACAATCTTACCATCACTTCCTCCTTGAGAGCACAGCTCCACCGCTGACAAAGGCATCTCTGTGTGTGTGTGTGTGTGTGTGTGTGTGTGTGTGTGTGTGTAGGTCTCAGAGGGGGGTGAGGCGGACCTCCCATCAAGCGAGGAGGAGAAGGGGCCTGTGCAGGGCCAGTGGGAGCCAGAGGGGCTGGAGTGGGAGCAGCAGGCCACTACGACAGAAAACCCCGAGCGGAGAGAAAGAACAGGTAAGACCTGAAAGGGCTGCACCGAGCGTGAAGGACCATTTCGTGACCCCGAGCCCACAATGCTAGTCCAAACATTGTCCCTCACCAAACCAGTCAGCTCAGAGACTCACCGAAACACAAACTTACAGACTTTGATCCTTTGTGTGAAACGTCTCAGATTTCTGTGGCGTCTGAAACGGCCTGCTCAGCCACTCGATCACTTTCGTGAAAAACTCGCTTGCTGCAGTCCGTGTTGCTGTTGGCATATGACGATTTCTCGATTCAAGATTCGTGACATAAATAAACAATCTTGAATCTAGAAGTGCCATGTGAGCTGCTGCTGCTCAGGCCTTCAGTTTCAGCTCAGCCTTCTCTTGCATGTTAGCCATATGCGAATTCAGGATAAAAACAGGCCTGAGTCCCATCTGCCATATCTGATGGTGGTCATTAGGCAGTAATAACTTCAGGGAACGTATCAGATTGGAGTCACCTGAGTGTTGGTAGTTAACTCTTATTAAACTCCACCCTCTGTATCCTCTATTAGCACTGATGGCAGTAAATTGCTTTGCTGTAATGTACCATACATAAGTACGTTTGAGAGAGAGAGAGAGAGAGAGTTCTTGTGTGTGTATACACATGCAACACTTTCCAGATGGGGCAAGAAAACATGTTCGGCTGAACTCCCTTCCCCTTCTGCCCCAACGCTGTTGGTTGCACTTATTTGGATTTTGCTGTGAAAGGGTTGCGTGCATCGCCATTTTCCTTGAGTGGAATGGAACAAAAGGATCTTTGTAGCTGGATCTGGGTTTGGGTTAGAGGGAGTGTGTGTGTGTGTGTATATATATATGGGGGGAGTTTGGGTCCAGTACCATGTGGCTGGACCACTAACTGTTGTGCCGAAGAGTACATGGCGTACAGAAGGGGTGTGAGTGAGGCCAGAGGAAGCTGTCAGCGATGCTTATCTGTAATGGTCTTACTCGGATGGGGTGTGCTGTTGAGGTTATATGGCAAATATTATTTTAGTGTACAGCTCAGCGCTCAGAAAAGCAAAAAAAAGTAAAGAAATGAATTATTCAGGTCCATGTGGAAGGATGATGACCGAAAGGGAATTGTTTATTCCAGTCCCAGACAAGCTCCTTTGCTCAATTGTTTTTGCATAGCCCAATTTCCTCCGGATGGGAAATTCGATGGAAAAATCAATGAAACACAAGGCAGAAAAACATCTGAACGACAACAACAAGATACAGACGTTGTCGTAGCCCGGAGTCGGGCTGGTCGAGAAGTATTTTTTTAATTTAACGTCTCCCCGTATAATCAAACCATGACAAAATTCCCATACTGAAATGGTTTCATTGTCTAAATGTGAGAAGTTTTTGAAAATAATAGTTTTACAAATGACTTTTTCACATGCAATTCAATGCAAAAATCTTTAGTAAATATCATATTGTATCAATATGAATCATTGCTAGTTATTGCAATGTTATTTTTCCCTCATCATCAACCTGTAGCCCAGAGATTGCAGTGCAGAGGGCATAAAACATGTTCCTATTAAAGATTTAATTAACATAATATTAGTTACATAAGTCCTCAAACATGTAGAACATGTGCGACATGTGATTACAGTTAGCTATGGTTTGTCTGGCAGAGGTCACAGTGTTGTTTCCATCCCTTGCTGTGTCAGTGGGAGAGAAGGGAAAAGAGGAGAGGCCCCTGCTTTCTTTAAAGACATGGTTCATGGGGCCATAAGGGCCATCTGTTATATGTTAGACACAACATGCCTGCTAGTGGCTTCTCAGGAATCACAGGACAGTGCCAGCCTCCATGAATTCAGATCCTTTCCACCCCATTTCTCAATTCCAGCTTACGTTGCTCTTCCCCCCCCCCCCCTCTTGGTAGTGAATCTTAAAATAGTTTGGCTTTAGATTATCCTCTGGTGATCTTTTCCCTTTTGTTCCCCAATCCCTATGTATATCTTCTTTTATTTTTCCTCAAAGCAATGTCTTTAGCTGTGGTATTTTAAATCCGGCTCCCCCTCAAAGTACACAGAGCTGCTGATCATATTTCTCTCAAATCTGTCTCTTGGCTCCTCAGACTCCCAGCAGCCATATACTTCATACTCTCGCCCTCCCCAGACAATATTTTGTGTCTACAGTGTCCGTTTCGTAACACCGATCAGTGACGGATGGCCATGTGTGTCCAAACTCTTGGTGTTTTTTTACGATGTTGTCGTTTTCAAGGTAAAATGCACGAAGCCACATCAACAGGAAACTGCACTGATCCAGAAAAAATAACAGTGTTGTGTTTGACCCATAACCGCAGACGCACACACACACATACACATACACGTCTCTATTTAACTTTGAATGAGCTCATTTGCGCACAACACATGCTTATTATTAGTGGAGGACAAGCTATGCCAATGAATTGTGTTATTTATAGAAAACATGATACAGTATTCTGTTAGAAATAATGAACATTTACGAGAACATAATATGAGGAACACTTACATAATACACACTGTACTCTTTGTTTTTCTACAAATAAAATCCTGAAATATTGGATTTGAGTCTTTAAGTGGCTAAAAAGTCGTTAGCCCCTTCTTCTGTCTCCTGATGAAAAGCGATATCTATGAAAACATAGTTATGTTTGGAAGGCCTATGTACTCAGTTTGGCACTCAGCACCTCACTGGGGTGCAAATAAAAGGACATCATTCACCATATTCATGAGTAGATGCGAGGTAAACGATGTGAATGCATGCCCTTGTCCATATCGGGTTTCGTTAGAGGCTGGGAGACTGTGCCATCCAAGGAGGAGTGCTGATCCCAGAGGACCCTGGGACTGAACTGTGTGTGTGTGTGTGTGTGTGTGTGTGTGTGTGTGTGTGTGTGTGTGACCTTAAATGGGCAGAGATCAACCTGAAGCTGCATCATATTGTGTTTCAAGGGCCAGAAATTAGACAGCGTTACCTCCACACAGGTGGATGGTGTAATTGTGTTTATTTATGATTATAATATCTCACATGCCTTATATTGTAATGCAGAATAGATGTTGTCGGATGACTTACAGTCAAAAAGACCAAGAAGTGCTACCTGCATAAATGTTTCCTATGTGTATGAAGGCCCATCCCGGTCTCACGGGAAGGCGTATAAATAGCACGACATTACAACAACATTCCATGTGTCATGAGGACGCATTTTAGGCTCATTTGTAAACCTCGCAACAAAACTACTGTAACATCCGCAGTTAGGTTTAGGCAACAAAACCACTTAGGATTAGGAAAAACGTCATGGTTGGATTTAAAATAAGTACGTAGACTAAGTACAATAGGTACGGAAACCCCATAACATAAGTACGGAAAACACGTCACAAACGTCAGTAAAAAACATGTGACAAATGTCACTTAAGTAACTTACAAAACAACACTGATATCCTGGTTGAAAGTCGTGTGTTTGTTGGACCCATCCACCTCCCCACCCGCCTGCCCGCCACAGGCGCTTTTTATTTTTCGTCACTAGCTCTGAGCGTAGCATATTTACACGGATAGACATGACCATGTTGTCATTACGTATTTGAAAAGCTCCTCCAAGGACTGTCTGTGTTCCTGTGTGGTGTCAAGATATTTTGATATTCCATATCTGTTTTGCAATGATGTTGTAAACATTGGACAAACAGTCCTGATTCTGCTATCTGACCTTTTGACCTATAGATCTGAACCTTTCTGAAAAGTCTTCTTGTGAAACAATGACCATCAACCTCACGTATATGTGGACTTCTTTCCACATGGATTCAATTTGCCTTGAAATGGCAATGTTGATTAAGTTCATAAACTTGCTGCTAAGCCTGCAGCAACTGACTTTTTGGCCACTTGGCAGGGGAAGCAAGCTGTGAACACAGCAACAGTTGCTTATTTACACGTCCAGCAGTTACGGAGCAACGTTATCATTCATTTGGTGTCCTGTTTGGCAGATTAAATCCAATATTCACTCTGTTCCTGGTCCCTACCAACTCTTGAGGGAAATATCTGGCTCTTTAGCTGCTTGGCTAACTTTGTCTGTCTGCTGTTCGGTGCTGAGCAGGTGGGCTTTTTAGAGCTCTTCCGCTGAAAACAGCTGCCTGTTATGCTGTGCCCTAAAACGACACTATGAGAGAGGTAGCTGAGGGAAACTGCAGATTTGAGTGATAATTCTCTGAAGGTTCATCACTACGAGCGACCCCTGTCATTGATGCTGCTTTAATTGAGGACCACAAGTCTATCATAAGCAAAACCTTATGTGGCCTGCTCTGGTAGTATGACTGTGTGGGTGAAGCAGTGCCAACAAACCCTGAATCGTCTCCTTTTTACATGAATAATTGGGTTAAAAGAATTGAATGTGTGTATTTTTGTAGAGTTAAATTGTAGACGTTCATGCTGTGTTTCAGCGAAGTGGGTCAGACAGGGCTAGCTAGCTGGAAGGCATTGGTTAGCCAGGACACCACACAGGTCACTGCTCTGCAGCACAGCTGGCATTTACACCACAGACTGACCGGGAAGGAAGGAGGCAGATGGAGACACATAAACACAGTCTCACAGGTGCACATATGTGCACACATACATGTATCCACACACATTAATATGCTCCCAAATGTGCCACGTACACTCACAACACAAATCAGGAATACTGATTTGCAATTATATCAGTTTATATATAGATGGAAGGATTTGCAGCATGATTCAGTATTTCAATGTAGCAGAAACAGAATCCCTAAATCTCTTTTTCCGGCAGAAAATCTCTTTCCCTTGCCGGTAAAACCTCTGGTCTCAGTAATTATTAATCAAAGATAAAGCAGCAGTGTCTCTCCATGTGTGGTCCCTGGATTTGCTTGTGTTTAATTAACATTTTCTCCTTTGGGTGCCGTTTTAGCTCAGGCCTAAGCCTTGAACACAGTCAGCAGCAGTCCCAGAGTCTCAGTGCTAGCATTGCTGCTTCTAGAGCAAGGTTCACAGAGAGATAAAAGGGAGGGAGGGAGGGAGGGAGGCTGTGGGTCAGGTAGAGGAGGATCACTTTGACAAGTGCTATCACTGTGGTTAGCTGGAAAAAGAGGAGCTGGATGGGGAAAGATTGGTAATGTGTTTGTGTGAACGTACAAAGTGTGTCTCGGTGTGTATGCTCGTAATTGTGCGTGGTACGTGAGTATCATGGATATCTTGAGAAACAAGTCTCGTAGGGTGCATGGTGTGCCTCCCTTCTGTGTAGTGCAGAGCTCCTGCTGCGCTGCATGCTGAGGTATAACAGTGGGGAGGTACTGAGTGGTACTAATGGTAAAGTGCACACACGGATGCATGCACACAAACCCAGAGCGACCCACCTGTCTGTCTCCCTGGTGCATGCCAGCGGTGCAGTTTAGTCTAATTGGACAAAAACAGCAGCTCTCTGCAGACCGGCAGCACAGAACAGGAACAGGACAGTAACTCTGTGACTTCTGCTCCGTGATGGGACCTCAGCCAAAAGCCCAATACCTCCCCCTCACACCGGCTTGTCCAGAATGCCAGTTTGCCTTAATTGGCGCTCAGCTGAGAGATGACGGGAAGAAGAAAAAGAGAGAGGAACTAAGGGAGAAAAAGCGAGGGAGAGGGAGGAAGGAAAATCTTAAGTGAGCATATTTTGGCAGGATTTCAGCTGGCTGATGGGGTGAGGAGAGGCTAATGTCAGTGGGGGGTTGGGGAACACACTGCGAATAAGCAACTGCACATCAGCTGAACAGAGACTTGCTGTAGCTATTAGTATGCATGGTTATGTAATATCAATTCTGTGTATTTGCCTGTTCCTCCTGCAGTTTAAGTGCGTGTGCATCAATACTGTACATTATGAATGAGTTTACTCCAGCAGGCTGTATTGTGCTTGCAATATCTGTATTCCAGGAATGTCCTTTTGTGCATTTATATGAGCTGATTTACATTCATAAATCATACTCGAGATTCCTCTCCGAACACGCCTCCTAGATGTGACTGACTGTCTCCCACGCAGAGTGGAAAGATGATACGTTCCCCCCCGTTTGGCTGAACACGCACATCCATCTACTAGCGTGCATATCTTTAGACAAGCCTTTAAATCCAGTCCGGTATGAACGTACATGTATGAATTTTATTCATCCTTTATATCACTGTAGCAGTCCAGGTTTCTATCTCCACGTCTGCACAGGCATACGTGTGCGGATGAATCATCTTTAGTGTGTCTCGTGTGGGAGATGGAGAGAGAGAGAGAGAGAGAGAAGGAATGAGTGAGGGAGCAAAGCAGAGATAAAAGGAGAGATGAATGGGTGTTAATGCACGCCTCACCTCACATCCCCCGCTCCCTTCTTCAAGCCAGGGGAGGAACATTTTTTCCATATTTTTGTTAACACTCAGGGCTTCGTACGTCTCCTGGGCCAATTTTGGTGTTCACGTATTCAAAGATTTCTTTCCATACTGAGAGTGATACTGTAGGTGTTGAACGTCAGGGCTGATGCACAGAAATAAGACTCTCCGTCACAAAAGGCAGCATTCAATATGCCAACCACATGTCAGGTTTGGCCATTTTGTGTGTTATAATAATGCAAGAGTGTCCACCTGTAAAATATTTTATATTCCAAATGTGTGATGCTGTTATTGAAGACGAACACTGATCAATGAAAGTAGAATAAAACAACATGTTTGTGGTGCTTTGAAGCAGCACTGCTGCCGAGTGATTGAACCAACCTATCAACCTTATGCAACAAGTACAAATGCCCCCTACTGGGTACCTTGTAGAAACACACTCTGGCATCCTTAAAACTTAAGAGCACATGAAAAGATTCCCCTGAATCCTTCATGAATTTTGAATGCACCTCAAGAGCAGTGTATTCTTCATTATCTCCCCGCTGTGTAGTCGGTGTTTGTGTAGAACAGCGCAAGCAGCGTTCGCTCAATTTGCAATGCTTTGCCCTCGGATTCTTGTCTCGGTGTCTTCGTTTCAGCTTGTTTCTTTTAAACTCTCTGTTCTGCTGTCAAATCCGTTGTCTCTCAACCTCCTTTGAATTGTGCTCCTATGCCTAGACAATGTTTGGCAGCCATATCGGCATCAGACAAGTGGAGACATTCAGCACCAGCGTTCAATACTCCTCTGGTGAATTGCCCCTTCGATCACAGTCGCTTAAAGCATCCATTATAAGCAAAGAAAGAAAGAGAGATGGGGGGAGGAGGGGGAGGATTGTGATCTCTGTTTCTGTGCAGAGTTTTGCATGTGGAAACAGCGTCTGAACCTGAGAATAGGTCATCTGTCACTGTGGGGTTTCTCTCACAACTTTCTTCTTTTACATGTTATATTGTCTTTAGTCTGCCCTGTGTGTTTGTGAGTGATGGTGAAACAGTAAAGTCTAATGCACCTGTGAGTGTGTGCACTTGTGTGGCTAACGGGTGAGGCAGCCAGGCTTCTCTGTTTGCTCTCACTGTCTCTCCTGTAGACGACAGAAACATCCTGACAGCAATCTGCCACCACCCTGTCACTGTGGAGAGACGGATGCTGGAGAGACAGCCCTGCCAACCCAACCATTGAAGCACTTGACAGCGCACCTCAGGGATGTGCATGCTCATGTGAATGCGCGCTCGTTGGTTCAGTGCCAGCCGATACTCAGCCTCCTCCTGTTTCCTGTCGATGCCCCCGAAGAGGAACCCGAGCGGGTGCTCGTCTTCGTTGCAGTAACCAGGGGGTGATTTCCACGCCGTAGGATTGTAGCTCGTGTGAAAGGAGCATGGCGTGATGAGTGCTGCAAAAGTGAGATGAGATCACATACTGAGTCACGTCAGCTCAGCGGCTTCAGGCCAAAGACATGCCGTATGTCGGTCAGACAACAATTGATTGGGTCTCAGAACACGCAGTATTTCATAATGGCATCATCACCAACCTATTTTGTTTTTCTGCTTCCGTTGGTTACGTCTTGAGTTGTTTCCTTGGATAAACCTACTATACTGACGAAGCAGCAGACTCTGATTTCATCTGGAAGGAAGGCTGATGAGTCATAATGACGTGTTGGATGAGTTTAATGTGCTCTGATGTAAAACACACATCTAAATATGGTGTGTTAATGTTGGCAATTACACAACCTCAGCAGCTTCAAGGTACAACATAATCAAGACCATGATGATGATTGTGCGTGTGGGAGCAGATACAGTGCTGTGTTTTCACCTTGAGTCACACAAGCCCTCCGTAACATATGAACGCACTGTCTGACAATCTGAGCGCTCATTCAGTCTCAGACACACAGATGTAAACACATTATTTTCTGCATAAAGAGTAAAAGTAAAAGTAAAATCAAGAAACGGCAAGTCCTACAGTGGACGTCCGGCACTGATGGAAGAAATTTCTATAAAACATTTGCTTATTACTGTATTTGATAAGTGTACAGTTGATATTATGATATACTGTATAGCTTGAGAAATTTGTCTATACTGGTATACCATTGACCATACCATATTGGCCATTGTTGCAAGAGCAGGACTGCTTTATTGTAGTAATGGGTTCACAGAAATTTTGCATCAATATGATGATGTACCTTGACTTTCAGATATGTATGTACCTCGATTAGCCCAAAACAGATATTACCATGTTATTTTCGCTACTCCTGTTTTTATTCCTCCGAGCTGGCGACGGCCGCGGCCAGAGGCAGCATGTTTTCGGGTTGTCCGTCCGTCATTCTCGTGAACGCGATATCTCAGGAACGCCTGCAGGGAAATTCTTCAAATTTAGCACAAACATCCACTTGGACTCAAGGAAGAACTAATTAGATTTTGGTGGTCAAGGTCACTGACCTCACAAAACACGTTTTTGGCCGTAACTCAAGAATTCATATGCTAATTATGCCAATTTCACACAAATGTCTAACAGGATAAAATGAAGTGATAACATTTTGGACAGACATGGATGTAAACTGCAACTTGACAGGTTGGCGGAGGCATACAACCGCGAGGCGGTAATTCTAGTTTTAAAAATTAAATTTCCATAAAATTGACTATATCACGATATATATTGATATCGATTTTACGTTGGCATTACTGCCAAGCTCGACTGTAACAAATCCCTCCATCTTCTTCGAAATCTCCTCATAAATCGCCCGGTTGCGATATGAATCATCACTTTTCCGTTGTACTGACTCTTCGGCCCAAATGGAAATCAGACAGCGTGTTTCTGTGTGTTGATATTGCGGTATGAAATTATATACCGTGATTGAAGATTTTATCTGTATCGCCCACTCCTATAGATGATCACTCATTCAGAAGATTGATATCAGTTTAATCTCTCCAGTAAACCTGGGATTTCCTTAGTCTATAGGTTTCTTTGGTTAGACTGCTCCACTATGTACTGTAATGAATTGTCAGGCTAAATGACTTGTGTTACACACACACACACACACACACACACACACACACACACACACACACACACACACACACACACACACACACACACACACACACACACACACACACACACACACACACACACACACACACACACACAGTACGAATGCCAACATGCCAGCATTGTGAAATTCGAGACCGCCTGCTCGCTCTATGGAAACAAAAAGAAAAAAACGCTGGCTATGCTGACCCCATGATCATAAATGAACACAGACGTCAATATGGAGCTGTCTCAGTCAGGAACCCCTTTATGACCCATGAAGTGAACACACACTCTTTAAACTTGTCAGTGTAACACACTTACAGATGTTGGTGATGACACCGTCTAATACAGTCTAATTCAGTCCTGCAATAAATTTTAGTTTCATAAGGATTATAATATTCTGTGTTTATTTAAACAAATTTAGAGAGCTGTTGATTCAACTGTGTCTCTTAAACTTTTTTTCAACAAACTGAATATAACAATCAGGAAGGGGGTTTTATTACTGGACTGTTATATTAGACTGCATTAGTTATAGCCTCAGCTGCTAACGTAAAGGGTAGCTTGAAAACAACCACATTCATACAGGACTGGAGTCAGATTGTTGAATGCATTTTAATACAATTCAAGTTTGTTTCTCAAACCAGGTAACGTTACATACCGCTATGGCCGTCGTCGCTCTGGCTTTCAGCAGGCGTGGTGTTGCTCAACGTGGTTGCTGCATCCATCTATCGTTGAGTTGAAAAGAGGCTCTTCTTGGGTGTAATCGAGCTCTGAGTCCAATACGTCTTCTTCACCGGGACAGAATGACAGTTTGTCTCCTAGCACCCTGTCCAGTTCCTCGTAAAAGGGGCAGCTTATCCTGTCCCTACAGGACTTGTTGTTTGAGTCCCTGGCTCTTCTGAAAGCATTCTTCAGGTGTTTGATTTTACGTTGGCATTGCTCGACTGTAACCATTTCCCTCCATCTTCTTCAAAATCTCCTCATAAATCGCCCGGTTGCGATATGAATCATCCAGTTTCCGTTGTACTGACTCTTCGGCCCAAAATGGAAATCAGACGGCGTGTTTCCTGTGTATTGCATCCACGGATCCAGTTTGCGTGTTGTTGTTCTCTCTTTCTCTTCTTGTTCTCAGCTCTTGTTGTGGCACTTTAAAAAGACGCCGTTGGCGCGCGAATGAGTACAAACATCCTTTTACGCTGAGGACATAGGCTGCGCTTAATGTGGCCCAGGACACATTCGTGTACACACTGCTTAAAGAATGTGGCCATATGTGGTCTGAGCGATCAGATCTAAATACTTCTTGAGTACGTTTACGCATTAGGAATGTGACGGTGAGGACATTTTCCCACCAGTTAATAAACTTCCTCTCTCCGGTAGAGCTTTCGCTGTGCGGCCGCAGGTTTGCACCCGGCGCTGCTCCTCACGGCTACCTTATAGCATTGGGTTTAATCTGAAATATTGCCAAATAGGCAATTTTGCTTTTCGCTTGGACACCCAATCATCGTCTTGTCTGTCAACTCTCTCTTGTCCCGTGTGTGACACCTGCTACTCTGAGCTGAGACTCCGTACGGAGCAGACACTTTCACTTTCAGTTTGTAGCGTCTGTCGTCCGACTGATAAAACAACGCTGATACGCGAAAATGAACTAAATGAGTTTTATTTCTGTAAAAAAAAAGCAAACGACGGTGGGGGTGGTGGTGGTGGTGGAGGACCACTCGGGATGCGAGTTAATATCAGGTCTGAACAGGGCCACTGATATTGCCTTACTGGGAAATGCGTGACACCTTCAACCCAACATGGTCTCTCCTCTGTAAATAGCATTATGTATCATTGCAGACGTTGGTGTTAGATACTATTTCCAGGAGAGATAGATATCCACTAGAGCGTGGCTTTTCGTCTGGTCTCGTAGTTGGATAGTTGGGGACAGCAGACGAGCGAGGAAACAGAAGGGAGCAGAGGAAAAAACAGCTGAGAGCAGAGAAACAGTAGACAGGAAGAGAGAAAATAAGGGGAGTGGGAACCTTATCCTGGAATAGCCAGCAACTAGAGCTGCAGACTCCACCCTTCTCACCCCTCCCCTTACTCCCTCTCTCTCTCTCTCTCTCTCTCTCTCTCTCTCTCCCTCTCTCTCCCTCTCTGAAGCAGTCTCCTACTAGTCTGTCATTTGACCAGGCAGTTCACAGAGGCGAGAGCTCAGCACCAACAAGAAAACAGAGGGAAAAAGAGAGACAGAGGGAAAAGGGGAGCACATTCAATGCAACGATAAGCTTGCTGGAATGTTTCTTTGGCTGTTTATCACCATCTGAAAAAACCCTGTGAGTGTGGATTTCTTCTTGGCTGCCGCTTTTGTGGACTCTCTCTTCTTCTCGGTCTGGATGTGCATGGGCTTTAAGTCTGTCTGCAGTCAACTGGGAAGGAGGAGGAGGAGGATCAACTGACACCTTTTTGGGGATTTATACTTTGAGGAGTAAACCTCTACTTGTGTGAGGGTGAGAGAGGGAGACTTGAGAGAGAGAGAGAGAGAACGAGACGGGGTGAAAGGGGGGTGAGAGAGAGTGCCGGGCCATGCCCACCTCCGCTCATGGTTCAACAGCATGAAAGGGGGCCACCATCACCATCGCCACCACCGAGGCTGTGGCTGCCAACACTTGTTCCGTAAAGTCCTGGCCAAGTGTGGCTGCTGCTATGCCCGAGTCAGAGGTCAGTGTCGCACACTTACAAAAACAAATGTTGATTTTCATCAGGTTTGTCAGTCTTAAGTTCCCTAGAGATTGATGCTGTACTTTAAAAAATGCGTTTGAGAGTCTGCTTTCTTTGTGTGAGAGTGTGTTTTTGTTGATCATACTGAACAGAATCAACAACTCCCCTCCTCTCCTCTCATTTAATACCTCTACATTCACTCGCTCTTCTTTTCCTCCACATTTTCTTACACGTCCACCCACCTCTCCCTTATCTCTCCCTCCATTCCTGCGAGCGTACGCTAATGGTTTAAGTGTAAGCTTCAGTCCCTCTCTCCTCTCTCTCCGCCTCCAGCTAAAGCAACAGATGTGTGTGTCACATACACATCAGAGCAGGCGAACAAAACAAAAAGTGCTTCCTACAGATGACTACACAGTGAGGAAGAGGGAAGAGGACATGCATCACACATTCTTCCATTAAAAATAGAGGAGAGAGTGTGTTTGTGTGTGTGTTTGTGTGTGGGGGGATTTGGAAAGTCATCATGATGAGTGTATGTCAGTCAGGTATGTGCAGCACGTGGATGGATGAAACACACAGGGGTGCTGAGCTGAAACATCTCTCTACCCCAAACAGGGAGAGCTGAACAAAACAGTGGTAATCCCCCCCCCCCCTCCTCTCTCTTTTTCTCTCCCTCCAACTCTCCTGTTCGTTGTAATGAAGTGCAGCAGCAATAGCAGCAGCCCATTAGAATAGTGTGGTTGAGTTAGAGCAGCGGGTGGCGTGATATGTAATAACAACAAGGCTGGTCGGGCTTTTTTAGAGTTCATACAAAATTCAGGACTCACTGTAACATCTAGCTGGAAAAATCAGAAATCAAATCTTTTCTCTCTGTCCTACGTCTCGGGCACACTCGTGACCTCTCGTCACAGTGGCTCGGAAGTTCAAACAACAACAGTGACTAATAGCACTGTATGAGTTTACGCCGCCACGCTGCGCGTTTGGTACCTTTTTACAAGCCTACATCAAAGGGATAAACAGTGGACCCTACCCGCTGAGGCTCTGCACATGAAGTAGGCTTTCATATTATTGGCCAGCGTTGTTGGACACATACCTCAGATTCCTTCAGTTTAATCTCTTATGTAATGGATATTCTCCCTTTCCATAGCCTGCAGCAGCTCCCCACCTTGTTATCATAGCAAATACACACACGCTTAGATCATGATGTCTAAACATGTGGGGGATTGGAAGAATGAAACATTTCAGGCTATTAAAAGAAATCTCGATAAACATATACAGCTAGTGCATTGTTCCAACAATCCAATAGTCTTTGGATGCAACATATCAGGAGGCTGTTTTTGGTCCAACATGACAAGATGAGATGTTTTTTTATTTTACAGTTGGAGTCAGAAAACCTCTTGATCTCATTTTACAATCTAATATGGGCGCTCTACCCCCTCTGGAGAAACCACATTATAAAACTACAGTAGTCTCTTAGAGTAACTTAACTATTAATGTGTGCTCTATAAAACCTCCTCATAGAGCATGTAAAGTACATTTCTATGTTGCTGCCACTGGTTTGGTCCCACTTGGAGCTCACATACAGTCCTCTCCAATACTTTAAAGCAGTTTCTATAATTAACACGACGTCGGTGGGAAAAGGGTCGGCTGTGGTGGACTTTTTCTTTTTTTTTATCTGATCTCTTTAGAAGTCTGTCTCTTCTCTGACTTTTTAACTGATACATTTGACTTTTCAAACTCATTTACTTTGTCCGTCTGCGTCGGGAACCGAACGGACACCCGGACCCCGTTGTTTCTGTTGTGGTGTTTACAGGAAAAACACAGAACAATGCAGGTCTGACCTCACTAGCGTCAGCACTTCTGGCAGACCCAAGACGATGTTCTTGATCAAGCATGTCACAGGATCAAATAATGTCTGTGTTTGACTGTAGGGGAGCTTTGTTTTAAAATAAACCACTAGCTGACTGCGTTCTCCCAGCTGAGATAATCAGGCTCAGGATACTAAATAATGACTTGGTGAGAGTTGCCAGATTTCTAATGTGACTCGAGCATCAACAACAAACAAAGACTTTCCTCTTTAGTCATTTTCATCTCCGTGACAAGCTGTCTTAGTCTATTGTATCGGACCAAACTGTTTACGATGCATCTGTTCATTGATTCTAAAAAAGCCACTCCGCTCACACAAGAGGAAATGATAGTGTGATTCATTCCCTACGTAGGCATAATGGCACTTACTTGTACGCTGGGTGATTACACACAGTGCAGTATGCCATTATGCCACACCATATGTGCATCTGGCGTACGCCTCCATTCACACGCAGATCAACACGCTCACATGTAGCAAATCGCCGAATAAGGGACTAAACTTGAAGAGATTTCAGCTGCTGTCACTCAGATTAAATGACCATCAGTCCCGCTTCGAGCCAATTCACTCGTATGCAGAAAAGGGACTGCAGTGCGTCAGAAAAACAGGCGAATCAATGGCTTTCTGTGGCCTTATCCTGCCTAACATCTTTTTTTCACTTCTTAATCAATGTGTAATGAAACAGGAAAACATGGACAGTACTTAGCTCAGCATGATAATGTGTGATTGTGTGTAGGGGTTTGTTGTTGCACTGGGTGTGTTGCAGGTTTATTACACGACTGACAAGTGCCAGAAGGCATGAAACATAGAGTCAGAGGAAATATGACAATATATAAACAGGGGTGGGATTATTGATCTGAGCAGTACTCGGCGTGATAGAGAAGCCCAGAGAGATGGACAGGTGGAGAGATGGGTATAATGAAAGAGAAAAAGCATGCATCATTTTAGCTCTGATGTTAGCGCTGCTCTGCACGGCACATTAGCAGATTGGCTGCCAGAGGGCCATTAGTGAGGGCTGTTTCCCAGCAAAATACTGTTGACAAACCATTTAAAAATAGATGGTGTGCCATTGTTTTATGTTGTCTTCAGTCACTTACCTCCATAGGCCAGAGGGAGGAAATACAACCTGTGGATTCACCAAATCAGATCTGGTAGGAGGGTTGTGGTTTGGGAAATGATGTGTGAAGGGAAGCAAAGGAAAGGTGGAAGCAGATAATATCTAATATCTAAGGAAGGAATTCACATAAAAAGCGCGTACACTCCCAATGATCTTTCCCTTATACATAAATGGTAATGTTAAACATGATATACTACTGCAGTCTACACAATCAATTCTACATCACATCTTTACTGCAGCACAGCCTCCTACACACCTAATGGTATTTGGGATGCACCCTGAGGTAAATCTGCCACAGACAGAGGGAATAAAAGAAAAATAGGGATGGGATGTGGGTTTAAGATCACACTTAAACCAGGCCGATTCATGAGACCTTTGAAAATGCATTTTAGACCATGTTAGAATAAGCACAATATTTCTATGTGTGAAATGTGGTCTCAAAAAGCATATAACCTGAATGTGTCATAGAGAATATGTTTATAATATTTACTTTTTAAGCAGCTTATAGGAAATATGAACAATTGAATTAGACAATGCACTTCTGAAATGCATTTCAAATTGGTTTACATATGCAACAGTTTCAAAAGGCATTTGAAACACATGAAGGAGTTTGAATAAGAAATACATGAACGGATTTCATGAAAGAGATTGGAAATGCATTGTTAAAACATATAAGGTTAGACACACTTTGTATGCAATGGTGTAGTGGAGGATATCCGGGGTATACCCACCTCTTTTTCTGTCAGTTTACAGTATACTCGCCTATCGGCGATCCTCTGTAAACTACTACTCATACCTACACCCACCTCATCAACAACCACCACTGTTTGTATGTATTTTTATATACAAAGTGAACTGTAAATGTTAAATATTCTGGTTTTCTGGGGAATAAAATACTGCAGAGAGTTTTAAGTTAGCGCTTTACAAGAAGGCTGTGACTAGCTGATTACCAACAGTAACAGGTTTATCTGAGCCTTCTTCACTCTCTCTCTCTGTCTCTATTTTCTCACACACATATACAGATATCTCCAGTTATTTGGTTGTGTGTTTTTCCCATCATGCCCCTGACTTGCTCTGTTCTCCCCAGTAAGGAATTTTACCTCTCTGTCTGGGAGTTTAGGTTAAAGATGACTTGGCTGCAGCTGTAGCAGCGGCATAGCAAGCAACTAAAACAACTTTTCCATCTGTGGACCTGAAAATATCCATCTCTCTCCCTCCACAACTATCTTACTCATATCACTCTCTTTATCTTTCTCTTCCTTTATGTTCCTGTAGGGAAGGAAAAGGCTATGTGCTGCTCTGTACGTGCATAGTGCATCTATGTGTGTACCCTGTGCATCTGTGAGTGTGTTTATCAGTGAGTGTTGGTGGCTGGTGTTGACTCATGCATGCAGTGAGTTAGGACAAGGATCCCCCCCAGCAATGATACACACACACATGCATACACATAGGCTATGTTTACGTGGTTGAATGGCAAAGACAGAGAGAAATACATGGAAAAGGGTAAAAAAAGAATTCAAAGAACATTAAATGGAACAGCCTCACACTCTATTGCTTGTCCACGTGTGTCCGACGCATAGACACACACATGCAAACAGACATACATATAGTCAGTTCATTGTATCTGCATCATTGGAAACATAATGATATAATTGTATCTACTAGTCATGGTCCAAATAACCTATCTGCAATATAATCCAATACGTTAGACCTGTGATACATATTATGTTGTGAAGTTGTTAAATTAGGGCTACAACTAACAATTATTTTCTTTTTTAATTGATTATTCTGCTAATTATCTCTTCGATTAATCGACTAATCGTTTCAGCTATATTAAATCGCATACTTTGTTAAGTTTCTCCGTTTATTTTGTCCACCTTTCGTACTTTTACGCTACTTGGCAATGTTTAGCATCAACACAGCTCATTTGCTGCAGTTGGCAATTGAAAATAAAACACTTGATCACTGTGGGAAAATCATTTTTGTCCCGTCGCCCTCCTTCCCAGACCAGTCAGAGTGCGTGATGTGTTACAGCCTCTGCAGGTGGAGGGTTCAGTGTCTTGCTCAAGGGTGCTTAACCAGTGTGGTTGTTTTCAGACGCAAGAATCTGATCCCCAGGTTTCCCTGAGACCCCCGAGACCCGTAAATAATTTTGACAACAAGTCATCTAGTGTGCTTTTGACAGAAAGCAGTCCTGTTGGCAAACGTGAGGGGAAAACTGCCGTGACAGAACCGGCGTGTCTTTTTATGTCTCAGCTGGAGAACTGTCTTTGTCATCAGCTTATAAGGCAGACTTCAGACATTATGGAAAAAGCAACAAAAATAGCTGAAAATTGAAGGTATGCTGCTGGACTGCTGTGGGCCCAGCCTTGTGTTCGGCAGTCTGAGATATTTTTAAACTTTGCACCCGAGCCCACCCTCCACCTCGTCATCTCCTCTTGCCCCCCCACTCAACCCCCCGTCTCCTCTCTGCTGTGCAACTGATCTCCTCCATATTGTTTCTCTCTCTCGCACATGCAACAGAGAGAAGGACACAGAGAGAGAAACGGAGTGAGAGAGATGATGAGCATACTTGTAGCAAACCAGTGCTCCCAGTCTCCCAGCTGCATGAAGGAATTACACGGTTTAAATTTTGGGCTGAGTGTTGCGTGATTGGCCGGCTTGGAATGTGAACACCAAGTGGAGCATTAAGATCATTCCCGGGGCATTCTCATTTCTCTCATCCTCCTCCTCCTCCTGTTCCCTTCGTTCCTCTCTCACAACTCTCTCTCCGACTGGTCGGCGTACAGCCAGTCAGACGGTTATTAATTATGTCTTCTCCCCTTTTCATTTCACCATCTCCCTTTCTTCACAGTTCACTCTCCTTTCCCTTTTTGCTCTACTAAACGTGCCCTTGCCCTGACATATTTCCAGGGCTCCCATGCCCCTCTCCTCCTCTATCTCCCACTTTCTTTCCCCTCTTCCTCGGGCCTCTGTTTGTAAACGTGCAGAGGAGAAGAATGAGGGAACAAATTATGAAACACGGGAGTGCATTCCATACCTTGTTTAGAAAGAATTCTCCTACAGCGCGGAGGGGGAGAGGAGCCACTTCCCCCTGCGATCCTACCCCCACTTTCAGCCCATATGGCTCTTTTTATGTCTGCAGTCTTTAGGGGTGTCTATGACATTTTGTTCTTACTCTATTAAAACTCGGTTATTAGTCTCGTTTTACTCCCTCCCTCTTATGTTCTGTTACATTGTGCTGTAATGAAGTGAGATTGAGTACAGTGGAAAAAACTCTCTTTCTACTCAGAACATCGTCTTTTAACATGCTTACTGTAAGTCTCAGAGACAGGTTGACTACCCCGATTGCCTCAGTGACCCCTCAGGCTGTCAGAGTAGAGAAGTACTCTGATTCTGGCTGCTCTCCTACTGCGGTTCTCCCCAGAGAACACTTGATAGAGGCCTCGCTGAGAAACTTTCCAAAACTGTGCACAAAGCAAAGCAAACAATGGAAAGTGACATTATTGAAAATGATGTGGAGTTGTGTTGAAAAAGTGGGCTCGAGCTACAATTCAGAGGAGCTGAGGATGCTGATTCTATATATACTGACCCTGAGAACAAGCGCCTAAAGGTTACATCGTTCTTTACGGTTGTGTGAAGCAACCAGTATGTTAAAGGCAGTCCTAAACCCTTTGGTTACACTGTAACTCTAGAGATAGAAGATCAGTATATAAAGTATTGCTGTTGTGTGTTCTGACCAGACGTCTCCCTCGTGTCTTTCTGTGACCAGAGGCTAGTTGTACAAGTTCATCAGTCACTTAAAAGAGCAGTGTGTAGGATCTGGCGGTGAGGTTGCAGATTGCAATCAACTGAAGCCTCTCCCGTGTGCCAAGCGGGTAGGAGGACTACGGTGGCCGAAACGAAAATGCGAATGGCCCTCTCTAGACCCAGTTGTTGTAAGAGTAGCGTAGATCATTTGGAGCAGAGCCAGTGCGTAGAGTGTGTGTGTACAAGGGAAGTGAGTGCTGAAACAAGAGAGAGAGAGAGCGGCGGCGAAGGGAGCGAGTAAAGTTATCGACTCCGGCCCAAGCAAGAAAAGCTTTGTCCATTCTGTACTACTATAGAAACATGGCGGACTCCGTGGAGAGGACCCCTTTGTAGATATGAAGGGCTCAATCTAAAGTAACAAAAACACGATTCTTATTATCAGGTGATTAATATGATTTCTGCCACTAAATCCCCCTAATTGCTACACACTATTCCTTTAAGTGTCTAATCACTGAGTAAGTATTGTTAAATCACAAAATGAATACTGGGTAAATCATGACTAGCTGACGTAGGTTCTTGAAAAGGTACAAGGAGTTTTTACTGAGAAGGTCAGTGATGGAGAAAGCAAAGGATGAAAGAAAACATTTCCCTGCAGTCTTTGGTAAACTTCTCCTCTTGTTTCTGCCTGCTCCACAACATTGTCAGCAAACCAAAATTGATCTGTCTTCCTGTCCTTTGTCAGCAGACGACATTGATTGTCAGTTGTCAGCAGGTACCATTGATTTTTACCACAGACACACAGCTCTTAGTTCTGATAGAGCCAGCAGCTAGCCTATCCTGGCTAATACTTGAGGTTTAAAATCAGTCTTGGTGGCCTAGCGATTAAGACAAAAAACTACAAATAACTGCTGCGACGCATGCTGAACATGTCAAACCCCTCTCTCTCTCTCTCTCCTTAGGTTTCCTGTCAGCATCCTCACTATAAACTAGCTAATGGAAAAGGAAAAATGCCAAAAAATCTTTACAATCATCTTATTTTTGTGCAACTGCGTAACTCAATGTAGCAGCAAGACGACCATAGCTATAATAAGACATCACCCCCAGGATGAAGTATGTGTTTCCGTGGTAACATTCAAATGACACCTGCTGACAGTAGGAGGAAAACATGGGCTTATGGTTTGCTAACAAAGCAGTTCAGTGAGCAATGAGGATATAAACAGTTTTTAGAGACTGCACTAACCCCCTGACAATATTTGCACCTTTTTATATTGCTTTGCTTTCATCACATCAATAGAATTGATAGTACAGACTCCATAAAGTAGTCAACACTCTTCAGTCCGTGGACAGATTTGCAGGTGGACCTGAGCCCCAGGTCTTCCTGTTAACACTTGAATGGATTTTGCGTATTCATAAGACGCCCTCTTAATGGCCACACGGAGAGCTCGTGCTCCAAATGCAGGATCTGATCTGAAACAGACAAAAGCTGGCAGGTGCAGATGGTTTTCTTGAATGCGGAATTAGCGTTTCAAAGGCATCCTTTGTGCACACAGCATTGTTTTACAAATAAGGCATGAAAACATTTAGTGGCGTGTTACAGTATAAATATTGATGTGAATCAACCGCTAATTATTGCACTTTGTGTTTGTGCGTTTTGCCACAGACAGGCATGTGTACATGTGTAGGTTGATTTCATGTCTTGCTGATGGCTAATCTTTTGTGCGTCTGTCCCCCACTCCGTCTCCCTTCTGGGTTTCGTTGCTATGGCGATCGGAGTGAGGAGAGGTGTAGAGCCATGGAAAGGAATGAGAGTATGTGTCTGGAAAGCCCATCAAGTCTGACTGAGAATAGCTGTACCAGCACATCTTTACATCTGCAGGTCGACACAGTGTGACAGGTCAGCATGAGAGCTACCTTTTTGTAGCCCTTTCATGCTTAGCCTCATGTAAACCGTATGTGTAGCACGCTAAAGATATGATTGTGTGTGATGTTTGCAGAATTCAGTTCAGGAAGTTCAAACAAATCCTCCCCTCAAATTCTGACTCGTTTAGGTAGTTTTGGCTACTTGCAGGTCAGAAGTGACCTTGTATACAGCCAGCGTGAAAAACAGCAAGAGTCCAGAGGTGAGAGGACCAGAGCTGTCAGGCAGACCGGGGCCAGGAGGGGAGGCTCCCCATGGCCCAGCAGGCACCACAGCTCTGTCTCCAGCTCTCCTGGCAGGCCTCCTGACTGGCACCGCCACAGCTGCCATATGGAATCACAATCGCTTTTAATTTGCTCCCGTGTCCTCAGCCACCTCGGGCTTAATGGTAGCCTTGTTTGCCCCTAAACAGAAGTGTATGCCACTCTGTCACTTCCTTTCTTTTAGAGTGTCCCCAGATAATCATAGTGATGATCAACAGTTCCCAGTGTGTGTGCGTGCACACTGGTGCTGCCTGCTGCTCAAGAGGCTGAAAGGGTAGTGTTGGTCATCACTATGATTATCACACATACACGCGCACACTAAAACAGAGTGCCATGTTGACGCTGCAAGGTCATTTAAGCGCTATGATGTATTAATATCACATTCACAAACTGCAAAACTAACCCTCATCCTACCAACCTATTCAACATACAAGGACTACCCACTGGGGACACCAAGAATAAACTACTGTAAGAAACAACCATCACAGCAAAATGTTAACTTCTTAATTTCTTCTCAGAACATTATTAGTTATGTAATTATGTAATCTGAAGAAAAAAACAACAGATTATTATTGTAGGAAAGTTACAGTTAATTTGCATATTGTGTAAAATGAAAATAGAGCACGAGGGTGTCGGTCTCCTTCAAAATGACTGACAGAGTGCCCCTACCCCCCCTGATAGTGTGTGATATTTAACTTAAGACCCACAACAAACATTTTATCTATTCTATTATAAATAGTTTAACTGCATTGGCTGCAATTGGGTGCTTTTGACGGGGGACCCCAGGACCCCGATACATTGGTCTTTTTAAAAAGCACAAATTAAAACGGAAACAGAAAACAGTGATTTGAAGTCATTAAGAACAAATTGATTGACAAAGTCAAAAAAAATTGCGTTAAAAATCGGTAGGATGAGGTTTAAAGTGATGAACACATTAATGTGTCAATACTTCTAATCTAATAATATAACAAAATTATTCTGCACACTGTATATTTTGATGCTAACACTTTTGTACTTTAACTCAAGTAAACTTTTGATCGCATGGCTTTTACTTGTACTTTTACACTGTGGTACTGCTACTTTTACTTAAGTAAACGCATTTGGAGTACATCTTCCACCACTGCCAATCAGTGAAATATATGTTGTGTGTTGAGTTGATCTGGAACCTTCATGTACAATTAGGCATCGTAGATATAAAGTGAAGTATGTTTCAGTATGAAACATCTGTTGTACAGCCTACTTGACGGTTACATCTGTCTTGATAAATTCTTTGTCAGATCACAATGAGCAAAGTAAATATTCTTTGCTAGGCTACTTGATGAAAGCCTCAAGCCGAAACATCAAGTCGTTGCTCATCCGCTGCTTCTGAAAGAAAGAAAGTACTGAAGGAGTTACAGAAGACTGAACACCTGTGTGTGATTTTCTCATCAATGTATACTTTGGCAATGTAACATATCCAGATTCATACTGACTCCTCTTTGTTCCTAATCATCAAAACACTGTTCTGCCTATGAAAACATTGTTCTATGCAGTTAAATAAAGTTAGAGAGTTAAATCCAAAATCCAACCCAATTGTCAGAATTTGTGTTGTAGACATAAAAACACTGATGTGAGTCATAAGTGTTTGAGACACACACAGCAAGGTGCAAACACTCAGAATCAGCAGCTCTCAATTATTGCCTTGCTGACAAGGACAGAGTTTGTGCCTCTCACGGCTCCATAGTGATCAATAATATTTACTCCAAGCACAGCGTGGGAATATTAAAGGTTACGATTGGTGACGTCAATAGGTAGACATCATTCAGAAACACAGAGGAGAGGTGAAAACAGCTGTATAATGTCCTCTGTGGCTCTGAAGGTATGGAAGAAAATAACAGCCATGAAGATTTGAATCTTGTAAGCAACTGATTAAGACCGAATTTTGAAATGTAAAAGCTTGAGCAGTGGGCAACTCCGGGGTCTGAAAAGTGAAGCCAATGTTGAAGTGCCTTAAACTTGCATTCTTTCTAATATCCAGCAGGTGGCGACTCCTCTGGTTGCAAAAAGAAGTCTGATTGTAAAGAAGTCTATGAGAAAATGAGCCTACATCTCACTTGATTTATTACCTCAGTAAACATTGTAAACATGAGTTTATGGTCTCAATCGCTAGTTTCAAGTCTTCTTCAACACAGCATGATGTTCATTTAGTAAATTATGGTCCTATTTAGAGTCAAATAGACCATAGAGCAGGGTATGCTTTAGGGCGAGGCTGCCTAGTGATTGACAGGTCGCTACCACGGCGTTGTCCGTCTGGAAGTTGTCCGTGTTTTCGTCTTACGACTTAAATCCTTTCACAGTGTGTTTTCAGTTCATGAAAGTTAATTATAACCTTTTTGGTTGCCTGAAAATGTCTTAATCAGCATTCTGTTGTACTTAGCTCCCCCCTCTCGTGTCACTTCTGGTTGCAAATAACCAAGATGGCGACGGCCAAAATGCCGTACTCGAGGCTTCAAAACAGCAGTCCACAAACCAATGGGTGACGTCCCGGTGACTACGTCCACTTCTTATAGTCTATGAGCTTGAGCCATACTAGAGAAGAAAAGTCAGAATATCTCAGTCTCTGCTGCTTTGATTTTGACCATTCTTGATAGTTTCAATAAGTGAATCCCGATAAGTGTCTCCTGTTGATGGTGATCAGTTGTTAATATCAGTGTGAGTGTGAAATGGACCTCACTGGAACCTTAATACCCTGAATTTGATGCACTCTGTTCCCCAGAGCTTACATTAAGAGGAATAAGGGCAGATGGTGCCAGGAACTTTAAGTCTCTCTCTGAATGGTTCTGGAGGAATGTCTGGAGTTTTCAGGCCCAGTAACCACAAACATGGTTCCAGTTTCACACTGCCAGGAGCCTGCTGCAGCAGCAGCTGAGGAAAAATAGTGTCTGCGGTGAGATCGCCACTGCCTACTCATGCTGATGCATCCTTTTCTGTAACAAAGTGAGATTCAGATGCAAAGTAGGTGCTGGAGGATTGATTGAAACCTTGGTTGAGATGGAAGCTGTGACGTAAATGCACAACCCTTAGCCACCTTAAATGCACTGCACATGAGTATTTCATGCATTTAATGTCAATGGTAGGCTACTAGTGGTGGTTGAGATCCATCACTTAGTGCCGTTTCATAAGCTCTCATCAGGAGAAGTGTCTGAATCACTCTTTCGCATTGTTCCATTAGACAATAGGATTAATGCCAGCCTCATCTATTCAGGCCTGCTTCTCTTTGGCTGATATTTCTTTGATGCTTTAACGCTGATGAAAAATACGCCACCGAGTCTGGCTGAGAGTGCTGATGCAGGAGATCCACCCCGTTGGCTGGTTTGTGTGTCACTCTACTGACTGGCGTATTTTCTTCTGTGCTCCTGGAGTCACAGCAGTGTGTGTGTGTGTGTGTTTGTGCATGTGTGTCTGCATAAACTAGGTCAGTAGGAGGACAGGAAATCTCTGTTCACTTGTCTGTCTGACAGCAATGTGTCTCCAAAAGTTATTGCACGCAAATACACTCACACACAACAGTTGCGCCTCTGCTACATGTCCATGTTTCCAGATGGCTTATATATATATATTATTATTATATGCTCTCAAGTATATTTAAAAGGCAACATGTGCCCTCATCGCCCTCTTCAACGTCTCCTCCTCTACTCAAGGTTTTAGCTTCTATCTGTGTGCTTAACCTTCATTTGCTGCTTGCCTTAATCATGAATAATCCCTGCTCTCCCCATCAGCCCATCTCTTAGCCTCTCCCTATTTTCTGCATTAAAATACACATTCAAATTCACTGGAAAGATGTATCCGCTTAATCATTTCAGAGGATTTCTAAGGTTGAAGATTCAGTACTGTCAAAATCACCACTAGAGAAGAGAAGAGAGATTTTCTAAGTACTTTTTCCCTGGCTCCTGTGCCTCTGTCTTCTCTGCCAGTTGGTTTTGCGTGTCGAGCTTGTGCTGGTCTCAGCAGCTTTGGGGCAGAGCAGGGCATCGCTTCAGAGGAGGGGAAGCTGTGTGTCCTGATCCCAGGAACAGGACCCAGCCAAAGTCTAAAAACCACTGCAGTGCAGAGAGGGGAAGAGCAGGTTAGAGAGCAAAATGTTGTAAAAGGGAAGGAGTCAAGATGAAGCGGAAGCGAAGGGGGAGGACAGGATGAAGAGAGAACAGCCAAGTGCCAGGATTTATTAATCAGAAGCAGCACAAGCGAAATACACATGAAACAGCCTGGGGCCAACAAGATGAGATATAATGAGGAAAAGGCGAAAGAGAGACAGAGATAGGAGGCAAAAAGGTCTTTTCATTGAGAATCGCTGCTGACAACAATGTGATCTTAAACGCTGCCTTGTAATCTGTTTCTGTAAAAGTTCGTCAGAGGACAGTTAAATCGTATCCGGTCATATGCTTCAGGTACTAAGTGCCTTGTTGTCTCACAGGTCTATCAGTCTGCACATCTGAGTGCCTGGGTGCAGCCCAGGTCCTGCTAGTTGATGGGAAGAGTGTCCATTTCCTCTGAGTAGGTGAAATGTAATATACAAGTAGAGCCTGGGCTGAAGTGCACAAGGTGGGGAAGGCAATGAACGAGAGATAGAGGATAAAGAAGATAAGCATGGTGTTCTGTTGTTAGCGATGACTCAGGCGGGTGTCTGCTGTTGACCGCCACACTCTCAGACCCCCCCCCAGGGTTGAGATCTGTGAGGTGCTGGCATTGATTGGCAGCTCTGAGAGTCTCTTAGACTCAGCTGGACATTTGACATGTTTGGCACCGTGGTGACCAGCAGGTCGCCTGCCCCTGATGTGCTGTGTGTTGTTTACTATGACAGACAGATTACGCTGGCAGCTCACATCACAAGTCTGCAGCCACACATCTGGACAGCTACCCTGGAGAAAATGTGCACGTGCCCCATTTTTTTTTTGTGTACGTGCAAGTGTGTGGGCACCTGCATGTCTGTCTGTATGTGCGTACTGGTGGAGCCCAGCGATGCCTAAATTGCCCATATGGTCCCGAGAGGCTGTAGGATTGACAGAGAGCTCCTGAGTGGAGCAGCTGTGAACACGTTTGCTCCATTACAGCCAACGCTTTTAGCCTGATTTGTTGGCTCAGCAGCGCTCACTTATCAACTGATCAATAAAGGGTCCAAAGTTCTTCAGGTGGACCAACACTTACAGCACATCCATCCACCTATAAACTTGAGGTTGCTTTGCCTGTGTGATTTCTTTTGCCCTTTTTTTTCAGTTTCAAACATGCAACTTTTTATTCAGTCACATCCAAATCAAACCTTTGTGACCTTCACGAGAATATTTTATCTGATGTTTTCCCCTTCCACATGACTGGGAGAGCTGTATCAGATAATCACTGGGTAATTCAATTCAGCTGCAATTACATGTAAAACTTTGCCGAGCAGACATTCACTGTAAAACCGCATGAAAAGGACGAACATCAAATGATTTTAGAGCTGCAACGATTAGGCAATGAATCGATCTTCAGAAAAGTATTTTTGATAATCAATCATTGTTAAGTAAATTTGCAAGCAAAAATGCCAAATATTTGATGGTTCCCGCTTCTCAAATGTGACCATTCCTGCTTTCCCTTGTCTTCTTACATTATAGTAAATTGAATATTTTGAGGTTTTAGACTGGGGTGTGACAAAACAAGACATTTGATGAAATCACCTTGGCCTCTACGAAATTTCGATGGGCAGTTTTCTGAAGTTTTATACCAAACAATTTATCATTTAATCAATACAACAATCAGCAGATCAAAAGCTTGATTTAGTGCAAGAAAAGTGGTTATGGATAAATGAAGCATAGACTGCCTAAATTAGACTCTCTAAAGTTGCCCTCTCAGGCAATGAGTACTATCAAACTTCACTATTGTGAGTGAACAGCATCACGAGAAAGTCTGGAGCTACTTTGCAGCAGAAACCCACTCGACTCTAAAGTTACTTGGTGGTGCAGCAACTTTTTGGGGCGAGCCTCCCACCCCAGCAGTGAGTGGGCGACTGGTGAAAGCTCAGTATTAACTGATCACCAGATCGGGCCAGCTTAATGCAGCCCTGTTGTCTTGTGCCTTCAACTGTTAGCACATAAACAATAGTCAAGTTGCACTAACAAAATCAGCCTGGTTAATCTTTTCTTAGCAGCGCCATTATGGAGATGAATGTCACTGGGCACTATCAGCATGCAGCAAGACAGAGGGTGAGTGGGAAGGATTTTTTTTCTCCCAGTTTCCTCTGTGTAGGTGTGTAATGGTATCAATTCCTCTCATCTTGCAATGTGTGGGGAGAGCGGAGGCATGTCGCTCTGAGGGGAAGCTCATCATCTCCCTTTGTGCTTTACAGTTTCCTTGCTGTTAATGATGTCCCTGTAGTGGCTTAAGGTTTCATAACAATACAGAGATTAAGCTTTCCAGGGTCAACAGGGAAACCGACAACAACGATCAGTAGGGGAGAGCTGCAGAGTTGCCATGGTGACACAACACATGCAGATGTAACCATCTTCATTATGAAGCCGGTGAATTATGTACACGCTGCACGTTGTAAATCTGTACATTTGACAGAGCCACTGTGTCATTCTGACGTCGAGTCTCAAATCATGAAGCTGCGCTGCTGTCTCCACTCACTTTTAATGGCTTCCAGGCACACAGAGGGTGTCAGCCTCTCTTCCCTCGTTTTTTTTATTGTTGCGATAAGCTATATCAGCAGATGTCTGGAGCTGGTTAGAAGCTGTGTTACTGCGGCGGTGTCTCTGCACTGTAACCCCTAAACCCTGGCCTGGCTGAACCTGAGCGGGGAGCACTGGGGAACACAAACCTCGAGGCCTGGCCCTGGTTAGAGGTCAGAGAAGTCTGGGGTTGGGGTTATCACATGTGCTCAGCATCATTTTCACATCCTCTCTATAGCTGGTGTATGCTTTGCCTCAGGCTTTTGCAGCTCCAGCCATAAATCCAATAGCTTTCAGATGTTTTTTTTTTTATATCATATTGTCTTCTACAGCCAAGACACTTCACAAAGGGCAGAGGCTTGAACTCCGACCGCTGCTCTTTATTATGTCGTCTTTGCTATCTGTGGACCCATCCAGTGTTTGATCAAAGTTTCTGTCTGTTCCCCCGCAGGGTTTAGCCGTCTCCCCTCTCTGCTCCTTGTCTCTTCCCTCTGTTCAACGCCCCCCATCCTGCCAGGCTCAGATCTCCTTTTACACTATCCAGCCTTTCATGTGGATGGGGGCGGGGAGGAGTGGATGGGGAAATTGGCCACCCTGGGATCACACGCACACATGCACGATGCCTGTAAAATGAAAGATTACAGAGGAAATGTTGTCTATGTGGAGGAAATACACAAACAGACAAGTTAGCAGCTCCATAAACAGTATATGTTACCTAAATGCGTGTGGACTGGTAGCGATGTCATGTCATGAGCGTGAGTTGTTTTGCTCTGAGGTTTCTCAAACACTCTTGACTGAGGTTTGTGCACTGGAGAATAGGGGACATTTTTTACACAGCTCATTTTCATTGATCCGTGCAGTGGCTACTATTGCATTTCTGAGGGAAAGTAATTGAATGAATAAAGTGTGTGGAAAAGCTCAATCACTTTAAGCAGGAAAACTGAGGGAGATTGAGAATTTATTCTGGCTGTGCCTTTGAAGACGGTACACTCACCAAATGGGCCACGCTGTGACAATGTGGCTCCTACTGTCTGGGTCTTACTGCTCGGTGCTGTGATAAGATCTTCCTCTGTGGCTCACACAGGGAACACTGAAATGAGGTCAGTGTTGTTGTCTTTTTATGAACAAATATATTCATAAACTCAGTACAAGCTTTTTGAACAGAGCATTTTCTTGGAAACTAAAGGTCATTCAGTTATCAGCTTTGTCGCATTCAGCCGACAATTGGCGTGAAATAGCATCTGTAGTGAAGTGATGCTTAGCAGGAGAAAGTGTTTCTCCATCTGTAGGAGAGTGGCGATCAAGGGTCAGAGGTCGGGTCAAGGGCAAGAAGATGGATGGGGAGGCATGACTGAACTGCAGACACAGCTCAGAGGAAGAGCTATCTCAGGACTTGAGGAAGGGCGGCAGGGTTAGGTGGATGAGGCAGGATGGGAAAGGGGGGGACCAGACAGAAAAAACAAACAAGTCCCAAGCAAGGATCTTCCCTTCTACAAAGGCTTAAAGTGGATGTCCGGTCCCAGCTCGCCCCCCAGCTCACTTCCCATGTCCTCCTGACATCACTGTGCAGCAGCCGGCCTGCAACCGGTCTTGAGTATTTTTCACATCCACCGTTCTGACCTCGGCTGTCTGCCTTGCATCAGCTGGTCATGTGATTGGATGCACAGCTCAAACATAAAAAAAAAAAACATGGTCTGCTTGACATGAACAGAACAGTGCATCTTTTATGGTGTGGCTCACAGCTGCACAGCTGTGTTTGAAGAGTAGGGCTATTTATATATCCACCCTTTGTTTTACGTCTGCCTTTACTTCTTCTCTCCTGGTGTTGACACGTCTTCTGCCTGCAGTCCTCCATCACGTCTCGCTGACCAGCACAGCTGCCCTCATCTAATAGTTTAGCAAGAGTTCTATTGCCTTACACAAAATGCTGTTTTTGCGCTGTTGTTTTTGTCCATAGATTAATTGATTCATTGACTGTAGAGAGTCAGGATGTACTCTGCTCTTTGACCCATTAAACCCTTATTTATCTACCTCCATATTATTACTCCCTCAGACACTCATTGTCCTTCTCTCGCCGTCTCTTCTCTCCAGACTCATACTCGGCAGCAGGCAGCGAGGCCAGCATCTCCACCTCCGTGGCGTCGCTGCCCCCGCTGGCTTCAGGCAGCTCGGCCCCCAGCTCCCCGGGCTCCAGACGCTCCGTGAGCACCCTGAAGAAGTGGCTCACGAACCCCGTCCGCAAACTCAGCGTCGGGGCCGCCGCCAAAGGCGAGCGTCAGGTCCGCAAACTTGAGGGAAAGCCTCCACCTCTTTCGTCCCAGAGCCACAGCCTGGATCTGGGCAGCCCCCCGAGGACTGATGAGACTTTCACCATCCTGCCCGTCACCCACAGAGAACTGGTGAGAAGTTTTCTCGGTCACATGAACTAATCAAACACTGCAAACCACCTCATAATTAATCTCCCAAACCACATCGTCTTATCACATGGCCTTTTTATAAACCGGCTCTGAAGTAAACATGCAAAGCTTATAAATACAAACTAAAGCCAATATCCTGATGGTGGCTTGTTTACACTAGGTAGCTCAAGAATATTAGTGGAGACACAGGTTTAATGTAGAGCTGATCCACCGAGGACTAAGTATCATGGCAGGTGGCGATGCTGTTACATAAACAGCAGCACTGCTGGCTCATCCCGCAGAAACTCATGGCGCCATGCTCTGTGATTCATGTGCTCTCTTTTGCCGTTGTGCAGCTGCCTGTGTGCCCAAATGCTTGAGCATGCTACAGATATTTTGCATCATGTTGATATTTTGTTATTCTGACACTGTGGACGTGTGTCTGCGTATGTGTTTGTGTGTTCCAGGAGTGGAAAGATGGCCTGGCAAGCCCTGAGGACCTTTCACCGGCTACACTACAGTCCCCCAGCTACATAACTGACTCGCTGATTGGCTGCACGTCAATGCCAAACACCCAGGTCTGACACCAACTAACCTATTGTATCTGTCACCACAAATTGCTTTTGGCACATATAAATAACATCAAGCAGAGCTGATGTTTATGGCTTTAATACAAGTAGTCCTTTTTTGACTGGATGCCAGATTACTTGAGCTTACATCTCTGTTTTATAGAAACAATAATGAGATTGAAACTATGAGGAGTAAATCCAGTTGTGGTTCATTTTAGCTGACAGTAGACAGTAGCGTAATATTCTCAGTGAGGACCCACCCTGGCGGGGAGGTGACATCAGTACTGTTTGTCCCCATGGCCCTCCAGCCAGATCTGGAAATGACTAACTCCACTGCTGCTGGCGGAGTTCAACTATCAGGCAAAACAAGCACACGGATGCACACAGGAGCGCTGCTTTCTGCAACCACACACACACGACCATGCATGAGATATATAGTCCCATGCACATGGACATAGAGCACACAAACACACACACACACACACACACACACACACACACACACACACACACACATGTGAGGGGGTTAAATGAATACAAGGCTCTCTCAGAGCAGATCGATGCACCAGAGGGCAGAGCCTGACAGCGACCTGTGTGATGCATGACTCACATTCAACATGTTACAAAAGGAAATGCCCGGAGATAAATAGGATATGGCACAAAACGGCAGATGTGATGAAAGATGACTCCGCTTCTGTGAGCTGACAAAGAACGCTGTGTGCGCACATACGCTTTTATTTCTACATCAAACACTCGGGAGTCAGTTGCTCGTGGCAAAGGAGCGTCTCAAGTCGGGTGTTCAGAGGGTCCCATTTTGCTGTGAGATGGAAACATCGCTGGAGCAGCAGTAATATGGCATGAATCACCAGTGCCTGAGCCCTATCGATACACAGTAAAACAATAAAGATATCTGAGCATTTGAGCATAGTGGAGTGTCTCTTGTTGGTGAATCGACACCAGAGCACTTAAATCCTAATTTCAGTCTCATCAACACGTCAAAAGCTATTAATACGATTACATCAGAGGGATGAGGTCAGTGCTTTGGTGTTTTAACTGCCAATATTTAGAGAGAGAGAGAGAGAGAGAGAGGGAGAGAGATTAAATTATGTAGGTCAGTCATCTCTGAGCTGTGGTTTCTGTCTCTGTACCCCACCTTCAATGGCCTCGTGTCCAGTGTTAAAAGCATTGTTGTTTTTCCTCTTTTCTTCACACCGTCGTCTCTAATCTCACAACCACGGCAGAACATAGTTTTTCATGAAATGTTCCGTCGGATAATGGAAAGTTCTTGTGATTCTATGCTAGCAGTTAAACAAAGATGTAGTGTCAAAAAGAAGCCAGAACTGCACATCACAATATTTAGGGCCCGAGCACTGACCGCAGGTCTGCGAAGGCCCTATTGTAATTGGTCCGTTTATTATTCTTATTATTATTATTCTTATTATTATTATTTTTAGGACAAAGTAATTATTAAATAGCTTTTCCTGAGGAACAATTTGTAAAATCTGTCATCTCGACCCACATATGAAACAAATAACGTAGGAACAGTTTCTCTGTGAAACAGGAAAAGAAACAAATGGTGCTGTTAGTGAGAGATCTCTTCAAAGCCCAATTCCTTGTCACTAGTAGCAGCAATGCAATCAAATTGCAGTTTTCAGCACGTGAGACCATGTAACTGTGGCACAGTACCATACCTTTGATTTGTGCTTGCATGTTTAAGTATTGATGCACCCTTTGAGTTGTCTGCTCCATCCCAAAAATAAGAAAATTGCTGATGCCACAGCTGGAAATGTAAAAACACATCAGCTTCAAGCATCAGCAAATATTGTATGATGAAAAACATCACATGTAAAGCTATAAAGCGTAGCATTTCTTTATATGCAAATCTCTTTAAAAAGGTGCTAAATGCAAGATTGGGAGCATTTCTGTCGCCTCTGCACGGCTCTCAACATGGCGACGGCTCGCAGCTAACGGTGCTTACAGTGAAAACAACAGCAAGTGCTGACAGAGCTAACAGTGTTTACCTGAGGAGGAACCAGAGGGTGAGTGCCATGGGCTAGCCAGTGAGGCACGCTAACATGCACGCACAGCCGGGCCGGCTATGTCAACAAAGCACAGAGAAGCTCTGATTACGACACACACAGAGGGAGAGCGACTTCATTCTCTGCTCAGGTAGACATTACTCCTCTATGTCTTTACATAGCAAATAGCTGTTTGCTGCTATATTAATGCTCTGGATATCATATAGAGCATCTTTAATATCACTTTAATACTGCAGATTTGCAGCATTATTTGTTCCGGCAGTAAGGGGGTCGTAAGTCCCTAAAAGGGCAATGCAAATCTTATAGTTATACATATAAAATAATAGATGTAAAATACTTAAATAGACCCAGATAGATATCAAATTCTAAAATAAAGAAAGATACATAATATTGAGCATTGTGCTCAACAACAAAGAAAACAGCAGAAGCATTCTGCTATTGTACAACCCTATAAACATTTTTGACATTTTGATTTTTCTTACCTGGGACTTGAAGTACTGAGGCAAGTCAAATGAGAATTGGTTGTCAATTGACTTACCTCTTTAGATAAAGGTAAAATAAAATACAAACTTAAGGTTTTATGACCCATACTTCTTCAGATTTTGAGAAAAAAATAATCAACCCCGTTCTTGATTGTTATAGTAGGATAGATTTTTTTTTTAAAGATCCTACACAAAAGCATGACCTCAGCTTTTACTAAAATTGTTGTCAGTTTTTTTTTACATGGGCTTCTGAGTAGAAAAGCAAAACTTGCAACAGAGGGAGATGGGGGAGAATTTTTCCTGTGGGCTTTGCCGCGGCACATCTGGAAGTGATCAGGGAGCCAGGGAGACCTGTCAGCCAGGCTGGAGCACTCCTCGCGGGGCAAGACGAGTTGGGGGAGCGAGGGTCTTTATGGAGCCTCTCTGCCTCTCCACTTAGCTACGCTTTGTCTCGTTCATTCTCTCTCGCTCTCACACGTCACTGTGACAGAATAGAAAGCTCACAACTTGTAGACGCCAACGAGTTTATCATGGAGATGGCAGGTGGACAAATTGAACTAGGCCAGAGGGGAAAAGGAGAAAGTTCCGTAGCTTTTTCCATTTGCTTATATGTCTATCTAGCCAATCTATGTAGCCTATTTATTTCTCCACGGGGCAGCCGCCTGCCAGGGGAGTCTGATGGATTATCTGTATGTCTGTGGTGTGTGTATGTGTTTAAGGTGGGGAGGTTCTGCTTGACTAGGACAATGGGACACAGGGATTTAGGTGAAGACAGACGGCTGCTCCAATAAGTTTACACAGTCAGGAGAGAGTGAGTAGCCTAAAAGAAATGCATGGCTAAAAATAGAGGGAAGAACTTTGTAGATACAATTGTACAGAGAGATATCTGTGAGTCATTGTACGGACATATAAAGGTGACAAGTGTGCTTATTGTGTGAGAGATTACGCAAACATGAGGGTCTTGTGTATCCATTGAGTTAGTGATGATTTTAGTCTTTGCAGCCTTTGTTGCGGTGCGCACAATGACTCTATATTTGCACCAGGACCCCCCACAGGAAAGGATATCAATTCCAGGAAAAAGCATGAAAAGGAGGTCATGTATATATTCATGAACACAATCGATTACATCAGAGTAACCTTGGGTTCATCCTGCGTGCATTTCTATTGAGTGTAGCGGCTGCAGATATAAAAAGAAAAAAAAAGATACTGATGTATTTACATATGGGTTTGAATCCCCAGGTGGTAAAACAAGAAAATATAATTAATTTACACATAAATCAGAAATGTAATTGCCAGCGGTCGAGCAGTAATTGTATTCCTCTTCCTCTGAAGCCAAAACTCCATCAAGAACCCCTTCACGGCTTTATTTGTCATCTCCGACAGCGACAGAGCCTGTTGCTCCTCTAACTCTTTATCTTTTAATCTCTTTCTCTCCATCTATCTTTGGCTGATGTGTGCAGCACGGATCATTAACTGTGACAATCTGAATCTGATCTTGTTATCATTCAATCTCTGTTCCTCCTGCCTCTCTGCTCTTTCTGGTCACCTTGGCAACCTGCATCATTATCATCTCTCTCCTGCTCTTTATCTCCCCTTGCTTACTTTATTCCTGGCATGATCCCTATTACTGCCACTGGACCTTTGATGAGCAGTTTCTCTGTCTGTCTGTCTGTCTTTCCGTCTCTGCCTCCTCAGGACACTCAGTCCACCAGTGTTTTGCCAGATGACAGCGGCTCTGTCCTGATGGACGACACCTCCAGCCAATGGTCAACAGCAGCCGACACTGAGGAGGAGAGGAGGAGTGCCTTAGAGAAAAGCATGTATGTGTTTTATTAATGTAAAGAACCAAAAGAGTAATTCATCTCCCATGATAGACTAGCACTATGCTAGTTGTGTCATGTTTATAAGCAGTTGCTAATTTCCAGAGGAATTTCACCGAAAGACCAATATAACCCAAGAAAATATATATTTATTTGTTGGAATCCTTATTCTCCATATTTGTTGAATTTAATGCTTGTCTGTAGGGCTGGGCAATATGACGATATATATCGTCAAAACTATTTAAAAATGTATCGTATGTAGTTTTCTATATCATTTCCATCGTGATATAGGCAAGGCCTATATTTACTTCTTTTTTCTCTATAATTTCACTTAAAACTGTTAATCTTGCACTCAAGTTCTTAAAGGGGCTATATGTAAGAATCAGAAATTGCTTGTTCACAGCGACACCTGTGGCCGCAATGTCAACGAAAGTCAGCGTCCTGTTGCTCGCGCTCGCGCTATATTGACATGAACGAGCACCGGTCTAAACAGTGAGGCGACACACGTCAGCTAACACACAATATCACTCTATATTTCACCTGCTTGGCAGTAATGTTAGCTGACCAGACGAAGGTCTCTCCATGAATCAATGCTGATTCTAGTGTTGGCTTTTCCTCCCGATCCGGAGGGAACGGGGGGGGGAGACCGACACCCGGTCGGGACGATAACGTAACTCGCTGCGGAGCCCCGTCACTTCACAAGACACGGGAAACCTCTGTTGGTCTGGAGGAGCTGCAGCAGTTATTTCTGCAAAAACGTCCACTGCACATTCACCAGATATTCTCAGAGCTAAACTAACTCTTCTGCAGTGTGTAGTGTGCGCGCGTTCACGTGGAGGTGGAGCGAGCCGAGCGGGTGAGAACGAGCGCGGTGTGCAAACAGGCAGGAGCAGAGCTGCTGCGCGCTCGCGTACCCACACGCGTGCGCGCATGGGATTCCGACCCGTTAAGATTTATGCGCGTCATAAGTTACAAATAGTCCCTTTAAAATGAGAAAATACTGCGTACTTTTCATAGGTCAACTATTTAATTCACACAGGAGTATACAAAAATAGGCTTTACCATGTGGTTATTTCATATAAACTATTTATTTATTGAATCACCAGAAAACATGCTTTATCGAGATATGAAATGAACTGTATCGTGATAGAAGATTTTGGCCATATCGCCCATTTGTATCTTACACTCACACAGAAAGAGAAAAAATGTACATTTGACAAAATAATCTTAACTCAAGGTTCACTTACTACAGAAGCTCTCCCTGGAGCTTTCAACCACATGTCACGGTCTTCATCAGCTGCAATCACTTGACCGAAGTTCCACACTCAGGTCATCTGAGGACAACTGAGCTATCTCCATGACAATGGAGCAAACTCTGTTGCCTGATGAAGGGGCGTGACAAAGCGGCAGCATGTGATGAGAACGTGATGTGTATTTTCATGTTCAGCTGATCTGCTGCGCTGACTAAGTCTCTGTAGGTTATGCTAATTAATTGGATTTATTTAATTGAAAGTAGCAGTTTAAAACTGTCTCCATTTTCCCAGTACCAAATCACATTGCCAGGAAACTTCCTACAAAATTACAATGTGAATTATGTCCTTATTAGGAGAATTATTAGGAAACTGGGACTCGTAAAACAAAGTGTTACCAAGATTTTTGCAGTGTGCAGAATAAATTTGGTAGCATAACTAACACTAATGCTGCCTCATTTGTATCTTTACAGGTACGTACTGATGGAGCTTATTGAGACAGAGAAGCACTATGTGGTGGACCTGGGGCTCATAGTGGAGGTAAACCTCACAGTCTGCCAGCTAAGAGCACACAATCTGCCCTGACAGAGAAGAGGGAACTTAGTCATCCACCCAGTCTAAATCCTTATCATCACAATTCCTCCACTTTCCTCCACACTTTGGTCTACCTCCATCCCGCTGTCTCCAGTCTTAAGCAGATTTTGTGAATTATTAGCTTGAAGAGTATTATGTTGCAAGGCGATCCGTCTCCCGGGTGCCTTAAATAGCTGGAGATATTTTGGTTCAGAGAAGAATTCATGCCATCTGAAAGTTAATAAAAACTCAATAGCTGGTGTGATATAACAATCTAGCTACATATATATATATATATATATATATATATATATTCAGAGCCAGGTGTTGTTTTTTGTGGATGTGAACGGACGTCAGCAACTCTGTCATTTCCTTGCAGGGCTACATGTCCACAATGCACTCCAAAGGTATACCGGAGGACATGAAGGGAAAAGACAAGATTGTTTTTGGGAACATTCACCAAATATTTGACTGGCATAAAGAGTAAGTCCCTGGTTTTTAAATGCATTTGATGTGGAAAAATGGTATGTTTGCTCCAGCCGCATTCAAAGCGAAAAAAAGACAAACAGTGATTTGCAGAGTATTGTGTTTGTGTCCGAGGCGGAGGACAAAGGAACAATAGGTCAGGAGACTAATCTGACCTTCCGTTTTTGGGGCGATTGTGTGTGTTTTCTCTCTGAAGCTACTTCCTGGGAGAGCTGGAGAAGTGTATAGCAGAGCCAGAGAGGCTGGCTCAGCTCTTCATTAAACATGTGAGTATGACTACCGTGTACACACACACGTCGGTGGAAGTGTCAGGGACTGCTTCCTTGTGCTGTTTGGCGTGAGGATAAATAGAGCAAAGAAAACATGCAGAGCTCCTGTTTATCCTGTGCCGTACCTCTCTCTCTCTCTCTCTCTCTCTCTCTCTCTCTCTCAACTAACTGCCAGCGTCTCTCCTTCCACTTCCCTGTTACTGATACGTCTCAGTCCAGGCTGTGTTTTTACAACAGCACACCCAGCAAACACTCACATACACACGAACGACACACTGGCCGATTTCCATGTCTGGGCTGGACCGGTCAGGAAACACCAGGGAAAAAACAGCCAGAAAAGACAACATGAATAAGACGAGGAATAACAAACCCTCAGCTCAGGCTCTTTGATATGAAGGCTTTTTTTTCCAACCCAAAACGGCGACCTGCTTCTTCCTACATATCCTGGCTCCAGAGTGAAGCAAAGCGATGCATACAAAGAAAGATTCACTTTTAAGTGTGTTGTTCTTAGAATAGACGAGCCGGTATAGGGTCACAGGGCTTATACAGGGAGCAAAATTAGATTTATATATATTGGTTAAGTGGTGGCGCATGCAGTCTGGGCAGACACGATACGTAATTTGACCAACTTGTCTGAAGATGATTAAGTTAAATGTCTGTGTCTCTTTTTGCTATATTCACTCTCTCTCTGTCTGTAGCTCTTTAAACAATTCAATAAGGCTCAGCCCACTGGATAATCCACTTAAAAAGCCTGTGGGGGGAATAAAGAAACTTGTAACTAAATTTAAGCACGGTGTCAAACTGTGAAAACAAGCAAACTGGGAACACGGCCCTAATGAAAAGCAGGAATCCCAATCTGCTTTTAATGAGAGCTGTGTCACCAATATGCAACATGTGTGCTCACTCACGCACATGCAACATATAAACACATGTAAACATGCAGCCACACTAGTACACTAGACACAGAGCGCTCGTATTTCACATGCAGCCTTCTTCTGCTACACGATGTCCGTATTCAGGTGGAGCAGCTCGCTGGTCTCTAGGTTACAGAGCCATGCAGCTTGTTGCTAGGTACAGCCTTATATCGACGGGCTCTGGTTACACTGAGGGTAACCTGGGTGAATTATACATAACCTGATGCTCATCTACATGTAACTCCATTAAGACTCTCAGGACTGCCACATCTGCACTCCCATGCCAATTAGTCACAGAAGAGTAAGCGCTAACCAGACAGAGTCAGCTTCAAAGGCGCCGCACTCTGAGACGAGTCATTATTGCTCCGTTCAGAGACACTGCCATTGTTGTTTTCGCTCTCTTTCAGGGGCATTTTCATTTATCTGTAATGCAATTAAAGACACATTTTTCTTACAGTTGAAAAGTCTTTTTAACTTTGTGTCAAAGGTTCAGCTGAATGATTTTGTAATGAGAGGTTTGTCTCGCCTTCAATGCAGGAGAGGCGTCTGCAAATGTACGTTGTATACTGTCAGAACAAGCCCAAGTCGGAACATATCGTCTCAGAGTACATCGAGACTTACTTTGAGGTGAGTACCTCTTCTTTTTTTTTTTTTCGATTAATCGATCAATATTTAGGTTGTGTCTATAAATGTCAGAAAATAGTGAAAAATGTCCATCAGAAGTTCCTAGAGTCTAAGGTGACGTCTTCAAATTGCACGTTTTTTGTGACCAACAGTCCAAAACCCCAAAATATTACATTTTCAAATATAAAAACCAGCAGATTCTTACATATGAAGAGCTAATGAACAGCAAATGTTTGAGATTTTTACCTAATACACTTAAAGAGGACCTATTATGCTTTTGTGCTTTTTCCCTTTTCTTTTGTGTGTTATATATATTTTTTGTGCATGTAAAAGTCTGCAAAGTTACAAAGCCAAAAGTCCATGCCAGAGGGAGTTACTCTCCCCCACTGAAACACTGCTCCTGAAACGCCTTGCTTGAAGTCCTGCCTTTCCTTCCGTAACGTGATGATGTCACCAAGTAACACATTTGCAAAATAGGAGCTCAAACAGAGCGTTTCAGACGGTGAAAAGAGGTGCTGCAGCACAGCCGGTATCAGCCAATCCCAGCTGACTTTGGGGGAAGGCGGGATACACCCTGGACAGATCGCCAGACTATCACAGGGCTGACACATAGAGACAGACAACCATTCACACCTACGGGCAATTTAGGCAATTAACCTGCATGTCTTTGGACTGTGGGAGGAAACCGGAGAACCCGGAGAAAACCCACGCTAACACGGGGGAGAACACACAAACTCCACACAGAAGGGCCCCGAGTCAGGTTTGAACCTGCGACCCTTTTCAAAATACGAGTATGCACCTGAAAATGGGCATAATAGGTCCTCTTTAAATGATTATTCAATTCGGAAAGTTGTTTATTAAATTGTTCTGTTAGGCCTGTAGTTAATAAGCCCTTTAGCATGCATGGATATCTAACTGTTCCTATTCTATATATTATACATGGCCATGTTGGTGTCTTTTCAGCTGCCATTTATTATTCAGTTTACTGTCTTTTCATTGACAGTAAACACAAGTCTACCAGACAAACAGTATGACTCCTGTGATATACTGTCTCGGAGGCATAATATCGGTCATTAGCTGCTGTGTTTTGTGATGTGGCTGACTGAGTCATGTTGACTGGTGTCGTGTTGTTGTGTCCGTCTCCGCTGTCAGGAGTTGCGGCAGCAGCTGGGCCACAGGCTGCAGCTCAACGACCTGCTCATCAAACCTGTCCAGAGGATCATGAAGTACCAGCTGCTGCTCAAGGTGAAAAGCAGGCCACTGCTATGCTGTTGATCACACACCAACAACACTTATACACACACATACTGGTGTTCACTGTGCAGCTGTCTGACACACAGTCACGGCGTTGTAAACATACAAGCACGTACACAGAAACAGTGACGACACGCCGGGCGCATCATCTGTTCGGGCCACTTTCCAGCCAAAGAGGAAATTACATGATGAGATTCTTACCGTAGGATTTAAACAATCATACGTGAAAACCTTTGAAGATGATCATAAAATGACATCCCTGGTAAAAAAAACTTTGCCTAAATATAAAACTTTGCCCTTTGGCATTCAAATGAAAGGTGGGTTCAACACCCATAAATACTCCTCCAGATGTCCTCACCTTACTCTGAGCAGTAAACCTGGAATGCTCTGGTGACCATGCTGTGTTTATTTGAGCAGGACTTCCTGAAGTATTACACCAAAGCTGGGATGGACACAGAGGAGCTGGAGGTGGGTGTCCTGATTCAGAAATATATATATTTTTTTATTAGTATTCATTGGTAACAAACCGACTCTGGTCTTTTAAACAGAAAGCAACAGAAGTGATGTGCTTTGTGCCAAAACGCTGCAATGACATGATGAATGTGGGCAGATTACAAGGCTTCGAGGTATGTCTCAGACCATCCTTCAAAGTCTTCAAAACATTTCTCCTGCCAACTATCAAACCGTAACCACTTCCTCGGTTTGTTGTGTTTATCTTCGCCGTGGCACCAGGGGAAGATCACAGCCCAGGGCAAACTGCTCCAGCAAGACACCTTCATTGTGACGGAGCAGGACAGTGGCTTCTTGTCCCGAGCCAAGGAGAGACGGATCTTCCTGTTCGAGCAGCTCGCCATATTCAGTGAGCCAATCGACAGGAAGAAAGGTTTCTCACTCCCTGGATACATCTTTAAGAACAGCATCAAGGTGAACTCAGATCAGCTACAGCAAAATAAGATACCAAAAAATAGAAATTTTTCTCTCAGGTTATGAGTTGCATAACAGCTTCACACCACACTAATTACATAATCCCAGAGCAGAGACTTTTTAGAGGCTTGCATGTGTTAGCGAAGATTTTAACAAGCAACTCGGCAGGATGGACTCCTCACAGATGCTGATCAGGTGTGATGTGTTCCAGGTGAGCTGCCTGGGGGTGGAGCCCAGCGTGGAAGGCGATGAGGCCCGCTTTGTGCTGACGGCACGCAACCCTGATTCGAGTCTGGTGCGCTACCAGTTGCTGGCCTCCTCCCCGGAGATCTGCAGGGCCTGGGTCAATGATTTGGGTCAGATCTTGGAAAGCCAGCGCAACTTCCTCAACGGTTAGACCCACATCCCCACCTAGCCATAAATCATGTTTTATCGTGGCATATTTTCCATTTATTGACTTCGTCGTCAGCACACAGTTGAATCCGTCTTAGTTGAGATGAATTTTTGTTTGACCATGTACTCCTGGCCTTTGTAGGTCTATTCCCACCAAAATAAAAGCAAAAAATAGTCACAGCAAGTCAACATTATGAGATACTACATCAAAATCATAAGATAGTAAGTAAAATACTGAGGCAGATTTTTTATTTTGTATCTCTTAATCTCAATAATCTACATTTTTACAAAGTATACACAGTATCAACTTTACTTTGCATCAGTATTTTTTTTTATCATTCCTAATTTATCACCTTTTTTTCCTGGTGGAGATGGGCTTCCATATTCTTAGACCTCTTTTATTAGGCTGTCTGACAGGCAGCATTTACTGAATTCTTTATGCAACACAGGCAATAAATAACACTTAACTATACGCAATAATAATAGGGCTGTTATGGCATATATTGCCAGATATGCACCATATTACAGGGGTTATGATTCAATATATTGCGATTTTTTTGCGAAAACTATCATAGTATAAAGAACACACCACCATATGCATACAATCGGAGTAAAAAAGTTTACTTTTTTGTACAATCAGAACAGTGGGATCTGCATTTTGCATTTATTACAGTCAACACCAAGATGTAAATGTAAACTATTTGATTTTCATTTAATGAAAGATTTATAACACATTATAATGTAGTTGTAACCAGATATAAGTGTTGATTAATTATAACTCCTCCTGTGGGTATCCATAAGTGGAGGCTGGTGTATAAATAGATCATGAATGAAGTTGACAAAGACATTAATAAATCTAAATGCCCTTATCTGCTTGTAGCTATACTATATTAATTCACTTCATATAGTGCTTATAAATGCTAAATAAAGGGGGTTGAAGTAAAGTGTTACTGACAAAATAAATGCTGAATCCACATGATATAATGCTTTGTAAAACATTCAGAATCAGTTACAGAGCTTAACTGTCTCTGTTCCTCTGTGTGTTTAAGCCTTACAGTCTCCTATTGAGTACCAGCGACGAGAGAGCAAGTCTAATAGCCTGGGCCGCAGCATGAGGCCCCCCCTGTCTGCTGCCAGCGCCCTGCGGCCCCACTCCTCCGCCTCTATTGACCGCCATAAGCTGCCCTCCCTCCACTCCCACAACACCTCCCTGCCCACGCTCTACCTGCCCAGCCAAGGCCAGGGCCAAGGACCCAGCGAGACCTACTCACTGCGGGACGTAGGTCTCTTTAGCTCTCTCTTTCTCTGCCCTTTATTATTTTATTATTATTATCTGTCTCTCTCTGCCCTATACTGCGACACTGTTCTGCAATAACTACCCACTCAAACACAGTATTTCTATCTATGAGACACTGCCAGGCCTGCTTATCTCTTAAAGCTTTTTTTGGCTGAGGGACTGGTCTGTCGCACAAATGGGAGAATAAAAACAGCAAATGGTATTGTGTGTGCATGCACTGCTACAGTGTTGGTGAGTGACCTACCTGTTGTTTGCATCTGCAGCCCACTGTGGTCCAGCCGTGCCCTGCTGACTCCCACACTGTTTCTCCGTCACATGTCCAACTGGGCTTCACTGATCAGCCAAACTGTCAAGCTGTGTCAAACGGGCTGTACACACCCACCACACAAAGTGCACAGGTAGTGTATATGCATGCATTTAGAGACTAAACCGTCTATATTAATGTTACATTTAAGATGTAATTATTTTGCATATAGCTGAACATGGTGCTCCAGTCATTATTCAACACCAGCATGGGGAGAATTAATGACAAAACAAGCCACAGGAAGCCAACCGCCGGGGAAATAATGAACCATTTTACAACGTCAATGTTGTCTAACGAATTACAACAATGATTCCAATGCGCTCATTAAGGGTAATTAAAAGATGGAAGACTTCAGTAAATGGTAACCATTTATTTAGACACACTTACAGTGAAGGGATTTATCGAGTCGTAAGAAGAGTTATTTCTCCCCCTATTGGATGAAAAAGGAATCAATAACAATCTGGATGTTTTTCTGAAGGAAATGGATTACAATGTTAGCCGCACTTGTTTCAGTTAATACAAAGAAGGGAAATGCCCTCATCTCAGCGTTTTATACTAAATATATAATTTTCCATTTCAGGCCCTTACTTTGAAGTTTTAGCCTGTTAACAATGGGAGCATCTTGTTGTTGGGCTTTACATTACCGTTAACGACGTCTCCCTCTGTCATTATGGGGCTGTTATCCTCAGCGAGGCGGTGTTGACAGGCCAGCAGTTGTTTACTCGGGCTGGACAGGCTCGGTACATAATAAACAGGAAGCAGATGAGGAAGTCAGAGAGAGATGCCTATCGGAGCCAGATAATCGTTTCCTATACTTGTGCTGGCATGAATAGATGGAACTTGGGCCGATGCATTTTTAGACTGTGGCTGTAAATGAAAAAATACTGATAAATTAGCTTTTATTTATACTCTTCTTATTTGGTAGAAAAGTGAAAGTTTTATTCGTGTATATTTAAGGGCTGCACAATTTTGAAAAAACATCTAATCTCGATTATTTTGATTGATATTGCACATTGCGATATGATCTGCGATATTAGAGGGAATAATCATTTTTAAATCATTATTCTCATTTTCTCATTGAAAAACATTAAAATTAGCGCTGTCAATCGATTAAAAAATTTCATCGTGATTAATCGCAAATTAATCACACATTTTCTTCTGTTCAAAATGTACCTTTAAGGGAAAATTGTCATTTAATACTCTTATCAACATGGTCAAATATGCTTGCTTTATGCAAATGTATGTTTATATTTATTATTGGAAATCAATTAACAACACAAAACAATGACAAATATTGTCCAGAAACCCTCACAGGTACTGCATTTAGCATAAAAAATATGCTCAAATCATAACAGGGCAAACTCAAGGCCAACAGGCAACAACAGCTGTCAGTGTGTCAGTGTGCTGACTTGACTATGACTTGCCCCAAACTGCTTTTGATTATCATAAAGTGGGCATGTCTGTAAAGGGGAGACTCGTGGGTACCCATAGAACCCATTTTCATTCACACATCTTGAGGTCAGAGGTCAAGGCCCCCCCTCGCCAAAATTTAGCGCAAGTTTGGAGGGTTATTTAACCTCCTTCGTGACAAGTTAGTATTACATGGTTGGTACCAATGGATTCATTAGGTTTCAGTCAGTATCTTCACTCTAGCTTTAAAACTGAGCCTGCTACAACCTCTGGAAGATCGATTGCAATAAAGAAATTAGTGCCGTCAAAATGAATTTGCAATAACGTGTTATTAACGCGTTAACTTTGACAGCCCTAATTAAAATTATTATGGTGTGATTTTTGCGGGTATCTGTACCAAACAAAAATCTGTAGAATATGATGTGTAAGTCAGGACATCTCTGCAGCACGACAATATTTAATTTAAAACATTTCGCTTTTAATATTCAGCCTCCTGCGATTTGAAAATTGCATTAGGCCATAATGCGATTTCAATAAAATTGATTAATTTTGCAGCCCCAGTAGATATGTGAGTGCAGTACATGGAAGTACTTTATATCGGTGTGATGAATGTTCCCTCTCTCCCCAGCAGAGAGCAGGAGAGGGCTGCCGGAGGGGTCAGGCTGCTGATGCTGGGAGCCAGGTTCCGCTGTCGGGCCCCTTAGCTGGACGACGCCCCAGCAACCTGGCTCAGCTCGCCGAGGATGACCTATGAACTCTGATGCTATCTGTCTCCTGCGTCAGCAGGACAGCAGCTAAACGCCACGGCTGTGGAGACAAGAGGACTTGTCTACTGTCTGTTTAAGCCAGGCTGGACCCTTACCCGGTTCAGTCAGGATTTCTGGAGGATAATGAAGGAACGTATGAAGGAATTCTGGGCTGCAACTCCTGTTTTTAGAGAGCCATTCAATGGGAAGCCTAGGACAACTCGAGTGTACATGAACAGCACCCGGTGGGGTGTTACTGGGCTCAGAGTGAACGCACTTAATGGACACTTTTTACCTCTTTTGAGAGTTTGTACACCACATACTCTTCTCTCTTTAAAAGGGCAAGGGGGAATTTGTTTGATGAAGAAATATCCATTCCTGATTGGGGCGGTCACTGGAGTTACGTTTGGGCCTGAATGTGAGTGGATGTGTTTGAGTGCATGAGAGAGTGCAAGGAGTGGCAGTGGCTCGTCTTTTACCCTTTCCTTGTTAAAGCTTTTTTTTTCTGTTGCCCCATTGTGAAGACAAGTACAGCCACATTCACACATTTTGTCATTCCCCTGCTGACAACTGAGTTTGCTGTTTGTGGAACGGGAAAAGGCAGAACACTTTGACGTGAACGCGCCACAAGGACTTTACTCGCTCGAGTTTCAACTGAAAGCGAAGAACTTTCTTTCTCGCCACAGTGTGGAGAGCCCCAGTGTGCTCTCTTATTCTGTTTGACCGGCCCTTGTTTGATCTGGACAAAAAAGGCGTGAGGGAGCCCCCTGGAGGTTCTCTGTGGGTATGACGTCACTTCGGATTACTTTTTTGCTCTTTGGGCAACTCCAGAGGAGATTGCGAAATACAGCAGGTTCCTTCAAAGGGACTGCTGCGCTGACCCAAAGTTTTGCATGCAACGTCTCCTTGGTGATTGACTGACACGATGCTACTTTACACAGATCTTTCTTTCCAGGCCGAAGTAGTTGTGGTTTGGGGGCACACGTCCTTTAAAGTGCATTGGTTTAAACTAATATGAATTGTTTTATTAGTCCACTGTTATGTCAAGGCTGTGCACCATTTCTATAATCACTGTTAGCTTTTGCCCTCATGGACTAAATACTGTACAGTGCATACCATAAAGGCAATCATACATTTTCCTTTTGAAAGATGAAGAATGACCCGGGTATGCCAAGAAGTGTTACCGTTCCAAAATGAAGGATAATATGTTGCTGGATAAACAAGAGTGATGCTGATGAATCTGCATGCCCCCTCTTCCTCAGACAACAGTGCCAAAAACAGCAGCTCACCACTCAAACGTTTCACTCGCACTTATAGTTCAGTTTGCCACTACTCTTACAAAACAGTCGTATATCTGTTACGCCTAAGTGACAAAAAGAGGAGAGAGGAGTAGATGAAGGTGGCTATCCTCAGTCAGTTCTTCTCCGTGGCCAGTGGAGGTCCTCACAAGGCTTTCACTCCCAGTTTAGTTCGATCATACAGCTGCACCAAAGATCAATAGGCCTCATATTTCAGCTCAAGCTGCTCAATAATCTGCCCGTAAACACAATAATAATAAATTACACAAAATAAACTGAAAAGGTGAGACGTTAGGTGAGTGGAGCCATCTCACAGAATCCATCTGCAGTTAACGTGAACTGGTGTGTTTTCATGGGAATTACCTACCAGGCAGTTTTTCTTTAAGTAATACCACTACAGAGAACCAGAAGCAAGGAGAGGGTTGGTTAATGCCATGTCTGACTGAGTAGAAACTGTTGTATCATATCAAATAAAAAAAAGTGTCTTTTTGAAACCGAGTGCAGCGTTTGTGTTTCTCTTAGGGCTGTCAAAGTTCATGTGATAATAACGCATTAATGCAAATTCGTTTTAACGCCACTAATTTCTTTAACGCATTAATGCAATCGATCTTTCGGAGGTTGTAGCGGGCTCAGTTGACCAGTAGCTTGTCGCGAAGGAGTTTAAATAACGCTCCAAATTTACGCTAAATTTTGGCGAGGAAAAACTGTCAATGCCATTTTGAAAGGGGTCCCTTGACCTCTGACCTCAAGATATATGAATGAAAATTGGTTCTATGGGTACTAACGAGTCTCCCCTTTACAGACATGCCCACTTTATGATAATCACATGCAGTTTGGGGCAAGTTATAGTCAAGTCGGCACACTGACAGCTGTTGGTGCCTGTTGGGCTTGAGTTTACCATGTTAAGATTTGAGCATATCTTTTATGCTAAATGCAGTACCTGTGGGGGTATCTGGACAATATTTGTCATTGTTTTGTGTTGTTAATTGATTTCCAGTAATAAATATATACATATATTTGCATAAAGCAGCATATTTGCCCACTCCCATGTTGATAAGAGTATTAAATACTTGACAAATCTCCCTTTAAGGTACATTTTGAACTGATAAAAAATGTGCAATTAATTTGCGATTAATCACGATTCCATACTTTAATCAATTAACAGCCCTAGTTTTGCTACATAATTTTTCTTCATTAAAATAACTGTATACTTTTAATGTCTACAGGGACTTAACTCCACTGTAAGCGCTTTCTAACCCGTTAAAACGATTAATACCGTCATCCTTATGCATTCTCAGTGTGCTCGTTTCTTATTAATTTAACTAATAGTACAACTAAAGTATTATTTTTGCTATAGCCCCCTTGGAGGTCCTCGGACTCTACTTTTGGGAACCTCCGACGAAGACAAAGAGGAAGTATTTCGCTTGCTGTGGCATCCCCCCCTTTGCCAAAAGTTCAAACAGGATTAAAAACAAAGAGAAGAAACCCCTGGATGAGCAGACATCTGGTTGGCTGGCCTCTGAATAAAGCCCCATTCTGGGCAGTAAAGCAGAGCCGATCGTAACACGGCTGTGATATATGGAGGCTGGGGACGGAGGGTGGGAGGGGGTGGGTGGGGGTATTAACTTTCACAAGGGTGCAAAATCAAAGGGAGTTCCTGTCACCACTGAGGGGGTCTCAGCAACAGGGGTCCCATTCAGAGGGAATTCCTCTCCAGTGCCCTCTGTTGCATCTGTTGACTCAATCTTCTCCGCTGAGAGAAAGAAAACACTCATTAAAAGCCACATGACTGTGAACTTGATTGCAGCAGGCGAGACAAACGGCACCCATCAATGGGTTGACTATTTACTTTGAGGTGTGAAAATCTTTGAACAGCCCACCATGTTAGGGCTTCTTTAGGAGCTTCTTCCTTCACGCCAGCAGCACAATGAGCAGCATTTGTATTCTGAATGCAATTAAATTATCATTTAAATAAAATGTTAGGTCTTAAGGAGCTCCGGGGCATCGGAAATTCACACGTTTACTGAATGAGCTAAGAGGGTTTAAAAACCACTGACTCTCACTGTCAGTCACAGATAATTACTTCACAAATCAGTCGCCAAGAAAATAACATTAGAAACAGTGAAATTGTTTCAGCAAGGACAATGTTTATTCAAATTTACATGTGGCCATAACCCCAATAAAATTGTTCATGATATTTATACATAATTTACAAAGAATTTAAACATTTAAAATGTTTGCTAATCTGGAGACTGTTTGAGAGCAGAGCAGATGAGATAAATCTGTAGATCAAAGACTTACATTTAAAAAAAAAAAAAAATCCCTACCTTGAAGCTGATGAATTAGAGGATGTTTTTGGAATAAAAATCTAATTATCAACAGCAACAGAAGCGTTTTTTCATTCTGTTTGAGAGCAGAAATTATAATTTTTATACAGCAACCTTTAGCTGTACTAAGGCATACATTTATTTTAATAAGGACAACATTAAGGAAAACTGTGTGTAATTTCGCTCACGTCTGCCTCGTCCTTCACAACATATTTACAAAATGAACGCTGAAAATTTTTTGATTTTCACATCACTTGAAATTTAAACAAATATTAAACTGTCAAAGGCATAAAATCAGTTTTGTTTCAGGGGAAATCTGTCAGGAAAGTACACTGAATTCAGCACAACTCTCACAATTATCACTGAAAAATGCTTCAAGTTTTCTTAAAGGTGCCTCAAATAGCACACAATTTTTTTTTTTTATTAAAAATGGTCTCTAAATGTATTTTTATGGTACTACTTGAAGTCAAAAGTAGGGCTTTGACAAGAGAAGATGTTCGGGGAGCTTGACGCTCACCCTCTATAGTGCAAACCTATGGCAGGAAGTGTAAGTCACACAGTCTGTTCATTATTACTTTTGAATGATGGGTCGCAGAGATTACTCTCTCTTGATGCTGGTGAGCAGAGGGTCCGTGCTCTGTGAAGGCGGCCCCGACCGGCTCTTCCTGGTCTGGTGGGTCTTGACGTGTTTGGAGAGGTGGTCGCTCCTCATGAACCTCTTGCCGCACTGCTGGCACCCGAAGCGTTTCTCTCCGGTGTGTGTGCGGAGGTGCCGCTGCAGCTCGTCTGAACGGGTGAAGCTTTTACCGCAGAAGAGCCAGTTACAGATGAAGGGCCTCTCCCCGGCGTGCCAGCGCAGGTGTGCCTTGAGGTGAGAGGTCTTCTTGTACACTTTGCCACACTCTGGGATGTGGCAGATGTGCAGTCTCTTCTTTCCGAACTCCAACCCCCCGCCGTTCGCCTGGCAGTTGGGGCACTTGCAGCGGCGGCAGCGGCGTGTGGAGCTCAGCAGGCCCTTGGAGGTGCCTTGGAGGAGAGCGGCTATCTGGGGCTGGTGGCCCAACACCAGCTGTCTGCCTAGGGAGAAGGGGTGGTTGGTGGGGGCGGCGTTGGTTTGGGGTAGGCTCCACCACTGCTGCCCTTCGTCCACGTGGCCTCCAGGCAGGTGATGCCTGGCTGAGGAGTTCTGGAGGAAGCTGGGGAAGTTTTGTCCCACACCGTTGTGCTGAGGGTAATACGGGCCGGGGGCCTGCGGCTGAGAGGACAGCACTTTGACGGGAGAGAGTTCGAAGGAGTAGGAGGAGGGAGGTTCAGCCGGTGGGGTCAGAGGCAGCTCATGGTGGTGGTGATGATGGGGGTGGTGATGATGGTGACCCAGGCCAGGCTGCATGTGTCCGGGGAACTGCACCTTAGGCACCGTGAAGGTCATCTGGTGTGTGCTGAGGGCCGCGCTGGGCGCCATTTCATTGCTCCAGAGCTGGAACATTCCTGACGTGGAGCTGACGGTGCTCTCGTAGGGGAACTGGGAGCCTTCGGAGCCCATGGAGGCTCCCACCTGCCAGGCCTGGCTACAGGTGGTGGCCAGGAAGGAGAGGGCGTTGGGTGCTCCCTCTGGAGAGGAGCTGGGCGTCCGGTCCTGTGTGGTCATACACAAACACACATCATAAGCCACTTTAAAGACAAGTTTTAAATCTAAATTAATTTTAATAAATATTTCAATCATAAAACGCTCAGATATTTATCTATTATAGAGTTTAAATATTTTAAACATTTAATGACCTTTTGTCCTGATATTTTTCAGTCTTACTTGCCTCTTTTTCTGTTATCCCGATTTAAAAAAAAAAATAATTTTACCACTATAACAACTTCGATTATCTTTACACAGATCTGGCACGTGAAGCATATTCATTCATTACGCACAAGTTGCGGAGCGGTGGCTTTCACCAGCACAAAAGCAGGTAATAACATCTGCGTTCAATGCGTCAAAAAGAGACGATTATAGAACAAACCTGTAAAAAGGTGTGCAAAAAGTTGTCGGTCCTTTGTATCGCCAGCGCAGCCATCTGTCCTCGCGCTCCTTCTCCACGCACCTGCAACACAAACTGCGCCGAGAGGCGACGACGCACAAAGTCTCAACTACTACTACAGGCTCAGAGCGCAGCAGAGAAAAGATGCTCAAATTCAGCTCTCGGATGACTCAGACACTTTGGCGGAGCAGACTGGGAAATCCCGCGTCATTCAACCGTCCCTCTGTCCACTTTAGGTAAATATGTTTAGTGCGCTATAAGCAGTCCAGGTGATTTGGTGTTGAAGCGTCAGAAGTTTGGAGGCAGAGAGGCGCGCATGAGGTAAATCCTTGCGATCATCTCAAAGGCGCCTGAGCTGCATCTTCTGCTTTATAGAGAGAAAGCGCCTCTCAACGGGGTCTCCAGTATGATGCAGGAGAGCGAGTCAATAGAGAGGAGACTTGAGGGAGGGAGGGAGGGAGGAGGAGGAGGAGGAGGGTTGTTAGGTGAAGGGGTGGGCTACTCATAATTTCACTCAATTTCAACCAAATGCTGACCCCAAGAGCTGACTCCTCCTCCAATTGTTCTGGAAAAAGAAAAGGCTTGATAAGAGGTTTCCTGTATTATCTACATTTGAGATATCTCGTTATATCCCACTTCTTTAAATTTCAAATAACTACATGATTTAAAAAAAACCATTTCAAAGTGTTTGTAGCGTCTGCAACTTTCAATATCTACATTTAGGACCGAGAACAAAATGCTTAGTCTGTTAAAAGATCTAATACAGGCAGCTTAGTCAAACAATATTTTTCACTCTGGGAGTATTTGCATACTGCCTCGACTCCACTGTGGGAATTCAAGTAAAGATAGTAAATACATGAATTTTATATTTTTGGCAACAACCGGTGGTGCAGTTTTGAATGAAAAGGTGGGCAAACTACATGATCTTCACTCCAGTCAACAAAATATCAAGACAAACAACCAGCAACATAAAAAATAATTACAGGAAAGCATAAAAGTATAATTTTCCTTGACGTCATCATACACCTTGCATCAATTAATTCAACAAAAGGATGAACACTTAAACTTTATGTCAGAGAGATTGATGCAAGCCCAAAAATGTAGTTGAAATTTCAGGTAACAATACATCCGCACATGCACTTTTGATTTATTCAAATTTTACATTTTACAATGCAAAGCTGGAGTTAATGTGCACCTTTTTTTGTGTACATCAATGAATGAATACATGGACAGTAGTTTGGAGGTAATTTAATTCACTGTTTTATTAGTTTTCTCCAGATGACACATAACAAACATAGTTTCTTAAGGCTGCAGCAGGCAGCAGCTCTCCGGCCCGGCAGGCGTGAGGCTCTCACACACTCTGAAGACAGTAACAGTATTTTTCCCTCACAAAGCTAATTGATAAAAACTCAATCAAAGCCTCAGAGTTCTCACCGGTGGGCGACATGTCAAATAGGCCGCCCTGTGTGACATTCTCACATTTCAGAGTTCAAGTAGAGGCCGCTTCAGATCTGCTCCATTAAATGCAGATTGGGTCTTAATCTCATTCTGTAAATCTGTTCACCATTACAATGTTAAGAGTTTAAATCCAGGCTGGGAACCTGTTTTCTCATGTAAATTCACAGTTCTTCACTTATCTGCTGCTCCCTGTTTCACACACACTGTGATCCTTAAATAAACACAAAGGAGGAGCCAGCTAAAAATTAATAAATTAACTTGAAAATGTATACTTTATAATTAGATTTGAGCAGAAATGTAAAGGTTCTTGGTTGTAATTGTTAGACTTTACAGCTTTAAAAAAAAAAGAAAAGGAATTAAAGGCAATGGAGAGAATCACTAAACTGTACCATTTGGTTGAGGCCTTTTTGAAGTTATTGGTGTGAAAGCAGAGCTGACAGAGAGCAGCTTTTACATTATGTCCTTGACAGAGAGACATCTCAGCTTGAAACAAAAGACTTCAGCTGCAGCCTGCAAATAAATCACAGATTGTGTTTATTTCAGGTGAGAAAATCTGAAAATCTGTGTGTTGGAAATTAAAACATGATAATGATGATCACATTTATCTGTAACAATATTTACAGGATGTTAGACTAGATTAATTAGCCTGTTATATTTAGCAAAAGCAACAAGGCTCAGAAAGAAAGATGCATTTTAATGAATTCTAATTGTTTCCTAATGCCTCTGGCTTGAAATACAAATGCAACAAAATAATTCCAGATAGGGAGGATAAACACATGCAGGTCCATACTGCAAGTTGAAATAAAAAAAATGCATAGATTTTGTATGATACAAATTCCCCTATATGCAAATACTAATAAATGTGATGTAACTCCAACAGCATTGAAGAAAATAGTCTAATTTCTAATTAAAGTGAACATTTAGGATGAAAGAAAACAGTAGTAAAAGGAAAAGAGTGGCGCGGAGGACGTGAAGATAGGAGTGTATCTCGGAGGCAGAGGTATACTGTTATGTCTCTGGTTTATTACGGAGCAGAAGTTGTTAATTACCCTGATTCTTATTTCCTGTCCCCTCTCCCCCCCACGCCACCCCACCCCCACTGTACTGCCTCCCAGATGAGTGGCTTTGAAGTGCAAAGTACTCTCTCCTCACTTTGAACTGTGAAAACAATGCTCATGTGGTGGTGCTTACCTTCCCCATGTTACCTCATTTAAATAGACCTGGATACGGCTTCCACAGTTTTCAAGGGAAAACTCATTTCCAGAGAAAGAGGTCCCTGTGTTCATTAAACAGCTGGTGAGATTGCCGGTAATCAGGTCCGCTCCGTCATACACTGCAGGCTGCTCTGACTGGGTGGCTACCAAGCAAATGCAACTTCAAAACTAACACAGGCTAAATCCCAACAAGGCGAGGCAGACGCACCTCTTTCTAAACAGAGAATACATCCAAGAAAAACAGAACACACATTAAAACTCAACAGGGCTTTTTGTGATGGTTTGATGTGCTGAAATCTCACAATCCTGGAAGAGTTTTTAAGCCCTTTTGCCCACTGTAAAAAACAAATGGTGTTTTTGTTGCAGACATAATCTTAACCTCAGAGCGTAGAATATGCATAGTGGCTACTCAAGCTGTTTTTATCATGCCTGGGGGGCAGTTTAAAAGCCTCACATCACTAAATTGTCCCAGCTGTCTTGACCATCTGCACTGGAAAAGGGCAGCCGCGGAGGAGAGCGGCTTTTGTACTGGTGGCCATGTCAAAAAGCCAATTTTACAGCACCGAGCCGCCTCAATGGCCCTCATGTGACAAATGCGGCTTAATGGATGAGACAGACAGCATGTAAAAGCCTGCTGCTAACTGTAGTGCTTCCACTCTTTAACCATTCAAATCCAAGACAGGACAAGATGGGACGTCATTACCATGACACTCGGTTTCATTGGGATGAGGAGCAACGCCAACAGCTGGACTTTACAGTGCAACTATCTGATAACCTCATTCAGGAGTCTCTCTTTCCTGTTTCCTATTGACTTAGAAATGTGTGTTAGTGTTTGAGAGGGAGGGGCAGAGAGATATCTTGAAGAGAGACTGATGTTTAGGATCAGGCATATTGATAAGGTTTACCTCAGCGTATATGCCTTGCTCAGTGGTGCATTGGGGAATTTGCAAATCACAGCAATGTTGAAACTTTTCACCTCAGTTACGACTAGGGCTGTCAATCGATTAATATATTCAATCACGATTAATCGTATGTTTGTCAAATTGTACCTTAAAGGGAGATTTGTCAAGTATTTAATACTCAAATATGCTTGCTTTGTGCAAATGTATGTATAAATCTATTATTGGAAATCAATCAATAACACAAAACAATGGCAAATATTGTCCAGAAACCCTCACAGGTACTGCATTTAGCATAAAAAATATGCTGAAATCATAACATGGAAAACTGAAGTCCAACAGACAACAACAGCTGTCTGTAAAGGGGAGACTTGTGGGTACCCATAGAACCCATTTTCATACACATATCATGAGGTCAGAGGTCAAGGGACCCGTTTGAAAATGGCCATGCCAGTTTTTCCTTGCCAAAATTTTGCGGAAGTTTGGAGCGTTATTTAGCCTCCTTCACGACAAACTAGTATGAAATCACAAAAAAAATCACAACTTGCGTTAATACGTTAAAGAAATTAGTGGCGTTATTATCGCGTTAACTTTGACAGCCCTAGTTACGACATGCTATTGTGCCACGTCATTTGTGCAGATACATGTCCTCCTCCTCTATCAGTGAACATTGTGGAGACGGAAAACTGAAAAATCCATTGCACTCACCTTGATTCATGTCGGCCTTTTCAAACACTTTAACTAAAACTCAACTAACCTAAAAATGACCTCTGCTCCTAATAACTTCTACATATATTATTTGTCTCTAAGAAGGTGACGAAAAAACGGATGAAAGCTGTCTTCTGCTACTAATCACATGGGGATAATGCAATGATGAATGAATTCTGGAGGACTACCTCAATTCAATCAGTGTGTAGGATCTGGTTTGTCCGTTCTGGGCTACTGTAGAAACGTGACGGAGCAACGTGGCGGACTCTGTGAAGAGGACCCACTCCCTATGTAGATGTAAACGGCTCTTTCTAAAGTAACGAAAACACAACAATTCTTATTTTCAGGTGATTTTACACTAAAGAAAACATACTTATTAATAATATATTCCATTTCTGCCAATAGCTCCCCCTAAATGTTACACTTCCTTTAAGTATTTTTTTTTCTTGGAAGAGTCCTTCAATCTCCAAATACACTTTGAACATCAATATATAATTAATGAATATTTTCTTAAAGCATATTAGCTTTTATTTGCTTAAAGGGATTTAGTTTATGGTTTTATCACTCACATCTTTTTTGTTTTTTTTAGCTTTTTTTTTTAAACTGGTAAATCCTAACACGCATAATCAGAATCCAACAAAAATTAAAGCACAAACCCAGAATTGTAATATTTTTGCATTACTACTTGAGTACCTTGATATCGCAGCAGGTTTCTGTGATCATTCCCACCCCTGTACCACCGTTTACATCGCTAGGTGTGTGAGAATAATTCCCTCATCTCTTGTCCATTAGCATGTTACGAAAACCCCAAAATCTCCAGTCTTGGGCAGACGCAGGCAGACAGCACGCATCTCCACTTGTCAAAGAAAACTTTTATCAATACCAAGAGCACTTGGAAGTTTGTTTGCATTTTGTTTTCCAGCACTCTTAACAACTTCAGAAGTCAGATCACAGGAGTATCTGATCAAAGCGCTTCGTGGTTAGTTCTGGAAACACAGGAGTGCTACGCCACGCTTTGATACTCCACATCAATATTTCAATTCAACAATCACTTGACATGCACCCATACTCCCAGAGACGAAAGACGGAAGGAGAGAGAGAGAGATCCAGGGAAGATGGAGGGGGTTTGGGAAGTACATAAAAGAAATGGATTGAAGAAATCGCTGCCTTCTTCACCTTTGTGGCTATGTTATATGAAACTGAGATGCCCTTTACATTACTAATGCCTAAAATCTTGAGTATGGCAGCCCAAGTTAAGTCAATAAGTTTATACATGCAATAGATTTTAACTTTTTATTTAATAGACTCAAGATTCAATAATCTCTCTTACATGTATGTATATCAGTGCTGAAGCTAAAACACTTGTCACAGACTGAAAATGTGAGCCGAGGATGTGTTTCATGTTTTATCAAAGGAAAGCAGTACAGGAACTCTGCAGTGATAAAGACGGATACAGTCCATCTGCCAAATGTCACTTTCATAGTGCTTCATAATCATTTCATCATCTCGACAGGATATGACACGCTTTGAAGGTTTCGGCCTATAAAATATGGCGTTTGATCTGAAAAAGAGACCTGTGGCATGAAAAGACGTGTAGTCAATCAAGAGATAATACGTGACACTGCTACTAGTAAAGGCTCAAGTATGGTTTACTGCACACGGTTACAGAGAAATAAATGGAGTCATTTACAGACAGTTAAAGGAATAGTTCAACATTTTGGGGAAATGTCCTTATTTGCTTTCTTGCTGAGAGTTAGATGAGAAGATTGATACCATTCTTGTTATCTTGTCCAGTTAGCTTAGCTTAGCATAAAGAATGGAAACAGAAGGGCAAAGCTAGCCTCACTAACTATTAACAACTGAAGTGTAAACACGACAGTTTTTGTAGGATTGTGTGCGAGTAGTATTTCTTAGCTGGGAGCAGTAACTTCCTGAAGTTTCTCCACGGAGATGACAAGACCTTATTAGATTAAACAAACGAGATATACTTTACATCTTAATTATACCCGTTTTCCACCAAAATTAGCACGTATGTTTTTTTTAAAACTCAGGAAAACCTGCTAAAAATAGGCGATAGACTCCTTTCCCAATGCCAGTAGACGAGTATGCCTTTCTGCTTTTTTTTTCCTGGGGTGTCACATTCACCGGAAAACAACGTTAATAAATTAAATGAAAATGTTGTGGTGGTTACTTTTTTTTTTTAATATCGGTTACTTATTCAGTCTCTCTTTCAAACTCTCAAACCAGAGTTGGTGATTGTTGGAACAGTGGAAAGACTAACAAAGATGGTTTTGATGCGAGTGAGGTAAAATTACTGTTGTCTGACTTGGAGTCTGGTGGCTTTGAGGAGCGCATATTAACTGAATATTTTGTACGTTAATAAATTAGAATAATTGTCCAAATCTGTTGATTTTATTTATTATAAATTCACTTCAACGCGCGTCACATATACATGGAAAAGTGGCAAAAATTAGCTTGTCCATCTGTTTCCATCACTGCAACTGTGCCAATTGTAACCTTTCCCCACTAAATATAAAAGTGAGCTGTAGGAATGATGGTAGACGTATTTTGTTACCTCCGGACAGTCATGCTAGTTGTATCCCCCTATTTCCAGTCTTTATGCTAAGCTAAGCTAACCAGCTGCTGTTCCAGCTTCATATTGAATGTACCGACAATAGAGTGGTTTTGATCTTATAAAAAAACGTTTATACATCTTTCAGCAACAATTTAATCTCCATATACTATGTGTGTATAGCAGTTTATGTATGTATATGCATTTTCTTTTACCTGTACATAGCTATTTGTTTGTCTTTGTCTCTTTGTTGTCTTTTTTTAGTTGTATGTCTATATTTAGATCTTGACAGTCAAATTCCTTACACTCGTCAACTTACTTGGCCAATAATGTTGATTCTGATTGCTGTTTAATAAAAGACACCAACGGTGTGTCTGTCAGTTGTCAGTTGACATCCTCTGTGAATTTACCGTCGGTGCTTAAAGTATCCACTGTCGCGCCCTTTCTGAGCATGATACGTTTATGTTAATACATATCCCCAACACAACATTTAAAATTAATGATAACTAATTTACCGGGAAAAAAATGAATTGTTTATTCATAGGGTTTGCTGTGTAAATTCCCTAAAAAGATAAATTCCCTACAATTGCCTGTCGGTACAATGCCACAGAAAATGAATAATAAAAAAGCAAACGCGGAGACAAAAGGAAAAAAAAGAAACAATGGGATTATCAATCATGAAGCGTCTCCTAACGCGTTTAGACAAAGATGAACAGAGGTAAATAATTAGCTGCAGCACTTGACAATATCATTTACAGCCATCAGTTCAGTGTGGGTATTGTAGCGTGCAGGGATGCCTGCCAATTGATCTTATAGCTTTGTTCAGTGGCTGTGGGAGATGTGAGCACCTGTCACAGTGATATTGGCGTCTGATCTAAACTACTGTACTCAGATGGGACCGACTCCAGAAGGAAATCACACAAGAATGGATTCTTTCTAATGTTCATGATCATGTTTAACCCCGTTTAACCTCACAGGAGAAAACGACTCTGTGATATTATTGTTGTGTGTGCAGAAGGCCTACAACAAAAAGCTAAAAAGTCATGGATCCAATTTCATAAATATTACCCAGGAAGCCCCAATGTGCCATCTGGGAAGAGGGACTCAGCCAGTATGGTAACCGGTGGCAAGGCTCCAGCTGAAATCAGAAATGCAAAGCAGGAGCCGAGATACAAGGGCTACATGTGCAGAGGAGTGCCGCACAGCCAGAGCAGTAGGTTTATTTGTAAACGTACGCCTGTGATGCCACTATCTGTTAAGCCCCTCAGTCAGCTCAGCCTGCGTAATGTGAGGGGAAGTGTCACCCTGTCACCGCCATGCCAGGGATCAGCCCGCTGTTTGTGTGTACCGCCAACCAAGCCAAGCTTTGAGGAGGAGGGGAGAAAAATGACACAGAGGCTCTTTCATCTAATCCTTGTGGTGTAATTTGCACCTCAGTAAGTTTAATTGATGACTACTGATCAAATGCGTGCCTTTGAAAATAAAATCTTTGGGATTGTTATTTTCCCCTTCAACCTGCAAAAAGAATTCTTAATGAACCTGATGAGAGGCTGATGGATCAGTTTTTGAGAGTTTGAACTTTGCTACAGTATATTGAGCAACTCCTGCCAATATTACCTTTTATTCAATACATTAACTTTAGAACTAACTTCATTAGTTAGACTTTTCTTTCTTCGGCACACAGCAGCAGCAGCAGCATATGCACCTGTGTTCTGCGTGTTACCGCTTCCTCCAGAGATCCAACCTGAGCATCAATGTCATTCAGACAAACGGATAGTGACAGGCCAAGCTTATCAGTGTCAACGTCAGGCTGCTCTCCGGGACTTTGATTCCGCACTTTTCCCACAGCTGAACAGAAGGCTGTGCTTTGCAAAACAAACCAACAAACAGGGAAGCTGAAGAGTGTGATGAAAGAGTAAACAACATGGCCCGGTAACATGCCCCACAACCATGACACTTCCTAAGTAGGTTACCATGGAGGGTAACCCAATTTAACACGTGCTGCGTCTGATTGTAGTCGGGACATGCTGAGCACTTCAGGAAGTTCACACCGCCCCGGCGTAGTGATGAAGATTGATCCGTCTCAGGACCTTGGCCTTGAGAAAAATCAAATGGGCCCGCCACTAATGCCCTCGCACGTGTACAAAGCAGTTCATTATCAAGAAAAATTATAGGGAGTCAATCTATTGATGTTGCCTAACTAATTGTAAAGCAGGGGGATTCAAAAGCAGATGTTGCATTTCAAAGCAGTTGTGAGCAAGGAGACAGGTTATGATTTATGCTAAAATGTGTGGCTTCAAAGCGTCGAACGCGGCTTCTAAACAAATTGAACAAGTCAAGCGCTATTCACCCAGGACCAGGAGGGAGCCCGGCGCATGTAGATCAGAGGCGCACGGCTGCCGCTTGTAATATCACTCAGTGGAGGAGGGGGTCCCACTGGGGGGAAGCAGCACGGAGAGGCTAACGCTGAGCACTGCTCGCACAGAAAGGAATTATGTACGAATGCAGCTGCAACACCTGCGCAGAAACTACCCCCCTACCCCCCCCCCCCCCCTTCCATCTCCCTCTGCTACGCTCCTGGAGCAGCATCCACACAGGGGGAGTGGAGAGGGGTGGGCAGCACCTTGAGACTTGACATCCTTTCTGTGGATGGCACTATTATTTGGGAGGAGATCGAAGAGTTGGTAGACGATACGGGGCCTGTGTCAACATACTGATGCAATTTTAGTAAACATGGATAAAACCGGGTTACTTGTTTGGAAGATTGGTGGATGGGGGGATGGGGAGGCTTTAAAATGTGTTTATTGCTGTTGTCTCCTAAATGAGTCAGACTGTGAAATGATGATAACTGACTGGACTCATCTCTGATCTTTCAGCCACACTTACTGATTTGGAGAAACAAAAATAAGGGAATTCAATAGATTATAATCATAATTTATAGTTTGATGGATTGTTTTCTGTGTGTAAAAGATACATTTACAGGATTGAATATAATGATACACCCTGTGTGAAGAATTGCAAAAAGGTGTATCATCCTGAATTTTACATTACAGAAGTGTTCCTCCTTGTTGACGCTGCCACACATGTAAAAAAAACACACACTGCACGGACTTCTCTCACAAGTCATTTTTCCGTCTGTTTTCTTCCATTTGATGCCGCCTAAATTGGGACGGGAGAAACGAATTGCTAAATTTTTAATTAACTTCATAACATCTGCACTTGTGCTTTGAGAGAGCAGCGAGATTTCCTTTTAACCTATTCCAGCACATTTGCACACCAAGGTAAATCTTGATGCTGGCACTCTTACAGAAAGGAGGGGAGAGAAAAAAAAAAAATCAAAAATGGAAATGAACTCTCACTTGTGTGTAGATCAAAGAGGCAGAATTATTCAACTTTTTGCCATTGCTTGATCTTCAAAAAAGAAGAGAAGAAAAAGTAGGGGAGATCTAGATGGATGAATCAGTTTGAGTTAGAGTGTTCTTCAGTTGTTTTATGAGCTTTCGTTTTCTCATCTGGTGTATTTACTTGTACATCATGACTTTAATGTCTGAGTCCTGGGCTGTTTCATTGCACAGGTAAAAACAGGCTTATGCTCATGTGTTGCTTGGACTACACTCCAAAGCTTTAAAACATTTGGATTCCCTCCTCTCTCTCAATTAATTTTACTACTTTATTTACAAGTATTTAAGTTCTCCTGCCACTGGTATTTCTCTGGGGAAAAAAATACTCATTAAGACTGAATGAATAAAATAACATTGATGTTTCTTTTGTAGAGAAAAAAGAAATGCAACTAAGTCCTATGAATGCATTAAAATACTTTGGTGCATCATTATTTTGACCAGGTATTCATGATCACTTTAACCAAAGTGGCAGTATTCACCTTTAATTCAGTAGCACTATTAAAAGGTACAGTGTGTAGGACTTGGCGGCATCTAGTGGTGTGGTTGCAGTTTGCAACCAACTCAGTACCCCTCCGCTCACTTCTCCCTTTCCAAGACTGCGGAAACGTGAGCCGCCGAGTGCAAAACCGTGGTAACGCCGCTCGCCTCGCTCAGAGGCCATCCTTACCATAATAACATTACATCAGGAGCAACGGAAGTCAGACGGTGGCTGGCGGTAAGAAAGGCTCTCTCTAAAGCCAGTGTTTGGTTTGTCCATTCTGGGCTACTGTAGAAACATGGCGGAGCAACATGGTGGATTCCGTGAAGAGGACCCGCTCCCTATGTAGAAAACACAACGATTCTTAGTTTCAGGTGATTATACACTAAAGAAAACACAGTTATGAATATTATGTTCCATTTCTGCTAATAGATCTCCCGAAATGTTACACACTGTTCCTTTAAAATGCACCCAATACTAGATGGTTGGATCCTTTATATACACCAGTCACTTCATGCTCCAGTTAGAGCAATCAGGTCGACCAATCGGATGCTCCTGGATGTCCTCAGAACTAGACTCAAAAACAGGCGACCGAGCCTTTGCGTTGGCCGCCGCTGATCTCTGGAACAGCTATACCTTTTCATATTAAAACAACTCGGACTATAGAATCACTGAAGTCCCAGCTGAAGACTCATATCTTCTCGCTGGCATTTATCTTCCGTTGTGCTGCAACTCTTTTACTGCTATTATGTGCAAATCATGTTTATTGTTGTTACTCTGTTCTTATTGTTGCTTGCTTTGTATTCATTTGTATATGCACATGTTCAGCACGTTGGTCAACTGCGGTTATTTTTTAAACGTGCTATATAAATAAAGTTTGACTTGACTTTATACATCCTTGTACACTTATCCTGCTCTTAATCTCTGCTGACAAAGATCAAAATATTGTGGTTCTTAATACTGCAGCAATAATATTTACTCAATATGTGACATTGTGACGAATATTTTTTGCACAATGTCACCTCTCTGCTGCAAAATAAAGTTCTATGTAACTTTACAGAATACTATTGCTTCACTTTGAACATTTGTAATTTGAATTTAATCAACCATATCAACAGATTCAGAGTGATTTCATCGACACCCCTCACCATTATTGTTCCACCCAAATTATAACTATACTGTTTTACCACACATGCTGAGGCAGCATACAGTTCATTGCCTCCCCACTAGAGAAAGCTGTTGAGGCGGCAACACAAGTAACTGAAAGATACTGAAGACTTTCTGTTGCAGGATCACATCTCTACAGAGGGCAAATATTTACAGTTTCACGTATAGATTTTAAGGAAGGAGGGTTTGATCTATTATTTGCTTAAAGTCATCTTAAACGTGACTTTGGTGGTTTTGATACCTTCCCCTCTGCTGTTACAGTCTCTCCTGTCAGGTCTGTGAAATCGGAGCAGGTAGTGAGTCCAGACCCCCCATCCCCCCCCCTCCCCGGTCGCAGGCATCTGCACGGGCAGCCCTGACTGATGTGGGTGATATCACAGCACACCAAAGCTCCTTTAACAACTCTCCCTTTGATACAGCACACACAATGGTGTCTCTATAGGAAACCCCCTCGTCTCTCTCTCTCTCTGTGTGGGGCAGAAAATGGCAGAAAAAAAAAAAAAAAAAAACCTGCTAAATGAGACAAAGCTGGTTCTGGATTTAGAGGAACAAACTGGTGCATTTGTTTTACCGTCTCTCTCCACAAGAGGACACTGCTCTCATATTGTATCTCCTACATGATGTCACAGTATCTCAGCATTTCTCCTGTTTCTCTATTTTTGTCTTGTGCGTTGTTGCGAAATTTAGACATGTATTGGTCGATAAATAGACCAGTTGTGCATGTCGCCTGATCTGTATTTAATCTAAATAATAAATTTGTATAAAACTTTGAAACAGTACAAAGAACCGCAGGTCAAGGTCTTACTTCAAGACCACAGACCGGTCTGTGCCTCTTAAGACGAATGACATACATGATAATATTATAAATCACCGCACTGACTAAATGTGTAATGTCAACCAGTTAAATGTATTTCTTATAAAGAAAAACAACAAGCTGTAATTATTAGGATTATATCATGATGTTGTTTATAAAAAAAAAAAGCATCACATGGAACTATAACTATTTGGTTGACAAAATAAATATGCAAGTTCCATCTAAGTCTAGCCAAGACACTGATGTTGACCTCTTCCTGAGGTTTATTCCTTTAGATTTGACAGTTTGGAGGACAGTGTCCTTTAAGCTTCACTCATCCACAGGTTCTCCTTGCAGGCAATGTGTCCTGTTTCCCCTCTCATTCATTATTTACACAAAGCATCTGTCGAAGTAAATCTGAGAACAAGAAGTTTGGCTAGGATTCAGTCAGAATTAGAGACAAACTACATCAAGACCAGTAGCTGATATACTTGTGACTAGAACCCCAACCTCAAACTGGTGTTAGTATCGGGACTTGTGTAAATTATATGTATCTGGATACAGCGCTTGACAACAATGTTTTCAACCAAATTTGAAGTTTATTAAAAAACAAACAAAAAAACACACACAACAGTCAAACAAAGTTTCTGTGGCCTGTTTTTTTTGTTGACAGGTTTGTGTCATGTTGGACTGTCCTGCCAAACCCCAGCAGAGGGACCTCCATCTAAATAACAAAACATAACAAAGTGTTGTTTGCTCAACAACTAAGCTGAATCTGCACGACATCGTACAGCAACTTGACACCTAAACACTTAACTTTACTTTTTTTTTTTTTTTAATTAACTAAGAATCGGGTTTTCGTTAGCTTAGAACGAGCCCTTCATATCTACATAGGGAGCGGGTCCTCTTCACGGAGTCCGCCATGTTGCTCCGCCATGTTTCTACAGTCAAGAACGGACAAACCAAACTCTGGATCTAGAGAGAACCTTTTGCGTTTTTACGTTATCCGAAGGCCACCGTAGTTCTCCGATACGGTTGTGAAACTGCGGTAACGTGAGCTGCAGAGTGTAAAACCGTGGTAACGCAGCCGCCATCTGACTTCCGTTGCTCCTAAAGTAGTGTCATTATGGTAAGGATGATCTCTGAGCAAGGCGAACGGCGTTACCACGGTTTTGCACTCGGCAGCTCACGTTACTGCAGTCTTGGAAAGGGAAGAGTGAGCGGAGGGGTACTCAGTTGGTTGCAATCTGCAACCACACCTAGATGCCGCCAAATCATACACACTGTACATTTAATGTTAGTTGATTTGTACTTAAGTACAACTTTACAAGAGAGTCAAACTCTAAACAATTTCACTAGTATGTTACTATTGTATTGCCGCTCCTTTAGTCACACTTAGTTGATCAGTCTTCAGGCCTTGTCAGTATAATGTACATAAAGTCTACCTTGGCTTGCATAGATCAGGTTCCTCCACATCACTAATAGCTGATCATGTCTGTGTGGTCTATGAATTCCCTTTAAATGCTCAGAAAATGTGTAGCGCTTTTATGCATCTATCAGTGTTTGCAGAGCTCCTTTCTTAAGCTATTGACATGACCCTCAACACAGCTAGTGAGGTGGTGGTGCTGGTGGTGGGGGGGGAGCCCCCAGGCTCTTGGCTTTGTCTGCCTGTTGAGTGGGGCCATCAGATAACAGCCAGAGGACAATGGTGCTCCATTCTGAGGGCTCTCTTAAATGAGCAGGAAGCGGCGGTGAGCGCCGAGCGCAGGCTTCTGGTGGACTCCCTGGGGTCCGCTCAGCTCTGACGGAGCACGCCACCGCTGAATGGCTGGAGAGCACGAGAGGAAATGAGGAGCTAGTGGCCACCCAGCCGGTGCCACGGGTGCTCTTTGATGCTGAAGAAGTATGGATGGGAGCAAGGGAAAGGTGATGGAGAGGTAAGAGGAGAATGAAGAATAATAAAAAAAAGGCCTCCAGGAGTGGCATAATAAAATATAGAAGCTGATCTCATTGGCATACAAGACACTGTACACTGCAACCATTTCTGAGCAGAATCATTGTTACATACATTGTTCACTGTCACCAGTGATGTTATGACCTGGGCTATTTTCCCCCCATTGTATCATGGACGTGACACTCATAGCCTTATACTGTATGTTGGGATTATTTCTCAGCTACATAAGATTCAACTTCCTTTCTGGTCATCAAAGATCATCAAAGTGCTACTCTGGCTTGACAGTTTGAATTGAATGAATGTGACACTGGCTTAAGATAAGGAGATGTAGGTCTCCTCTAAAGAACTTCTGCCTAACAATGCATCCACAACACATTTATCCAATGTTATTTATGTACTGGTTCTTAATTTTAGCACAATGTAATGCAATACAAAACCCCTCTTTCTTGTTTCTCTCTTGGCACGGTGCGGCAGGAAGGTGGTCTGACAGCGACCACGTCTCCCTGCCCTCCACCCTGCTGCTTTCAGCCTGGTACGTGCTGTAGAGGGTGTCTGGTGATGCAGTCCTGTGAACCGCTTTATATAGAGCTCTAAGGCTGACGAGTTGGAATATTACTGAATGGTATTAGTGACGATAGGGGTTACATAAGAAACTGTAAATGGATGTGATCACAGCCCCAACAGAGTACTGTTCTGCAACGTCTCCCTGCCCTCCACCCTGGTACGTGCTGTAGAGGGTGTCTGGTGATGCAGTCCTGTGAACCGCTCTATATAGAGCTCTAAGGCTGACGAGTTGGAATATTACTGAAAGGTATTAGTGACGATAGGGGTTACATAAGAAACTGTAAATTGATGTAATCACAGCCCCAACAGAGTACCGTAGTACTGTTCTGCACTGTGACTACTGTTTTTATCCACTTCTTTTTACTTGCAATAAAATGTATTGGAAAACAATGTTTTGGTTCTTCCAGACCAGCTTACTTGTGATAAAGAATTATTTTTGGTCCTGAGATCTTCATCAGGTCATTAATGAAAGGCGAGTCAAGTGTTTTGCAAGTAAGAAGAGTAAATCAGTGTGCAGGAATATCCTCTTCCATAACGAATTTCAATTTGATTTCCCAAATGATGTTTTTTATGATGTTTTTATGATGCTCATTCTGTAGGTTATATTATGTGCTGTCATGGATGTTGATGTTTTGATCAACAAAGGTTAAATTCATTCATTCTCTTATGTACGTATGTACTTGTCACGTGGTTGAGATGCTTTTATTCAACTTGAGTTCAGCAAAATGTCTTCCACAAAGGAAATGAAAAGGGCCGGCTCCCATTCAGTGAGGGAATACACAATGTATGTGCCAGTCCGGAAAGGTATTTTTTCTAACATAACCTTTAACCCCACAAAATTCTGTAATGTAGTTAGCCAATGACATGCTGCTTGGCTGAAACAGGTATCTCTGTGTATCTTTCAGCAGCTGAATCAGGTAACTTTCAGCTCAAGGACAGCAAACTTCCACAGAAAAGAAGTTACTGGAGCACACTGATAGATTTGTAGCCATTATTTAAAGCATTTAACTGTGCAAACAGTCTAATGTCTCCACACCACTGTCTTCATGAGAGTCAAAACAGACCAAAACAAAAGGCAAACACATATATAGTCAACCTAGAACATGTGGACAATTCTCATTGGATAATTGGTCGAACAGGATTTCAAATCTATTGGATAGTGGATCAGTGGGCGGGACATTGACAATGCCAACTCCCACCTTTGGATCATCCAATTATCCAATGAGAATCATCCACCTATTCTAGGTTGACTATAAATGTGTTTGCCTTTTGTCTTAGTCCCTTTTGACTCCCATGAAGACACAGTGTGATCCAGTCCTTTCTTTTCCTGTGTAAGATCTGGCTCCTTAGCCTTTGTAGTAACTCTATGTTGGTGTTACTGCTGGTTAGCTGGGCATTCTAACATTTGCAGCTCACATGTGAGCAGATAAACACCCTTTAATATGCAGGAAACAGAACATTAGGATCACTGTGTCGGTGTACTCAAATTCAAACTGCTAAAAGTAGTTGAGTCAACATTTTTGGGGCAATGAGCACAATACCTGGCCTGAACTCTGTGTGAGGTGAACCTGGCTGCACCGGTGATTCTCAAGCACCCACTCCATTAAAGAGTCTCACGCACGAGACCAAACACTGGAGTCACTACAGTGGCGCAACGCAAAACCCCTTCAACCCCCACCACTCTGGCTCATTTCACAGTCTGAATATAAAATACAATTTCTGAAACTGGGGCCCTCTTTGCCGAAACTCACAAAAACCAAAAACGCAAAATATCTTACCTTTCTTGCAAAATCAAACACTTCATTCAAAACTATATAAACTCTTCTAAAAAATATTTTTTTTTGCATCACAACTTTACACACAAACACCAAAATAAATAACTCTTCCCACATGCCAACTGCACACTGATGTGCTAACTATAAAACACTATTATCTTCTAGAGTCTGGCATTTTCATTAGGAGCGTGCTGTAAATAAACACAAATGCAATGGGGAAACAAACACGTGTTTAATCTCATATCATAACAGTATCACACTTCCTCTAACTCCCTCTCCAAAATTGGCCTCAATTGTTGTGCACACCAAAGAGCAAACCTGAATCCTATTTATCGTGTTCAAGCTGATTGCTAAGTGATCGGATTGGTTACAGGTGTTTTCACAGGTGCATTCTGGGTGCAGGTGATTGATAATTGAGTGCGATATATATCAGTGTTGACCAAACGACACCAAGGCTTTTAGTTTTGAATGATATATCTAATGTAGATAACTAGTTATTTACTAAAAGTGTTTTACAATTTTAAACTTAGCTTATGGTTTAGCACAGTGTTTCCCAATCTTTTTTCTAGGGATCCACTTTTTAAAAATGACAAACAATTGCGACTCAATTCCCAATAGTCTATGAATAGAATTTGTGCATACATTAACGTTCCTGACCATTTTTACTGCCATTTCCGCATCACCTTATATTATCTTGAATAGGTAAACTAGCCATGTCAAAGAGATACGTTTGATAAATCAAATAAATACATTAGAGTTAACATGCTATCGTTTTTATTTCCTCTCATCAGTAAAACAAGCAGAATGTATGCTAGCTTTTCATATAATGTAGGCTACAATTATTGGAACAATATGAACATTCAGGCTCAGTCGTGAGGCACAAAGATGAACTGCAGATATAAATGTTAAATAAAAGACATGGAGGAAATTCTGCAAATTTATTTAGTGACCTGGATAAAATCTCCTGCACCCACCTGTGTGTCCCGACCCAGTCTTTGGGAATGACTTGTTTAGCATACCTGGTCAACAGATAGGCTACATGAGTTGGTGGTTTCAATAATTGTGCCACAAGTACCATTTTTGTGTCTTGACAATGCAGAAATTCCTTTACATCTATCAACACACCGCTTTTAGATGCAGACCTTTCTTCTATTTTCTAGCCCACTATTTTACATCTGGGACTAATTATTCTCCCAGTTATGAAGAATTTACAGTAGGGTGTTGCCCGAGGGCTTCGAATGACAACGCAGGGAAATGCTGTTTCTTCGCTATGTTGCTATAAGTGCTCCACGGCTGAAAGTGAATCTAGTGTTGACAGACGTGTTAAGGTGAAGCAGACAATGCAGCAGCGGCTCTCACAATGTGGTTCAAGGCTGTGTCGCCGTTGTGTACTTGAGCTGCACAATGCTTTGGCATGGGCTAGGAAGTGACACATCCCATAACCCAGGCCCGCTCTGTGTGGGTCAATACAGCTCCCCTACAGGGTTTAGTAACTCTAATTGTTACTCTGGAAGTGATAAAAAACTGCTATACTGCATGATGGCAGCTTTTATACAAAGAATAACACCACGTGCCTCGTCTCTACCTTGAAGGAGAGTAGAGATTGTATTGTATTCTGTCAGACAGAAATACCATAGATGAGACTAAACACAAGTGAGTTTGTGAGTGTGTTTTTTTTCACGTGTGGCACCGTATCCTGACAGACAGGACAGTGACTATCAGCGAGGAAAGGAAGGTCAGATAGGAATCCAGGTCTCACCTTTTGTTCTCTTCAGACGACAGACAATTTTAATTGTCTGTTTTGGTATGTTTGGTCTCCAACATGGATCACTGTATTACGGTCAAAGGAGTTAATTTATCGAACAACTGACGTGAGGAAATGAAAATATGTAGAACTTTTAACAAGTTTAAACATGTTTTTAAAAATAACACACTGAATGGATATGAGATCCAACTGGCATAGAAGCACAGGGTATGCCGGTTGTTTGATTTGTGTTGTTTTGTTTGTTTTATTCTGATTGAATTGTTCTTGTTTTATATGGTGAACACTGAGGTGGAAAGTTGGAATATTTATGTTAAACATGTTAGTTTATTGATAAAATTTATATACATATAAAAAAGGGGTATTCACTTCTTCCTACTCCTTTTTTGAACATGCAATATTTAATGATGTTAATGAGAGTTTGTTGTAAATGTTTGCTGGGTACTGTTTTTTTTTGTTTTCTTATATTCTGTATAATCTTATATTTTTTTTTAGATGTTCGAAATAAAAAATCTAAATCTGAAGAGCAGAAGAGATTGTGCTCTATAAAGTGCACTCCCTTTACCAGTAGCGCACCAAACAGTCACTGTTCATAATCCACCCTCCGCTTAATCAGATGGAAATGATGATCATGTGCTTATTATCCCAGGTTAAAATACAAGACGTCCTTTAGTCATCATCTTTGTTGTTACCTTAATGAGAACATAAAACTTAATTGTGGAGGATGCTTCGTGAGCGCACACTCAGACCCAGTTCTCTGGGGAGCCCTGCCTTACCCGCCCAGGAGATGCATGACCCAGATGTTTGACGAAAGGACATGAAGGTGTGGTGGAGGTCAGGAGACGTTCATAACCACTGAAACCGACTGCAGTCACGCAAAGTAAAGTAAAACTGTTTTAAAAGGGAAAGAACAAGTGAAAGCCTTCACGCTTTACAAGAAATGAGAATTATTACTGTAAACCAGGGAGGGGAGATCTCCACAGATCGTTGACAAAAAGTAATTAGATTTTAGTGTGTTGCCCTGGGAAATCAAGACATGGTTAATTACAGGTACAGTCAAGAACAGAAAAGAGAGAAAAAGTGTTTGATATTGGTTAAAGAATGCAATATTTGTTTGATTATTGTATTGCCTGAATAATAGAGCCCGACAAGCTGCCATAAAATATCCACTTTTCAACACACATCAAAGAGCCATTAGACAAATCCCTGGGTTGTGCTCGGCTCTTAACCCCGCAGAAACTTTGTATGGCGTGAGTGACAAATTACAACAAATTCATGAGCCGACAGGAAGAATTCTTCGGAGAGACATGGTTCATGAAGTCAAACAATGTAAATACCTGGACAGCACGAGAGAGAGGCACTAATGGATGGAGAGGAGCAGCGAGCGGAAAGGGATGGGAGAGGAAAGGAGACAGGGACACGCTGCCAGCAGTCAGCCTCATAGAAAAAGGTCATTTCCAAAGTAGCATGCCATGGGGGGTCGGGACAAGCATCCCATGAAGCAGATAAAGAACAATAGCAGGAACTATAGGCCACAAAATGACTGGAGCCTCTCCCTGGACCAGAATAATAGAAAGACCCTGTAAGATCAGGCACACACTCAGCAAGAAGGAGACAGGGTGGATGAGATATTTTTATAATTTGATAAATGCAACAAGCAGAGTGGGATCATGCTGCCAGACACAAGCCGCACAATAAGTGCTTTTTATGAGTCAAGACAAGACATACTACAGAGTAAGAGAAAATTATCTAATTTCACACATTTAAAAACTTAAAAATGTGACTTCACTTATAAATTAAAGCTGCAAGCAGCGAAGAACAGGCTCTCGCACATGTCGGCAGTGGCTGTACACCGGCCGACGCGACCAGGCACCATGAAACAGGAACTCTGCCGAGTGCAATGATGCCTCTCGCAAGAGTCTGCGATAAACCGCTCATGAGCTATACAAGAGGGCAGTGCTAAAGTGTAGGGGCCGTGGATAACCCATACCAATGAAACAAGTAGGGTGAAAAGAGGAGATGTCGTCATCGTGTCATATTATTGGGGTACAACACCCGCGCAGTCTGCACTCGCTGAAATTGAGCCAATTTATGGCGAAAGGCGCTTCTTCGCCGCTGCGCCACGACAACAATGTTGCATAAAAACGCAAATGTTTCATAAAATTTGATCGCAAAGGTCTTCGGATGATACTGACCAAATTTGAAGTCGATCAGATGAATTCTCTAGGAGGAGTTTGTTAAAGTACGCGGCCTGTAAAACGCTAAAAATGGGCGAAAATGGCACATTCAGTTCAAAATGACTGACTTCCTGTTGGGTTTTGGGTATACCTCCAAGACGCTTTTTTGTGCATCTCCACGTGTTATATCTGACTACCAAATTTCAGACATGTAGGTGAAACCTGAATGAGGAGCTCAACTTTGTAGGGGGCGCCTACGAGCCATTTTGCATCACCCAAGCTAGAGAAAAAAATATGAAATTTTCCACCATGTGTGATGAGTGTGCAAAGTTTAATTACTTTCTGAGCTCCATAAGGCCCTCAAAAATGGGATTCATTTTAGGAATAATTCCTTACGTTTTAATAGGGCCCTCGCTGCCCGATGTTGCTCAGGCCCTAAATATCCATGTTTGTCAGACAAAAATGGTCCTGTCACTCGTCACATTTTGTGTCCACAAAGGTGTTGATACCCTGCTGCTTTTCAGCTAATTGAATGCACATTGGTTTGTGAAAAAGTGGCATACTTTGTGGCTCGGTGTGCCACTCAGGTATTCCCATTTTCATTGTTTAAATTCATAAAGAGCTGTCTGTGTTATGATGGAGCAGAAGGGTTTCGTCTAGTTTGGGGTTAACACTCGTATCCTTTTTCCATTCAATGCATTGTTCCTTTTACCACTGATTAATATCTTGTTTAAACAGCCCGCAGACGCACCACGCCGTCTGCATGTTCATAAATCCTCTGGAGCTGATCAACACAATGGCCCACATTCCTGGCATTTAAAGGAAGTCCCTTATATCACTGCGTCTCCTCTCCACCAGAGACGTTCTAGGAATATGACACTGGAACAAAAACAACTCTCTGCATGCATGTCTGTTTATTTCATTTAGTTTAAAACATTAGTGAGACATCACACTTTACCTTTGTAACGCATCGCTGGACCTCTCACCCACACCCTGTCTGACTCCAGTTACATCTTTAGCAATGTTTTCTCTGTCATGGAATAACAACATTTCCTTCAACATTAGCCATTGTTTCCCTTTTTTAATTGTAGAATCAATAATAAGACATTAGAAAGAAATGGAGACATTTATCAGGGTTAAATCATCTGACCCGACTCCAGCGTTGTCGCTGTATGTGGGATTACCAACCACCCCCCTGCTAATGATGGCTTCCTCTGGGCTGATGAGGTGACATACACTGTGTGAAAATAACAATGATTTCATATCCATTAGATTAAAACTGCACAAATGATGATTTTTACATTAACAATGAGTCAGAGGTCAATCGCAGTGATGAACTCAGTTATCATGATCCAACTCTCAGTAGATTTACCAAGGAGGAAGTTGGTATATTCTCCTATATATTCCAATGGCTTTTTGGCTGATAGGTGGGTATATTGTAAACTGCCAGAAAAGAGGTAGGTATACCCTATATGCCTGCGTATACCCTTCACTACACTACTGGGCCTTTGTTTTTGTATATAAAAAAACAAAAACTGATTGTATGCTACCTGCCCAGTTCCAAACAACAGACATCACCATAGATGTGGGTCAGTAAGTGGCCTACTACGTTGTAAAAGTGAAAGTGAAACTTAAAAGCAACACGTTCTAACATGTAAAACTGAATGAAACATCATGTTTTGACCACAAACAAAAAGGCTTCTTTAGGTTTAGGCAACAAAACTACAACTTCTTTATGTTTAGGCAAAAAAACCTCAGTTAGGTTTAGGCAATAAAACTACAATTTCTTTAGGTTTAGGCAACAAAACTACAACGTCTTTATGTTTAGGCAAAAAAAACAACCAGTTTGGTTTAGGCAATAAGACTACAATTTCTTTAGGTTTAAGCAATAAAACTACATCTTCTTTAGGTTTAGGCAATAAAAACCCCACTTCGTTAAGTTTAGGGAAAAACCTTGAGTTGACTTCCGCTTCTGCTCCTGTCGTAACAACTACGGTCGCTAGAGGTCGCTGTCGTGTTCTTTTATACCTTCTTTCGGTGATCTACCATGTGAATAGATGATAAAACCTACTAGTGGGTGTAGTAGGCCCCTACTGATCCACATCTGTGGGGCTTATAGCGACTAATAATGCCTTTTTAATAGCCTGACAACAGTCTAATCGGCTGCTTCTACTGGGTCATAAGTGATGATTGAGAGGGATTATTTTTGTTTCAGTCTACACATTGTTTTTAGGAAAATGCTACCTTTTAAGGTGATATGACATCAGGTAAACAAACCTGCGTACAGAAGGGTGTTATGGGTAGCCGTAGTCACACACGCCAACATGCACACCTGCAAAATCTAAACATGCTTATCAAGCAAGTTGATTGGGTGATTTAGCTCCTATCGGTGCGAACCGCAGATGAAAACATTACAGTGGCTTTACATCACAACTTTTATAGAACTATATTGTAATTGTATGGTGAACACCATGTTGGGTGGCAACTGTCAAGTTGAAGTAAAATACACTGTATGCTTGCGTTCATGTTACCATGCTGGATGATTGATGACCTTTCACCTCATAATAGCAACCTGGTGAAAACAGCACCACCATCTTTGCTGTAGATTTCAACATGTGGTACGGTACAGTTTAAACTCTCCGCCCTTCTATCCAAGGTCTAGGCCCATTCAAGCCGAAATCCTTGGGTGTTGTCCGGTGCAACAATAGAAAATGGTGGCATTGCCTGCACGTCCTCACGTAGCCTCACGAGATGGGAGAGGTTCATTCACAGCACCCAACACTGGGCTTACAGATAAATTTACTTTGCTTTATAACAGTCAAATTGATCAGAAATGATGGTTAGATTTCCAAGCTACATTTAGCAAACAATACACTATGGCCAGTAGACACACATATCCTGTTTTATCTTGTATTTATCCGAAAGCTCCCTTGTATTCCCTCCTGTCTGACAAAGAACAACATCTCACTCATCACACACAACCTCTGATCAGAGTCAAGGTGTGGTTTGATCCATGAACCAGGCTGCCATGTGTGATTGAGTTTCACAGGGGTCTCATGGGTACTAGACCCCCCGTTTCCTTAAACACCCACCCATTACAGACATCCATCCCTCTCGGAAATGAACTCCTCGCTAACAGACGTGGTTTGAGGTTACACCTCGGCTCCACCAACAATACCACTTTGATCTCTGTAGGCGTTTCACAGTGCTATACATTGTATGACTTAATTGTGCCTCCTCTGAGCTTGTACCTCCCGCGTAGCTCTCTGGAGGACATGAGGGAGGATGTACTGTGTAGTAGTGAAAAGGATGGTGTGTGTGTTTGGAGGGAGGGGTTGTATTCCTGACTTTCTGTTGAAAAAATCCTTCCAGCAGTAGGACCCAGAGGTTTTTTTTTTGTAGGACCAGCACACCTTTATGTTGTCTGAGGCAGGACAAAGATGTGAAAAAAGTTGTCCAACACTTTAACAAAAAAAGGTTGAGCTTTGAGCCATGTCATTGGCTAAGAAGAGTCAGACAGGAAAACGTAATGGCTCTAGAGGTCAGGGCAGAGTCTGCTATAAAATGTATTGCAACAGACAACAGCTTTACTGACTCCACAGCAGCGCCTGCATGGTGAGGCATCATAGCTCATCTCTACAGGGACAACATGAGCGCGTCTGTGGCCGTGTACAGGAGTATTTACACGGAGGACCGCTTCAAACAGGCCTACGGCTCCGATGACAACACCAGTGGGAGTCTGCGGCTCCGGGAGAAGCTCGCCGAGAGGTGCAGGTGTTCAAGGCGAGCCTGCCTTCACCTGTTGAGGGAGAGAGTGCCCATTTTCAGCTGGCTGCCGAGATACAGACTAAAGAAATGGATTTTAGGAGACACTATTGGGGGACTGACAGTTGGTATTCTTCACATCCCGCAAGGTGAGATAACATTATGTAGCATCAGGATCACAGTACAGGTGATTACTTGCTGCCAGTCTCCAAAAAGGGAAAATAAGGCCTGTTTTCTACATTATTTGAGTACGTTAATTATCATTATTGCATAATATAATAAAGATATAATATTATATAATATGTATAATAAATTGAGCCAGGATTTAATAATATTAATAGCAATACCAAAATGATAATAATCCTAGGAATAATAATACAAATAGTCTGATAATAATAAATAAAATAATGTGAAAAAAATGATAAAATAATACCAATAATATTTAATAAATAATGACAACAATAAACGCAGTTATTCTTAATTAATACATCGAGCAGGATTTAATAATATTAATAAAGATACCAAAATGATAATAATAATACTAGAAATAATAAAACAAATAATAATAATTGGAAATCATTTTTTTAAAAATGATTAAAAAAACATTATTAATAATATTGAATATATAATGACAACAATACACAGTTATCTATATTTCATATAGATAATTATCCAAAGAATTTGAGTAAGTATTTTACATTTTATGAAAAGGAACAATTTAATGACACCAAACTGTCAAAATTTACATTGTCAAAGTGGAGATAAATAACAGTCTACATTTGTTGTAGTGTCAATCACTTCCATTATTTACTCAGTTAGCAAGACATAATGTAATGATGATGATAATAATAATAATAATAATAATAATAATAATAATAATAATAATAATAATAATAATAAACTTTATTTCTATAGCACCTTTCAAAACCAGAGTTACAAGGTGCTCTGACACACAGAAAAAGACAAGAAAAAGCAAAATGAATGATGTAAGCCTACATAAGAACTGATTTTACATTCTGAACATAGATTTGAAAAAAAAAAGTGTTTACTGATAAACTGTCTTTTTGAATGTCTCTCCCTAAACAGGCATGGCCTTCGCGTTACTCACATCTGTGGCACCAATATTCGGCCTTTACACCTCCTTCTTCCCTGTGGTCATCTATATGTTCTTTGGCACAGGTCGCCACGTGTCCACAGGTGAGACTTGTGTCCACATAGCATCTATTTATGAAGCATATAGCAGGCATCATTAATGAACAGGGTTACATGTTCTGCTCTCAGGTACCTTTGCTGTGGTGAGTCTGATGACTGGCTCTGTGGTGGAGCAGCTGGTTCCCACTCCTCTGGAGATGAACTCCAGTTCATCTGAAGCCGGCGACTTTGAGGCCCAGAGGATCGGAGTTGCCTCCGCTGTAGCACTCCTCTCAGGGATTATTATGGTAAAACAGATGCACAAAGTCTGTGGATTTACTGCGATGGCAGATCTGTCTTTCTGTTATGACACAAATCATAATTACATGTTAATCTCTTTGTGTCCCAGCTCTGTATGTTTGGTCTTCAGCTGGGCTTCCTCTCCACCTATCTGTCAGAGCCAATTGTTAAGGCTTTCACCAGCGCTGCTGCCTTCCATGTCACCGTCTCACAGCTGCAAAATATGCTGGGGCTGCGGCTCCCTCGCCACACTGGGACCTTCTCCCTCTTCAAGGTGAGCAGCGTTTCACGATGATGGTCTGATCCAATATGTTGTTATTTGGTGCTGTTTGCTCACAGCTCACTGACTGGTGTGTTCAGACTTTAGGGTCAGTGATGGAGAACCTGCCTCACACCAACATGGCGGAGCTGCTCATCTCCTTGGTGTGTTTGGCTGTTCTGGTGCCAGTTAAGGAGATCAACATGCGTTACCGGCAGCGCCTGCGTACACCTATTCCTGTGGAGATCCTCACGGTTAGTCAGCTGGATTCATGAATCTTGAGGGTACATTTACAATAAAATCAACAGGTCATAAGGTCATGGTTTTCTACTTCATTCTTCAGGTGATTATTGCTACAGGTGTGGCCTACGCTTCCTCGCTGGACTCTACTTACAACATCGCGATAGTTGGCCACATCCCAGCTGGGTAATCATTTTAGATTTGGACCTCAAAACACTGATGAGCTCAGTAGCTTCTAGTAGTTCACTTTTAATCCTCCTATTCTCAGATTCCCGCGGCCACGGATGCCTGCCTTGCACACTTTCCCTGACATCGCTGGAGACACAGTGGCCATAACGTTTGTCGGTTACGCCGTGTCCGTCTCACTGGCGATGATCTATGCTGATAAACATGGATATTCCATACATCCCAACCAGGTAAAGTGCGAGAACGTCACAGCAGCTGCTTGTTGACATGTTCGATTCTCACCAATCATCTGTTAACTTTTTGTTTTGAACATGTGCTTGATTTTCAGGAGCTCCTGGCTCACGGCATCTCCAACACAGTGTCTTCGTTTTTCACCTGCTTCCCCAGCTCAGCCACTCTGGCCACCACTAATATACTCGAGAGTGCTGGAGGATACACACAGGTAGTGTATATGATATACAGCAAGATCTGTGTGTCACACTCACAAGCCACTGTTAGGCTCTTTGCATTAATAAAGGTGCAATCTGCAATTCAGATATCAACAGAAGACACTCTATTCATCACTCTTAGAGCTCCACTCTAACTAGCTTTGTTTGGGGGCGTGCCAAACTAGCTGCTAGGCAGGTATTATTCAAACATGTTACTTGGTGACATCACCACGTTACGGACTTAAAGCAAGGCGTTTCAGGCAGTTCAGGAGCAGTGTTTCTGTGGGGGAGAGTAACTCACTTTCGTGTGGTCTTTGTAACTTTGCAGACCTTTTATATGCACACAAAACCATATAGCACACTAAAGGAAAGGGGAAAATCACAAAAGCCTAGTAAGTCCTCTTTAATATGTAGACAAAAAAAGTTGAATCCAGTTGAAATGATTAAAACCTAAGAGTGCATTTACATCCAACTGTTTTGGGATTTGCTTGCATGTTAAACTTCCATATTGTGGATGCAAAAAATGCTCCAAATAAGGAGCAAAGCTTATGAAACACGCTGTGATTTCCAGTAAGGGTTGTGTGTCGTGTGTGTTCCTGCAGCTCTCCGGCTTGTTCACAAGTCTGGTTGTTCTGATTGTCCTGCTGCTGATCGGACCGCTGTTCTACTTCCTACCGAAGGTGTGTTTTCTATGTGTATGTGTGCAAGAATGAGAGAAAGAGAGAGAGAGGAAAAGTTCACTCATCTCATCCTTTCATCTCTCTCCCCAGGCAGTCTTGGCATGCATCAACGTCACCAGCCTCAGGCAGATGTTCCTGCAGTTCCAGGACTTACCTGAACTGTGGAGAATCAGCAAGATTGACTTTGTAAGGCAATAGATTGTTAGTACAGCAATATAAGACACACGTACAAGTGTATTCTGCAATATGGTCCCCATGCACAAGTATAAAACACAAGAGAATGAAAGGAAGATGGTTAATTAGCTCCCTGGTTCCCATGAGGTCAACAACTGACCCATAAACCACAGCTAATTGGGGTTTTCAGTATCTTCACATATTGGATCATATTATCCTGCTCAGGCTGGAGGCTGGAGTTGTGTGAGTTCACACAGGTTTTCATACAGTCTGAATCAGCTACAGGCAAATTGATGCATGCATCTTTAAACACTAACTGCTGAGTCACAGTTGCAAGGTTATTTGAAATGCACACTTCCAGCCAATGAGAGCCATGGGATCATGAGCTAGTAGAGCACAGGTTGCACACACTGATTGCTAGGCTGGAATTAATCATAATCTTCACAGACGTGCCTCCATTGTTAATTGTTACTTGTTACATCCTGACATGACAATACTCTATTCTGGCTTGTGTAGATGGTTTGGGTGGTGACCTGGCTCTCTGTAGTGGTGCTCAACGTGGATCTTGGCCTCGCTATCGGAGTGGTTTTCTCCATGATGACCGTCATCTGCCGCACACAAAGGTACAGTTTCCATTCTCTCTGTGCCAATACCAAGGTGCAATCCAACTAGTACTCTTGCCAATTACTCTACTGTAAGAAATACCATCTGAGACGTTTGAAACTTGAACTGAGAAGATCACACTAATCTGCGGCAAGAACTATGTAAAAGTACAAAGCTCCAGAAACAACCAAATTATAATCAACAAGGACATTGAGAATTCTATTTCTGTATTGGAGCTCTGAACTAAAATTCATCACAGAGAAATAGAGAAACATTTCATACTTTTCAAGCTATGTAGATCACAAGTTAGAATGTGTTCAATGGTTCCAACAGGGCCGGTTGTTCAGTGCTTGGTCGGGCCAGCAACACAGAAATTTACAGACCTCTGGAGAACCACAGCAAGGTGAGAGGACGCTCCTACTGCTTAATTTCTTACTCCAACAACAAGTGATAATCCTAATCTCAGAGACGATGCAGCCTGTCCTAGAATGAAGTTGGGTTGCTCCTGTTTTCCGTTTAGTGTTATGAGGTACCCGGAGTGAAGATCCTGACTTACAACGGGCCGATTTACTACGGCAACCGCAGCTTCTTCAGGGAGGAGATGAGCCGACTGCTGGGCCTGACGCCAGAGAAGATCCGCAGCCGGGAGAAAGCCAGGAAAGCCCTGGAGAAAAGGGAGAGAGACGCCACCGTCACCACTGTGGTACGACTGCTAGAATCACTGTAGCAGAAACTTATGAGCACATGTCTGATAAACAAGAATTTTGTGTATTTCTTTGTGGAGAATCACAGTTTTACAGTCGATTAAATCAACGAATCGATTAGTCGACTAAGAGTTTCTTTGGTTGAGGATGGCCCTAAATCACTGAATGATATATATACAGTTATAAAATGTAATTTGAATTTTTTATTGTTTTTTCTCCCTCCATTGTTGTTTAGGAAAGAGGCATTGCAAACACATCGTTTTCTTCAGATCATGAGTTCTTTAAATCTGGTACGTAATGAAAACAAACAAACGATACTAAATATGCATAGTACCAAAATCTAAAAACTAAAGATTTTAAATATGGACATACAAAAGTTATTTGAGATTGCTCTATTTACATTTTTTGTAGACATGTGCTGCAGATAATTTCCAGCTTTCCTTTCACTTCCTTTTTTCTTTTCTGTAGAGACATCTGAGAGTGATGTTCAGGCCGTGTTAATCGATTGCAGCAGTGTGACATTTGTCGATGTTGCCGGAGCCAGACTCTTTACACAGGTTAGTCTACTTAATGAAGACATCATGCTTCAAACTTTACTGTATGGGGTTCTCTCCATTTCTTCGTGCATTGTGTCAACATGATTGATTGCTTTTGGCTTTTTGCAGATGTGCACTGAATGCCAGAAAGTTGGAGTTCATGTATATTTGGCAAACTGCAACGGTAAGGCCTATGTATCCAAAATTATTTCTCTCCTAATGGATTATTCTAGTTTACTCACTTGTCTACATTGAATACTGATCAATGATTTATATCCCCATAGAGAGCGTCTTAAAGATCCTAACATCCAGTGGTCTAATGACCTACATGAACCCTCAACATATTTTCGTTACTGTTCATGATGCAGTGATGTATATTCAACAGCAGAAGGTAAGCTAGAAAATATGCAAGACTTTGATTTCTAATGACTCAGATCATCCTAAACAAATGATGCAACGTCTGTCGTCTGCCGCAGGAAAAACCTCCGGAGAACACCACGACTGTTTGGGTGTGAGCCAGGAGGACAGTGATGAGTCACGCTCCCATCAACCAAGTGTGTTGGACTACAAAGGCAGAGCGCAATAGGACTTCTACATTATAAGAGACTATAAGTCTCTCAGCTGTATAGCAGTGCTCCAGCATTCGGTCCAGACTTCACTATATAGCAGTGTTTCAAAGAAGCAGTAGCCTGTTGTAGCACAACATTATGAAGTACAATAATTATTATATTACAGTGTTAGCAGTTTTCTCACAGACACTGGACTCACTCCTGGCACACTTTAATCTGATAAACGGTCACAAATTCAGAGGGTTTGAAATCAACAACAATAAAAACATTTATTTAGTGTAAAACAAGAAAGAAAACAAATATGTATTTTTTTTTACTATAAAACTATATATGACAGATGTTAAGTGTTCTGTCTTTTATTGTCTTATATGCTGGAATATAGTGATATTTATTTAGTTTCTGTTGCAATACAGATAAATATAAAGTGCACTGACTAGTTTGTTAAATACTGTATGTATTTATATGTTTTGAAATATGTGCTTGAATATGCAACTATGTACAGTATAAATGCCAACTCATACTGCCTTAAAATGTTCTGTCTTCTAACTCCAGAGAGACTGCACAAAATATTGTAAAAATCACTTTTGTATTTGTCAGCAACTGTGCCATCCAGTGGATGTTTTTGACAATAAATATATCTCCAAAAACAGAACTTCTCTGTGAATCAAATCATTGGGTTACCGTGGTTATTAAATACATTTGAGGGGAAAACACGATGTGGAATGTGAAGCACGCCGCTCTGCCAGATTATGAAGAGAGAATAAAGAGCAGTCTTTGTATTTGGTGAGATACTGAGGACCTGTGTGTGTCTGCACTGAGATATGATGGAAAATGAAAAATACAGGATTCAAATGACAGCATAGATGAAAGATTTTATTTTGAGAGTAACACCACAGGTCATCAGTCCTGCAGAATTCTCGTTTATTTAACATGCATCATGCAAGCACACACTGGTGTCAATTCATGTGTGCTTTCATATAACTTGCTATTACATTAGATGCAACTTTTTCAAGTTTCTTTATTTATCAGATGCACAACAATTACAACAAAACAGTTGTTGGCAGGGAAAATCTTCAGGTTCCCTTCAACAATGCTCATTCAATATGTATATAAAAAGGAAAGTCACACAAGTAAAAACAAAATGAGAATCTAAGACATAAAATGGTGCAAGTTAAAATATAGGGCTTAAATGTAAACATAAATAAATATAAAATAAATGTAACGTTGTGGTAGACATTATTTCAAATGGATGGATTGAATGTAAACATGAATGTTGCATGTACTATATATGCATAAGTAAAAAATATGTAGGCTGTATACACAGAGGTGTAAACAGTTTGCAAAACAGTAAATAGAGTATTTTTTTATACCATTTTATACAGAAAGAGATTTTTCATATTATAAACCAAGTCTAACAAAACCTTCTGTTGTCAGATGTTTGAGCTGTGTTTTACCGGAGGTTGTAAATGATGTCTTACCTCGCCACCATGCTGCCCTCTGCTGTCCGACGGTTAAAGCTTTTCCCCCACTGCTCCTCTTCATCATCCTGTTACCTTGACCTGATAAAACTATATGCAGTGTGAGTTCAAAACCAGGACGAAAAAGGAGAAAAAACTAATTATTTCCTTGCTTGATGTTGGATAGCCAAGTTATTAATTTTTTCCAGTGCATATTTCAAAGAGGCCTCTAGACACTGTACCCTTTGGGTTTTTCCCTTTAAAGCTCAAGGAGTGTTTCACTAATTGGCAGGAAGTAGTCCACTTCAATTAGAACATGGTACACAAGGCTCTGGCCAAATGTTTACTAAGCCAGAATCTACCGGCAGACCTACTAACACACACACACACACACACACACACACACACACACACACACACACACACACACACACACACACACACACACACACACACACACACACGTTCAAAAAGTAACTGTGCAAACTCCTCCGGGAAGGTCAGCGGTTTAATGACAAAGCTTCGATTTACCTATGCAAAAGTGCTTACAGGTAACTCCCTGTACATGTTCTTTCTGTTCTTTTAGTTGACCCAAACATAGCCAAATGAAAAAAAAAACAAAAAAAAAAAACGTGGAATAATATTTACAAAAGGATAAAACATCAAGTATTTTTTATTATTTCTAATTTATGAAATTCGTTCAGAAACAGCAAAAATAGCAAGCGTTGAAATGTACTGGAAAACACAGACACTTTAATCCAACCAAGAGTGCTTATAATTAGTATGAAATGATAATACTACCAGTACTACCGCTACTACTACTACTACTACTTATGATAATAATAATGGTGATAATGTTAGGTTCCTCATGACAAAGCAGAGAGTAATTCAACTTGTGTGGTATTTTTCTCTGATCTTTTGTTTCCATCTTGTGGTGAACCGTTGGAACGACAGCTGATGTCTTTCAGCAGGTTCTTTATAATGAAGAGTCAGCGTCACTGTGGTAACAAAAACTTAAATAAGAAGTTTATTATCTTCTTTATTTATTAATTATCCTTGTTGGAATCAAATACACGTACACAGAACACCAGCAGACAGACATTTATACCTGTAACTCAGTGGAAGAAGTACTCTGATTTGTTATTTAAGTAAAAGTAGCCTACTGTAAGAGCCACAGTGTGTAAATATAAATTAACTAGCATAACATGCAAATTCATGATTTCTAGTCATTGTATCTGACATAGGTAATGTTGATGATTGATGCTCCCTTTAATATAGTGAGTGATATTATGTGCAGTAGAGTCGGGCAGAGAGCTGCGTCAGGCACGGACGGGAGCATATAGTTTTTTACCGTGTGACACAATGTATTATAAAACTTTTTTCAGTAAATGTTTTTAAACTGGTTTATTCACATGGACATGCACACATACCCACACATACAAAGAGAGGTGATAAGACAGGTTTTAAAATACATCATTAATAACCATTAACCTTATTGATGGCAGTGGGACACCTCAGTGGAATGCAGACATTACTATTATCATTACTTTACACTTGTGTCATTCATGTTAAAATGTCCACGTGAGAAAAGCCTATTGCCAGTAGGCCTACACATTATACAATAATACCATATATAGGCCTACAACATCAAACACTTCAGTCCTTGAATTCTGAAATGAACATTTCTTTGCTACCCAAGTGCAATTTCTCAAACTTTTCGGTTGATAAGTTTATGTCAGCTTTGCAAAAAAACAAAGTGCCCACAGCTCTCAAGGAAACATTATGCAGTTATACTGAAGTTATCCCAAAGAGACGGACACCTTTAAGACCGATTGTAATAGTTTGCAATACAAAACCTTTTCCATATTTCTCTTTTTTCATTTCACTGTATTTTGCACTATAAAGATTTCAAGTGAGCGTATGCAACTTAATGTGCACAGGATTTAGGGAATAAAATAAAAACATTTCTTTTCAATAGGAGGAAGTGTTAGGTAATAAAACATGAATAGCAGGGACATCCGGTGGATGCCGCTGATCTGTTTTGATTAAAGGAGGATGTTGACATGGCCAAAGTCAGTCATAAGAGAAGACATAGCATAGAAATGTGGAAGGGCTGGGTGAAGCAATTACAGCCACCAGCAAGGTCCACAAAGACTGAAATGAGTATTAAACCTGCAGTATGCAGGAAGTTTTTGGCGTCATTGGGCAAAAATTCCATAATAACCTTTCAGCATATTGTAATTCAAGTGTTCTGAGAGATAACTAGACTTCTGCACCTCCTCATGGCTCTGTTTTCAGGCTTTAAAAAATCTAGCCCGTGACAGGAGACTTTTGCCAATCACAGGTCATTTCAGAGAGAGAGAGCGTTCCTATTGAGTGTTCCTATTGGCTGTGCTCTAGCTAGTGGGCAGTGCTTGGTATTTCCTCAGCAGATCTCAACATGGCAGAAGGGGTCACAAACTTTCTCATTTTACAGCTAAACAGTACACTACAAGATATTTCTGAAAACATCAGAAACATCAGAGGCGAGAAATAGGCGTTACAGTAACAGAATATTGATTCATATTTGATCAGTGCTGCCTAGTTTGACCGGAGTTGGCGAGTGATTGACAGCTGACTACAGACGGCAGACTCCAGATCAGCTCCGACTGGTTGTTTACCTCCGGTCTGTGAAATCTTGTAGATGCCATTAGGAGCACCGGAGGACACAGAGGCACAGGATTTTCTTTCAGATTACCTGTCTCATGCTCTACTGTCAGGATGTAGTGACCATTTTATAAAAATAACTTTTTTAATCACATTTGCTCCAATTCTACCCACTGCAGCTTTAAGATAAATATCAGGGAAATGTGGGGAATGATAAAATGATACATGAACTATAATTTTGAAACAATTGAGAGGTGCAGATACTCTAAATATTTCAATATTACTTTGAAATATTGTTTTTTGCATGTTGGATTTCAATTTCATCCTGACTTAAAAGAATACAGTTACAATTAGGCCAACATAGCTAAACCAGCAACTGTGGTGCTCACATCTTTACAGAGACCTGGCTTCATCCTGGCATCCCGGATCAAGCAGCACTTGATGGGCGGACCGCAGGACATAGTGCAGGACTCCGGTGGGACGAGTGGAGGCGGACTCTGAGTTTACATCAATGTTGCTTGGTGCTCAAATAGTCAAGGACAATGGACAATGTAGTTGTCGAATTCTTAGCATTAAACGGGATATATCATGCTCATATTCAGGTTCATATTTGTATTTTGGGGTTTCTACTAGAACATGTTTACAAGCTTTAATGTCCAAAAAACATATTATTTTTCTCATACTGTCCTTCTGAATATACCTGTATTCACCCTCTGTCTGAAACACTCTGTTTTAGCGCCTGTCTCTTTAAGACCCCCTCCCGAAACAGCCCAGTCTACTCCGATCAGCTTGGCCTACAAAAAACTAACTGGGTTGTCTTATTTCACAGTTTGTGGGTTGGTAGACACTCACATACCTAAATGTATGTGCACAAGCACTGAAAAAATATATTTTTCCAGCATCACTTTTCCCCTTTAAGATGCCGGCCATATTATCTGCCGAGAGAATTCACCAGTGTTTTTGTTGCTGCGGTTTACATTCCTCCTGATGCAAATTCAAAAATACACTACTGTTTTTGTTTTGTCATGTTTTGCATGTGAATCAAAAATTAGATTAGATTAGATTAGATAGTCGCTGCGTTTGGACGCGCCGCCATCTTGTCACAGTGTTGTGTAAATGAATTAAGCTACATATGCATTTCATTATTCCATTTCTGTGTTGCAGAATAACTAAATGATCCTTGAACCTTGAATGTTAAGCTTTGTTATTTCACTTTAATTATTTAAAGAGCTAAGTAAAAGCTTATCAGAAGTTCAATAACTAAATGTACAACAGTGTATTATAAAGATAAAGACTCACTTTAAAACCTTTGTATTCAGTTTACTTGCACAGCAAGACATACTCACACCACCTTATAATTTTTACATAGCCAAGTGCACAATCTGTCACAATACATTCATTATATGTCAAAAACAAATGTTACCTGAGTAACAAACCATGATAAATCCTTGGGTCATGTTTTTTTTTTTTTTTTTTTTTTAAGGGGACAAAAGAGTTTTCTTAATGATAAGCCTAGAACTGAGTGGCATAAAATATATGTCGTGCTGTTGTCAGTGCAAAATGTTTTATATCAGAAAGCTGCAAATGTAGATGCTTATTCAAAGTTACACTAGCTCAATACCAAAAGCTTTTGCTCATTTACAGATGTGGCTGCCCCTTTCTTTAGACTAGAGGGACCAATACAGCAGTGTTTTTATGACTTAAGAATGGGAAGATGCAGATGACTGAAATACCATGACCTTTTGATGTTTGAAAGATACACACATAAGTTTAAATTTCACCTGATGTATACAAAACATAAAGTAATTAATTAAGTCAAATAGTTAAGCGTCATATAACGTACCAATTGCTCATGGAAAAAAGTACAATATGAAAAAAAAAAATATATAATCTATATGTTGCAAAAAGAACTATAGATGCAACTGTGATGGGACTTTCTCTTTGTTGTTTTATTATAAGGCGTTGGCGGGTTTTTTATTTCCTGTTTTAGATAAGATACAGTCGACAGCATTAAATGAACTCTAGATTAATGATTGCCAACAGGGGTTATGAAAGCTAGTAGAAATTATGATCTGCTAAAGAAAATATAAAATATATTCACACGTTTGTGTTTAGGAGGAAAATCAACACAACAATACGGTTACGGCTATGAAAGGCCGACAGCACAGAGACACTTCAAGTGGTTGTAGTGCAAATGCAACCTTGAACGTACTGGAAAAAAAGAATAAACATCAACGATTACTGGATCACTACTTCTGTGTTGTATGAATTCATACATGCAGCCACAGATAAGAATGTTCCGACCACTGTTGTCTATGTGGTGAATTATTAATAACTTCAGGAAGTTCATATCATCTATTGAACAGGTGGTTTACAGCCCGTCTGGTAGGGCTGTGGGTGGGAACCATTCATCTAGATAACATCATATTCGGCTAGATTAGTGAACACTGGTCGAACCTCTACAGCATTTTGATGTATCCAAAATCAAATAAGATTGCGTCTCTTTGAAGGCACAGTACATATGGAAATCAACACAGTGCATTTAAAAAAAAAAGAAATACAATTACCGCCTCAATACCGATTGTATGCTTTCACCAATCAGTCAAGTTGCAGTTAACATCCATGTCTGTCCAAAATGTCATCACTTCATCATTTTAACCTGTTAGACATTTGGGTAAAATTGTCATAATCAGCATATGAATTCTTGAGTTACGGCAAAAAAACGTGTTTTGTGAGGTCACAGTAACCTTGACCTTTGACCACCAAATTCTAATCAGTACATCCCATCCTTGAGTCAAAGTGGATGTTTGTGCCAAATTTGAAGAAATTCCCCTTAGGTGTTCCCGAGATATCACGTTCACAAGAATGGGACGGACGTGAGATCACTGTGACCTTGACCTTTGACCACTAAATTCTAATCCGTTCATCCTTAACTCCACTTGGATGTTTGTGCCAAATTTGAAGAAATTCGATAAAGGTGTTCTGGAGAGATCACAAGAATGGTACGGACGTGAGGTCACATGGACCTTGACCTTTGACCACCAAAATGTAATCAGTTCATCCCATAGACAGCATAAAATATGGAGGTAGTCTCCGTGACGTCACCCACAGGTTTCTGAAGAGCCGTTGTGAAGCTCAAAGTGGGTGGATCTCGCCGTCGCCATTTCGGCAGTGACGACACAGCTAATCCAAAAAGAGGTGGATCCCACCCACCCGTCACTCAAAGTGGCCACACCCTCATTATGCCAGACTTTGAGCCTTCATGTCATTCAAACGAGTGAGTTATATAAAAATCTGTTTTTATACGAGGCTGTAAACATGTTTATTTCTGCAGTAAAGTTTGGCATATTAACACGGAGGTCTTGGGATTGAGCCAGACTTAGGTAGCCATTTAAAGAACTGCAGTTTTTGGCACTTTGTACTGTTTGGTTCATCCTTGAGTCCAGGTGGACGTTTGTGCAGAATTTGAAAAATTCCCTCCAGGCGTTTCTGAGATATCGTGTTCACGAGAATGGTACGGACAACCCGAAAACATAATGGCTGTCGCCGGCGTGGAGGCATGAAAAGCAAAACCAAACATGATACTTTGAGTGCATATTGTGGAGGGTAATCCTGCGTATGGATGTTTATGTCTGCTAAAGAAAAGAGGACAGAATACTTTTGTCTATCCCAAAGAATCATAATCTGTTCACAGAACAAAATCTGTCCACACAATCTGTTTAACAACAAGTGCTACAGTAGTAAACAAACTGTACAATATAACTATAATTTTCCGCAGTACCTGAAAACATCGATCATTTCACATTTTCCCCTCACAAGGCCACAAACAGCCTAGGTTTCAGTGACTGGTCATGCACTTGAACCTGTTCTTGAAGTAGAAGTCTTCCTTATGAATGTCATTATCAGCGCTGGAAGATGAGTAGCGGAATTTGTCGTAGGCCTTCTGTGAGACTGTTTTACTCCAGGGCATAATGATCTTTGACGCGTGGTTTACAATGACGTCACTGCAGGAGCCAACGTGGAGGGAGCCCAGGGCGTCGATGAAAAACTCTGCAGTGCCAAAAGAAAAGAAGCGTTTCCCTCGGGTTTCTGAATCAACTCATGTTGATGTGTTATCACACAGAGAAAAAATAGCAAACATAAACTGCTATGTTCACATATTTGACAGCAAACGTTAAAGACAGACTCACCCAGATGACCGTGCCGTGCCAGGCGGGGGTTAAAACCCGCCTGCTGCACCTTGTCTGTCCTCCCCATGAAGAAGTTGATGACGGCATCAGCTACCACACAGTCGGGAAATCCCTCGATGACATGGTGGTAGCCATTTCTGATGTGTAAACAGTCGCCCTCCTCTCCCCCTTCTTCCACTGAAATGGTGTGACGGTATGTTGCAGTGTAACCTGTCACTTCTCTCACCGCACCGCCGACCTGAAGGCAAAAAACAGCAACAATTTTAAGACAACCAATACACTAATAAACACATCAAGTAAGAGTGAGTAGGCAGACACACACAGGCAGTCACACACTGTGTTAGAGCATAGATTGTATAAAAAAAAAGATGACGTGTCTCCACTTCCTCCCATTGTATAGAGGTGAAGCGATAATATCCCGGAAACGGGAGCTGACATCTTGATATTTTTGTCATTTGGAGCCAGTAGTGATCGGGCAGTGGAGCCGCAGTATCGAGGTACCGCCCAAACCAATTGCGAGCCGAGCACGGCCGCAGCTTGCCAGCAAGACAGACTCACAGCTGTCAATCATGACCTCTCACCCCCTTTTTATAGCATCAAATAACTAATTAAAACCAAACTTATATTACATCAGCGTGATAAGAACCACCTAAAATAACAGAAACCACTTTGGGAAAAATTTATTTGACGTGTTCTTTGACTTTTTAGTTTGGCGCATGTCCCATCTGCTAACATGGAGGGGGCGGGATTTATGACCTATACTGCAGCCAGCCACCGGGAGGCTTTTAAGATATTTTAGCTTAATTTTTGGGGAGCTGTCATGTCCTCCATCGTTATATACAGTCTATGTGTTAGAGCCATAGACTGTAAGTGGACGTAGTCACCGTGACGTCAACCATTGTTTTTTTAAGCCTCGAGTTCGGCCGAATTTTGGCCGTCGCCATTTTGTTTTTTTGCTATCGCCATCTTGTTTTTTTGCAACCAGAAGTGACACGAGAGGGTGGAGCTAAGTACAACCGAATGCTGTATTGAAGAAGACCTGATACTAGCGATTGAGACCATAAACTCATGTTTACAATGTTTACTGAGGTAATAAATCAAGTAAGAAGTAGGGTCATTTTCTCATAGACTTCTATACAATCAGACTTCTTTTTGCAACGAGAGGAGTCGCCCCCTGCTGGCTATTAAGAATGCAAGTTTAAGGCACTTCTGCATTGGCCTCACTTCTCAGAACCAAAGGTTCCCCACTGGTTAGAGCCAGTTTTGTTTTGTTTTGTGTAAATAGTCAAAACAATATTGCCAACCTAGTGGTGACCTCTCTAGGCCATAGAAAATTATAGGACTACTATTCCCAACGCGCTCCAGCCAGTCAGGTGTGGGCAATTTGATGCCGAAAACACCGATGAAGACACCGATGAGAGACGGTTCTCAACCGTTTAACGTAAACCTCTAGAGAATTTAAGTCATCATTTATCAGCTTATCATTTTATTTGAGTTTTGCGTCTTTGGATTTGATTTGATTATGATTGTTGTAAAGGCCTATTTCCTTTGTTGAATGTCTGTTTGAACAACCTTGATTTTTTTTATTTATTTTTTTATCAACCACACAAGCCATTCAGCATCAAGCCAGCCTCAAGCCAAACAAGTCACAACAACCGTGAGTAAAACAAGCCATATAACTTGAAAGATGACGTGCTGGAAATCTATACCAAGGCATCTAAAGTGGCTTTTAGAAAGCAAGTAGAAGGAAGCTGCGACACACTTGATGACAATACCGCTATATAATACAAATGGGATGGAAATATATGTATATTTTTTAAATCACAGAATATGAGAGTGTTTTCAACATGTCCTTCCATTTTTGAAATATTCAGGTGGTATGACTCATTCTCTGTTTCCAATCCAAAAAAAACAATAATTGTTAATGCAGCAGGTGAGGCCCGCAACATGCAGGAACAAGCCAAAAAGTGAAAGCCAATCCCTTATATAAAACTGGGGATGCTTCAGTTTAGTTTCTGATCCTGACGAAAATCCAAGTAGGATCAAAACTTAGTCATAAACGTTTGTGGCATGGAGTAAGTGTGCAGGCGTTACCATTTTCTTATTGCTGCTTAAGCAGGACTCACTCATACTTCAGTTTTTGGCTCTATACTCCAGCACATGGATTTGAAATGAAACAATGAGTGTGAGAGTCAAGTGCTAACGTTCCACATGAAGTACGATGTTCTCATCGTACTGGTTGAACAGGTTATGACTCAGGCCTTTTTTCTATTATCATTCCCCTACAATTACGACAATGCTGCAGGACAGCGGGTCTTATGCAAGAACCACTACGAACAGATTTGTTCTTAAGTGGCTTGTACGAGCGATTTAGGAGAACTTGCCACATTCACCAATTTTCTCACATTTTTTTAATACTTAGGTACAAACACACTTTACGAGTGGTCCAGACCTGTCGTAGGAGTCGTGCAATTAGTCTGCTATTATCCAAACCTATGTTTTTCACTAATGGACTGTATATTTCATTACTTTGAAGCAATTTTGAGTTTGAAAATCCTGTATACATTATCCTGTTCGACTCTGCAGTTCGAATTATGATATAATTCTAAATGTCTTCATATAGCCTAACAATATCATCATTCATTCAAATTGGCCATTGATGCTATTGTATAACACTGCAATATCAATACGAACATCTCAAACTGGAAAAACGACTTAAATTGTGCACTAATTGAAGGTTAATTTGTCTCTGTATATAACGAGGTCAACGGGAAGTGTAACCAGGCGCGTCATGGCTGACCTACTTTTTTTGGATGTGCGTCAGGCTCTTGGAAGAGAGCGTGTCTTTAGACAGCGTGCTGATATATTATATATTATACTGATATATTATATATAGCACCGTGGTAGTGACATGTCAATCACAAGGTAGCCAGGCCCCAAAGCATACCCTGCTTTATGGTCTGTTTGACTCTAAATGGGACCATAATTTACTAAATGAACATCATGCTGTATTGAAGAAGACTTGAAATTAGCGATTGAGACCATAAACTCATGTTTACAATGTTTACTATGGTAATAAATCAAGTGAGAAGTAGGCTCATTTTCTCATAGACTTCTATTCAATCAGACTTCTTCTTGCAACCAGACGAGTCGACCCCTGCTGGTTATTAGAAAGAATGCAAGTTTAAGGTACTTCTGCATTGGCTTCACTGTCAGACCCGGAGGTAGCCCACTGAGTAAGAACTTATCTATGCAGAGTTGTGTGGAAATTCTTTATCCGATCACATGTACGCTCTTCACCCTCATTTATGTGCGGCCAGGTGGGAAGGAGCTGAATAGTTGTGTACTTTTAAATTAGCAGATTATTTATAGATACAGTGATATGCAGTCACTATCAATGCAGCAGATATCTGCCACTCACATTGTACCGTCTCTGGGCATGCAACTCACCAGATCCAGAGTGGTCTTTTCTAAGATGTCCACCATCTTCTCCACCTTGGTGTTTGCAGTGAAGATGAAATCATCATCCACCCAGAGCACATACTTGGTGGTCACTTGAGACACTGCCAGGTTCCGTCCTGCAAACCAACCCTGTGGACAGCAGATGAAGGGGGATCAATTCAACACATATAAACTGTGCTGGTTAATAATCACAATGCATGATACTTCATAGAAACATAGTGACACCTCTTTACCTTTCCAAACGGCATGATGTAATGCTCAATGTGAGGCCCGGTCACTTGCTGAGGGTGTTCGTTATCATCTGCTATCACTATGGTGACGGTGGGATAATATTGCCGTATGCTGTCAATGAGGTCTTTGAGTTTGTCATAGCGTAGAAAGGTTTTGGTGGCCATGGTAACAAGAGCACTGATATTGTACTCTAATTAGAAACAAAAAAACATATACTGTAAACAACAAACACTTTGCATCACATAATATAATACTTACAACAACACTTACAACATAATAATGACATAACTGCTCACAAACCTCTTTGATATCCAGCGTTGTAAAGTTTAGGTACAGTTCCATGCTCAATTTTAATGGTGAAAAATGACTGGTGCCCTTCAGATGCAAACTGAACTGCAGAACAAAATTGTGATAAAGAGATGAAGCAGTGCATATTTCTATTATATTTAATATAAATGTCATGCCAAGCTATAATTGCCTAGTATTCTTGTCCCTTCTTTGTTTTGGTATTTATGAAACAGCTCTATCTGAAAGTACATTTCACAGATAAAAAGAACACTTTATTGATAAATACTTCCTTAACCCGTAATGTCTATTAATGCATTACTTATTGATCCAAATTGTTATGTATCTCTAAACTGTAACTCTAAACTAAACTAAACTCTAAACTCTATCTGTAACTCTATAAGTAAACATGACATACTAATTTCAGTATCAAGATAGTATCCTCATGATAACGTTACCTGTATCTGCTGTCTTGGGATGGAAAACAGTGTTTGTATAGGTGGCGAACTGCAGCTGCCTGTTGAGAGCGGAGAGAAGAGGACTAGACAGTATCATGTGCTTCTCTCCCTCTCCTTTAACAGAGACCCCGTCCACTTTAGCAGCAACGTCAAACGTCCCCAGTGTTGCTGTCAAATATACCTGTTACACCAATGGCATGGTTTTGGGGAAGAAATTAACAAAACATTTTACATTTAGACAGAAAATGTGGGTATGTCAACCATAATGAAAACCACAAAATGAAGAAATTACCACATGGTTTGATCCTGTTTCTTCTTTAAGACCCAAACCTATGGAAAGAAAGCAATTATTACTGGGGATAGAATGAAGCACCAAAAGTAGGTGAAGACGTGATGTTTAAGCTTTGATATCATGTGTAGTGTCATGTTCGATATGCTGTTACCAGGAATGATGATCGTTTTGAGGGGTCGCACCTCCACGCCCTGGGTAGGATACTGAAGAGGACTGTTGGCCTCAGCTACAATAGGCACATCTGCAGGATTGTAGGACCTTTACATACAGAACATATTAGAGAGGAAAGTACCTGTATTGCTACGACATAGTACTATTTATTTACTTTGAGTAACCTAATTTATGTCAGGAATCGCTCACTTCATTAGTTTGACCCATAGACTGTATATAAAGATGGACGACATGACAGCTCCCCAAAAGTGAAGCCAAAACATCTTAATCGCCCCCCAGGTGGCTGGCTGCAGTATAGGTCATAAGTCCTGCCCCCTCCATGTTAGCAGATGAGACATGGGCCAAACTAAAAAGTATAAGAACACGTCAAATATTTTTTTTCCCAAAGATGGTTTCTGTCATTTTAGGTAGTTCTTATCACTCTGATGTATGTTCAAGTGTTCATTTTTCTGATAAGTTTGGTTTCAATTAGTTATTTGATGCTATAAAAAGGGGGTGAGATGTCATGATTGACAGCTGTGATTGACAGCTGCTCTGAGGGAAGTAGTTGCACAGCTGGAGGCTCGGGAATTGTATGAGAGAGCAGATGTAACTTTAACTTTCCATAACCGTCATGAGTCTGTGTAATAGAACATTTGATCAATTTGATCATAAATTTAGTTATAGAGATATTAAGGTTAGTTGTTGTGTCTTTCTAGCCAAACAGCTACCGTGGTGCTAACGTAGCAGCTAGGTTGCTCACGCTAACAAGCTGCGGCCGTGCTCGGCTCATGATTGGCTCGGGTGAGTGTGTGGGCGGGAACTCGATACCGCGGCTCCAGGTCCCTGATTACTACTGCGCAGACTCTGGCTCCAAATGACGTCAAAATCTCAAGATGGCAGCTCCCGTATCCGAAATATTTTGGCTTCACTTTTGTACAGTGGGAGGAAGTAGAGACGCATTGCAAATGATGCAGTTGCCTTTAAGTTAGTGTTACTGTGAGATTTTCAATGACCTGTATGACTGAGTTATGAAATGTGAAGATTTCCTGCTTTTCTTTGTTTTATACAATTGTAAAATGATTATCTTTAGATTTTGGACTGCTGCTCAGACAAAACAAGCACTTTGAAGATGTCATCTTGGGCTCTGGGAAATTAGGCAATTTTCAGTATTTTCTGAAATTTGACAGATTAAATGATTCATTGGAAAACATCAATAATGAAAACAATTATTAGCTCTTCTAATATTGACAATCTCCAAAGACATGCAGTAGGTTAACATCCGACTATGCAGATTCCTCAGGCTACAGCACAGCTGATTTTTTTTTTTATCCCAGACAGAGCAACAGCTGGAACAGCCAGCCTGCTGATTTGAGGTTTGCACCTAAACTGTCTTATTTTAAGTTTTTATCTTTGTTTTTCTATTGTTGCATGGCTAAATAATACAAGCAGCAGACAAGGAGGGAAGCTGTATAATGTTCAAAAAGTTAATGCTATTATCAGGCTACTAACCATGTTAACTCCCACAGTCCCCTGCTATTTCCTGTTGCAGCTGAGTAAATTCTGCCTGGCAAAATCTGGTCTGACAGCACCATTAGTCACCATACGTAAAAAGCTAATTAGAAGCTCTGTTATTCATTTACATTGGCGACAAACTGGCTGTCTCCAGGAGAAACTTGGCTGGGTACCATCTACTTTGAATTTGGAACTCTGGTTGAAAGCTGATAGTAACCAGGTTACTTAAAAGTGCTATTGATAACAGTCAACCACAAGATGTCACATTCTCCCTCCCCCGCTCCATTGCATTCACTTCACAACAAGTCCTTGCAGGCACCTAACAAAGCTCACAAGCCTTATTAGAAGTGGGAACCAAACACCAAATAACTTCCACAGAGATAAACAAAACATTAATTTTGGACCCATCAAAATCTTTAAAATGATTAACCAATCATTCACAATCATGCAATATTTTTTAGGAAAAGCAGGAAATAATTTAAAAAATGTTATTAATAAGACCTTTAAAAAACAAACAAAAAAAAAACTATTAATGCATGCATCCACTTGATAACTACCATGCAACGAGCATTGCAAATCACCCCTCAGTGTGAATTCACACATTTAATTTAGACCACCAAGGGTGCAGGCAAACCGAGCTAAAGTAGGTGGAGACCGGGGTGAAGGACAGTAACGACAGCAAAACCCGTCAATGTACAGCCACAATGTGAGTGAGGCCTTTAAATAGACTGCAATCTCAGTGGACTGGGATGTGAACTGTGTGGTAGGTTCGCTGTCAACTGATACGTTACAGCATGACGCAGAGGTTCCTGCCAAACTTCATTCATGGCTAAACCTTGTGGTTCAAAGGGCCAAGTAGATATCATCTTGTTATCATCATCATCAAACTGACAGTCACATGTGTACGCAAGGTGTGTTCACTGATAGTCATCAATGAACTTTACCTCTTCTGAAAGTTGCTGTACTCCTGAGCTCTGTGACGCTTCACGCCCTCGGGGTCTGGATGGGACTCTAAGAAGGCGAGATCAATGCTGTGGGCCCACACGTTTGGGAACAGCAGGTTGGAGAACGGCAGGCGAAAGGTCTCCTCATCAGCCAGACACACACACGTATTTTGAGCCAAACGACTGTCAGAAAAAAAAATGGCATTGAGTGAGTTGTTGAGGATAAAAATGAGAATTCAGAGCAGAATTTAGACATACTGGCTAATAACACACCGTGCCACATCCTCCTTTATATGGTAGGCAATGTCACGATTGCCACTGATGGTGTCTCGAATTTTCCCCTCAAGGAGTTTCTTCATTTGATCCCTCTCTCTTGGCCGTATGTCAACTACTGAGCTGGTCCCAGGCCTCCAAGCATATAACAGGCCTAGTAGTAGTCCACTGACCAACAGCGGTCCAAGACACTTCTTATAGCTGGCACGCATCTAGAATGAAGATTAAAAGAAATGTCAAAATGGTACATGTAGATATCTTTGATATGATTGTTGACAATTTGACAGGAGCCTGGAGTTGTTGTCAGAGCAACAAGTCCTTAAACCTGCTGAGACTACAGGCTCATTTGAAGTTAGCTGGATCTATTGTATTAGACCTTAAACAAGACCATCAGCGAGAAGCTGGGCTGTTTCTATATGGTTATTCTTAATGATTGTCATCGGTGCCACCGGGATTCCACGCAAAATCAAACGAAATCATGCAGGTTCACCAGACACTCCTTCAGCTCAGACTCCAGCGGGGTACTCTAGATCCAGCTTTGCTGCCGCATTCGACCTGCAGTCAGAGCTTCGGCTGAGGTGGAGAGCTCCACGCCTGGCAGCAGTGGCTGCTCCTCCGTCCAGGAGCAGAGCTTCGCCTCGCTGGGAGCCAATACCAACACCACGCTGCTGGAGGCCCAGGCCGTATTGTTGGGCCCACTGGAGGGAAGGGAGGCACGGGGGAACCAGAACCAGGACAGCGTGGGGCAGACTGTCAGACCCTGCTGCAGTAAAATGAGAGGTTTTCTAAAGGGACTCTGGTGCTCGGAAACACTACCGATTTTGTCCACAGGGACCATCAAAATCAACACAAAATTAAAAGTGCCTTGTAGTAGCTTTAATTTGGGTTGTCAAATCTGGAACTGTATTCCATTCATGTATCATACTGCAATGCACCAGTAAAGCTTAATGGTGGTGTGGCATGTAAAGAAGGTAATGCACTACTGTCCATAAGTAAGAATCAATAACTTCTCCCACCTTTTATGAAAATATAAAAAGTCTGAATTATACATGAGCATAAAAGCAAAGAGAGCTCAGTGAGGTGTAAAGGATGTGGGTGCTGGTGGTATATCTGCAAAATGGCTGTGAATGAGTTCAGCAGCATAATTTATGGTATGTTGGTTTGTAGTTGTAGTTGATATTATTATATCATATTCAACAGAGCGTTATTTTTGTGCCAAATTTCATGCTTCAAATTGAGTGTTTGCTATCTTCAAGATAATTTGCAATATATAAAATCTCAGGTTGCAGACTCAGTGGTACCTTCATGACCATAAATGCAGTGTTATTATCAAAATATTAAGACTGGGGATATTTTTCCTAACAGCTAAAATATGCCATACATTTGACTGAATGAGGAATATGTCTGATCGACACACTTTGGTGACGGCATTTACACCTGAATCACTATTTCCTCAAGCATATTAACTGCTTCCTGGTTTAGATCTTGTAACCACGTTCTCACTGAAAAGCAGCTCTATTACAGATCCATGGTGGGGGAGAATCAGGAAGTGAAAGGGCACCGAGGGGAAGTCCAACTTAAGCGTGTTCCAACTGTGAGTACGTCCAAATATACGCTACGTCAAATTTTGCGTCCACAACAACGTATCCAGGTCGTTTTAGTAGAGAGTGAAACACCTAAACAACATTAAAACAGCAAAATCTCTTCGTCTTCGTCCTCTTTTCAGTTGACAAACAACAAACCTGCACATACAGCCAACATCTGGTAAAGACTGGGACAGAGAGCCCGGCTGATCAAATGATTATTTTATTGTCGTCTGACAGTTTGTTCTTATTTACATCTTTTTTTCTGTTTCCCTCGTCAGACAACAGAACAAGGAAGTAATGATTTTATTGCATCTCAGACACTACCTGTTAACCAGCAGTCATTAAGCTGCTATGCAGCAGTGATAAAACGCCACTAATTTCTTTAACGTATTAACGCAACTTGCGATTTTTAGGTTGTAGCGGGCTCAGTTTTAAAGCTAGAGTGAAGATACTGGCATCATATGAAATTAGAAAACCTAAAGAATCCATCATATGTACGTACGTCATACTAGCTTGACGCGAAGGAGGCTAAATAACGCTCCAAACTTACGCTTAATTTTGACGAGGAAAAACTGTCATGGCCATTTTCGAAGGGGTCCCTTGACCTCTGACCTCATGATATGTGAATGAAAATGGGTTCTATGGGTACCCACTAGTCTCCCCTTTACAGATATGCCCAATTTATGATAATCACATGCAGTTTTGGGCAATTCATAGTCAAGTCAGCACACTGACACACTGACAGCTGTTGTTGCCTGTTGGGCTCCAGTTTGCCATGTTATGATTTGAACATATATTTTTATGCTAAATGCAGTACCTGTGAGGGTTTCTGGACAATATTTGTCATTGTTTTGTGTTGTTAATTGATTTCCAATAATACATACATACATTACATATATTTGCATAAAGCAAGCATATTTGCCCACTCCCATGTTGATAAGAGTATCAAATACTTGACAAATCTCCCTTTAAGGTACATTTTGAACAGATAAAAAAATGTGTGATTAATTTCGGATTAATCATGATTACCTATGGACAATCATGCGATTAAATATTTTAATTGACAGCCTTAATATTTATATATTTGCAGTATTATAAACTGGGTGTCTGAGGCGACATTCCCGGAAAAAAATGTGTGTTACAGTTTTTCTCCATTGTATAAACACAAAAATGGATCTTTGCACACAATTTTGAAAACTTGAAGCTCATGTACATAGAAATAGATTTTTTCTACTCTACTTTTTATTTCTATGCTCATGAATCAACAAAACGACTCCAGACTGCTAAACTCTGGGCACAATTCCATTGTTTCCACTCAAACAGAAATTCTAACTCAACCAGTCTTTAAAGCTGAAGTAGGCGAGATTGGAGCAAATATGATTAAAAAAAGTTATTATTAGAAAACGGCCGCTATACCGTGACAGTAGAACATAAAACAGGTAACCTGAAAAAAATCATGTTCCTCTGTGTCCTACTGGGTCCTCCAGTGCTCCTAACGGCATCTGAAAGATTTCACTTCCCGAAGGAAAACAAGCAGTAAGAACTGATCTGAGGTCTGCTGTCCAGCTGTTGTCTATGAGAGCCGGCTGTCAATCACTCGCGAACTCCAACCAAACGGTCAAACTAGGCCGAGCTGATCAAATATGAATCAATATTCTGTTACTGTGTTGCCTATTTCTCTCCTCAGATGTTCTCAGAATCATCTTGTAGTGTACTGTTTAGCTGTAAAATGAGAGTGTTTGTGACGTGGCCGCCATTGTAAAATCTGTTGAAGGAACGCCAAGTTCTGGTCACATGACCGGAGCACAGCCAATAGGAGCACTCTCTCAATGAATGACCTGTGATTGGTCAAAGTCTCCAATCACGGGCTAGATTTTCTAAAGCCTGAAAACAGAGCCATGAGGAGGTGCAGAAGTCTAGTTTTCTCTCAGAACACTTGAATTACAATATGCTGAAAGGTTATTATGGAATTTTTGCCCAATGACGCCAAAAACTTTCTGCCTACTGCAGGTTTAATACTCATTTCAGTCATTGTGGACCTTGCTGGTGGCTGTAATTGCTTCACCCAGCCCGTCCACATTTCTATGCCATGTCTTCTCTTTTGACTGACTTCGGCCATGTCAACATCCTCCTTTAATCAAAACAGATCTGCGGCATCCGCCGGATCTAGATTTTTTAAAGCCTAAAAACAGAGCCATGATGAGGTGCAGAAGTCTAGTTATCTCTCAGAACACTTGAATTACAATATGCTGAAAGGTTATTATGGATTTTTTGCCCAATGATGCCAAAAATATACTGCTTACCGACACTTTAACTATTGTGCTTCCGTTGATATCTCCATATCTGCACACTCTGCTCCCATGCAAGATAAGGTTTAATCTCATCACAAGGTTTGGTACGTTTACTGCTACCCGACCAGAGAGCATTTAGCCTATGCAGAAAAGAAAATACATTCTAGAAACAGCCCAAATATAGTATAATCGCACAACTGTAGAAGCATCATGATTCTTCACAAATATTACAAAATCACATAATTGAAGCCACTGCAGGTAAATGTTCAACGTGCATTTAAAAAAAAGTATAAGCAAAAATACTGTACAAGTATATACAATTCTCCAGCATGTTAGATATTGTTGTAGAGCTATTCAAACATTTCTATAATACTATAAATAGATTATTTTTGTTTACATCATTACATCAAATATATTGTATGTTTATGATCACATGAGATAATTCAATGATATTCATGGATAGAAGCTGAACAGAAGCTTTAAGTCTAAGTAAGTATATAGATGTGATCTATCTATCTATCTATCTATCTATCTATCTATCTATCTATCTATCTATCTATCTATTTATCTATCATTTCATTGTTGTTTGGTTTGTATTTTTTGCTCTGGGTGTCAGACACCTACAAGCACAACTCTTTCATGAACTGGACTGTCTATGGATCTCCGTTCTGCTCGGTTACTGCATCAAACATCTAATAGAGTATGTTTGCCTCCTAGATGAGTCAATATGACATGAAAGGGAGTGGCTCCTGATGTAGGCTACTCATAAACAGGTTTTGTACTTGTCATGTCATTCCAATAATATTTTAGGAAACAGGCTTGGTGCACAACTCACTCTTGGGTAAGTGTTTACCGCACTTTGTTCACCAATCTGAAGTCACACCGGGTACATTATGTCTATGAATAAACGTCTAGCCAATGCATGAAACATAGCAAAGGTACTTTTATTATTTATTTAGGCAAGATGGCTGATTGAGTGTCACACTTGTTCTGACTTTCCGTATACATTTATGCAACCCCAGCCCTTTAATCAAACTCTTTACTGAAAGCCAATTGTGTTATATTTTAAAGCTGTGATAGGTTAAACCCTTCACTTTCTTCCAAAATAGATTTGTCAGGAATATCAAGAAAAAAAAGATGGAACCAGTATTTCAATGCGATATGCTAAACAGGCCCAACATTACTTTTTAGACAAAATGACAAAGAGCAGAGAGATTCTTACTGTTGGTGTGTCCGTTCAAAAAAAATATTTCCTGCGCCTTCAAGTCGGCTTGTGTCCAGCTGTGTGTGACACAGAAAGGCGCGTTCCCGTGGTTTCTTCTGGGTCCGGATAGCTGCGGCTCGGAGCCACTCCTCTTGGACCGCGCGTCATCACTCTTTGGCAACCCAGGCCGAGTGCTTTGCTTTGTAATCATATGAAGCATTTGTATTGGTGGAGTCATATTTACATCACCTTGGAAGACATGGCTTCATAGTTTATCCAGTTTTACAGGTTGAAAGTTATATCAGCACATCAGACTCTCCCAGCATTCAACAGTGAAAGCTGTTGGGACATGCAACATCTCATGCTATCAGGTTTCCATGCTGCGTCCTGGACAGTGAGAAACGTTAAGACGTGTTTGGATGTTTGACCCTAAGAGACCCACCATAGACCCGTTTTTGTCCTTTTTTTTTTTTTTAAGGGGGAGATAACAGGTCAACAGTAGATGTCACATAGAAGTGGTGTACATCATCTGAAAACTGGGAACCTGAAGATTAATTTGAGATGCAGCTCAGCACTGTGTCAAGTTGTTCTAGTCATAAATCAGAAATAGACATGAATTAATTAATTAATTAATTAATTAATTAATTAATTAATTAATTAATTAAAATAGAGTGGTTAGAACATTATGACGAAATTATATGATGGCCATTCCCATGCTCTAATATGTCTCAGAAGTTGTTGCAGCAATTTTGGGTTGATACCATTTGTTACACAGATTTGATGCCAAATTTAACCATTTTTTACCACTCGAGAATTGATTAAAAAAAATTATCAAAAATCCCTCCAAAATACCACATTAATTCGCCAAGACCTTGAGGAACACCATAGAAAAAGCCATGCTTGTATCAAAAACTTTTGACATTTAAGGATTTCTGAAAGATTTGCATTTTTCGGCGATTGGATGGCGAGCACTTCTGTTCTGGAAACTGCTCAGAAACCCCCTTATTGTCAACTTACCAAGGAAAGCACCATGCATCATCCATCCTCTGAATGCCCTAGGTCTCTAGTTTGTGGTTGTGAAGTTCCATGAGCCTGTGACTGCCCTAGAGGTCAAAACAGGTCATTTTATACAGTGAAGTTTCAAAAAATGGCCTCATTATACTAAATCGCTACTATGGGGACTAACATCATGACACATGAATACAATTGGTCTCATTGACTCAATAGCTTTACAGTGATATTCAATTTATGAAATTCTAAGACTGTTTAGGGACCCACGTATGAAGAAATATTGAGATTTAGCTTAAGTTTGGAGCATTATTAGGACAAGCTAACATGACATGGTTGGTATGGATTCCTTATGGTTTTCTAGTTTCATATGATACCAGTGTCTTCACTCTTGCCCAAAAGCGGAGCCCGCTACAACCTCTGAAAGATGTAAAGTCAGTGGGTCTCAAAGAGTACGAGGCTCCAAAAAGTGTACAAGTTTAAAGTCCCCCTCGACTCAATTTTTTTCCCCTCATTGTTATTTAATTGGATGTTTGACCTTTTGACACCCACCTGCTCTTTCTATTTGCTCAAATCAAACTGTGTACCTCAAAGCATGATTTTGTGGCATCACAACTAGTTTGAAAGCCATGGTCCAGTATGCAACTTAAACAAGTGATGTGCAAACTTGAAACCTCCAGTGCAGATACTCTGAGACTGCACTTTTCACTGAAGTAAGAGACAACTTGTAGTAGCTAAATTGACTAAAGAACGACTAATATTTGCATACTCAAAGATTCTGTATTTGTAATGAGGGAAAAGGAGTATAACTTGAAGAATTTTAATTACGTAATTAAACATTTTTTATGTCTTAAAACATGTCTGGAGGGGATCCCGAGAGAAATTTGAAAAATGTTATAATCACATGAAATTATACACACATTGGCTTTAAATTAAAGCAAGGAAGCTTGAACCCAACTGAGCATGTGTGGGTCTAATTCAGCTGAATAATGTTTTACATGCTATCCTTCCAAAATCCGCTATAATTCTACTTTCACTTCCTTATTTTCCGATGAAATATTGACCATACTGCCGTTTTAACTTTTTTGAATCATATTTGCTCCAATCTCGCCTACTTCAGCTTTAAGAAAGCGGACATTCTTAACAGAAACTTCTCCCCCCTCATAAGGCAGTTTATGACTCATGAGCAATGTCTTCTTCACTGCACATTGTGGTACTTCATTTGCATCAGGATACCACATCCCTTTTACAGCAGCAGCTTTCAAGACAACAAGAAACCATACCTTACTTTGGGTGGGGAATTCTCACATCTGGTGCCTTAGGTTATTATTAAACAGATGCATCATGTTGTTAACCATTTTCTATTTTTCATATTTAATTTCATATCTTGCATTTGTATCTCTTCACTATTCTGTAGTTCAACTTTTCTATACCAGTTTTACTATTTCTGTCCATGTGGCTTCCTGAAAATGTGACTACTTCTGAGTGGTTGTCTTATCTATAATTAATCTTGTTGTTAGTGTTGAAGTGATGTGAGCCATTTGGATTCTGTCTGTGTTTTATGATTGTGCTATTCTGCTGTTTACTTTGCAGCTCACTTCTGTGTTTTATTATGTATTCAATAAATAATAATCCTGTCTTTATATGTGTCTGTGCATATGTCTTGACTGTCTTTGTGTTCCAGATTGATTGTCAAATACCAATCAGCCATAACATTAGGACAGCATGGGCACCCTGACCGGTCTGCGGCTACGCAGCCCCATACACAATAAACTGCGATGCACTGTGTGGTCTGACACCTTTCTATCGGAGCCAGCATTAACTTTTTAAGCAATTTGAGCTACAGTAGCTCTTCTATTGGACCAGACAACACGGGCCTGCCTTCGCTCCCCACGTGCATCAATAAGCCTTGGGTCTGACCCTGTCGCCGGTTCACCGGTTTTCCTTCCTTGGACCACTTTTGGTAGGTCCTGACCACTGCAGACTGGGAACATCCGACAAGAGTTGCAGTTTTGGAGATGCTCTGACCCAGTCGTCTAGCCATCACAATTTGGCCCTTGTCAAAGTCGCTCACATCCTTACGCTTGCCCATATTTTCTGCTTCCAACACAAGGTTCAAAGTTCAAAATGTTCACTTGTCAGTCATTGTTGCTTTATATAGATATTTTATAAAGACCTACAGCTATTTTTCTATGTACATAATAGTTCTGTGTACTTTTTTTTACCTCTCTTTGTTCAGCTTTGTTGTCTTTGTTTTTTTATCTCATGTCTATTTCTATCTGCCTGTAAATTGTTCTTGGATCTGTGCGTAAGTAGCAAGTTAAAACCTGAGTCAAAAGTGTGTGTAAACATACAAAGCATGGTGTAAACATGGCCTACTTGGCCAATAAAGCTGATTCTGATTGATGCATTGTGTTTAGTGCTTGTACTATGCAGCTGCTCAGACAGAGTGGATGAATCAAGTCAGTTCATACAGTTTATGACTGGTTTATGCTGCATATGCATTAATGTAAAGAAATTATAACTGTAGCTGTGAGGATAAATTACAGTTTTCCTCAATCGCTTTGGCTCATTTTTCGTAACAGTCTTAACATTCTCTAAACTGTAGGTGCAAATGTCGCAACTATGAAACAGTTGTGACATTTGCACCTCACAACTCTATTGCATGTCTGCAAAAGGGGCGGTAGTAACTCACCCAAAATACTTCCTTCATGCTTCAAAACCTAGTTATTGTGCCAGTAAATTGGCCAATGCCACCAAAATTACAGTAAAAGTTGTTTTTTCATCGTGTTAGCTGTACTGGTCAAGATATTTAGATGTTTTTTCCCCATAGCAAACCTGGAAATGTTTCTTATACAAATCTCTGCTTTGTAGACACTGACCTCTTACTGTACTATACCAGAATGTCAGTTTTGTCTAGCTGAATGCTATTGTGCATCGCACTGAGCTTTTTAGATTCCCATTTCAACAGTTTACTGGGAAAAGTCAATACTGTAATCAACGATACTGTATACACAGAAACAGGATATGCACATTTGTATGTATACAGTAAATGTATTTGTGTAGCAATGTGTTACATGTACTGTAAACAGAAAATTCACTTTTGATCTTTCATGTAAAGTCATATACAGTGAACAGAAATTTTGCCAGGAAATGACATCCATGCCAAAAAAACAACAACCCTGCAACAATAATAAAAAAAAAAAGCTGCAGTAGTTGAATAAAAAAAAAAAAATTGTACCTCCCCGTCATAGACACTTATGGAATATACATGTATGTCTAATAGATTTTGATGGATCATTTTGCATGTGATGGCTCAAACGATGAAAGAAAGTTCAGAAGTTGTGAAGAGGATGACATATTCACTGAGAATCAACTCAGTGTTTTGATCATGAGCAAGTCAAGTGGTTATTGTTTATTCTTTTGCACATGAGCAAAAACACATGCAATTTGCTTGAACGAATGAGAAATTCAAATCAGTTGTGGACAACGAACTGATTGTATAGAGATTTGAGGTTATTGTTTTGAAAAAAAAAATATTCTCATTCAAGAATTGAGTGAAGATGTGTAAAGAAAGTGTAGATGTTTATCTTCTGGCTTTGTTAGGGTGACACCTAGTGGCCGAGATTAACAGAGCAACAGCTTTACCCTTCTTCCTCACGCTTTTTCTCTCAGCATCTTCACTTTACACGTTTCAATAATAACAATAATAAACACATGTAGTGTAAATAAAACTATCAGGTAATTGTCGTTAATGCATTTCCGGGTGTGGAGGGCTGCTTCCTCATTACGTCACCGGCAGCCAGCCAATGAGAGGCCGCGTTTTCAGAGCTTAGCCCCAGTGATGCCGGAGAATGTAATTCTGCACCGAGAGGCTGTTTCCACTCACTGATCATCTCATTTGGCGACGCACAATAGGGACGACTTCAATCAAAAATCCATACATCGGATCATGTGACGATATGACTGACAGGTGTAGCAGGTTTGTGCCGTTTTTCAGAAACAGGAATATTTCGCTGCTAATGGCTTATCGTGCCCACAAATGACTGATGCCCCAGCAAAGGTAGCACACACATATGGGTGTAGATCATACTTTTGCTGACTGCAAATACACACACAGCTGCTACTGTGCACAATGACAACATTTCAGCAGATTTATGGTGAGAGATGTGGACTCCACATGGCTTTAATTCGCTGTGGCAGCATTCTCAGTCATATGTTTTTGATATAAACTGATGTAATGCCTCGATTAGGGTGACTGGTTTGTCGCCTATTTTATTTATTGTCAGGATAATGAAGGGAAGCTCTCTTTTTTTGCAGATAAAAGCAACTCTCGTCCTGTTAATGGTTAACATCTGCCTCAGGTTTGGGGTCTTTAACCTCATCCATGATGCAACAGATAGAATCAAATGAAATTCAATACTGACACTGTGTCAAGTGTGAAGTCCATGTCCACAAAGGACTCCTCTATAATGACAAAATGACAAACTGAATTCACATATTAGCTTTTTTATAGCTTAGTTTACATTTTTAAATTATTTAAATCAATCTCCCTTAAAGATAAACACAAGTGTAGTGATGGTGTCATCCTGCAGCCTCTACAGACTTTTATTAGTGGGACAAATCCTCATTTTACTGGAGCACACTTTCTGATTTACAGTCCTGCATTCAAGTAAAATTCTTGGATTGTTCAGAACTTCCTTCCGATCAACCAGGACAAAACTGAGGTACTCGTCATTGGATCAGACGCCCCAGAGGGAGAAAATGACTAAATTAAAGTCACTGGCACCAGGCTAAAAACCTAGGTGTCATCATAATCTAACCTTCGATGCCCATATCCAGAATGTGTCCAAAACTGCCTTTTATTACTTGAAAAATATAGCCAGAGTGTGTCCGTTCCTCTCCCAGGCCAATACTGACAAACTTGTGCACACTTTTATCACTAGTAGACTTTCTGGCCTACCCAAAAAGCCATAGATCAACTTCAGTTTATACCAAATTCAGCTGCTCCTGTGTTGACCAGGGCCAGAAGGAGAGCACACATGACACCTTAGAATTGATTTTTCTTTTTCTTTTTCTTTTATTGGTTTACAGATCAAATGGTCTAAAATGGTCTCACTCCCGAAGATATGCACCCACTAGATCCCTCAGGTCCTCTGGTAGTTGTCTCTTAGTTGTTCCTAGGGTCTGGTCTAAGACCCACGGAGAGGCCGCTTTCGGGCACCATGGCCCAGGCCTTTGGAACGGCCTGCCGGAGGACCTGAGGGGAGCAGACAGTGTGAATATTTTTTTTAAAGAAAACTTAAATTACACCTTTTTAGCCTGGCTTTTACCTAGCTACTAGTTTTAAAATGCTATATCTTATTTTACTCATTTAAATGTCTTTATTTAGATAATAAACTTGTGTTCTTTTTAACTCTTTATGCACTTGGAGTTGCATTTGATGTATGACTTGTGCTATATAAATATAGTTTGATTGACTGACTGAATTTAGGTTGGAAACAAAAATTCAGTCCGTCACTAGTTCACTATCTGTGTACTGTCTCCAATAACTCTCAAGTCTTGACGCTTTCCAGCTTAGTGAGACAGTTGTCTGCGGTTTTAGATTTCCTGTCCAAATGTATTGCATTTTTAATGCACAGTCAAAAATGTGTCTCGACGTGCAAATCCCATTAGAGTTCACTGCCTTTTCTGACACAATGATTTGCAAAATAATATTAAATAACATTTCAGGTTTGTCATCCTGGTATGTTGTGTTCCCATGTAGTCATCATGCTGTAACTGGGACATCACGGTGCTGGGGACGGTCTCACCATGAAGGGCTCCAGCTCCAGATGGGCCTTCTTCCTGGGCTTCTTGGTCGGGGCCTGCAGCATCTACTTCTTCCTGCGCCAGGTGTTGTTTGAGAGGAGCTACCCCGTGCTGTCAGAGGCTCAGGAACAAGCCACAGCGGTGTCGGAGAGACAAACCAGCTGGAGAAAGGAGGGAGCTGCTCTCATCAACATGCTCCACCCTCATCATGCAGGTGCTTTACACTCTTTCACACAGATAAAATCCCTCAGTATGTATGGGCTGACAAATAGTTTTTTCAGAGTTTATATGGCCATTTTATAGATGGATTGGCTGAACTCGTGGGATTTTATATCAAAGCTGTATTACATTAAGCTTCCTTCTAAATTAAAACCCTGTATCTCTTACCCATCATAGCTGGATTTTACAAAATATACCACTATTTAATAACATCCAAACAGTGCTCAACAATAAGGATTGTCCGGTTGTCACGGGCAACTGAAATGCCACATCAAGCTAGTAAATCTAGTGGTAAAAAAGAATTAAACGCATCGTTTTTTCTGGAGCTGATGATGGAAGTAGCTAAAGAGTGAGCCATCTCGCTTCCTTCTCATCTCTGTTGAGTGTTGCACATGAGCAGTACCGATCAGGCAACCACGAGAAAATGACGCTGTGTAAAGACAAAGTTTATGAGCTGAAGCCCACCGAGCATTTCAGTTATCCTGGATACAGATGTTTAGTTGGGTGGCGTTAGAGGATGTGGGCGAACCAGATTGATTTATTTAAATAAAAATGAAACATGACAATTAACTTTGGTCGTTGTTGTTATTTGATAACCGCTAATAAATAAAACAATTTGTATAGGGGCAAGTAAAAATTGATATCGGGCAGGAAGATTTCTGACCCACTTGCCCAGTCGAGCAAAAAAATCCAATGTTGAACTCTACCATATAATCTTGTTATCAACTGACTACTGAGCCATTTGAGGCCCTGGATGCTCATGAAGATGGTGGTCGGGAAGTGGAGAAGCAAAAAGAGGGAAATGCACACGGAGGCCAAAAATAAGGAAAGAGGATTGACTGATACCAGTTCACCCTTAGTTACTCTTTAACTGTTAACTGTCTTGTAGGGCTGCAACGGGTCAATCATTGTCGGAAAAAACCTGTTGATTATTTTCTCGATTAATCAATTAGTTGTTTGATCTATAAAATGTCAGAAAATGGTGAAAAATGTTTATCAGTGTTTCCCAAAGCCCAAGTCCTCAAATGTCGTTTTGTCAACAACTCAAAGATATTCAGTTTACTGTCATAGAGGAGTGAAGAAAGCAGAAAATATTCACATTTAAGAATCAGAGAATTTTGACTTTTTTTTTTTCTTAAAAAATAATCGATTATCAAAATAGTTGCCGATTAATTTAATAGTTGAAAAATAATCAATTAATTATTGCAGCTTTACTGTCTTTGATGACTTTCTAATCTGTTGAGGCATTTAGACTTCTAGGTACAACTGTCATTCACGTAGCAAAATGCAATGAAATGAAAATAAGACAGAAGGAATGTGGAGTAAACTGGATATGGAGCAGTCATGCTTATGTGCGAGGAGTGCCGAGTTAGTGTGGCATTCCTTATAGAACTACACGTACAATCGCTCCACTGCACACCAGTTAACATTATGTGTTATACCGTTTGCTGTGTCCCTCTAGATGAAGACAGCCGGGTGGCAGATGCGTTGTACCAGAAGGTACGTGTTCTCTGCTGGGTGATGACGGGGCCGTATAACCTGCAGAGCAAGGCCCGCCATGTCAGGGCCACCTGGAGTCGCCACTGCAACGTGGTGGTGTTCATGAGCTCCGAGGAAGACCCAGACTTCCCCACTGTGGGCCTGGGCACCAAGGAGGGCCGCGACCAGCTCTACTGGAAGACCATCCGAGCCTTCCATTATGTCTACGAGCACCATGCGAGTGAAGCCGACTGGTTCCTAAAAGCGGACGATGACACCTATGTGGTGGTGGACAACCTGCGCTGGATTCTGTCCAACCACACCCCCGAAGAGCCCGTCTATTTCGGCAAACGCTTCAAGCCGTACACCAAGCAAGGCTACATGAGCGGAGGGGCCGGCTATGTGCTCAGTAAAGAGGCCCTCAAGCGATTCGTGGAAGGTTTTCGGACCAAAGTTTGCTCGCACACCACACCTGTGGAGGACTTGGCGCTGGGGCAGTGTTTGGAGAAGATGGGCGTCCTGGCGGGGGACTCCAGGGACACGGTGCACCGAGAGACTTTCCACCCGTTTGTGCCAGAGCACCATCTAACTGGCAAGTTCTCCAAGAGCTTCTGGTACTGGAGCTATTGTTACTACCCAATTGTTGAGGCAAGTCCCTTCACTTCTGTTTTATTTGTGAGCTATAGTATGAGTTGGTAGAGATGGTTAAAGCAAACAAAAATACATGACACCTGTGCTCAAAATGCTTTAGAATGGGACTAAAGGTTAAGACAAATACCATATAACCCCAACATCCCCAGTTTGATTCTTGCCGGGGACATTTGCTGCATGTCATACCACCCTCTCTCCCCATATTTCTTGTTTATATCTACTCTGTAAGCTGTCTTAAATGTCACCATTAAAGCACAAGGTGGCTCCGTGATAAGACAGACATCCTGTGGAGAGGATTATCCTTATTAGAAAGGGGCAAGTCAGGTTAGTAGACATGCTATTAGTTTAAAATCCTTCAATATCATTAGTGTACATCTGCACTTCAACGGAAAGAATTATTCTTTTATTTTGAAAATAATTATTCTCTATTGACAGTGAGTGTAGTGTGCATTATACTGTTTATTTTGAAGAATTAAACAAAATGTAGGTGTTGCTATAAATGACTCATCAGAGGGATAATAACTAAATAAATTAATACGTGATTACCTGGCACATTCTAATACCGTACCTGACCCCCGCATAGAACGAGTGAAATGAAACGGTAATGAGTTCATTTTAAAGGACATGATTGCAGCAGAGACAATGTCCTGTCAACAAAGGGAAAATTGGTCAATTTGTCACAGATGATGCAACTCATTTATTGTACTTTGCAATTAAAATGAGACAGGTTCATTACTGATGCTGTCACACACTGACTGCCAGTGTATGGAGCAGTATTGTCCTCTGTCTTTTTTTGAAAGGGAAACAAGAAAACATATGTACTTTAATAGAAAGTTTAATAGAAAGTAATTATGTTTGTTTTAATCAGACTGCTCAAATGGAAATGTGTGGTTTCATAACTGTCAGCATGTGACAGTTTATACAAACTTAAAGGATAAGGCTGGTGATATTTTATATTCTTCTTATTGTGATGAAATACATAAAGACCAAAACCATGACTAGTCATTTGTTTGTAGCCAAATCTTCACAGGTTATAGCCAGTGAGCAACCTCCAGGTCTGAAAAGTGAAGCCAATGCAGAAGTGCCTTAAACTTCTTTCTAATCGCCAGCAGGGGGCAACTCCTCTGGTTGCAAAAAGAAGTCTGATTGTATAGAAGTCTATGAGAAAATGAGCCTACTTCTCACTTGATTTATTACCTCAGTAACCATTGTAAACATGAGTTTATGGTTTCAATCGCTAGTTTCAAGTCTTCTTCAATACAGCATGATGTTCATTTAGTAAATTATGGTCCCATTTAGAGTTAAATAGACCATAAAGCAGGTTATGCTTTAGAGAGTGGCTACCTTGTGATTGACATGTCACTACCACGGCGTTGTCCCGTCTGGGAGTTTAACTGTTTCACAGTGTGTTTTCAGTTTGATAAAGTTAATTGTAACATTTTGGTCACCTAAAAATGTCTTATTCAGCGTTCGGTTGTACTTAGCTCCACCCTCTCATATCACCTCTGGTTGCAACTATCCAAGATGGCTTTAAAATGGCAGTCCACAAACCAATGGGTGACGTCACGGTGACTACGTCCACTTCTTATATACAGTCTATGGTTATAGCTCTGTGCCATAGAACTCTGTTGTCCAAAAACTATTAAAAACACATAAATGAGTCACACGGGGTAGCAGCCTTCATCAAGATGAACATGGGCACTTAATCTCGAGTCAAATTTACATACGTGGTCCTGCTACCGCACTGCGTATTAATCTGTGCCTGAAAATGGTCCCCAACAAATGCACAATTTAGTTCTGTTTGCGTAAAGTTTGCTATAGACCTCAGTGCGCAGCTGCTTTAGGAAATTACTTAGCCTTTAAAAAAATAAACTATATTTGTTAACCGTACTGCAGATATACTGCAACCTAGGGGCTGAGTGCCACAGACGAGAGGGAACTGACATATTGTTGGTTTCAGTCTTTTAATGGGATTTGCAGAATAATGCCAGCCTTATCTTTTAAAGAGGACCTATTATGCTTTTGTGCATGTAAAAGGTCTGCAAAGTTACAAAGCCCAAAGTCCACTCCAAAGGGAGTTACTCTCCCCCACAGAAAGACTGCTCCTGAACTGCCTGAAACGCCTACTTAAATTCATCCCTTACATTACAAGCAGTTTTTTTTCTCTTTATTTAATAGATAAAGTTGTTGGAAGTGAGTATTCTAAGGACCTTTCACTGTACAGACACCTTGTGTCTCGTAAAACTTGATAATTAGTATCCGATACTTAGATACTTAGTATAATTAGTGGTCAATTTCTCTTTTGTGCTGTAAAATCTGTGAAATTGGATTGCAGTGAGGTGGATGAGAGACTGCCACTCTTTTTGACAGCTGGTTTTGTTTGTTTATATGTCTCACTATTAATGCTAAAATGCTACATGTAGCATATTTCGAGTGTGTTCTAATGTCGTTCAAATATATTTTGTTCAATCCTACGTGCTAACGTGTGTGTGTTTGTGTGTTATTGTTCCTCAGGGTCCGCAGTGCTGCTCTGACCTGGCAGTATCTTTCCATTATGTAGAAGCAGAGCTGATGTACACGCTTGAGTACTACACTTATCACCTGAGAGCGTACGGATACAGGCCACGCTACCGGCCCTCCTTACGCCTGCAGGGTCTGAGCCTCGGCCCGCTCTCACAGACGGCGGGACTCAAAGGGGTGCAGGAGGTGACGGACGGAAGGAGTCACACAACTTCAGCCTTCTCTGTTAGTGGAAACCAAACTAAAGCAGAGACGGAGCCGGAGAAAGTGGGGAAAGACAATCTGAACTCTCGCATCGCTGACAACAGGACTGCAGTCACTCACCGCTGATTCTGTGTTTCAGCTGGGGGTGATTTCCCTACAGTGTGTAGTGTGTCTAATGTTTTCTCCTGACAGGTCTTCCTTGATCTGATCACAGTATGATTCCAGCCAGTTTGACACTGTAAGCACTCACAGTGAGAGTGGTTCCAATTTGAATATGATTCAGTGGCAGCTCTGTATGGCTTGACTATTTTTAACCAAGATAAGTTTGTTTAATTTATGACGTTACACAGTCACAGATATGTGCTTGGAGCGATGCAGTTAGATGCACATAGAATGTTATTTTAATGTATTTTACAAGAACCTTATCTGAGCCAATAATACAGCATTAGATGTATGAAAAGATTTAATCTTTATTAATTCACAGGTTTTTTTTCTCTCGAAATGGAGAGCAGCGACAAATTGCAGTGTGTGTTTGTGTCACAACTTCAAAATGTTTAGCCTCTTTTCTTTATGACATCTTTGCTTTTCTGGTGTTAAATCTGATCTGAAATCTGATGTTCTGATTTTACTTTTCTGAAGTTTAATTTTAATTATTTAAAATTGAGTTTTTTAGGCTTTCTGAAACGACATGCAATATTTAAAATTACAATTTTTTCCTTTTTGATTTCCTTTTCAACCCTCTGTGGTTAAATAGTTAAAGCAGACTACATCCACAGCCAGCGGTGATACGATGTCGGTTTCAGTAGGAACAGCAACCACTGTGCTGTTTAAAAATGTTTTTTTCTTTTTACCTTTGAGCGAGATGAGATGCTCTGATGTGTAAGTGCGTACTTGAAACCCCCTGTACTTCTTTTTGAGAACACTTCTGATGAACACAGTATTACACAATGCATCTCTCTTGTCAAGTAGTTTTATATAACCCAACAATAAACATAGTAGCAGCTGTGATTGAACATTACTGTCTGCACTGGTGTCGAGCTTGAAGAATCACCCATAAACAGCTGCAGGAAAATGCACTAACGTTTTAAAATGAATAAATGATGTATAAAAATTTTGTTTATTTTGATCCTTTGAAGAAAGAACAAATAACAACATGATAAAGAAACAGAATGTGTCGGCTGTCACTACTAATCATGTTTTGTCTTCAGATAAAACAAATACAATCGGTGTAGTTTATGGTCACTTTCATAAGCCAGCTGGCAGGTTTACAGTGTGAATCACGCCATTTAGTTGTTTCCTTCAGAGTTGGTGTTGTCTATGATCTTCTGTCATTGTTGCCAGATGAGAGAGTTGCTCCGGTATATGAATGTCTACAGCCCCTGTAGAAACCTGCAACAAAACACATCATATATATAAGTATTATTCCTACACTCATGCATTTAAAATGTGTAAAATAAATTATTCAATACACCGCCAACTAGAGATTTACTTTTTAGAAATGAAAGCATCGTTTGAGTCAGCAGTGCTTTTAAGACTTTAAAGTTTGAACAGCAGATATCTTCAGAACCTCCTCTGTCCCATATGATTTTATCCTTTATTTGCCAGATTAAGCAATGACTTTATTTTTCCAAGATATTCCATCTACTGAGTGAAAAGGAATTGGCACTCACCTCAGCCTGCACTTGTTGAGAAAAATGCCTCTCCTCTCTGCATTCTCTCTCCTCCAGGGACCATTATCTGTAACAGCAGACATTACAATATATAGTCCCATAAAGATATATACTTTGTGTGATGAACATCGTGAATCTGAATGCCCACAAAAGCCAACAGGGGTATTACGGATATTTGTTGCTCGTGAATTGCCACACTCACCAGGCTCTGAGTTTCTCCTTCCCATAAGACCAACAAAAATGTCATGCATTTCCCCTAAAAACAAGAATGACAACATTCAATTTTGTGTTTTTATGATGATTTCAAAGAATTTAAAGAAAGCACCACATCATTACTAAATCACTTACTTTTTTGTGGTGACTCTACAGCGTTTGCATCTGATAAAAATAAAATCGAAAAGAAAAAAAAACAACTTTGTGAAATAGAACTGAGCATTTGAGGAAATAAAATCCAGATGATATGATCATAAATGAATGACCAAATCTAAAAAAGAGACAGCATTTATAACACAAATTATATTGCAATTTTTTGAGTTTGTTTTTTCAGTTTATTATCGTTAGCATTAATACTGTTATTATTATAAACTTTTGAATGTAATCAGTGGGAGACTCACCTGCATTTCTTCTTCCCATCAGACCTACAAAGCTGTCATAATCCAAATCGCTATACCTCTTCAGAATGTTCCGCTTGAGGTTGTCCAAGCCTGTGGTCTGCTGCAATTATGAGAAACAAAAAAGAAATAAGTTTCTATTAAAAGATCTGAAGAAAAAAAAAGATATGTAAAAATGATCTGAAAATAAAGATCTGAAAATCAGCTTTTCCATTACGCGCCAGGAAACCTACATCTGAAGTTGATCTGCGCGATCCAGGCTCCTCGCATCTGGACTGGCTGTATCGAAGTTTCATGACGAGGAACAGAGCCACCAGCAGCAAACTTCTCCTCATTTTCTCAGCACCGTCTGTGCGAGAAAATGTATAGTTATTTCTTTTATTAAGTTGTTTCCTTATAGGTAAAAATATCGCTGAAAATCAGGACCCAATTGTACCTGTTGCGCATAACCCGCTGCGTAATTGGTGCGTAAAAGCGCGCGGTGTAAGGTTTACAAAGATATAATTCATAAATCACATTTTTAATATAATTAGTAAATGATTGTTTGGATACTCTTGTATGTATCCAGAAAAGACAGAAAAAAACATAATGTTACGCAGACCCCTTGTTTCCTCTCCAAAAAGTCACCATAAATCCACTTCTTCATGACAGAAAAAGACAACTGTTGAAAATAGAATGAACATGTAAACATTTTACTTTAAGCATTTAAAAAAAGTACTCTTTTTTTCTTTACCTGTTTTCTGTCGAGCAGATAATTTGGTAAAAGAGTCAGCTGCGTGCGCCCTGGTGCAGAGGAAAGTGGGAACTGATAGACCCTGCAGTGAGATCTTCTCAGGATAAATGAGGCGTCCACGCTTTGGGCTAATAAATAATAGCTGGATACCTGCGTAACGCCAATCAGCGACTGCAGCGTAGGTGGAGTATCAGGTCTTATATCACGTTGTGCTGAAGGCTACGCAGAATACTCATTGATGGTCACTGATGCTGCTGAGAGCTGTTGCCTCACCAATACGCACGCACACCATCAAAAAAACGTCTGGGCAACGTCACGAGAACATAGGTTCGTGGACTCAAGCCCATCCATTAACCTACTTCGTAATTTTCTTAAAGATTAGGGTCCAACCGCAGCTGGCTTTGGCTAAGAAAGGAACAAATAAACATTTTTAATTGCAGCTGATCATATTGTTTGAAATAAAACTCCAAAGTGTAGCAGTCTCATTTATCCTCCATCCTCACATACTCCTAGGTGCCTTTCCACTCCATTGACCAGTCTGCATGGTCACTGTCAAGATGCTAATCTTTTAAGGAAGTAATTATATAGACAGCAGCTGCCTCTGCATGTCACTAGGGGATGGTGATGAATGTGACTACAGCTGTGTGTTTGTAGTACCCATTCATACAGAAAATGTGACATGAAAACAAACATTTGTCCACCTGTCTGGGTTTTGGTTATTGGATTGACAGGTTCATTTCCCACCATATTGTATGAATTTAAATGCAAATTAAAATATATTTTTGACAATGTTCAAGAGCACGACACACTGAGCTAAGAACACAGATCAATAAGTGGATATTATCAGTACAGACAGACAGGCTGAGTTGTCACCATGACTAAAATCCAGACACGTGTTGTTCGGACGGACACGTCAAAGCATTGACACAATCAGCAACACGTGATTCAGAGGGTCACTTGAAATAGTTTTCATGGCTGCTCTTAAACTGCTCTGACAGGTGCTGAGATGGGATGTCTGTCTTGTAACTTGTATAAGCACTGACCGTGTGACACTTTATTTAATATACATTTACCTCGAAGCGGCACTATGATTTAGTTGATCATTTCCTATAAAACAAACATAGGCTCGAGAATAACATTTAGTATTCATGAAAATCCTGAAAAGATATTTACTTGTATCATGAAAAAAAGTATTTTCCCTAGATCATCAGCAACTGAAAACAACTAAAATGTAATGCTCATACCAAACCTATCATTTTTTCTTGCAATTACACAAGCAATTACCGCGTTGGTGTTTGCGCACACATTCAGAATGCAAAGAAGCATTAATATTTCAGCAAAGCAAAGTTTGATATCATAGCTGTAAAAAAAGCACGGGGAACTATACTGCAGATATCAACGGCCTCTGGAGGCCTGACAGATGGAAGAGAGTATGACACCAACAACAAAGCACCAGGCAAGAATCCAAATAGTGCATTTCACAAAAGGTTAACACTGCTATGTTTTAGTTATGACTTCCCATTTCCATATTTGTCCTGTTCCTGTATGTAGCGTGGGGATTGCAGCAGTGCAGGGGTTCGGGATGGGAGATCTGACAGAGGTGGGGGAAGTCATTAATTGCATTTTTACATTATTGATGAGTGTTCTTTTATCCTCCTTGGTAATCAAAGCGACTCTGTTTTTGGACTAGCACAGGGAAAGAGTGCCAGGGGCTTTCTATCCACAATGTGCCATGGCAGGGGAAGCTTATGGATATTGGGTCGGATGTGCTGCAGGGCTAGATGGACGTCCTGCAATACATCACAGGTAGTCACATGCCCTGCGCGCTGCTGAACGATATGACTTGCACCCTCTGTTGTATTGCATTTTGGATGTCATTCATTACCGGCACACGTCACAATGAAAACTCTTACTTTGTATGGGTTCCCCTCGGAGCGGCTGACGTCGAGGCTGAAAGGTCAGCAGGACGTTCACGGTCGGCTTACTCACAGCAGGTAGCCCACATAGGTGCGGACCAGTGTTAGAGAAGACAAAATTAAAAAAAAAGACACAGCTCAGCCTCGTACTGAGATCATATAATATATGATGCGTATGAAGGAGTGTGTCTCTGCAGGCAGAATTTGTGTTGAGGTTTGATACTCATCAGTGAGCACTGACAAGCAGTCAGTTGGCAACTTGAAAATATTATTGCAATAGCTTTGTGTGGCTTCATCATTCTCCTATTCAGATGTTTCTCACACATTTATCTGCAAGTGTGTAAAGAGCAGGCTGTCTGAATGTCATCTTCATATAAAATTTCCTCTGGTTTGACCCCTTTAACAGTTTCATGAAATCATTTTGCCAATGAACAGGCTGAATAGATTGAGATAACCTTGCCGTGGAACACATATGAAGAGAGAAATGGAGAGGGGAAAAATGGACCCTGGTGGATTACTATATTTTCTATGTGTGTCTTTATGGACACATCGTCTTTATTATTTATTCAACCTTCCAACATCGCTATTTGACTGTAGAAGGCCAAAAAGTTGAGGGAAAACACAGTCTGGCAATTCAGTTAGTTTGGAGGTCCATGTAAGGACACGAGAATACAGATGAATTCTTTTGGGTAGTTGTGTGTACGGAAGAGGAGAGCAGCACATAGAGCCCGGAGTACAGTCACACTGTCTCTCTAATGGAGCTGCCAATCATCCATTTGTGCAGGCTTTCAGGGCCTGAGAGGGAGAAGATATAAAGTAAGTTCCACCCTGGAGTTGAGAGAAGACAGTGACGCGACAGCCCTTATATGGGAGGGATGTTATGAAAGAATAAGCGGCCAGAGGGAGACGGAAAAGAAGAGTGTGTCGAGGGTGAGAGGAGAGAGTGATTGCAATGATGCGTGAGAGATTGTAGGGTGTAGATTTAGCTATATTTGTATACAGGCTGGGGTTGGATGCACAGCTTGCAATCACTGGCCAATAAGTCCAAAGGGGATTCTGCATGTGTGAACACAGTAACAAGAAAACAGTCCTTCACACACTCCGCGGCCGTCCCTGCTGTTCGTTCTTGCTCGTGGCGACATGATGACTAAAATAAGCAGATCTGGGCGATTCCAGGCCTCTCCACGGTAGATCATAAGATGCACCTGTCAATAATTGAGTTAATGGGCTCTAATGTAATGGGAGAATTTAACTTAGAGTCCACTTCGGGCATGCAAAATGACTTTGATGGATGCAGTTTTTTTATTCCACCCACTCCTCGCGGATCTCTGACTCGTGAGGTCCTGAAGTGTCACTTCCATCTAAATGTTAATTTGAAGACTGTTTCTTTAAGACTGGCATGGACGCTGATGTGCTTTGAAAGTCTATTTGCATTCGACCACGTCGGGTGTGTGAAACTGTGAGCTGTGGTGTTGCTAAACCAAAACACATTCTCTTTTTTTTCCAGTGTTTTCCAAAGAGCTCCTAAAAGTGTTTTTCTGCTCTCTCCTTGTCAAAAGCTTTTTGTCCCCTTTAATCTTCTCTCAGTGACGATAGTTGGCACTGAGGCCTGTGGGAGAAAATAAGACTCTGATGCTGTTTAGACTCTTGAATCCCTGTTCTGGTCTGTCTGGTAACAGTATTGCCTATTTTCTACCCATCACGCAGTGAGAATACTCTCGGAGATAGACACATTAGCATCCTGTTCATCACAGAGGCAATCAGAGCCTGTTACACTCTGTCCTGCCTTTTATTTGCACTGTAGTTAATAGAATGGGTGTTATCAGATGAGTTGAGTTGTGTGTTTTCTATCCTGAAGAGGTGCATGCCATTGTAAGTTTGTTGAAGAATTTTTGTTTCTTGCCAAAGCGTTTTGCTTTTTTTATTTGACATTTTATTTTCATACACGTCAATGTCCAAGATATGAAGATTTTTTTCTTTGCACGGCGTGCTGAATGCTTCCATTTTTCTGCTGCGGTGAGATGTGATGGCCGCTTCATGCTAAATTTATTTCCTCTGCCATTTGGTTATTACTCTGCTGTCACCTCTCCGAACATTTTGTCTTTGCATTCAGTTTGAATATTATCCATTGGCATTTAACCCACTGTATTCCTGCAGAAACTCATTGGATTTGTAATATTTGCAGCTATGTACATATTGTTCAGTCTGGGACACAAGTAAGTGAACAAAATGCAGATGTTTTATTTTAATAAAGTGGCGGCAGTGGTGCGAAGGAGTGAAGCAGCATTCACTTTAATAGCAGACATGAGAGTAGAGATAGTTGATCAATAGCTGACAGAAAAGCCTTCAAACATGTCCATAGACTGGATATAAGAAGTGGACGTAGTCACCGTGACATCACCCGTTGGGTTGCTGTCATTTTGAAGCCTTGAGTTTAGCATTTTGGTTGTTGCTATCTTGGTTTTTCTGCAGCCAGAAGTGACACAAGAGGGTGGAGCTAAGTACAAACAGAACGGAATAAGACATTTTTAGGCAACCAAAATGTTATGGTTAACTTTCATGAACAGAAAACACCCTGTGAAAGGGTTAAAGTCGTAAGACGAAAACACAGACAACTCCCAGACCGGACAACTCTGTGGTAGCGACCTGTCAATCACAAGGTAGCCACGCCCTAAAGCATACCCTGCTTTATGGTCTATTTGACTCTAAATGGGACCATAATTTACTAAATGAACATCATGCTGTATTGAAGAAGACTTGAAACTAGCGATTGAGACTTCTATACAATCAGACTTCTTTTTGCAACCAGAGGAGTCGCCCCCTGCTGGCTCTTAGGAAGAATGCAAGTTTAAGGCACTTCCCCATTGGCTTCACTTTGCTGACTTGAAGGTAGCCCTCTGAACATATCCCAGTGAGATTGTAGAGGTGTTCAGTAGGCTGGCTGCAAGCTTGCAACTTGCATTGCATCCGTGTGTTCATATTCCTACATTGTTAGGTTGTCAGTGTGGCCACTGAGCTGCCAAACCAACAAATCAGAAGCTTTGTTATTATATTCACTGAAACTCTTGAGGAGTCATAAGCCTCTTGAGGCCAGGCTCTTTATTGATATTTTGTTTTGCATCCATGTTGGACGTGTTTGTTTTTGGAGCTTTGGACGGATGATGGAGATGTAACGTATGGGTTTATAGGTCATTACTGTGGTGATGAGAGCAATATAGCAAGTGAGCTACTATCACACCTGGATATTGCACTGACTGACCTGCCCGGACTTGACCTCTCTCTGCTGCTTATTTCATTCTGTCCCACCTGCCCATACAATTGTGTCAAGGGAAATTATGGAATCATGAGATCAAAAAGTGCAACATAGGGACTGAGACAGAAATTGGAAACTATGAAACACTTCACGGTCACATTAGTCAACGTCTGAATTTGAACATTTCATATTAGGAATTGTCCCTTCCTGCTGTATGAGTGTTCTTCTGTTTGTGTGAATCCATGATGTGAGCACACTATACCTTAATAGATGCAGTAACGGCAGCATGAAAATGTAAAGAGAGAGCATAAACATACAAACACCAAACCAACTTCAGTTGTTTTATTCAGCTGTGATGTGACAGATACCCATGAGACTATGCGGAATATTTACCATGACATTGCTGGAAATACTATAGGCCACATTGATCTTTGCTCTTTTCTATTTCAATAATGACAGTCATCCCCCGAGGGGGTTGGATTAGCCCTTTGTTCTTTATTATTTGCTAATATGGTCAGAAGGTTCAATGATAATGAGCTTTAAGAGGTTTGAGTGTGTGATACATCACTGCCTGATGCCCACTGTACGCTCACGATTATTTCAAAACAGAATACATATTATAGATTGCCCGCAATGATAAGACAGGACCAAAAGTGAGTCCTGCATAAAGGTAATTTCAGAGGCAATAAAAACCCTATGAATGACTGCTGGCATTTATGTGCTCCACTTTGTCTCTTTCCACTGGAGACCAAGTCAATGACACACATTATTCATGGAGCATTCACCTAATTTACCTTCAAGAAACAGCTGTTATTGCTTTCGTGGTATGAGGGGTCAGCTATTGATCAACTCTGACACATCATATCAAGACCGTCGTGTTTCTCTTGAAGGCAAAGCTACAGAAATCTGACCCGCCAGATACACAGAACCATCTGAGAAGCCGTCATTGGAAACTGTTTTGAAAAGGGCAGGCACTTTAAAAAAAATACTTGGCAGGTGATTGGATGAACCATCTGTCAATCAAACTCTTGCCGAGTCCAGTCAGGAGAAGAGTGCAAACATTGTCTTCAGTGCCGTTCTTTGCTCTTCTTTCAAGGAAGAAATACTCTCAAGTTCTGATATAACTGATGCTATTGCAGCTAACCTCTTCAGGACCCGCCGTTGTTGTTTAGAACTAAGAGTCGCTTCTCCGCGTCGTCTCATACACACCTAAACCACGCCCGTAGCTGCCAGTAGCTCCTCAAAGGACGCTGATTGGACCGTGATCTGGCTTGCTGGACACAAACGCATTACTTGAAGCCTTCGGGTTTTGTCGGTTTGATTTGAGGTAGTAGTGGTACAGTAGATACTCAAATGTTGTGGATTTTAAAAAGTAATAATACATAAGAGATTTACAAGGTGTAGACAAAATTATAAAAGGACTTCATAGTTGCACCAATCAATATTTTTTCATTCAACGATGCATCAATGATGGATCAAATGAGTATGACTAAAGTCATAGGGGTCACTTGCAGCGACAAACCCAGAAAAGAATCGTCACCTGCTTTGGTATTATTGTTTTGTATTCTGAGTATATATGATATAAGTCAGATGACAAAAACAAGCTCAGACAAGCGTTACGTGAGTAAAGTAGTGGTTGGTTTTATGGCCAACTGTTTTACTCTTTTGGTCATCTAGCCGCAGCAGGCAAAAGCTCTAATAAATCAACTGTACGCTCCATCCACAGCACCCAACGACAGAAATGAGTGAGTGACTAGCTGGTGAACATAGTGGAGCATTGAGCAGCCGTATATTTCCCACAGGAGTTGGTGGAGAGACGCATGAAATAATTGCTAATGTTGCTCTGTGTTTGCTGAATGTGTGAATAGCCAATTGTTTCTTGACATGTTCGTCATAACATTTTTACAAGGTGATAATCTGTCAGTGTTGCGTCTACAGCTTGTTCCGCTACCCCCAAGTGGCCAGTTACAAACCTGTAATATTCACATTTGTTAATTTGGTCAAATGAAAGGAGGTCTGGGGCGACGTTTCGTTCTGACTGAAATTAACTGGAGAAACGCAGCCTCCTCATTCATTTAAATGGAACTACGCACGCCTCTGATCTGGCTGCATCCCCTTCTAACACATTAGAAGACGAGAAATAACTTCAAAGACCATGGACAGTCTCAGTTCTGTATTTCATTTCAGGATGCTCATGGTTAATTGAGTTTTTTCCCCCCAATGATTTCAATGCATTTTGAGCCAGATTCTGGTGGCCATTGGAGGACCTGCAGCTCAAGGCGCCTCCACGCTGGCGTTATCACTAAACTGTGGTGGTTTCTTCTTGGTTTTGACTTGTGTTTGACAAACTCTGTGATGAAATTTGTGACTGTAATTTACTGACAGATCCTTTTGAAACATTTGTTGTTTTATGCTTTGCAAACTCACATCAAATGTCTTTATAGTTGTCAAATGCTGCTAACTTATATTCATATGACTCATACTTGTAGAAGTGTTCGTAATTGTGATTAAGTTCTTTAACAATCCTTTTTCAAGCTTGTGCGTTCATATTCAAATGAACAGCAATGAGGTCACAGATTTGTGTAAAATGTAGTATTTTGCAGTGGGTTTGAACGTGCTACAGCACATCTGAGAACAGTTTTGTGTATGATGTGGGTCTCGCTGCCCGATGACCTATGCTAACCTTAGCCATCTCAAGAGAGTTTTGCAACTTGGGGGTTACCTTCTAGACACGACCTATATTTATGAATCAACCCGATTTCACGGGAAACTGTATAAATAGCACAACATTTCCGTGTCATGATAACGCATTAAGGCTTTTTGCATGTCATTTGTACGCCACAGGCTTAATGTTTTGAAACGGCTTTTTGCATGTCATATAATGCCACATTGTTGGCGTGCAACGGTCACGGTTATGTTTAGGCAACAAAAACACTTCGTTAGGTATAGGAAAAACATCATGGTTGGGCTTAAAATAAGTATGTGAACTAAGTAAAATACGTACTTAAACAACGTAATATAAGTACAGACAACACGTCACAAACGTCACTTTAAAATAACTCAACAACACTTTGGTTCACGAACACCGGTCTCGAACAACAGTCAACCGTCCACCTCCCCTCCCGCCCGCCATAGCCTCTCTCACTTTATATTCTACGTCACTAGCTCTGAGCGTAGCATTTACGCGAACGCTTTTGCATTGTACAGACAAGATGGCGTAAACATGACACGGCAAAAGCAACAAAGGCGTTGTTATTGCACGTGAAATGCCTTACAAATTGCCGTGTCATTCGTACCCCATTTGTTTAGCCCGAGCTGATGTAATTGACCGTTCACATATGCTTGTCTGTGTAATTGTGCGTGCACCCAGTACAACATTTAAATATTTTCTGTTCAGTGATTATATTTGAGGAGCTTTTACAGTTTTGTCTTCCATTCCCACCGACCCCACCCCCTCAACACACACACACACACACAGAAACTCACTCCGCACATACAGATGACTGATGGCCTTGGGGTCTTCTCTGTAAATGACAAGTGCCATCCATAACAGGCAGGCAGGGGCCGGTAAAGTGATTATGTTCATAACACACGGTGTCTCGGTAAACACAGCTGGCACCCACGTCTGTCACGCTAGACATGGTGGCAAATTGCTCAGTCCATGCAAAATTATGGATTGTGTTATAGGTTTGTCCTAACATAGGGCTGTCGTCGCTCTGGCAGATGGATGGACTGCACCTTTATTCCACCTCACTTACTGTAGAAACCGAGACTGTCTGAGCCAGAGGATGTTAGAGAAGACCAAGTGATGATAAACTGATAAGATATGAGGAGGAGGACACTTAAAGGCTATTGTGAGCATAGGGAGCACACTATAAACTCATTATACTTCGCTATCTGATAATTCCGTGCATTATAATTCATTATAAATGTGACACGGCTCTATAATGAGATTCTTATCTGACAGTGCCATGTCCTGATTACAGAAAATGTACTTTGATTTGCTTATGATAATGCAGTACCTAGAAATACAGACTCAAAGGGAACTGGACTCTGTTTGAAACCTTTTGGAAGACTGGCAAATATATATTTGACTTATCACAGTAGGAAAAGTACAGGTGTAATTAATAACATTATTAGCTACACCCTGTGCTTTTCCTGCTGACACACCCATGCTACACCTAAACAGTGATTTCACTTATTTGGCCTGATTAGGCCCTGATCAGACTTTTTGCAGTTTGTTGTATCTTTTTTTTATTTTATTTTTATTTATTTTTTAGGCAATCCCCGAATGAGTACTAATGTTAGCTTAACACAAACCACGAACCTCCGAGTCTGAGAAGTGAAGCCAATGCTGAAGAGCCGTAAACTTGCATTCTCTCTAGTAGCCAGCAGGGGGCGACTCCTCTGGTTGCAAAAGGATGACAAATTGTATTATACTTCTCACTTGATTTGTTACCTCAGTAAACATTGTGAACTTGAGTTTATGGTCTCAATCGCTAGTTTCAAGTCTTCTTCAATACAGCATGATGTTCATTTAGTAAATTATGGCCCCATTTAGAGTCAAATTGACCATAAGGCAGAGTATGCTTTAGGGCGTGGCTACCTTGTGATTGACAGGTCGCTACCAAGGCGTTGTCCAGTTTGGGAGTTGTCCGTGTTTTCGTCTTACAACTTTAACCCTTTCACAGGGTGTTTTCAGTTCAGCGTTCGGTTGTACACCCTCTCGTGTCACTTCTGGTTGAAAAAAAACGAAAATGGCGACGGCCAAAATGCTGAACTCGAGGCTTCAAAACGGCAGTCCACAAACCAATGGGTGAGGTCAGGGTGACTACGTCCACTTCTTATATACAATCTATGCAATAGTAAATATTACAGTTTAAATTAATGAAATCAACTTACCTGATGTCTCAAGTACCGCACTAATTTGCCTCCAGGTCTGCTGTTTTCTGTTCAGATCATGGTCTGTGATGTAACATCGTCAGTAGAAATCACTCAAGTTTTGGTTTCACACGGGACACGAACGCCAGTCCCCAGAGTAAAAGTCCTGTGTTTGTTTGTCCCATCCACCACCCCTCCCACCCGCCTTTAGCCGACTTCTCACTCTTAAATACTATGTCCATTGCTCTGCTCATACAGACGCTACAGGATGCCTATCAAGATGCCGAGAGCCACTGCCCAAGCGGCATCGGTATTAGTGTTGCCAGATTGGGCTGGTTTCCGCCCAATTGGGCTACTGGCTGGAAAAAATAGACTTGGGCTGGTTGATGAAATTTTTTTTGGGCTGAGACTAAATTGGATGGGTTTTCAGTGTACGTTTAAACATATCAAGATCCTCTGGATGGCTGTTCCAGTGGCTTGGAGCGTAAAATGTTTTTGTTCTTCTTTGTGGATCTGAGGGGCCAAAAGCATTTCTGAGAGGTAGTCTGGTGCACGGCCATGTAGTACATTATAAAGAATTTTAAAATCAATACAAAAACGAACAGGTAACCAGTGTAAAGACTTTAAAATAGGCGTAATGTGTGCTCTCCTTTTGGTCTTAAAAAGTCAGCACTCGTGCAGCAGAATTTTGAATTAATTGTAGCTGATATATTCTCACTAGACCTGAACGGAGGGCGTTAGAGTAGTCTGCTATAAAAGCGTGTATCAGTGTCTCTGTGTTGCTCAGTGAGAGAAATGGCCTCACTTTAGCTCTTCAAATGATAAAATGCTGTTTTTATGACTCAGAACAAAAAAATCACTCCTAGATATCTTGCAAGACAGAGAAGACAAAATTGCTATGAGAACAGTCTACCTCCAGCAGAGCTCTGCCCAAGTTCAGCCTGAGCAGAGCTCCAATCAGCCGGAATAAGTGAAAACACCTGTGTGGGTGTGTTCATGGAGCAGAGTGGAGACAAGGTAACTGGAAAATATATAATGATGACATTCACAAAGACACAACTGTGAACTGGTAAACACAATAATGATTATTGTATCTTTTTTCTTAATATGGCATCTAAAATAAAACACTTAAAGCTAAAACTGGTGTTTTTAAAACGCTGATCTCTCACATTTTGTTTCCTCTTCCATTTTTAGGCACTTCCTGTTAACCTTCCTGTCTTTTCAGTGTTCATCAAGATTCTATTTATTACCTCAATTATGATATTTAGCGTGATATTTCATTACAACAGAGTGTGAAAGTGAAATAATGCTTTGGACCTAGGGAAAGGGAGACTCAGAGGACAGAAAGATAATTAGTGAGTGGCTGTCACAACAGGATACAGTTGAATGACAACATTATTTGTTTCCTTCCGCCAGTAACTCATCATCATCTAATTAAAGGTGGCACCCTATCTTTCACATTACATCCAGTGTCTGGCGATCAAGCCTCAGTCACACTGTTTCCCCGTCTCCCACTCGCCCCACCATCGTTTTCATCACCATCATTTCCTGAAATGCTTCAGGGTTTACATTGCATGTGGTAATTGTGGGAGATTTAAATAGAACTTTCTTGGGAGGACATCTGTGACGCACTGGGCCTTTTGGGTAACACATCAGCCAGGAGCTGATGTACAGTATGAACAGTAGATCAGCTGGGCAGCAGCTTGAATGCCACAGGATTGGTGTGTAAAATTGATACTTTGTTTTTTTGTTGAATGTATATAAGAATGAATAACATTTCAAAATACAACAATAAATCCAAAAACGCTGATCTCCAATTTGTTCCCCTGCCATGTCCTGAAAAAGATATAATAGAGGGGATTTATGGCTCAAATATAGACTAGACCAGCATCGCATCATCATCGAGGCTGCGCTCCCTTTTGGGGGAAAGAAACTCGCTGTCACATGAGAGAAAATGGGAAATAACGAAAAGCTGTTGTGCCGTGGGTTAACCGAGGCATTCACACTGAGATTTGAGGCACATACGATACGTGACTAGCATGGCTGGCTAACACTGTGAGGCTGCTGCAGTAATACAGTCATACATTAACGCTATAGCAGCATCAGACTGTCGTCTCCAACTAAATCTCAGCCCATAGACAAAACAGTTGACTATTAACACGTTGGTTGTTTAGAGACAACACTTAGCCTAACGTGATTCAATCAAATATGTACAGAAGTCCACTGTTATTAGACATATGTATAAAACAATTGTTTGTTTAACAAGAGAGGAATGCATACAAATTTGTCAAAATTACCATCCAAACACACGTCAAATTGCATTGACATATATTGGATGTTCGGTTTTCTATCTCCCCAAAAGGGGCGTGGGCTTGTCTTTTTGCGAACTACCCGTATCTGCCAGTCTGATGTATTGTCTGTTTGCCTTGCATTTGTTTCAAACATGCCTCTCCGGATCATCCAGTCTGAAGATGGTTAAAAACATCCCGCTGCTGCTTATCACCTGATCTGTCTGTCATGCCTCCATACCTGATCTTTATTTGACTTTTATATCTGTGTGTATACATTGTGTAAAAAGTGTAAAGTGAAAATAAACGATGCCTGTATTCCAGTTAGCTTCTTCAGGGTCCTGGTATTTTGGCTCACTGGGACACTCGAATAGAACAGAGCCATCGTTAATGCGATTAACAACACCTGTGCAAGTCAAAATGTCTGCTGTGAAAAAGTCATTGGTCAAACAAAGACTGTTTTATCTCCATATATTATTGTAAAACAACATGCAAGAATTTTGTGGAATCAACTAATCTTTTCTCGTTAACATAAATGTATACATTTTATACATTTCAAATTAATTCAATTTAAAATGTCTAGTTTTTATTTTCAGACCACTTCAGGACTCGCATGAGTTCTTTTGACTGCAAAGAGTTCACTAAACTCATCAAAATATGTTCCTAAACAAACATGATTTGCATACAATATTAGCAGACTTCCCAGCATGCGCTCTTTGAGACTTAACTGTCCAGAGACCCTTCTTTTTCGTAGTTTGAAGAAAAACACACAACACACAATGGACCTTTGCTGTGGGTCTTTAATACATGTTAAGATACGGCATGGGTGTTTCTTTTCATAATAAGGAAAACAATGCGAACCACAATTCAGGTTAGTAAAGAAATTCAGTCCATATCCCTGTTCGCAATACATATTATATGTCAAGTTGTGATTGCATTGACTGGATGCATAAAGTGGTTCCAACAGGAGCAGCTGCTCCTCTTTAGTGATGCCCCTCCCACTGTAGGCGGTCCTAGCCAACCTCAGCAGCTGATAGCTGGTTAAGGAGGGTCATCAGCTGATTAAACTCACCTGGGCCCTCAGGCTATAAAAGCTGGCCCATGTCTGCACTGTTTCTCCCTTTCTGACATCCACCCTGCATCACTCACCTCCATAGCACAATAACCACACATCCATGCACTGCTTTCATTGCTGATATTCCCCACTCCATTGTTTGTTCTCTGTTAAACTGAACTGCTTTTCTCAGTTGTTTACACACTAATACTGGTACTTCAGCCACAATTACCACAACCTGTAACTCTGATACCAACCCCCTGAACCAATTCTGCTAAAATACAAGCACTTTTCCTGCTTTACACTCCGATTGCAGTTATAATCCATACAATTCTCTACAGTTGGCATGATCTTCTTGAAATAAAATCTTTCTTTTTACTGCCATTCAAAATATTAAACTTCAATTTCCTGCTCACCACGCTGACTCCACACATGGGCAAACACGTTTTGCACAACTAGTTAATAGAGTTCTGCAGGAATGAGTCCTAAAACCCGGAAATGAGTTAGCATATTAGCCCTTCTGGTTCCCTCGTCTTGAAGTCAATAGGGTTTTTGAATTGGTTTTTGGTTAGATGACTGAAATAAGGTCTGTGGTTAACACAAGCTGAAGAGAATTTTAATGGTTTGTTCTATGACATAAAATACATCCATAATTACCCCACTCGAGAATTTTGAAGCTTTTATGTCTTAAAAAAGGCGGTTGCTAACAAGTGGCTAAATGAGACTACTAAAAGTCATCAAGCAAAACACTATAGTCCGCCTTTAGCTTAGTGGTGGTGACGTGAAGTCAACCATGGTGTAGTTCCTTTATAGCCTAATGTTAGCTGCCGACTGCATATACGCTTCAAAAATCATAAAAGTGGTAATTTTTTTAAATTATCTTGCTGAACAAAAGGTGTAAATATCATAAACATTTGTTTGCCAACAAGTTTATTTTCTGTAATAATCCAAAATCCAATATAAAAATCCCATTGTCTTTTTGTCGAGGGAACCCAGGGTGATGCTAACTTCCATGTTGGCCTACAGAAATACGTCATCCCTGCAGCACTCTATATTAACAATGAGAGCTTTTCGATTCAACTTAAAGGGGCTCTGGGGAGTTTTAAACAAACACAAGTTAAGTTATGTAAAACATTAAAGATCGGCAAAGCTGACTTTTAAGTATTTTAAATCCAGGGTTGTTTACGTCCATGTTTATTAGCTTGCAGTCTTCTTCTTCCATGTCTTTACCGCCACTTGTTAATCAGTTGAGTAGTGTGACCACTTTGGTAGGACTGTGTATCGTGTGCATGTGTGTCCCTGTGCAAATGCACGAGACAGACAAAACAGGAACCCATTCATAGAAAAACATCTCAATCGTCTTGACTAAAACTAAACTAAAATGTTCATGGTTTTCTTTGACTAAGACAAGACTTGATTTAGTCCACCAAAAAGGATGAGGTTGACTAGATGACTAAATATAAGATCACAACCCTCTATGCATTGTTTAATATCTTGTCATAGTTTCAACTTCTGACTGCTCTTCCTGTTTGTTGATGCATTTTGTCTGTTTATGCTATCATATTTTATTTTACATTTTTCTCCCATGTAATAAATGATGTTGCAGTATTTTTGACTGATGCACTTGCAATTCAAGTGCATATGATATGATATGATAGCCTATTTGGGACTTGTCTAATTTAGTTTTGAACATAATCATGATTGCCAGTTTTCAAATGCCTCTACTTGGCTTTTATTTTAATGTGACACCTTTCTTAACCGTCTTATGAGGTACATTCAGGTTACTCTTCGGTGAAGTGTTTCTATCACCCTCATGGTATTTAGTAAGTCTGGCCAAAGCTTGAATTCTTAACATCTGACAGATATTTAATACTTACTAATTTACAGTACATTCCATTCCTTTCCCTAAAATCATATTCTCGCTCAAGGACAAAAATTGGTGTAAGCACACAGCGTACATTTTCATTTTATTCAAGGGTCTCCTTTCACTGCTTGAGAACAGTTAATTAGATTCACTGCAGCCATGGCCTGTGCTGCGTCACTGCAGAAGGGCAATTTGCCTTGACCGCTTACTCCAGCATGAAGGACTGCAGACCATTTTTCTTACAATTGTGGCTTTTGTCTCGGGCTGCTGCCATGCCAACACAACTGAGCCACCCAGCCACTGCCAGCTCAGCCTGCTAAGACGCCTTGTGAGAGCAACTGTCACTTTAGAGCCCTTTCATGACGAGCGTAGTAGGCTCAAGGTTTACTTCCATGCACCTGAATAAATGTTGTATGACATGGTCCCCTTGTATCCAGAGATTGGCTGAGGACATGTGGCTATTACTGTATGTGTGACCCTGGAGTGGGAGATGGGTTATTGCGTGGATTGACTTAATTTCCCTGAAGAGGACAAGATATTAGTCGGAAGACTGATCCCTCGATTTTATATTATTCTCTATCAAGGGAGCGTTGATAAATGTGTGTCACAGCAGGATGTTGCCATTACTCCAAATAGTGAGAATACAGAAAGACAAAGACCAGTAATGAAACTATTCAACAGTTGGACAGAATGAAAGATGCTAATGAGAAGCAGCTGTTTTCTTCTGAGATGATGAGCGTAATATACACAGGTATAACACCCCAAGTAGCTGTGCAAACATTGATAATGGCATCCAACAAGCTGAACTGGAAAGAGCAAGCGCTACAGTTGGTCTCAACACAATTTTGCGACTAGTTAAGGAGATGAGATTAGAGACTTGTTTGCTCCGCTGTGTCTCCTCTCTCTCTCGCACTCTCTCGCTCTCGCTCTCTGTGTGTGTGTGTGTGTGTGTGTCGTCGTCAGACTGTCTGCAGACTAATTATCTCCTCACTGATGCACCTGAACCTGCCAACTCATGTTTGTGGAGACAGACAGGAGAGCACACGTCTGGATTAACCTTAGCTGTAACACTGTGAGACACGTCTGTTTTCATGCTGATGATGTTCCTGCATCTGATATGGCATCACATGTGGGTTGTTGACATATTTGCGTTGTGATCACATGCTTCAGATTGTTCGCTCTGTAGTTGAAATGCAGCACAGAGTGTGTACACACTTTCACACAGAGACATCTATTTGCTCAGAAAAAAATGTCTCCTAAAAATTAATGGCTATTTTTTCCCCCTAACCCATAAAAGCTTTTTAAACTTTTTCTATTTAAATTCATGTAGTTTGAAGAGTACAACTCACCTCTTCCATTCCAACACTGACCCTACTGTCATTTTCTGCATTCAGATTATCCTGTAGATGATTCATTCATCTGGCAGAAGGTTTTGTATTGTCAGTGTCAGTCTCTTTCAATAGTTAAACACCTGTAAATACTCAGTTCAAGGTTTAATATTCAGACATTTCATATTAAATGTTATGTGTCAAAAAAGTGAATGTATGGTCTACATTAAGATATTATTATGTCCTGATTTACGATTTCTACAATTTGCTTGTAACTGCAAATGTCTTGGATCTTGTATTTTATGAGCTTATTCCATCCTGAGTTATCTAAATGCTTTTTTTTTTGCAACAAGAAGCTACAGGAGAAGGTGGTACTAAGCAAAATCGAACGCTGAATAAGACATTTTTTAGGCGACCAAAAAGGTTATAATCAACTTTGAACTGAAAACACACTGTGAAAGGGTTAAAGTTGTAAAATGAAAACACAGACAACTCCCAGACAGGACAATGCCGTAACAACCTGTCAATCACAAGGTAGCTTAAAGCTAGCCCTAAAGCTTTATGGTCTATTTGACTTTAAATGGGACCATAATTTACTAAATGAACATCATGCTGTATTGAAGAAAATTTGAAACTAGCGATTGCGAGCATAAACTCATGTTTACAATGTTTACTGAGGTAATAAATCAAGTGAGAAGTAAGGTTATTTTCTCATAGACTTCTATACAATCAGGCTTCTTTGCAACCAGAGGAGTCGCCCCCTGCTGGCTATTAGAAAAAATGCAGGTTTAAGGCACTTCAGCATTGGCTTCACTTCTCAGACCTCAGAGTTGCCCACTGGTTTTAAATCATTTTTCCTCTTATAACTACAAAATTAATTTGTTAGTTAGCAAACAACTGTAGAAAGCTTGTTGCATTTTATTAAGCAGAAATATATATATATCTAATATATATTGCCTTCACATCAGTACTAAAGATTAGTGTCATATCCTCCCTCTGCATTCAACATGTGTGATGCAAAATGCTGTAGAGAGAGAAGGAGCCAGTGGGGGAGATAGAAAGGGAGACCACAGAACATGCCCTCTCCTCACAGGTGCTGACTTCCATTTAGAGAAAAGTGCAGGTACGTATCTGCACCTCTTCAGATTCCATTTGAAGTTCTCCTTCTGAACATCTCACTGTGTTATTGCCACATCTCAATGCATGGAACTCTCAAGAAAAAAGCTGCTGTCTAGTGCAAAACTATAGGTCCATGCCACTATGCTTCCAGGAATCGTGATGTATAGAAATGGAGGAAAAAAAAGACCAAAAAGAGGAATGAGCAGTGTGAGGGCTCTTTCTGTCTTCTTTTCATCTTGGTTTGATAAAACTAAACTAATTAATGGTATAATTATTTAGCACAATATGATGCCATGGTGGAAGAATTACAAATTCAACATTAAGAACAATCCTTTTTATACATTAGGACACTGCAAAGTTACTGTGCGTTCAATTAGCCATACTACCATACTATTTAGTATGCCAGCAAAATATTTAGTATGTCCCAATACATAGTACGTTAAATGCAGTATGTTAAAAAACACTAGGATGTCCTACTATATCTGCAGAATGCACATTTTGCAGTACGCAAGTCAGGATGCTTTTTTTTCTGGCTATTCTGACCCACAATCCTACGGATATATGAGCAAGAGGGTCAAAGTTCAAGGCGCAATGTTATGTCCCAATTGTATGCATACTGTGTGCAATAGTACGCACTTTGTAAGGGCAGCTGCAGTACGTATTAAAAGTAAAAAGAAAAAGTTTGCGATCATAGTCGTATAGTTCTCAATCCGTGGGTGGAGATGCTCAGATGTGGGCAGTATATTCTAATGAGCCTGCATGTGACATAGGAAGGGGAGCCTAATCTGAATGGCTTGTTGAATCACATGGGGCCATATTCAAACGATCTTTAGTGTATGATTTAAAGTACATGGCGCAAGTGCATTTAGGGTGTGTCGAATTCCAATTTGCTAGTTAAGCGGCGCATAATCTGGGCGCAAAGTAAGGCGCAAGGGGCAAAGGGGATGGTAGGTTTAGTCTCTTAATTAATCACAGGTGTGTTAAACCAATCAGAGGAGTCATCTCCCATTCCCTTTAAAAGCCAGGTGCGCCTGCACATTGGTGCATCGCTATTTAAATCGCGGATTTGGTAAATTGGAGAAGTGAGCCATTTTCTGCTGAGGAAATGGATCTGATCTATAATTATTTTAAATTGTAACAGGAAAATACTGTGCCAGACTTTAGACCACATTTTTTTGGTCAATGGTGCAATCGCTGTCTGCTGCCTCAAAATAGCAATGAGCCAACAACGCACCTGAACACACTTCATTTTACGACCAACACACCCACGGGTGCACATTTGCTACTTACACAACATGGACGCTGCACATGAAAATGACAACTGCGTCGGTCTGAAAATAGCAATGACAGTTGAGCTGCCCTGCTTTGTGCCAGGTGCAAGATAGGGCCCATGTTTTCTGATCTAGGCTGCCCACAAAAAACTGACTGGGTCGTCTTATTTCACAGTTTGTGGTCCAGCTATATGTATGTGAACAAGCACTGAAAAAGTGAATTTTTCATGATATGTCCCCTTTAAACTTTCTAACCTGAGACTGCAGCATTTCAGATAATAACACACCATCTGAAGATCCATCTCCGAGTAGTGACTTTTGATTTTTTTTTTCTTTAAGGTGCTGCAGAACCCTACGGGTCATAAAGTTTTACAATGTCTTTGACGAGCGTGGCAGTTAAGAAAGTATAGCATAGCAACCATCTGTCCAATCTGCTCATGGCCTTTTCTCCGCCATATGGCTATGGATTGTTCTTTTATTCTCACAGAGCTGAAAGGGCAGCTCTCTTTATATAATGTACTATATATATTCACAACAATAGGTGCTTATACATTCCGTTCATATCAGTAGGCCTACTGAATGACCTTGCTCATCAGTCTTCATTATAAATCCAAAGCAGTGCTGGGTTACACAAGCGTGAAGTGTGAATCAATTTGACTGCTCGTACTCTGCAGAATGAGCAGCTCTGTTCAGCTATACTGCATTGTTTCAAGTGGATCTGCTTCCCAGTCACGACAGTGGGACCATCTAGTGGCTGAGATGTGTATTGTTACAAGAACTGCTGGCAGGCTGTCACTCTCTGTTTGGGAATGCTTGAAACAAATCCCAGGGAACGACATGAGGGCCGTCTATTATGGGAAATCAGCAACGCTCTCCAGACAGCACAATGCTGCTCTTCATCAGACAGTACAATGCAGCACCAGTCAGCCGCTGCTCCTGATAGATGCATCTGCTGCTCACAAAGGAGATTCAGCAACAACTTGCTTGGTTTTTGGCCATGTCACAAACTTTCTCATTTTACAGCTAAACAGCACACTACAAGATGTTTCTGAAAACATTTTATGCAAGAAATAGGCATTACAGTTACAGAATATTGATTCATATTTGATCAGCGCTGCCTAGTTTGATCGGAGTTTGTGAGCTTCGCGAGCAGTGACTGACAGCTGCCCAGCGACTGCTCTGCTCTGATTGGTTGTTTTCTTTCGGGCTCTTGCAAATGCCATTAGGAGCACACGAGTTATTAAGTTATAAAATAACTTTTTTTTATAATATTTGCTCAAAGTTACCAACTGCAGCTTTAAGGCAGTGATTTCCAACCTTTGTGGTCTGGTGACCCCTTCAAATGAGGCAGCGTCTGCTTGCAACCTTTCCTCAGGATGAATCTGTCTCAGTTGAGAGTTTTGTAAATAACTTTTAGAGGCCTAGAGCTAACACTTTCACACAACAAAAATAAAATTGAGTATCAGAACAATATTTTCTTCTCTTCTTTCTCATTAATCATCTTGTGACCCCCCCGATTTATCTTGTGACCACTTGGAGGGAAGCCACTGGGAACAACTGCTTTGTAGAAAATTTAGGGGAAACATCAGAACTTTGTAATGAACATAAAGCAATTTTCTGAATTCACACTACAGTGATGTTACTGTTGGGTAACTTTTGGTCAAATTTAAACAAGTCTTTTCTTTGTTTGAAAGGCACAGAGACGAGATTGTAGAGATTGTAGTGACGATGTCATCATGGGAGCTCCTCCATGGACAGTTAATGGAGAAACTCCTAATTTTTGAGAGCGGTAATGGTGATTTTACTGGGAGGAATATTTTATGATTCAGCTGGAAGCCCTGCATTTACAGTATTTAACTCTTTTATTCTAAAAGCTAAACGTACGAGTCAGTCACTAACTCTCTGACTGACAAAAACTCTCTCATGACGTAATCTCTGATTTCTTTTTTAGGAATTTGTTTGTTGAATCGATCAACTTCACCACCCAAAACAATCAAACTAACACGATGTTAATCGGTTTTAGGGTGGATTTTCTCTTGAAACATTACTGTAGTGATGTGTGTAGGACTGTGTTGCACTGAGAAATCCTGTCTGTACATGTATTAGAGATGCTGTATGAGAGATTTTTTAGTATTTTTGTTATGACATTTGATCGAAGGTGTTGGACCACACAAACAAACTCTGCAGACCTTTTGTTTCATTTTATGATTTATTGACATTTACTTTTTTCCCACCATGGTTTCTCTTGATACCAATAGTATTTACCATAAAGTTTCTTTTTCATTTAAATTACATTTATAATGTTTTACTCACATACACATTTATTGTTTAATTTTCTTATTGCAATAAACAAGAGTAGCCAGAATGAGTCAGGTATTGCTACAGTTCGCCATACAAACTCTTTGTCCCCTCTGACAATGAAATTCAAAAATAACTTTATTGGCAAGACAAAATTACACCATAGCCTCTCCTCCATCTCTCTCTCTCACTGTCTGTCCATCTCTCTGCTCTGGGAGAGGCTGAGGGCAGAATAAGGCTAAGGCTATTAGCCGAAACACAGCTAACATGAAATACCTGCCCAGAAAATAGGAATCTAACATTTATTTCCCATATGTGAATAATGAGGATGAATTAGTGCCACAGTATGAACATATCTGTGGTGCTGCTACTTGACCGACCTACCAGGGACAACATTACTATATTACTTTGAATCCAGGATGATTCCCAAATCAAACATGTGCAGGTTTCTGTCTCCATTATTGTGTTAGGCCACTTTATAGCTCCAGGTTGCCTCTGTCTCTGATTGGTGGGAAGGGTCCCAACACACACTAGAACACATATGGTACACACACCAACAGGAAGGAGAGCACGGATCCTGGAATAGTATCTCACTCACAAAATGAACTCTGCAATGACGGTTTCGTCAGCAACAGAACAAAACAAAAAAAGAGCATGACGGTGGGAGCTGACACCAAGCCAGCTTCTTCTTTAAGTAATGGCATTGATAATGTACCTCTGGATTAAACACATTTCTCACACACACAGAGAAAAAATAACTCAGTAAGTCCAACAAAAAAAAGATAAGCCTGTTGAACAATTCTAGCTTTAATCCCTTGATACCTGGTGTTGTACCCTGTTCCCCAAGCAGAGATTACCATCGTAAAAAGGCCCTTTAATATGAAGGGTCGGTCCCTAAGCCCAGCTACACCTGTCTCTCTCTCTCTCTGTCCGTTCGAGGGCTTGTACTCCTAATGGAAGAACAGAAAAGTCTGTTTACACATGACTCCAGACAACATGTCACAACATGTCACAATGATAACAAGTCACTCTGATAAAAATTGCTCATTGCATTGCAATATTCAGACAAAGGTAAGACATTAGAGCTCATTGCTTCTCAATGAAAGGGCACAGTGTACATCTCGTTCAGAAAAGGGTGAAAGTTTTCAAGCCTGTCAAGCAAGATAGGTCGGCTTCCGCTGCTTAGCTAGCTTCTGTGGCTGCCCGCCGAGTCAACACTTATATAATCCACCCTTCTTCTTGTCCCTTCATGAATGCAGTTATTACCATTTCCTACCTACAAAAATATTTTTATTGTGTTGACTATTTTTTTTTTTTTATGTGTGATATAAATGCAAACCAACAGTCCGAACCAAAACAAAACAAAGTGCTCACCAGTCTTTGTAAAAGAAAACAAATCATGGTGCGTTTCATGGCTTTCAGTTGTAAGACGGGAAGTATGGGTAGACACCTTGAGCTGGACGTCTCGGCTCCCTGCCCCCGGGGCGGCCTCCATCGCTGGGCTTCTGGCTCGGTTGTCACTCCAGCTCAAGATCATTTCTCCTAGAATGTATTTGGCTTTCATCTTCCTTTCTTCATAATTTGTTCCCTTTGAGCATTATGGTTGCCAGCGCTGATGTGCCCTCTGCTATAGACTCATACGAACCTTTAGGAGATGGGGGAGGTGAGGAGGAGGAGGAGGAGGAGGAGGAGGATAGGGCAGCGATGGAAACCCAATGATGCAGAAGCCTGACCTTGTTGATCTTATTGATCTTATGCTGCATGCAGGACATAAATGCACCAGTACACAGGGCCGCACCTAAGTCATCTCTCCTACACAGTCGATCAGCCTGCGAATAAAGACCAGGGAGGATGTCAATAATTTTCTTTTTTGATGGCTTAATGTGAACAGAAGTCTCACCAAATTACACATGAACTATGCTCCCTCCAGTATTTCTCATTACTGAAAGTAAAAGATTATTGCCATCAAACACAATCTAAGCTACAGATAGGGATCAAGTATGAAATACAGCAGTACAGTATTTGTGACTTCTGCTCTCTCCCCTTTAGTAAGGCCCTGCTCTGACTGATATGGAGGTTGGCAGATGTTCCCTGTGGCGCAGTCTATTTTAAAACACAGATTCGTTGGGGCCTGTGTGTGTCTGCATGCTGCCTGGGGTCAACCCATCCACTGACCCGTGCCAGCCCTCCTCTCACCTCACCGTCTCAGGAAATGACAGCGGAACGCAATCCCCCACAGTCACTTTTCTGCTCTCTTAACCCCCCCCCTCCTCCCACCCAAATCATCAGACAGGTTCAGATGTGGCAACCACCTGCCTGTCATGCCCAAGTCATGTTGCATCTAGCGAGGACCTAGTGTCACAAACTGAAGAGTTGCTGACCTCCGGCGCAGAAGGGGACATGTACAGTACTGCGGAGGCCGCCACAGCTACACGTGGCGCATACAGCAAAGACCGATTGAAGCAGCTACCCTACTGACATAACATTATTGTCTTGAGGTGCATAGGATGAGAAGAACACGTTGAGCCGCGACGACGGGAGAAAACCGACCCGGTCCAGAATAATTATGTAACACTACATGTGGTTTTAATGCTTCTAGAAAGGTGTGTTTCTTCTGTAGCTATCGAGGCGGCCATGACGGGGCCACAGTGCAAGGGAGAGGGACCAGGGGGAGGTGAGAGATGTACAAGGGAGTTCAATGCATAATGAAAGTCTCTCCTCTGCTCCATCTGCGGATCACTCGGAAGTCTTTGAAATGGAGGGAGAGTTTCAGGTAAAGGGAAGCGAGACATATACTTCTACTCTGTTCCGCTGCTCCTTTCCCTTGTGTTTCTCTCAGTTCAATATTTAAATGGTTGGATTTTTTCCCCCCCTTATCAATTGCTGTTTGTTGATCATGTTTTGTATCTTCACAGTGTGCTTTTGGAGTGGCTGTTCCTGACTGGCCCGAAGTCAGAGGGGGATGTGTCAGTAAGGGGAGAAAAGGATCGGCCCGTGGGCGGTGCGGATGGGCCCGGGGGCGGGTCTCAGGATGGCGTGGCTGAGAGGCGGGCCTTGCAATAGGTGGTGGTGCGGGTGGTGCGGGTGGTGCTGTAGGTGCGCGGAACTTGCTGCACGGAGAGCCAGCTGGTTCGAGGAAGCTGCGGCGGCCATTGCTGTGGCAAAGGCCAAGGGGTTGGGCAAGAGGCCTGCACCTAAAACTTTGGTGAGATCCTTGGAGAAGGTCAAAGATGACTGCAAACAGAAGAGAAGAGAGGAGAGAGAGAGCGAGAGAGAGAGAGAGAGAGGGATAAAATGATTAGTTCCAGAAGGTCAACACATGGAGGGGAAACAGATCGACCTTCCTTGCCAGGCTCTTATGATCTATCATAATGCAGGTTTCGGTCCAACTGAGTTAAAAATGTTCAGGAGGAGGACACGGCCAAAAGGGGGATCAAATAGGGATCAAATAAACACTCTCTAAGCACTCCAAGGCCTTGCAGACCTCATGTTCTCCATTATCACCGTCTATCTGATCTGTGGGTCTCAGGTTCACCGACTGAGTCACAGGAGGAGTCAGAATTCAACAGTGAAACGTGAAAGGTTACCGTTAGATCAGCTCCCCTGTGCTTCTTGTGTCGGCTGAGGAGGGGGTTAGGCTTGCCCGCCATGCCGTCCCGGTGCCTTCGACTTGATATGTGCTGAAAGAAAGGAACACAGGAAGTTATTCTCACTTTCCATAAGTGAAAATATTTGCCAAATTAAATGGCCAAGAATGGACAAAACCTATACATTCGGGCTGTCCTCAGCCAGAGAAATTCTTAGTCGACTAACACTCGTCATTAGTTGATTTAATCGACAGATCTGTGAAACTGAGTTTATCCACAAAGAATCATACAAAAGCACCATTTTAAATCTTGTGTTTACCAGCGATGTGCTCATACCACGTTTCTTGGAAAAGTAATTCAGCATGAAAAAAGTATAAAAAAACAACTAATTGACTACAGAAATCTTAGTCAACTGAGACCAAAAGGACAGATTAGTTGATGAGTCAACTATGAGGGTGCAGCCCTAATACCCTAATCTTAGAATCTGGAGACTCTGGACCATTTTTGAGACTCTGGATTTTACAATGTGCTCTAATGAAAAGAGAATTTCTTCCATGATGAAATAATTATGTCTCTCACAAAATGCTTGTTGCATGAAAAAGTCATCTTCCAAAAGATCCAGTTATACTGTATGTAAAATATTTTGCAGATAACTATCAGATAACACGCGGTGTGTGAAGGAGAGATACCGCAGGTCCTTCCTTCCTACTGCTGTCAGACTCTACAACTAACACTGCTCCCAATAGATGGCACACACCAAAAAACTGACAATTCATTCATTCACTCGTTCGTGTGCATATCAATATTCTGTGCAATATCAACATTTCATATTCATATGTGAAATAATGGGAAACCACTCATTCAGTCTATTTTTTTATATCTTGTTTTTTACTGTTTACTTATTTAATATACTGTATCTTTATTGTTTACTTGCTTATTTATTAAATCTTGTTTTGTTTTTTACTGATGCCTCTTGTTGTTTGTACTGTACCCCTTTGCTGCTGTAATCAAATCAAGCAAATTTCCCCGCTGTGGGACTAATAAAGGATTATCTTATTTGATCTCATCTCTTATATTAAATCCAATATTATTGGATAAAAAAACATGCATAACTTCTCCCTCCTACCTGTTTCAGTTGCAGTTCAGAGTTGACCCGCACGTTGCAGATCTCACAGTGGAAGGTTCGTTCCTGAGTGTTGGGGTCCACCGGCCCCCCTCCCTGCTCTCCTATGGGCTTGGGGCCCAGGCGAGGATACGCCTTGATGGGGCCCAGCCCGCTCCGTGCCTCCAGGATAGTTTTGTGTTTGGTACCTGCAGGCAGACACACACACACAAGCAAAATGCCATTAGCCGAGATGAAATTCAATATTTGGAAGCTAATAGACTAGAATGAAATAATACAGTGGAGACGCATGACTATTTATAACATACTGTATGAGTCACCTGTCTGAAATCTGTCTGGGCAGCGTTGCTCTGTAGCTCATAACAGTGACGGAAAAACAGTGACGGTGACAAATATGAGGGCGTGAAAGAAAATAAATCACACCACTGGCTTGATTCTCCAATGATTCACCACATATGCACGACATACTGTACAGAACATGTGGCTGTATAAAGTTGTAGTGGTGCGTTTTTACCACTAGAGGGCTGCAGTCAGACAGTTGTGCAGCTGGAGGATGAACTCAAAGCCCTCTCTAGTGTTAATATTACAACACTGGTTGATAATGTTTGATCAGTGCAGTGGAGATGATCATACTGTACAGTGAGCACTGTAGTGAATTATATTTCCACATGTGCCAACATCAATAACAGCGCTGGACCACTGAACCGTCGCTGTCAAGATCAATAATTTTGGCTGTAAATGTCAAAGACAGAAAATTTAAGGCCGAGTTATTATGAGAAGCAGGTTTGTCTGGTCTTAGGATGGATTTGCAGTCAAGACATTTGCTGCGCGGACTTCTTTTACTTTTTACTGTTTTACTAAATATTTATGTGATGAAATGGACCTATTTTAACAAGCTATATAAACTCTGGCTTTTGTCATACTAGATACCGGATTCTGAAGGAGGGTCACGATGTAAAACACTTCATTAACACTGCTGAGTAATCAAAGTAGGGGTCTGGTTCATTATAGATGGGCGTCTTAAGCTCGACACAAAACAATTACATTTAACAGATGTGTTTCTTGGCAATACCGAGTAATACATAGTTACATGTGTACTCAGACCTCTTGGTAATGGTTTGATCCCCCAGAATCCACCCAACGCCCTGCTATTAATCCAACCATGATTCTAGGAAAGATATTCTGTCAGATGTTGTCAATAAAAGATGTCCACCTGCTAAATAATGAATTTACAAGAGATTTTAAACTGTGGGGATGAATGTTTCACTTCATGCAGTGTTTTCTTAATTTGAACACTCCAGGGGGGCTGAATTTACAGAGCAGAGGGTTGCTCTTGCACATTACTTTCCCTTTCAAGTGGTCTGCAACACAGCACACCCAAGAGTGCGCCAGAATACTTTCTCATTAAATAATCACACATTTTGTTCTTGGCTGAAACATTTTAGCCATGCCGCCTCCCCCTCCATCGCCATCGACCCCTATGTCTCTGTAAAGCATCCCTCTGTCTTTGGCTCTGACTTTGAGTCCCTCTCTAAAATCCCTTTGAACAGAGTTAAAGTTACCGAAGAGAGAGAGATGGTTGGGTTAGTGGGGGGGAGGACATGGAGGCTGTGGGCTCCACTGGGGAGGAAAGGGGGCTGGAATGACGGATTTCGCTCGTGGCCAGAAATGTGCTCTTGGGCTGTCTGTTTTTGCCTTTGTTCTATTTTGGTCTGACAATGGATGGCCCTGTGGATTTTTTTGTCTTTGTACGGTCGACTCAGAGCGTAAACCGACACACAAGCAGACAAGTAAAAACACGAAAGAAAGAAATAACATCACATACGCATCATTTTTTCTGTTTTTCTTTTGTATTTTCTGCTTTTCATTCTGCAGCATGCCACGCACGCTTCTCATGCATCTGCATGACATATGCTTTCATTTTTTAACCCTGCTAACATGCACAGTTTTTGATTTTGAGAATGAGTGAGAGTGATTGTTTCCAGATTGTAGAGTTTCAACCGTATCAACTCGTTGTCATTCAGCAGGCTGTGGCCCAGGTCATGTTTGGAAGCTGTAATATACTGCGTGTGTGATCACTTTTTATACGTACATGTGCGTGTACATCAGAAACATCCAAGCAGACAGATGTACAGTAACACTAATTTATTGTTGCGTAGTTGTTAGACTGATAAACTATTAATCAGCGCACGATAAAGCATGAATTGCAAGAGCCTTCCGGAGGTTAATCTAAACATAATGGTGGCAGTGATTGCTCTTTCATTGATTAATACAACCTTAAGAGGTATTTGTTGGCTGCCTTCATGTCTGGGTGCACCAAACATTACTCAAGGCAAATGGGATGCAGTTACACTGATGTAGGATCAGTACCCTCATTGTCTGTAGGTTTTCTTATGTGTAGGGGAGTGTATAAATAATGAAGAGTGGAGGTCAGCAGGTACAAACTATCGTCACAAGGTCACAGGGAGAGCTATGTTGAGCATACAGGATTAAAGCAGGCAGCGGGCACCTCAGGGGTATTTGGAGAAAGTGTCGTCATGTGTGAAAGCTGTCTGACAGAACGTTGAAGCTGGTATTGTGGTGGGCTCAGCCACAAAACGTGTTTTTCTCTTATTCCCTCATGCAGTGGTTACCCGCCTTCATCCTCCTCCTCTGCAACTTTTTCAAGTGGAAGGCTTCAGGCTGTATAGGGAACAGTTTTTATGTTGCAGACAAATGATGAATGTTTGAGTGGGGGAGAGTTTTTCTTTTAAATGATCACGTCATGTGTGGGTGAAGAAAGTATAGGGTGTGTTAGCAGAGTGCTGCATGAGAGAGCAGGTGAGGCACCTCGACAGAGCTCCTGAAAGCAGGAGATCAGTGCTCAGTTACACAGGTCGAGCCCGTCAGTGTCAAACAGATCAGTTATCTGCTGATCACTGTTCCTCTCAGTACCCTCTGCTGGGGCGCAGTCAAGTCATTAACTGAGATGGTAGCACTCACAGTAAGGGCAGCCAGATAATAGACAGTATCTTTGTTGAACTTTGAGGAGCCACAAAGTGAGAGAAATAATGTCAATTTGTTATTTCATATTACTTATGATTCAACCTCCACACAGTCCATAAAAACAACTACATTGTTCCAGACGCCTGTAAGACGGCTTACGGCTATAATTACTCATTAAAAATAACAATCATCCTTCTATTAATCATGTTCTGAAATAGCCTTAAAAGCAGTAATTGCAGTAATCTGGTGCACATGACAACCAGCTAATATTACCTTAGAATGAGTGTAAAATTTAAAAATGATACTGACATAAAATATTTAAAAATGTTTATAAGATACATATAAAATGTTGACTTATAAATATAATTTAAGAGAGAATGTAATAGCAAGTTAATGTTGCGTTTCAGTTACAATATGTATTATTCTTTCTGAAGTAAATATGTTCTTTTCAAAAATGTAAATATCCCACATCATTTCAAAGTTGTGAACTAAAAGAGGGATTTTAAATCAATTTCTTCTCCTAAATTGACCAGTTTTTGGTTTTCTCTGAGCCCACTAATGCAGTCATTCCCAAAGACTGGGTCACGACCCACAGCTCTTTTAACATTTACATCTGCGGTACAGTTTTGTGCCACATGAGGGAGCCTGAATGTTCATGTTGTTCTGATAATAGTAGCCTACTTATAACATTGAATCTAATAGCGTACATTCTGTTTGTTTTACTGATGAGAGGAAATGAAAAGGATGATTTTACTGATGAGAGGAAATAAAAAGGATGATATAGCCTATTAACTCCATCTAAATGCATTTATTTGGTCTCATTTATAAAAAGTATTTAACATGTATATGTTTTCAATAACACATGCATAAAATGAAGTTGTGATTTATCAAACGTATATGTCTTCGAAATTGCTGGCTTACCTACAGGATAATATGTGGTGATGCGGAAATGTCAGTAAAAATGGTCAGAAATGTTACGCACACATTTCTGCTGTTCTCACAATTTATAGAAAATGCTTGTTGTGAATTGGGTCGCGATGGTTTGTCATTTTTAAAAAGTGGGTCATCAGAAAAAAAGTTTGGGAGACACTGCACCACTGTCTTCTTGTATTTACATTATCTACGTGTATCAGATTAATAACCAGTGCACTTATTTTTTACACTTTTAGAGTATTATTTAAATTCCATTTTAGAAAGTCATAATATTTGGAAGTTGCTGCAGTACATGGGTCTTTCTTGGCAGGATTCCTCTGACACAGGATGTGATACATGTTGTTTCCAGCAGCAACAACAACAGCAGCAGCAGCAGCAGTGTGGTTGTTCGAGTAAACAGAGAAGAATCCAACCATAGCTGAAAAAGATGAGGGAGAAAGTTCCACCTCCAGAAACTCATATTTCATCAACCGAAGCTCCAAGAACGTCACAGTTAATCCCACATGGTTTGATTGCCAGCGAATTTCAGGAAAGTGCAGAAGCGCTACAGCGATTTCAATGTATCACAGCTCAACAGATTAACCCACCTTTGTTGTGGGCCTCCAGCTGTGACAAGGAGTTGACAGCCACCTTGCACAGGGAGCAGTACAGCAGCTTCTTGGCCTTGTCCTCCTCTGTCTCTGGATTGGACGGGCTGGGGGCCGTGGTGCCGGCGGCTCCTGAAACAGGGGGTCCAGACCCGGGCTGCTCTGAGCCGGCGCTGCCAGTGCCGCAGCCTGGGGAGGATGAGGAAGGGGGGATCAGGGGGGGAGTGGGGGTGGGCAGGAGGGGGCACACCGAGGGCACGGGGATGTCCATGGGCGGGGTAGGCGGGGTGGTGAGAGGGGGAAGGGGCCCCGGGGCCAGCAGGGACCCGTTTAATTGTGACAGAGTTTCATCTGCGAAAACAACGAGAGAAGCAAAGAAAGAAACAGAATAAATGTCAAATGCAGTGCAGAGAAAAACAAAGAACCGATTTTGTGATCCAAACTCGAACCATAAAGTGTTTTACTGTTGACTTCATTGTCTTTAAACTCAGCAGTGAAGCAAAGTCCCCCTGACATAAATGCTCTGCTATGCTAAACCACATCGCTAACCACTCCCAGTTGCATGTGGACGCCGCGGTCTGCAGCGTAGATCACACAAACCAACATAAGGCGCTCGCAGACGGAAGTGCGTTTTATATCCTGTACCGTATACAGTTGGCAATAATTGGTTAAAAAGAGCTCCTTTTAATTTAAGTTACATATAAAGTGGATCAGAGGAGGAAAACGTATATATGCCCCATATGTGTCAAAGCATGTGTTTAATACGTTTTTGGGCTTTCTGAAGTTTTCGAGCCAGCCTTTCACTGATGTGGTTTCATCTTATTGAAATGTTTCCGAAGAGAGAAATAGGAAACAGATACCGCAGCCTGTGCATGTTTTGAATCTTTCCAACACACCTGTTGTTTTTGGCTGCAGTTTGAAGTGGCACTTGCTTTGTCACAGGGCAAAGAAAATATTAACTGAGCTCTCCTCCTCACTTTCCCCTCGCTCTCTCTTATTGTTGCATGCTTGATTTTGGGTCCTTTTTCTTTGTCTAACATGTTTATACATACATTTCCAGACACATGTTCCTGGTCAGCAACTCCCATACGCAATGGCTTCGGTATTCTCTGAGCAGTGGGTGTTGGCTGAAAAAAGACCCCCTAAATTTGGGTGGGGTATTCAGAGCTCCCCCCTCCATCAAAAGGCTCTTCTCTAAACGCCACAGGATGTACTGCAGCGCCGAGGACAGGCAGTGGAAAAGCCCCAGTGGATTATGGTATTAAAGGGATAACATGGAGTATTTCTGGGAAGAAAACAAATATTGACTTTAACTGCTCAATTCCTTTTAAGGGTTCCCACATGTCATTTTATCACATGGCGGAGTCCATAGGGGTCGTGATATATTTATGTTTCCGTCCCACCCTGTGAGTCTTATGTGATCATCTGTGTAATGTATAGTTGCTCTGGCTACTCCATTGCATCATCTCTGGTGAAGATGCCATTTTGAGTGCTTTCCATTCCACTGTTATATCCAAGATCAGAATTCCCTCTATTTCCATATTGGAAGTTTCCAGCTGCAAAGCTGCTGGCTGCACAGAGCGTTTGTCAGACAGATGTTTGAGAATACTTTTTACTCTAACTCTATATGACATCGAGGAGTCCATAAACCAGGTGCACAGTGTGAGGGCAAGTGCTCTTCGGAGAGGTTTGTGACTCGTAATGTGCTTACGTTGCCACATCGGTGCCTGAGCTGGTTAAAGAGCTTGTACCTACAAGTGCAGGAAGGCAGAATGATAGAGAAGCTAACGGCTAGTATTGTTGTTGAGATTCGCCCACACACGGTCATGCACACGTGCCTACAATGCAGAGAAACACACCCAGAATCCACAATGTCCATAACATGTGGTTTGAGTTAAAATCAAGTGGGGAGGAGTAGAGGTGGTTGGCCAAATGAGGGATTTCATGATCCATGATGGCCTGGAGGTCTGCCTTACCAAACCATCACATCCAGTCACTGTTTCACCTCATTCCACAGTGAATACATTCATCCCCCTTCAGAGCAAGTTCAGCTTGAGGCTATAACCACGCACAGTAATTCACCGGCTGTCTCAGCAACCCAAAATTACGAATCTCACCGAGCAGCAAAGCGTTTCTTTTTGTCATATTTACTGACTAAAATGAAAAGCATGAAAGATTCATTCTAGATTTGCTATTCTCTCCGAGTAGCGTGGACAAATTGCCATATTTTCCTTGCCCTTTTTCATCCCACTGTCAGAGTTATTTGAATCTCCAGACACTATAGGGATATGCTGTCAGCCTAATTAAACATTGATAAGGCAGTTAACTGACCTTCCTCTCTGTTAGCCGGCCTCGTAGCCAAACAGAAGAAGGCATTATTCAGTGGGAGAGGTCAGCAGGGGGAGATAACTCAGACCAGATGCTTTACACTGTCTGCATTGCCGTAATCCACCACAGGAAATTAAAGCTATGTATAGTATGCAGTCAGTGGGGAGAGGTTTTGTTGATAAAGCCGTGGGGATTTAATACAGACTAATTCAAATTCAGACCAAAACTGCTTCTGTTGTTTGCCGCAGGAGTCAAAGTTGGTCCTGATTCCTTAAGTGTGACATTTTCTCTAGTCTGCGATAGCTTCTTGATATATCTGATTGTGGAATGAGTGTGGCAAATGTTCCTTATTGTAAAAAGTAAGTGATCCCATAGGGTCGGGGATCAGACAACGAGCACGCTTTTTGTTTTTGTGTAAAATGTAAAGTTGAACGAAGTTATTGCCTTAATCAGTCCTGGGTTCAAGTGGACATTGTGCAGTGATGGATAAGCTTTGTTTATTTCAAATGTCGAATGAAAGTGGTGCAATTCAAACCAAGGTAAACAGATTACTGCTCTATTGTGAGTCTTTGAGCAGTGTTAGATACTGTTCCAGCATTTTTTTACTGGGAGGTTTAACACACAGGACGGGCGTATTGACTGTGTGGGTATGATAGTTTGTAGGTGTGTGTGCCCGTTCTTAATGATTAACGAGTTAAGAAACGCAACGCTGGCCCTACGAGAGCTGAGCCTCATTCATAATGCAGTTGGGTTCCTTTTTCCCCGTCTGGCCTGCATCCGAACTCTGAGTCACACACACATGCACACACACACACACACACACACACACACGCAATTATGTGTATTAGATACTTATGTTGATTATTTCAAGTTGATTTAATCAAATAGCTCACATCAGGGGAAAAAAAACTGTTGAATTCCCTGAAAACTCCAAGACTATAACAACAAATATAGACGGAGCATGAAAAGCATATCAGCTCCGTGTAACTGGATACTATAGTCACCTCATAGCCATGCAACCCTAGCCCCTCACATGAAAGTCATCTGTTTAATTGACCTTGGGTGGGTGTGTGTGTGTGTGTGCCTGCGAGAGTTTGTGTGGACTAAAGAGCGCCATAATGTCAGGGTGGTTTTATCAGGGCCCTTCATTAGAGTGGGAGTGTCAGGCAGCAGCAGAGGGATAAAGGAGGAGGGGAAGGAGGGAAGAGTTTCTCTCCAAGTAAACAGCTGTCTCTCCGTCGCTCAGCCAAACCCCTCAGCTCACCAGGCCAAATTCCCCAAAGCCAAGGGCCTCCTCTCTGGGGGCAACTCTGACCGCAAACCCCTTTGAGGGCTATAAAACCGCGAGGTTAAGGAACCAACAGCACTGCCATGACTGACCTTCCACTGTTTGAGCCTTCAGCAAGGTCTCAATGTGTCCTGATTGCAGCCATCACTGCTGACTGCATTTGATATGTTGTCAGGCTATTGAATAGGCGTTATCAGTTGCTATAAGCACATCAGAACGTGTTGCTTTTAGTTTCACTTTTACAAAGTAGTAGGCGTAGTAGGCCCCAATTGACCCACATATATAGTGCTTATAGCGACTGATAACGCCTATTTAATGGCATGATAACAGTCGAATCGGGTGGTTAATGAGAAGTGATGCAGCTAGTTTAAGGTCATCATACCAATGCTAGACTGTACTTCGACTGTATCATCGTATTGCGTAAAATCCCAGATCAACAAATAGACCATTCACAGAAAAAAAAATCACTCGACAACAACAAATGCCGCTCTGTGTTGCAGGAGATTTGCACTGTGGGAAATCTTCTCTTCATCTTTCCATCCTGTGTGCTTGCTTGTGCCTGACCACATTGTTTGTGTATGTGTGCGCATGCCTTATGTGTACAGACTATTTATCTTTGTCAGTTTCAGAGTAAATTCCCTAGAGTGACCCATGTGTCCATCCTCCAGACACTAGCTTTCCCAGTTGAGGCCAAACACAGCTGCCTGAGATCAGCCCCCCCTACCATGAAGCAGAGGGACAGGATCACACATACACACAAAGTCACACACTCACAAGCATGCATGGCAGACGAGGTTCCAGGGTCACGAGAAAGAGGCTTGGATGGAAAAAGGCATTCTTTCACATGTTGCTACTTTCAGATCTCGGTCATGGCAGGCTTGTTTTGGCTCTTCCTGCTTTTGGAGTTCGCCCCGTGAAGTCTCACTAATGACGACAGGCCTGGAGCTGATCTCAGATCCCCCAAGGAAAGGAGAATAAAAAGGACTGACCGTCTTACAGTACTAGGATCAGCTAGAAGAAATTCTGAAGTGTTATTTTTATGCATAAAAAGAGTCAAAGAGAGCCTGTATTGGACCTGTGTTTCATCTTTTCATTCATCGTGTTTGCTCTGTGCCCTCCCGTCAATAAGGTGGAAATGTCTGGTAAACAGTCAGCTACAGAAACCTTTGTAAATGTCACCAAAACATGGCCGGTCTATTCATTGCCTCGTGTTTGATCCGAGGACAGAGCGGTGACACTGAGGGAATGGAAAACTCTGTGTGGAGAAAGGAGAAGGGCAAAGGCCCAAAGGCCCAAAGCAGCACCCAGCCTCTGAATTATAGCTGGAAATAGGAAGATGAGCAACACAGGAAGAGAGAGGCAAGGCAGAGAGAGGGCTAAAGAGATACTGCTAAAGAAAGAGCTTGCAATGCCTTGACCATGCCCTGAGCAACTAATAAACGAATCTTCCAACAGTGAATTACTCTTCATTATCAGCTGCTGTCTCTGTCCTTTCAGACGCTGGCTTAGATTCTGGTCAAACTCTTCCACAATGATGTCATCTTTATTTTTCTCAATAAGTCTTAGCACTCATTACCACCATCCTGAGCTCAGGCAACATGGTGTATTTTGACTCTGTGGCATATAATGGTGTTGCACTTCTCAATAATAACTCACTCAGGAGTTACACACATACACACACACACACACACACACACACACACACACACACACACAAACACATGCACACCACAGTGGGGTTCCTTGAAAAGAGGCCAAGAAACTGCCATGTGACCACGTGTATGCCAACTCACCTGCTCACAGTCTAAATGGATGGACACCAAACCAGTTTAACGTCGCTCAGCTGAACAAAGCATTGCTGTGGTTAGACTGGACTAATGCAGAGGATTGTGTGTGGCACAGTAATGATGCTTCTACTTTGATCAACCAAGCGGGACACCCGACATCTGGTTTGGATAGTCTACCCTTCCCTGTGCTGCTCAGCTGTCGGCCAGACAAGATCAATCAAAGGGGGATCCCCTGGCATGACTATTGGGCTAAATTAAAACCAAAAGCCTGTGATGTGAACTAATGAAGCAGGTGTGTCTGTCTATGTCTTATGACATTGAACATAAATTTATGTATTATTGAAGCACTATCTTCATAATTTGTCATCCAGCCAAGTAGGCAATAGTTCCAGTTGTTTTTCTTTTACCAGAAGATACAACTGATTAAAATGAACTGAATCAGTCACTAGTAGATGTAATGAATACATACCGAATATTATATATTTGGTTAAGTTTGTGCCAGCATTTCAATTTAGGCTTCTCAACCTCATTGGAAAATGGGTTCAGACTTCTTCTGTTTTAGTTTATTTTTCCTATAAACCTGTTTCCCTTCAGTTATCTGATCATCAGCTGTTTTCGTTAAGCATTTGCCTGCATTGAATGAATTTCATTTCTTAAAGAGGACCTAATATGCTCATTTTCAGGTGCCTACTTGTATTTTGGCTTTCTAGCTCTGGATTGGTCAGCTGGCCCACTCTGTTGTGATTGGTCAACCAAACAAAACTCTTCGGACTCCGTTCCAGCTCCGCTCTAACTAGCTTTGTTTGAGGGAGTGCCAAACTCGCCGCTAGGCAGGTATTATGCAAATGTGTTACTTGGTGACATCACCACGTTACGGAAGAAAAGGCGGGACTTCAAGTAAGGCATTTCAGGTAGTTCAGGAGCAGTGTTTCTGTGAGGCGGAGTAACTCCCTTTGGCGTGGACTTTGGGCTTTGTAACTTTGCAGACCTTATACATGCACAAAAAACTATATAACACTAAAGGAAAGGGAAAAAGTACAAAAGCATAATAGTCCCGTTTAATGTAATTTAATGTGTCCAGGGCTACAGAAAGGAGCCTATAATAACTTCCTCAGTATTCTGAATTCAAATACACTTACAAATAATGATCTCAAAATGTAGCAGATTATAACTGTCTAAAGTCTTGGCACCTAAAAGTTTTATTTAAAGTTTCATGAAGGAATGTGAGTGAATATGTGAGACACTACTGTCAAATAGTTTCTGAGGCTTGTGTTGTTGGCCATAAGCTCTGCTGCAACCACAGACCACACAGAGAGCTGAGATGCTCACAAGAACAACAACACACTGCAAAGCCACTGTGATTAGATGCCTTTGTTATTCTTGCATACTTTCCATTTCATTTTCCAGCAATACTGATGAGCATCTAAACATCCGGCACGGATTTAAATGATTATTTCAACAACAAATCTTCTGGTCCTGGTAATATTTTCTGCTGTCTCACCCGCTTTGCTGGGCTCGCTGTCTGGGGCGGTGCCATCGGCGCTGGGCGGAGAGGGGGAGGAGGTGGGGGGCACGGTATGAGGCTTGTCCCCCTCCTGAGGGCGACTCTTAGAGGTCTCGATGCCTTTGACTCTCCTGGCATGCCGGTTTCCTTTGTAATGGGCTTCTGCCTGGCTCTATAGGAGAACACAGAGAATAAACATGTTGATGCTGTAAGTGAACATCAATGCCAACAGATGAATAAAACATTGCAAGCTGGATTAGACTGATACCCGCAACACACATGCATGTATGTTATTCAATATACCGTGGGGACTGGAGCCAAAGACAGCAGGCAGGTTTACAGTGGATGGATAAATGGATTACAAGCTTGGAAACAAAATATGCAATGATGGAGACATTCAGGACCTGTCTGCCCCCCCCCCCCCCCCCCCCTTGTCCTTTAGTTATCTTATTGTCAGGCTTTCAAATTAACAATAAATTATTATTATCAATAATAATAATAATAATAATAATAATAATAATAATGATAAACTTTATTTGTATTTGAAAATGAACATTAAAACATATTAAAATCATTAAGATGGAAAAATAAAACCATAAACCTTCGGTTTTCATATGATATCTGTAGCTTCACTCTAGCTCTGAAACTACTGCTACAGCCTCTGAAAGACAGTAAAGTCGGTAGCCGCAATCCTGCGGGTCTCAGAGGGTTAGAAGAAGGGCAGTAGTGCATAAGTGTAAAGCAAAGTGCACGAAAAGAATTTCAGGCCTGAGCTAGTTAAACGCTCATCATGCTGTATACTGAGTCTGTTTCTGGATCATCTGTTTGTCTACATTGGGCGTAAATGTTCAGCTCAAAGTTCTGACATATGTCCTCTGCAATCTAAACCTCTACATACACCCTGACAGTACTTGGCTCCAGCTTCCTTTTTACTACAGCTATGCTGACAGACATGCCAAGACGAGTTGAGCTGGGGGTCAATGAGATGCCACGCTAACTGCCTGAAGGGCCCATGAGTCCCACCCTGACACTACCCTTCCCTCCTACAACACACACGTATTATTATTAAAGCTCAGATCATCACTGGGAGGCCGGCATACATGGGCTCCTAGTACAACAGAAATACTGTGATCGCCTTCAGCATGCTCACTGAACAGGGTCAGGCATATTCCCATACTTATACATGCTAAACTTAAACTTTAGTAGGGTCTTCATAAACATACTGATACATATATGAAATTTGACCTCTGCATTTAACCCATCCTAAACATTTTTTATGGAGCAATGGGCTGCTGTGAAGCGCTCAGGGAGCAACTTGGGGTTCAGGGTGACACTTTGAACCGCCAACCTTATGGTTAAAGAACGACCCGCTCAACCCACTGAGCTACAGCTGCCCCCTAAATCAGGCCAACTACCAGGCAGCTAAGACCCTGTCTGTGATATCTCACAGAAAGATAAAATGGGGATGCGGACCCTGAAGGTTTCCAGGGACTGGAGATCATCCTGCATTCCAGCAGAGAAAAAAAAAAATGGCGCAGAGATCTATAACAGAAGCTGGTGTGGCTAATCTCCTGATGAAAGGCTACCTACCAGCTAATGTGTTTGTTCAGAGAGTAAACAACAGAGGCGAGTCATTCATCAGGAGACTACCGGGACAGCAGGGGAGTCTGTCTCTAGTCTGTGTATGTTTTTGTGTCTGCACAGAGGTATGTTAGTCTGGGACAACATGGTGGATGAGATGCAGGGTCGCCGCCAGCGGTCTAGCTGCACAGTATGGTGGCTGTGAAACAAAAACACACACACACACACACATTGGTGGGCAGGGTATTCATGTAACCCTATTTGCCATCTGTTCGCCCGTTCTTTATCTCCCCTCTATCATGGTTTAAATGTCCCTCAATTAAAAGCACAAACAGGCTCCTTACTGATGCAGACACATTATATCAGAGTGGCACTCGAGTCAGATAGCTCCCTGCTGTCTCTGTTGTCTGAGCAGATTGTGTCATGCCATGCGCTGTGCTGGCCAAATTATCTTTCTATCAAGGGGCCAATGATGAAGATGATCATGAAGCGGCTGGATTACAGTCAGTTGCCAGGGAGAGAATCGGTCTCGAAGAGCGGCTGACAGCTGACACAGGTGCTGAAAGGCTCGGAAAACTTAGGGGCATCGCACTGACCACAGGCTCAGGAGTGAGGATAGACTGGCAGGGGGCAGGGGGTGATGAGTAATGTCCATGAGCCAAGTTATGTATGTTTGCTGTATGTGATGGCATTCGGGACGTGAGCTGGAACGGTAAACCGGGGGCAGTGTGGCTCTAGCGATTTAGAAGATCACATGTTTCTTGTAAATCATGTTGACAAACTGGGCTCTAGATATAGCAGAGGCTCTGTAACCGTACCCTGTCAGAGGGGTCTTAAGGAGCTGCTTTAGCAAAGCCTGCAGATCAAGGTGGAGGTGCAAAGGGGGGGTGGGGGTGGGGGGGGGCTGCTGAAAGAGAAGTGATCTCTCAGATGAAAGAAGGAATGTAGGGAGGTAGGGGGCATATGGTGGTGCACGGCGAAGCCGCCACAGACGCTCTCTTAACCTCTCCAGCCAAGCCGAGGGGATCAACTGCCAAGCAGCTCAGATCTGGATGGAGAGAAGGGAAAGAGAATGAAGGGAAGATAAAGACGATATGGTGCCCAGCCAGGGAACTACAAGACAAGGAAGGTGATGTAAAGAGCTGGACGGAGAATGGGAATGATATAAAAGAGACAAAAATCTCAGAGAGAGGAAAAGCTGCAGCGCATCAGCCTGTGATGCCTGTGTTTCATTACGCAGAGGGTTCAAACTCAAGTGCTTTCCAGCATGACGAGCATTGTTAGGGGAAAGCCGTGATATTACAACAGCATACTGTAGCTGCAGCTGCAGATGAGAAAAAGAGGAAGAAAAAAGGAGAGAAAGTAAAATTGAGAGAAAATAACAGAAAGACTGGGACAATAAACAAGCAGGAAGCAGAGTGAGGGAGGGCGGCAGGGAAGTAGAGAGGAAGAGGAAGAGAATAAGGGACGTATATCAGCCATGCTAGTCTTGCTGCAGCAGCTGTGACGTTGGTCAATGCAGCGCGACAGAGCCCGATGATGATGTCATAAATGCAGCACGCCACCAAGGTTATTGTGCATGAACCTCCGTTTAACACCTCAAACCACCACACAACGAAGGGACAGCGGGACACAAACCCTCCCCCGATCTTTTCCTTCTCTCCTCTCCAAGTCTCCCACTTTCCCAAGATGCACTGGGGCTGTCAGAGCCAGACACTAATCCATGCCCTTGACGAATGCATCTTATAACAAGTAGTGGCAGGCAATTTTAAGCATTTCCACACTGTAAATAATGCAGCCTGAGAGAGGGAGACGGATAGAAAGACGGGGAGAAGGTTGCTGAGGGAGAAAGAAAGACGCACAGAGAGAAAGATCACACGGGGACGCATGAATGATAGCAAAATGATGCGTGAAATGAGGGGAGCACGGGGTGAGAGCAGGAAGCCAGAACTGGATCCTTTGAAGACAAATACATTGATCGCGACTTTACATGGCGAGCACCCATCGCCATCGCTTTCTTTGACCTAAACAACCCAATCAACTCACAGATGGCCGATAAAAACCGAGAAATGTCAACATCAAGGGCAAAATAATCTCTCTCAAGACAGAGCCCCGGACTGGAGAAATGAGGCGGGGAATGCAGCACAGGATCCATCGAAGTGTTTCCCGCTGTATTATTTTCACCCATGAAATATTCATCCTGACTTGACAGTATGTAAAAGAGAACAGGGTGGGTGGGGGAGTCATTCGATGGGGATATAAAGGACAGTTTTTCTCCAGCCGAGCTTAGTAGGACAGCACAAATTACACACAGCCTGCTGCAAGTTTGACTTTGCTCGTATACTGCAGTGTGTGCTCTTTTTTTCTTGTGTACACACTGGAAGCGAAAGTGACAATGACAGCAGAGATGTGGTGTAGACCTGCCTGCATATTTCATAATCCGGAGATTCACGTGTGTATGTGTGTGATGTGTTATCTCTTTTATCTGTCAGGAGCCAGAAGAAAAGCCGAGGGTGCAGTAGGTGTCACCTACTGCACCTCCTCACAAACAAGCATAAATAAACATGACATGAGCTTCAGTGGAGAGACCAAATAATTTATTCTTCTTTCTTTATTCTAGATAGTTTTATAAAATCATACCTGTTTATGCATCTTACAGTAACTGGTCTAAACTCTATTTACTCTACTACTCTCTCACTCTACTATTCGTACACTTTGTGACAGTTATCTTAGCCTGTTTATTGTCGTAACAATGTTTTTATGTTCCCCTCTTGGCCAGGAGTGTGTAGGATTTGGCGGCATCTAGTGGCGTGGTTGCAGATTACAACCAACGGAGTGCCGCTCTGCTCACTCCTCCCTTTCCAAGACAGCAGTAACGCGAGTCATCGAGTGCAAAACCCTGGTAACGCCGTTCGCCTCGCTCAGAGACCATCCTTACCATAATAACACTACTTTAGGAGCAACGGAAGTCAGATGGCGGCTGGCGCTACCACGGTTTTGCACTCACGTTACCGCAGTTTCACAAGCTTGTCGGAGAACTACAGTGCCCTTCAGGGAACGTAAAAACACTAAAAGTCTCCCTCTAGAGCCAGTGTTTGGTTTGTCCGTTCTGGGCTACTGTAGAAAATGGCGGAGCAACAAAGCGGACTCCGTGAAGAGGACCCGCTCCCTATGTAGATATGAAGGGCTCATTCAGAACACAACGATTCTTAGTTTCAGGTTATTATACACTAATGAAAACATGGTTATGAATATTATATTCCATTTCTGCTAATAGATCCCCCAAAAGTTACACACTGTTCCTTTAAATAAAGGAGCCAGTTATATCTGGAGTCATTTGCCCAGTGATTCATAGTGTTAACGGCACTGTGAGGAGGAGGGATCTGTCCATGAGACTATGGCCAGATATCACTCTCAGGTTCATGTAAGAAAGTGACAAATATCAGAAATGATTTTTTGATTGGCAAAGTGCAGCGTACTGCTATAAACATTATTTATCACCCCACTCTGAATGTGATGGCAAAAATACAGTCTGGACACATTAGGTGCTTCTCTTGTGACTTTGCTCCATGTCTTTTCCTTTTAGCTGTCATTAAGTTGAACCATTAAGTTAAATATTTAAATTCTTCACAGATTTACAGTACATCCTAACTTTATCCACCAGGACATGTCTTTAACCTCCAGCTGTGTTGTTTCATCGTATAAAGTGTTTCATCATATAAACATCTTTGTCAAACTGTTTCCTGCGCCTATGAAGATATACAGCAGAGAACTCAGCAAAGAGCAGGCTCCAGATTACAGTCCTGCAGCTCCCTGACCACATGGAAACCATGATTGTAGACCTGCGGAGTATATATAGCACCGGTCCACTCCTTAATGTTGTGTACTGTGGATGGATGTACGCCCTAACCCTGAAGTCTGCACCACTGAATAGGGAGCATCACAGCCAAATTATACACTGCACAGATGACATTTGGCACCGAGGTTGTCATGTGTCCGTCCTGTTGGTCCACAGCAAGAAGAAAAGACTGAGAACGGGTTGGCATCACTTCACATAAAATACTTTTTTGTTTTCTTTAATTTGTCATCAGTCATGTATGCCATGTTGCCATTAAACTCCCATTATGAGTTTGAATATAAACTACACCATATGGACAAACACATGAAACTGCTGTTAAAATTAATTGATAGAATTGCACAAAAGCATGAAAAACAACTTGCTATTCTTTGATGGCATGCTTATGTGAAAGTAACTTTCCACATGTTGAAGATCTTAATCAAGCTTTGTCAATGTTGATGGGCAACAGAAAATCTCTTTGAAAATGCAGGCAAAAGTCCTTTTTTCTGCAGCAGCTCACTCGGCTTTGTGCTGCAGTGATTATTGCTTCCACTAACTCCACACCGTCTTGAAACAGATTAAATTCCAACAGGCTCGCAACTGCCAAAACACAGCCGAAACAAATGTACCACATCCTCCGTGTCAACACCCGGTCTCGGGAGTGCAAACAGGATAGAAAGCCCCCCCAACACATTCCTACAGAAAAGGTGTATGAGGTGTGTAAACAACAAGATACAGCATATTTAATGCCACATGGGAAATGGAGGCATCACGAGAGACGTAGGGAGAGAAACACTGTGCATGTGTTCGGTTGATTTTATGTTTCTGTACCTCTGAGTTGAAGCGGATCTGGCAGACGTTACAGGAGATGACTGGCCGCTTGGTCTTGATCAGTGGAACTCCAAAGGTGTGGTTGATCACGGCCTTCTGCACCGGATCCATCTGACAGAGAAAGAGAGGAATCTGTGAGCTATAATTCATACTCAGTTACTACTACAGTTCTGTGCTCCAGAGGTCCGGTGATGCAAGTCGACGGGCCCGTCCATGCCCTCTACCTAGGATGGTATAGAGGTCAGTGTGGAGTAGAGAGTAGGGTTGTGTATTGGCAAGATTCAGGTAACACAATACGTATCATAATACGGTTACGTTTCAAAATATTGCGATATATTGCGATACTCTAAGCAAGGCGATATATTGCTTTTTTTAAAATCGAATTTTAGGAAAACTCATAGTTTAAAGAAAACACCACCATATGCATAAAATATGAGTTAATGCAATCAGAACAGTGGGATCTGCATTTGAAATTCTCAAAGTCCCTGCAACATCCAACATCATAGCTCTACTTTGAGAGGGCACATACACTGAGAGGGCGCATCTCTGTGCAAATGAAAAAGTATTGACTGAGTTAATCTGTTCATGTAAACTTCTGTCTGTCTGTCTCCATCTCCCCAGTTTCAGTGCCCGGGACAATGCCGCTGCAGCACAACTGTACACACAAGCACCTCTACACACAGCAAACAGTGATATCCGTCTGAGAATAACTAATAATAGTTCATGTTGAATAGGAATAATGAATAATGTTGTGGAATTATTCCTTATTTCATGGGTTATTTGGGGATTTATACTTTATTATTACATACTTATAAATAAAAAAAAGGAAACCAAAAAAAACCAAAGCATTCGAATACTGATTTGGAGGTTGATTACCATGGCAACGGTCGAAGCTTCGAAGCATTTGGGTCAGCTCTAGAATCGATACAATATCACAAAACATAATATGGCAATGCTCAATATTTCCTTACACCCCTTGTAGAGAGAGGCCCACAGTTTTACAGCCCAAGAGACTAAATCTAAAGGTCTAACTGACCTCATGCCTGGGTGGATAAAGTACACAGCCAGGAGTGTTTACAGCGTCAGTCCAGTGTTTGTTGTAAGTCTGTGTTTATGTTCAGCAAGCAGTGGTCAACAGTGTTGACAACATGTTGCTACAACTGAGACACCTGTTGCATCCTACCCAAACTCAGGCTTCTGATCTGGACCAGGTTGTACTTTCCGACTGTCGTAATTGTTTCAGCTGGGACGTCCATCATCTACATGGTGTTATAAATTTAACCTACTCGCTTTAGGAGCTCTCCGACGTGTCGGTGGCTATAAGCCGCTGTCCCAGACACTAAAGACTCTGCCTGTACCGATCTAAATGGGCTCCGTTCCAATTATTTATCTATGTTTGAAGCTGCATTTATCTAGCGATCATTGCTAATTGACCTTAGCATTAGTCTGGGGTCAATGGCTGGTGTGGATTTCCACCACAGACAATCGTCTGGCACTATAAAGCAGGCAGCATGTATAAGATGATGTGGCATTGTGTGGATACACAAAAGGAATGTAGAGAAACAAAAGCCCTGGCCTGAAGGACAAAATGGATATGATGCTGTGTGTTTTGAATTCATAAGGCAGCGAGGGAATGTTCCAGAGAGTCCTCCAAGTCTGATGCAAGCCTGTTGGTTCGGAGAGCCGACAGACTGTAAATGACTCAATTTGGCTTGTCCCTGCATTTAATTTGGCTAATTACCAAATGTTCCCTTAAGCTATATTGCACCCTAGAGCCACATAGTCTCATCTAAAACACAAATGGCTCAAGACTCTGGCCTGAGGAGTGGCGGTGACAAAAGAGCGGCTAAAATGAATATTCTCATAACTCAAAGCACAAACAATTTAAATTTCTGCATGGTGCGTGTTACTCAGCAACTCCAAGGAAACCGGGTAAACAGAGAAAGAGAGAAAGAAACGGGGAGGAGGCCCGAGACATTTAGCTGGGTGACGGGACGGTGCAGAAACAAACCATCTGGAGGAGCGACTGAGTAAGAGAGGAAGATGGATTGGGACAGAGAAAAAGAGAAAGGGAGGGAGAGATGGGAAAGAGCCCAGAAAGAGAGGGAGAGAAAGAGGCCCAGGCCGGACATCCTCACATCGCACATTCTTATCTCATTTGGCTCTCTTTCCCATATCCCACGTTCCATGACTCCCTCTGTTTCTCTCCCCAGAAACAGCCAAAAGTAGGCTCAGTGCTGCTGTGAATTCAGATGAATAGAAGAGGATGGGGGGGGGGGGGGGGGGGGGTGTTGGTGGACGAATACTATCTGAGCAACTGCATGAATACCTCAGCAGTGACTCTGCAATAGTCCGCTGAAAACAACAACAAAAATCAGCTTTTTGTCAAATCTTTCAAACTCTTGTTACCCTCAGCTCCCACAATACAAGCAAACAGAACATGTCAGATACTGTATGTGGGTGTCCATGCCCTGACCCATCATCAAGTTTAACAAGGGCTCACTGGAGTAACTGTACACATGAGTCATGGGCTTCTCCCCAGCCGGTCATACAGTACTCTGGGTGTGGGTCAACTATGATCCATCCCGTCTGTTCAGCTGTTACAAACACCTCCCAGCTGCCAATAAGCCTTTTTGGACGGCAGCTCACATGGCCTCTTACACCCATTTGTTCTCCAAAACATGTCCTCATGAAATAGGAGCTGAGCATTATGATGTAACTGAGGAGGGAATTTCCAAAACTCACTCAAGACGCTTTGAGCAACTTTGAGAAAATCGGCTTTCAAATTGGCTGCAATTCCTGCATTAATGGCCTCTGATTAAATCCTTTTAATCCCAAAAATCTAGTCGTAAATAATATATATATCGTCATCTTGATTAATACTATGTGGGATGTGGAAACATGTGAGCTTTTTGAATGGGGTGAGAGCTCTGACAGATGCAAGTAAACCACACAGACCACTGACTTTAGCATCACTCAGCGGTCACGTCAACAGCTCCACGGGGCCTTAAACACCCAAACTCTCTAACGCCTTTTGTTTACACAGAGCTTCTTCTGTGGAGAAACAGCCCAAAAAAGAGCAAGCGAGCATCTCCCAGCTCTGCACAACAACATGCACCTAAACTCACAGACATCCTCTTTCCCTTCTCTCAGACTCTTTCATCCTTTCCTTTGTTCCTGCTCTCTTCTTCTAGTGTGTTTGATCAGTCCTCTGCAACAAAATGTTTGGAGGAGTTGAATTCCAGCAACGAGGGCGGCACTGTTGTGTGACTCTCAGTGGGACCACTCTGGCAGTCGTACTGGAGTCTGCACTGTGCCAGATAAAAACAGCCTTTGAAGCTCTACAGTACTTTTGAGTTGTGCCCAGATTAAGACACAGTTTGTTGAAGAAGAAAAAAACCAACAACAACTTGCAAAAAGCTCAAAGCATTTACTCACCTTATTCTCCTCTGTGTCTGCAGAATCTTGGAGCTGCATTGGTCCGTTTGTGTGTGTGCAGCTGGCCGAGGTGTGTGTTTGAGCCTCAGCATGAGAGAGATCGAGAGTGTGTGGTGCACCTTCCTCCCTCATTCAGCCCCCCTGGTCGGTTGTCAATGCTGAATACAAACTAACACTTAGAAAATAGGACGTGTGCCTAGTGATGCATTGCCGGCTACGATTTCTTTGTTCCCCCCCCCCCCCCCCTTATGGTTGGCACACACTCTGCTTCTCTTTGAAACGCTGCAAGAGAAGAAGTGTGTGCTGTAAGGATTTTCTCAAATCTCTGCCTTTACTCGCTTTTTTTTGTCACTGACACATCACCTAACAAGTGCCTGTCCCCTTTTGTTCAGCCTGCTTCTCCTCTCCTTTCAGCTGCTTTCTCTCTTTCTCTCTCTCTCTCTCTCTGCCTCACGCTTCCCTGTAGTGCATTTCCCTCAGTCTGCTTTCCAGTTTTCTCCTCCCCTTTGCTCTCTCTCTCTCTTTCTCTCTCTCCCCCTCTTCTTCACGCACACTCGATCTGTCCAGATGCAGCCAGGATTGTGTGTCCCACTCTCCTTGTGCTAGACTCTCCCCCCTCTTTCCCAAGTTCACACCATCTATCAAATGTCATCATCAGCCGCTGGAGCATTTGCCCGCGCCAACAACCCCAAACAAAACCACATATGAACACAAACACACACACACACACACACACACACACACACACAATACTCTTCTCCGGTTTCTTGCGACAATGGTTTGAAGACATGTGTGATGCCTTGACACCACATAAGATCTGATAAAGCCCCAAAACACTCTAAATGATTACTATTTTGATATGAAACCTTTAGAGGCAACAGGCGTGATGAAATGTCTGTCAGTAGACAAGACTTGTAGTCAAGACCACCTAAACGGAGACCAAGTCATGACCAAGACCGGGGTGTATCGTGGCCGAGACAAGACCAAGACTTTGAGGGGTTGAGACCGAGTCAAGACCAAGACTAGACCAGTGCGAGTCCCAGGCTGCATGACACACTTAGGATAAAATGTGGAACATGCAAACCATAGCCACTCCTCAAAATTATCTGAAAGATCCACATTCCCAAAAAACACCCACAGAAAACAATAGAAAATTCCTCTTCATTCACCTCTTTTATTGCCATATAATATATATGACAATTTAGTGATATCCCCGCCGTTGTGGTCTTGACCGGTCTTGAGATCAAATCTTAATTTAACCTGAAGTCATTAAGACTCTCTCACTCTTTTCAAGAGTGTCCTGGCCAAGATATAGGCAGCAGCACAGTTACACGGTTGCACTATACAGAATCATAAGGTATCGTAAAAACATTCATCAGCATTCAAAACAACTACAGCCAGATGTGCTTGCTTCCAGCTCTCCAAGATTCAAGTAATTTTGTAACAGATTCCAAGAAGAGGGAGCAGCATACTTGAATGCCCTTTTTCCCAGTTCAGCACGGACTTTGGGGACAGTTAATAGAATTAAGTTCTTGGGAGCGGAGGCAGTAACTTCCCGTACTTTTTTGAAGGATGTAGATCCGTAAAGGTAAGATGGAAGCAGACCAAGAATAGCCTTATAAATAAGAATACGCCAGTGGTTCAGTCTAAGGGTGAACAAGGCAGACCATCCTACCTTAGCATACGAAGAGCAATGGTGTATAAGGGCTGTAAAATTTGTAATAAATCTCAGTGCTCCAGGGTAGACAGTATCCAGCGTGTGTAGGCTTTGAGAAGATGCATGCATATGACATCGCCATAGTCCAGCACAGACATAAAGGTGGCAACGATGAGTCTCTTTTTGGCCTTGAAGGAAAAACAAGACTTGTTAATAAAATAAAAACCTAATTTCAACGTTTTTTCACCAGCTTTTTCTGCGATCAAGACCTTCAAAAAGTGGTCTTGAGACCGGTGCAATACTGATGTCAGTCAGTTAATGTGGGGGAGATTAGTGCTGGAATAAGACTATGGAATGAGAGTCGTTTAGGAGGAGGGTGAGAAAAGAGATAAAAGGAACGCGGACAGCAGGTGAGATCAAATAAGTCTGCTCACGACTTTGCATTACTGGTTACCTTCATCGGAAATTCCTGACTTTGCAGCCCGAGCGAACCCACATCAGGGCATATGCATCCCGGCTCGGAGGTGTGTGAGTGTGCGTCTATATCAGGACCAGCTGCTGCGGATAAATAATTCAGCCTCGTCACTGTCTAGAGGCACATCGGGCGAAGCAAGCAGGTAGAGGACAAATCACATTAGAGGACCATTAAAGCTGTATATGGCTTTAGGAGAGGCCATTCGTCTGCTATGAGGCTAATAACCCTCAATGTGAGCCTCATTAAGACTGTACAAACTCGGCACAGATCACTTAATAAGAGAGAGTGATAGAATAACTGGCTGCTATCTTAGTGCGGGGACATCTCTGTGTTACTGCTGCTATAATCCGCGTCTTCTTTGAAATAGTGTGCACATACAGCCCGTTCGCACGAAAAGGCGTATGAATGGCACGATAATGCGCAAGGCATTTAGCGTATCATTTGTACGGCATGTAGTCTGTAGCCTACTGAGTCCGATGTAATCGCATCCACGTAAATATGCTACGCTCAGTGATGTAGAATAAAAAGCGGAAACCATTTATGGCGGGCAGGTGGGTCCATCAAACACAGGACTTTTAACCAGGAGGCTGGTGTTTTGTTTTGTAAGTTACGTTGTTTCTGTACGTCTTTCTAAAACCTAACCAAGTGGTTTTGTTGCCTCAACCTAACTGTGTACATTACCATAGTTTTGCTGCGTGGCGTACAAATGACAAGCGAAACGGCTCAAATGCATCGTCATGACATGCAGAATGTCCGTGCAATGTTGTGCTATTTTATTTCAATTTTTGGCCTACCATCACCCCCCACTACAGAGGACTAAATTTACTTTGTTTTTATTCTTTTTTTTTTCAAATTAGTAGCCAATGAAGGAAAAGAAAAGTAATAACACTAATAATAATCACAATCTTAGTCAAACAATATTGCTTAAAAAAAAAGCAGGGGCGAATAAGCTGGCAACAATAACAACAAAAAACCTTCAAGAGTGGACAAGGACATATAGACAAATATCAACAATGACAGAAAACAACGAGCTGATGTGCTATTTATACGCCTTCCCATGATACCGGGTTGGCACATCATACATCTATCACAGTGTGTTTGGTGCAGACAGGCACCAGGAGACATCTAAGGCGCCTTTTTAATGTGAAATAGGTCATTCATACAGTTCTGTGAAAGACTCAAGCGGAGTCGTGCTCTGATTGTTTAAACATTCTTCTGACAAAAAAGCCCAACAAGCCATAAAATATTGTCAGTGATGTAAACAGAGCTGCAAACACTTACTCTACTACTCTGGGTCTTCCTGTAAACTAAATTAAGTATAAAAACTGTGGGAAGCTGCAGGGCTATGACTTCCTCCTCCGTAGGAAAACATCAAGGCGACGGAGCTCTCATTAGCAGCAACCAAAGTTGTGTCTTTTATTTTTGCATTTTTACCATTCAAGGATGCACTCAAAAGCTTTACTATACATGATAAAACAACTGTGCTTCAGGCATCACATGCTCTTCCCCTAGACCCTTCAGTCAAATATCAACTGCACTGTCAGGGTAATTTCTCCATTGTTTTTAATGCAATGCAGTAAAAGCATTTCTGCCCATGTGCCAACATGCAGTGGAGCTGTAAGGTCAGACTGTCCTCCAAGCCTCTCCTATGGCCCCCTCTCCTGGCCACGGGGCTGTAAAACACCAATCAGTGCTGCTGGCTCGCAGTCATCAGCATCAGCTATTAAGATTCACGGCGTCCCTGTGGACCCTCTTACTCAGTAGTTAACGTCGTGAAGAGGAGGATGGGGAGCAGAGGGATGTTACAGAATGAACAAGGGAGAGAGAGAGAGAGAGAGTAAGAGAGGTTCAGAGGGAGTCTTTCAGATGCAGCGAGACAGAAGGAAGAAAGCGAGAGTGATTTCGGGGGCTCTGCTATGGCAGATTGTGGAAGAGTGGAAACTGAGCGCCTGCGTAATTTCAGTATCTCTATTAATCCGTGTCTGCTGGGTGCTCTGCAGTTTTAACATCAGTGAGAATGCTTCCACTTATGTCACGGCCCATGGAGGGCTATTAAAATGTCATAAAAAAATGTGTTTAACAGTGTCTGGACTCCCGTTACTATCCCCCGTATCAAACGTGGTCAAAAGCAAGTGCCAGATATTTCCAATTAGACACAGTGGATTGTCGCCCCTTTGCCAAATATACCAGGCTGACACAAACTCTGTTGCAGACGTGAGCCAGGAATAGCACTGCCCCACATACAGTACATACAAAGTTCACTGATTTTACATATTGCTGACGAGAAATGCGTGTTGACATTCCCTAATGGAGTCTGGAGGAACAGGCGGCACATTATGCTGAGTTGGCGAAATGCTAAGTGTCTCTACGGTCTAATCTAAATGATAAGATGTTAGTCGGGGCCTGGGGAAACAGGAAGATCCCTCTCCGTTAGAATAAATACCACATCAAACAAACTGTGGTGTTTGAAGTACACAGCTACTAGGATGGCCTCAGAACTGCTCTTTCATTCTGTACTTTGAATTAAAGGAACGGGACAGATTGTGTTTACATGAAATAATACAGTTTTAGGAATACCCTGCTTCCCTTGTAGTGAGGCCTGTCTGACACAACATGCATTCAGCCTCAACAATTTAAAGACAAGCATTAGAAAAATATTTGTTACATATTAACACTGTATTATGGAGGTAAATACACAGACATCACTATGTCCTACAAGTATCCCAGATTTCGTGGACAAACAGGTGTGTGTTTTCCTTATTGCACGGGGTGAGTTAAAGAGGACCTATTATGCTCATTTTCAGTTTCGTACTTGTATTTTCGGTTTCTACCAGAACATATTTACACGCTTTTATGTTCAAAAAACGCTTTATTTTTCTCATACCGGCTGTGATGCAGCACCTCTTTTCACCCTCTGTCTGAAACGCTCTGTTTGAGTCTTGTTTGCTCTGATTGGTCAGCTGGCCCACTCTGTTGTGATTGGTCAACCAAACCAAACTCTTTGGACTCCGCTCCAGGTCTGCTCCGAAACTAGATTTGTTTGAGGGCGTGCCAAACTAGCCGCTAGGCAAAGTGTGTTACTTGGTGACATCACCACGTAACATGTTACAGAAAATAGAGGCGGGTCTTCAAGCGAGGCATTTCAGGTGCAGTGTTTCTGTTGGGGAGAATAACTCCTTTTGGGCATTGTAACTTTGCAGACCTTTTACATGCACGAAAACCTCAATAAAGGAGAGGGAAAAAGCACAAAAGTATAATAGGTCCCCTTTAAAAGACTGCAGTACAGTATGTGTGTGTCTCACCGCGTTGAAGTTGTGGAAGAGGCTCATGCTGTGCTGAGGAGGGGCCGTATCCATGGGGAATTGCAGGAAGGGTTTCAGGTCCAGGTGGGGCATCATCGTGGGGGTCCGCAAGAACGTCGGCACCGCCGCCCCGGCCCGGTTTATGCCTCCTGCACACAGACAAAGAGATAAGTAGATAAATATACACGCCATATTCTTACATCTCAAATAGAATTAAAACAGTCTCCTTGTTTGTTTTAACAATTACTGGCAATAAATGTCTTTGCTCAAGTACAAAATAGAAATAGAGAGACAGAGAGAATTAAATGTAGCTCATTACAGCTCGCGTGATGCTTGCTGGAATCTGCCACTGAATTCCAAAAAGCACAATGAGCCATAATTGCACCGCAAAGCAATTATTTCTCTGCACACAGAGCAAAACTATGTGGCACCCCAGTGGAACACGTAATCTCTAAACCGAGAGGAAGAAAAGCAGCATTTGGGCCGTTAAGGACGCTTGAATGATTGCTGTGGTTTTTCCTGACAAGTTGACAAGACTGAAGCGCCAAAGTACAGCAGGCAGCACTGCTGTGCACAAAAAAAACGTTGTGATACTGAGGGGTTTCTGCGCTTTGTAGATCTCACATCAACGAAGCATTTCATTATACTACTAAAACATTCGCATCAAATGAAGCAGGGATGCCACAGAGAAGAAAAGAATGCCACAGAGTCTGTGGGGATTTCTCTTATCCACCTGCCTGCCGCTCTCCTCTCCTCTCCTGGGAGACATCTGCAGCTTGATGATAATGAGTTTCATCTCAGCGTGTGTTGCTTTATGTCTTCCTGACTCGTGCACTAGAGTTGGATCACTTGGTTGTGTCCAATCATGGATTCCTCTACTCACGTCTGACACGTGCTCCCCGGCTTTGACAACATGCTGTTTGAGCTGATTTTCACAGGAGCTGAAAAACACAGTCACTGCAAGGGTATCCTACACACACACACAAACACACCTGTGTCACTATGTCAATGTTTAATTCTCCTATAAAAGTGTGCGAGGCTCTCATAATGATACACGGCTCCCTATTCTCGTCATTGCTCCCATCTGCCTTCTCTTCCTCTCCTCCTTATCCCCCCCTCGCCTCCTCTTTAACCTCTGTCAAGGATGATAGTGATGGGGCCCACACAGCAAAACTCAGCCTCAGCAAGCTCTTAGATTAAGCCTCTTAATATCCGCAACTGGATTTCTGTGGCTTTCAAATTCCCCCGAGACTTAAAGCTTTACTGCTCTCCTTTTTTTGGGATTGCTCTAAGCTACTCTCTCGCCCCTGTTACTCGCTGCTGCTGCTTCCTGCTGCAACCCGCTTCTACCTGCTTCCACACTGTCACATGGTAATTTGTGCATTATTTGACACCTCTGCATTTTCATCAAGCTTTATGTCAACTGAATGCGAGCAGGGAAAATAATATGGCTGCCGCATGGATATGAATATGGTGTTAGCAGATGCAGTTTCCAAAAGTTTGGATTAGAGAGAGAGACAGAGATAGAGGTTGACTTTGTCAGACTGAGTGAAAGTGCTGTCTCAGCTGAAGCCCAGCTGCCTTCTGCTGCGCATCTGTGCGCCTCGAGGTGGAGAGCAGCTACTGCATCATTACCTCTAGTTGGGCGTGTAAGTTTCTTCCGCTGAACAAACCACAGATACACAAATGCACGCACATATGAATGCATAAACCCATGCACGCAACTATTCTTACACCAGGAGAAACAAGTGCCTGTTGGTTTTCCAGCTGGTGAATCGTACTCGTCTCATCATCACGTCTCTGTGTGTTCTTCCAAATAACAAAGTCTCACACTTTCTTTTTAAGTATGCACAGAATTCACAAATTTCTCAGAAGTACAAACATCCTCAGTCAGTCTTTTAAGCTGCGCTCCTCCTAGATGCTGTTTGTTGTGATGAGGGATGATGGGAGGTCCTGTAGCTGCTCTCTCCTCCACCTCTGCCTCCATGACTGATGGAGGCAGCTCCTCCTCCGGGGCTGCACCACTAACATCATGACTAATACACTGCCTCTTGACTGCGTTTATCATGACACTACACCGCGTGTTGATACATGGCCTGCCTCCGCGTGTCTGCGGCTCTTTTGTGCAGGAATGTGTGCGTGCATGTGCTTGGAAGGAGTGTTAGCTGTTAGTTGCACAGTAGTAATGTTTGCAGCTCCCCAGTGAGTCTGCACTTGAACATGGAGGCTGTTACTGGCAGTGGGTCAGCCAGCCTCTGGCAGGCGGACAAACGGAGAGATTGGCTAACCGGCGGGGAACAGAACGTGTCTCTGCAGCAGCAGCAGCAGCAGCAGCAGCAGGCGGAGCTGCGATCTGAGGGACTGAATGGAGCCGAGGACCAGAGAGAGGAGAGGAGCGGCCGTCCTTGGAGCAAAGACACAATCTGTACCATCAGGGACACTGTGTGTGCGTGTGTGTGTGTGTGTGTGTGTGTGTGTGTGTCAGTGTGCATAAATCAGAGTGCGGCTGCTTTCTTCTCCCAGCGTATAATTACCCCATTAATTTAAACCTCTCTTTGGGGACCTTCCCACAGTGAAAATCAAACAAATTGCTGTACGGAGCCGGAGCGTGCCTGTGTGACCTGCGTGAGTTCTAGTGCATGTGTGTGTTAGTGCAGAGTGTGTGTGATGTTTGTATGCGGTCCCACCAGACTTTACACAATGACAAAATCTTGCATTAGAGCCAGAGCTAATAAAATGATAAGTCGTAAGTGTTTCTTATTTAAAAAAAAAACTGTTTTGTAACAACAATAGAACAAGATAAGCACATGACACAACAAAACCACAGCCAGAGTTCACACCGCATCGCTACCGTGCACAGCTGTAACACTAGGGCTGAATGGATTCTTTGATTAATCAACAGCAACAACAAGCAAAAATGCTGAGCATTCACTGGTTCAAATGTGAGGATTTCTCTCTTTTACATCATTGTAAATTGAAAACCTTCAGTTAAACAAAGCAAGCAATTTGAAGATATGACCTTGACCATTCAGCCCGTTCTCATTCCCAGAGAGTCAAAAACACCGACGCTTTGTCACGGCTGTCAGCGTTCGATACCGCCACACAAGGCAGCCTTGAGCAGCGGTATGAGACGCACCGTGCGTTCCATTAACTACAATGTAAACCCGTCCGCGGCAACAGTAAATGCTCAGAGAAAGTGCTGTGGTGATGTAGTATAAAGGGCGAAAGAGACACACAGGGCGGTGGGACGGGAGGTGGATGGGTCCAACAAACACAAGGCTTTCATCCAGGAGATCGCTGTTTGTGTCTCGTGCGTTGCGTTTCACTTTCACGTCGGGCTGTCCCGAATACCATTTTTTGGGCTTCGAAGGTTCGGTGAGAAACATTCGAAGGTATTCGAAGCCTCGCGGCGCAGCAGGCTGACATGTTCTTCTGTCTGTCTGTCTCCATCTCTCCTGTTTCAGTGCCGCTGTCGCAATACTGTACACACACCCACCTCTACACACAACAAACACAGCAATATCGGTCTGAGAATAACTAACAATAATATAATTTTATTATATATATAAAAACAAACAAAAAAAACGAAGCATTCAAATACTGATTTGGAGATTGATTACTATGTCAAAGCTTCGAAGCATTCAGGTCAGCCCTACTTTCATATTACAATCAGCTGTTCATTCGTGACCTGTGCTCACCACGTCAAGTCACATTTGCACTTTAAAAACGTAGTCACTTTAAGCCCAACCATGTTGGTTTTCCCTAATCCTAAACAAATGTTTTTGTTTAATTCACAACATTAAGAACGTGTTTACTGTGACGGAAAGTGACCCCGAGGGGTCTGACAAAGCCTCAGTATGTGACGAGTTTGGATGAGAACATGTTGGGACACTGTGATGGACACTTTTCTCTATTTTCTGATTAACTAACTGGTTGAAAGAAATTACAAACATATACTGTATATATATATATAAATATATTACGGTCACGTAAAAATGAGCATGTACATAACAGTGTCTGTCTTTACTCTATTCCCTCCCTCAGCTCTCCCTACTGGCTCTTGGAGGCTGATCTGTCTGAGACAGAGTGACAGACAGGCCGGTCTGGAGAAGCTGAGAGGACTCGGACAGTGATTTGGATGTTGTTAAACCCTCTGGCACGCCAGGAATCCTACCAGACTTGCGGAGGCCATAATCAGAGCTCTTAAATGGCCCGCGGGACACCGCCAGAGGGCTTGGTGTTGCAGCCAGCGGCTTGCTTGAAGTTTGGGGGTGTGTGTGCATGTGAGCTTTTGCGGTTCCGGGCCTTGAAAATAATACATCTTTGGTTAGAATTTTGATATTCTTTAAAAAGTCAATAAAGAGTGAATTAAAAAAAAAAAACATGCTCACACCGTCCTTACACAAACAGAGAAAGTGGAACAGTACGAAAGAGAGACAGACAAAGAGGATCTGCAGGTGGAGGCGGAGGGGAAAGAGTTAAAGATGAAAACTGGTGCAGTATAGACAGAGTGTTAGGGGGGAAAGAAGGAGGGTTAAAATTAGAGAGCAGGCAGAGGAGAGATCAAAGGCGAGAGCGACTGATTCTCCTACTTGGAATAATTCGCCAGCCTGCGTGGTCCTGATAAATCTGCTATTGGCCACATCCCCGCCTCCACTTGGGAAATACACAGACACACACATACACACACAAATCAATGCTCCCCAATCCTATCCTGTGTGTTTGGGTTTGAACAAGTGGGGGAAAATAACACACGAGTAAAGTGCAAATAACAGATGGATCATAGCATTTTCATTTGGTCAATCAAAATCAATTAATCACACAAAGTAAAAATATGATGTTTAAAGGGGTTTCATATGAAAAGCAATATATGGTTTTGTACATTACAAAATATTATTTCATCAATAACGTGTAAGCTTGTGATGCTCGTGCAGGATTGTGTTCGCTCCAGTGAATTTCTAACTCTAGAAACTGAAGCTGACGGAGGAAAGATCTTATAAAAATCACCATCGGGTGTTTTCCTCGTCTGCGATGCAAGACAAAAAGCTGCTTCTAGAATCTAGGCTAAGAGAATCTTTTCATGTCTTGAGATTATCTAACAGGCTGTGTAGGTTGCGCCTGCTCTCCCATGGGCGTTGGGTGCATTCAGGGGAGAACAATGGGAGCGGGCTAGTTGGCACCGGGCTCGCTGGACAGGCACAGATGTGCCAGGGCTGTTGGCAGCAGAGGCAGCGGGAAGGAGAAGGAGGTGGTAACAGTCGAGCTGCCAACTCGCCTCTCTGCAAGAGGGCACCTGTCCTCCACGTGGCCCAGAGGGGAGGGCGACATCAGGACTACATACTCAGTTATAGTTAGTGCTGCTGATGAGAGAACATTACAGACAGGAACGCTGTAAGATTCGATACATTTGATAACACAGGACCCGACTGAGATAGACATAATGAAATATATTTTTTGGCAAAGTTCTTGCAGCTTTAGTGATTATCTGTGCAGCGTTCATAATTTTACTTTATCGACGTAGTGTGTGCGGCGCATTGAGAATGAGATAACTGCTGGCTCTAAATCCTGAGAAAACCTGCCCTCGGCTTATGTATACATTATTGAGGCAACTCTGAGTCGAGTGAGATGATTTAAAGAGACCGGGGCTGCACTGGGAGCTTCCTCAACATATCCCCCAACATAGTCTCCCTCATCAAACCTCTTTTTTCTCTCTCTCTCTCTGTCTCTCTGTCTCTCTCGCATCCACACACAACAGAGCACATCAGACTGGTACTGCAGAGACACCATTAGCAGCTCCTCAGACCCAGAGTGACAGTTCAGAGGATGGTGGCTGTCTGCACATTGACTAACTCAGGGCTGAGATACAAACTGGGGTTGCCAGACTATTTCATAAACACTGAGGAGGAGGCTTCTAAATGACTGGTTTATTATTATTATTATTATTATTATCACAGTGTTTGTGGTCAGGCGAAGCTGTTTCATATGGGTTGTAGTGGGTGACAAATGGCCGGCCATCTGTCTGTCTGTCTGTCTCCATTTCTCTTAACCATCTCTCTCTCGCTCTCTTTCGCATCCTCGCCTCCCTCATGATCAGCTCAGTGTGTATTCCGGGGTTGAACACAGCTGTGCCCCGGCCTACAGGAATAGCCAATTCATTTCAGCCGTGGAGGCAGCGTGTGGACACAGTTAGGGTGACTGAAGGGAGAATGAAAATTTGGCCCTGCTCCATTCAGTATTCCCTTCCAGTCTCGGGGCCCAGCAGGACTGTGAGGTGCGCCTCCCTTCCACCTGACCACAAGCGCAATCAACAGGATCGCAGGTCTGAGCAAAAAGCCCTGCACAAATGCACAAAGAAAAAAGCACTCACACACTTACACCTCAATGCACCCACATTCACACACATATAGAGGATTATCCAGCCAGGCCCATGAAAGGCAACACTCCTCACATGACTCCTCACACTGACTCGCATGTCTCTCTCTGTCAATCATAAAGTAGTTGACTCTGTTTTAAGTTTGCCTCCACATATCCACATATCCAAAGCAGCCTGATGATGCCTCACCTGTCACCTCAGGATCCCGCAGCACAGAGCGCCGCGCAGGTCATTAGCCCTGAGTGTTTGTATAAGCTGTTTGATGCTCCCGTCACAGACAGCTGTGGCAGCAGGCAGCCTTCCACCAGATAGCAATGAATTATGAACTCAGCCTCTGACTCACAGGTAGTGATGCGCTTCGTCAGAAAAAGCACTGAGTGCAACAAGGCTCACACAGTGCTGAGAGTCACACAAGCGTGCAAAAAAAAAAAGAAGAAAAACCTGAGCAGGCAGGTGTGACTCTAAGTGCCCACTAGAGTGTGCTGCTGAGCCCCTCTGTGAACTTCAAAGAAGCCACTTCTTCTTTTAGAGCCGGAAAATGATTGTGAAATATAAAACCATCAAACTTTATCGTCCCCATCTTTTCTAATCATGGTATGCTAATTCCTAGCTTCCTATGAAGGTTAATACAGGCACACAAAGGTAGGTGGATGCAGATAAAGATCTGTTTGATTCGCTGCCTGGAAGTGCTGGTGTTATGCTACGCTTTAATGGGAGGATTATGCAGGGGAAAGCTGGGAAAGCTGAAACTTGTTTCCTTGTCTCAAATGCCAGTTGGCTCCTCTGTTTGCATTAATGTTGCGTGTAAGGTATGTGTGTGTGTGCGCTCGTGTGTATGTCAGGTAGTGTAAAAGGGTTATGAGAGCTTAGTTGGGGTGAAATAATGCAGCGGTCGCTGCTCAACACTTCAGCACAGTGCTAGGTATTAGTCAGAACATGTCTCGGCCCTTAATCCGAATATACGCACTGCAGTGAGATTTATGAACACACACTCACAAAACTGGCAATAACCCTTTACTGTACAGTGCTGTGTGAAATATGGTGGCTTTATTTATTTATTATAACTGCACTATTTTATGCCTTATAAAATTATCATTTTACTTTTACATTAACTTGTGTGATTTCCCCTTTTATTTATACATATTTTATGAGCATTGTTGAAGGAACCTGAGACTTATGAATGAATACTGGCTTTGCTTCTGAGTGTTTTTGTTTGCGGCAGTAACCTAACTGCACAGGCAACATGTTTCTGTCTACATATTTCCGCATCAGAGGGAGGGTGTTAAACTTTCCCCTCTAATTGTACGTCTTTTAGATTTTACCCAACCTACCAATTTGGAGAACGGCAATTTTGCTAATTTGGTTGCACTGTAAGGTACAAGTAAAGTACAGACTGCAGCAGAGTGTGTGGTATTATGATCTGTGGCTGCCGGGATGTTAAAGTTAAAATAGCTTCCAATGAGTGATCAAAGCCTCCGAAATCTAAAGTCTCACACGCGTAGTTTACATTTTTAGGCGAATGGACAACAAAGTGTGATTTCATCATCCCCCTCCCATCCCAACACACACACACACACACCAGAAACTCAATCTGCTGCCCTTTGCAATCTGATCAGAGAACTTAACTCCAGACAGGTCCATTTCAAGAGCAGCTTCTCTTCCAAAAATTATCGCACATAACGAACAACACCAGACATACACACTCGTATATACGTTACACACAGATAAACCTTCAGTCAGGAGTATTGTGCATAATGACAGAGAGGATGGGGCGGTAATGACACCCTAGTGAGATAATATGACAGTGGTAGGCCCCCCAAAAAGCCTCCCCAAAAGATCCTTCCTTGATCTCTCTTAAGTAGCTGCATCAAGGCTGGGAGGATTTAATTGCCAGTCTGTCTCTCTGCTAGACACAGAGGAGCTGACTGGGGAATCCAAGAGAGACGGGGAGAAGAAAGATGGGAGCTAAGGGAGGAGGTGTGATGCAAAAATAATGGGATGGAATGAGGGTGAAGACAGCCTCTGATACCCCTCACTGTCAACTACGCAATACACAGCGTCCAGAATACAGACCAGAGCCAGCGCACGTGTTTGAGCCACAGAAGCAGATGCACGCCCCTTTAATCCTTCAGATAAATCTCCTGCTGGCTCCTCGTCCGGCAGCGACTGAACTTTGGGAGGCTGTTGGCTTTTGTTACTTGTGGGGTTGTGTGCTGGTACAAACATGCACATACATGCACACGCTGATCTCTCTGGAGTAGGTTGGGACCTTCCTGATTCATACTGTAGATATGTTGCAGCGCTGCGATCAGCTTTGCAAAGCCAAATCCTTTTGACTCAGTAGTTTTCCCTTTCTTTTTTACACTGGATCTGTATTATCCACCCATACAAGGGCAGTAAAGGTGGGCCGGTAAAATGAGACAGCTCTATTCCTTCCCACATGACTAATATCCTGTTTGACTCCGGTTCCACCTTAAATCAATGATAATGATGATACTTTGGGAGAGTAGCCGCGTGTTGGGCTTCTTGTTACAACCTGCACCAGCCCATTCAGGACAGGATTAATAGACTTAATGAAAATATGTCTGAATTGGCCTCAGCCTCATTACATTCCAATGTGATGCTTATCTCTATAGCACCTAGCGTGATGAAACCCCACCATGTAATTAAGTTTGAACTATGGCGAAGGCACAAAATGATTTTGCAGTGCAAGGCTCAGCTAGTGTGCAGCCTGTGTGTGTGTGTGGTGACGGAGAGTGTTTGTGCTGTTTTGAGGTCAGTAATGACAGACAAATAGCTGTCAGGGCTAATGGGAGGGGACAGCCGGGGATGATGGGAACACAGAGAGAACAGCGCAGCGCAGCTCAACGCAGTCTGACTGTGGAGACGAGGCATACAGCGCTGCTACAGTGTTCACACACAGAGAGAGGGTCACAACGAGAGCACAAAGCAAACACACAAATATGCGCAAACACAAACCCCTGTGTGGTTACCCTTGTCAGGGCACTGGCATTCATTCCCTATATTTTATGTAACCTTATGTAAACCTGGTTCCTTAAAGGAATACACCACCGAATATCTATGACTTTCTACTCACTGCCAGTAGCTAGGCTTGAAGGGTAGCTCTGAAAAGTTTGTAGCTTTCTTTTTCGCAGACAGCTGCAGCCGTAGGAGGCAGGAAAGAGGATTTTGCTGTGGTGCTGAGTGGTATGAGAAGTTTCTATGGACACTTGGTACTTTTTTGCTGTGACTCACTGTTGGAAAACATTGTAGCTGCTGTGCATTTAAGCTGATGCTGCCATCCTCAGCAAAGGAGGAAGTGACAGGTGTGAAGTATTTGATACGCAAATGATTTTCAGTGGAGTTTTCCATTACGTCTTCAGTATATTTCCACCAGGCTGCTCTCATACATCCCATGAAATCAATACGTATTTAATCCACATAATCGTGAACCGGGAAGTATAAAGAGCAACAAACACTGCGTGGGCAGGATGTCGGGGTGGATGGGCAGGTAAAAAAGACACTGGACTTTTGCCCAGGAGACCGGTGTTCGTACCCCGTGTGAAACCAGAAGTCAACGTTTCCGTACTTAAGTTACGCCACTTCCGAGGTTATTTTAACCAAAACCACAATCTTTTCCTGAAGTAGTTTTTGTCATGTAACTTCCATATTTAAGTTACGTCACTTCTGTAGTTATTTTAACCCAAACCATGCACTTTTCCTAAACCTAACGTAGTAGTTTTGTTGCCTAAACCTAACCAAGGCAATCTTTTCCTAAACCTAATGTAGTAGTTTTATTTTGAAAAAAAAAATAATTTGGAAATACAGCCCTCGTACAGTAACCTGTCGGAGTACTAGTCATTAATTTCAAACATTACCCTTCATACAGTAACCTGTAGGAGTAGTCATTCATTTCAAACATCATCCCGATCATCATTGTGATCCTGATGCCTTTACATAGCGGCATTTCTATGGGAACTACCGTCCTGTTTTCTTTGCAAACTTGGGCCTGTAAAGCCCTTTGAGATGAAAAAATGTGATTCGAGGCTCTAGCGAGCTACAATAACGGCAAAGGGTTTCAGAGATGGAGAGAAAATGTTGCTAATAGTGTCGCCTTCTGCTCACAGTGAGCTCACGCAGATGTCTAAACTATTAGAGAGATGGAGAGAAAATTTCCCCAAGCTACTACTGTCGTAGCCACCGTAGCCGTGAGCAGAAGGCTAAACTAATAAACATTTTCTCTCAATCACTTAAACGTGTCACTAATATTGTCAGACTCTTTTTGATAAGTCTGTCTTCCTTTGTTGGGTTGCTTTGCAGTGGAGGCAGTTGTTGCCGATGCTGGAATAGCAACTTTTCCTGCAGGATGTTCCGCCGTTGAATCAGGCTTTCACCATAGGGGCGTGCACGCGCTTCTGTATTTCTAGAACAGCCAATAGGAACGCGCTGCCTGACAACAGAGCAGGAGGTGCAGAAGTCTAGTTTTCTCTCAGAACACTTGAATTACAATATGCTGAAAGGTTATTATTTTGCCCAATGATGCCAAAAATATACTGCCTACCCCCGCTTTAATTGGGAATAAACTCACTGTATCATCCAACAGCTGCTGTAAGAAGAGAAACAGATTCACCTCCATCCCCTCTGTCCTCTTTTAAATTCCCTGCTGTCTGTTCTCTTTCCTTCTCAGGTTTCTATCTTTTTATGTATTTTCCTTTTGTAATGGATGCTCCTCCCTTGGCCGAGGGCCAGTCAGGTGTGTAAGATGATCACGGAGTTGTCCAGGAGATGTGTCTGAATGTCTCTGGCTGTAGGCGACGTCTGAGTCGGTGATGGATGGATTGTTGGAATGAGGAGGAACCGAGGCATCGCTTTGTTGTGTCTGCTGAAAGACAGTGATCCACTGCAGCGGAGGGACATTAGACTTATGGCGCTGGGAGAAAGAGGAGGGAAAATGCAGTCTGTGTATCAGTGCACTGCAACGGGAGATAAAGAGATGGAGGGAGAGAGGGAAGGAAGGAAAGAGAACAAGGTGACATTCTTCGCATGAGAAGGCAGCACACCAGAACATTTCTGCCTCTCTCCACCTGTCCTCTGTTGTCCGTTGTTTTCCTCCCTGCAGCCTGTTCAAATCCGCTCCTACTTGTTCCCCTGCCACCCAGCCCCCACCCAAACCCACATTTCTCTCCCTTCTTCCCTTGTTCAAGGCGGTGGTCACACACCCAGGTGGAACAATAGCCAGCGACTTTATTCCCATGCACCTCCCAGAAACCTGCGCCCTCAGGTATGGAATTCTATCACTCAGTCACAATCGGGTAGATCAACCCGAATACACTTCGAGGGACGGCAACAAAGGCGCCAGATTCTCTCTGAGATTAGACCCCCCCCCCCCCCCCCCCCGCTCTAAGGGAAGAGGAAAAGGTGGAGGCATGATGGTTTAGTGTGCTCTTTGAAGAACAGCAACTATAATGTACCCTTGCCCTGACCAGTGTTTGCCAGTCCATTTCAATGACTTCCATTCCCCAAGGAGGGTAGAGGGCAATATGCTATCAGCCTAATAGAGTGGGGGAGGAGACTTTATGTGGTTGACGTCCACTGCTTTCATTCCAGCCCTGCAGTGTATTGTCTATGAATATGGAGTAGCCATGTCCTCTAACACGCTGTTCTCTGTTCATCCCTGGGCAATCCAACCACAATCTCTTTAAGTGCTAGGGGGTCTCTTCTGTAATGTCACTTGTCATTGGTGTGACCACAAATGACACTTTTGTTTAAATCAGCATCCATCACCTCCCCCCTGAAAAGAATAGCTGGCAGCCGGGGAGGTGTGCACGCTCAGAGAATCAGGGCAAGCTGCCGAGAAATTTTTAAAGGTTAATACAATATCTGAGATTTAAAACGCTGTGTTGAAATTGCGCGCCAACACTTTGTAATTGAGACTTTGTAAGTGAAACACACACATAAGGTTCCCCCCATGGATGCTAATTCCCCTGGCATAGTTCATTAAATGAAAGAGGGAAACCTCCTTGAACCAGACCTGAGCTCATTTGTCAAAAGTAGAGAGCAGCGTTTCCCCTCTGTTGTCTCACACATAGAAGCTAAGTCAAGAGCAAGCTTTATGCTTTTTCATGCCTCCTCCTCCCACACCTTCAAGTTCAGCTGAGGCGTATTCAGCATATTTTTCCATGATAGCGGCTGATGCATTATTCAGCGAGCTCTGGTTGATCTTGGCTGTAATAAATCCGTGCTCTATAGACACGTGGACATAAACCTCGCACACACTCACACACACACACGCAGACTTGCATTCTCCAGTGTTGATGCATGATGAATAAAAAGGAAGTGAGCATCTATGAATCACGCCGCTGTGGAGAGATCTTAAACAAAGCGTACCATGGATGAAAGGAGCGCTGGGCTTTTGAAAAGCTTTCCAAAGCAGCATGGTAATGAGAGTAATGAGGATATCACACGAACGTGGTGCAATATGCTTGTTAAAGTTGACAGCTGAATTACATCAGAGATTCACCCCCTGTGAAGCAAAACAATGCTGAAGCGAATATTCTGTCCCATGCCAAACCTTTCCTCACCTTACTGTAGGCATGGTCATAGAAGTGTCCACACTCATAACCTATACAAAAACGGTAGCATGGACACCTGACAATGGGCAACACCGGAGAGTCATAGGATCACACAGCTTCAAAGGGAGTTATAGGGCATCTCATGCATCAAAATCAGTTGACTCATCACGAGGGCTACTCATCCTGTGAATACAGTTGTTGCATGTCTCATTTTGGGTTTGGAGACATTAGAGACTGGAGCATGGAGTTTGAAAGACATTGTTGTATAGCAGGCCGTGAGGGTCTAATGACAGGATGATTGAGTTGCATTATGAGAAAAATATGTTTTGGACCCACACTAAGAACTAAAAGTCAGGATAACTTCACTACTACATTTTGACTATTCTTTTTCAAGCTGTCCAACTAGGTGATATTGTTCTAAAATCAAACAAGATTCAGTAGAAGCATAGCCTATTTCTCACCTCAAATGTTTTGAGAAATTTGATTTTGGTGGATTGTTTAGACGAAATAACAGAAAGTTTACGAGCAGGCCGCCATGTTGTTTCCTGTTTAAAACGGCAAGCAGAAAACCAGGGACCAATCAGGTGCATTCCATGCTTGAGCGGCCAGATGAGTGAAGCAGCGCTCCCCTAGTGTCCTCACCGGACCTGGTGGACATGTAGCGTTAGGCGTTAGGCTATATCTTATTTCTTTAATCTTTACGAAAAATGTAGTGAAAAATGGCAATTTCCCATTTTATGGGAATAGGGGTTAAGTCTGGGATTATTTCTTGGCTCTGTTGCCAGACAACCAGCAGGAAGTTACTGGTCACGGATTGTCGTTTTTTTGCACCGATTAAACAAACAAAATATAATGTGTTAATTAGTGCGCTTTAGAGGTGCTGGTAGGTCAGATTTTGACATCACTGGACAGAGCCGGGCTAACTGTTTCCCCCCCATTTATAGTCTTTGTGCTAAGCTAAGCTAACCGGCTGCTGGCTCTAGCCTTATATTAAACATACAGATATGAACGTGGTATCAATCTTCTCATCTAACTCTCTGCTGGAAAGCAAATAAATGTATTTCCCAACATGTCAAACTATTCTTTTGACCTTGAGCAACTGGCTATCACTGAGCTCTGAGCCCTCTGATTACGTGTTAACAGACACACAGTAAATATAGTGTTTAAGTGTGTCTCAGTGGGTGAACAAATAACAGCTCCAGCGAGTAAATCCTAAAATTCGCATGCAGGAGTGCATCGGGGATTTGACCTTATATAAGACCTGGAGGTGACCTTGTGCTCTAATTGGTGAAGTGAAAGAATACAAATTAGCTACGTAGACTGTGTGTTTGCGTGTCAGTCTGTATGGAGGAGGTTTGGGGGACAGAGGACGTATTGGACAGTGACAACAGAGGGAGGAAGATTGAGAAAGGTGAAAAGGACAGAGTGCTGACTTGACATAATCTGTTTGTCAGACGATTCAGAGAGTCTGCACCCTCATGCACCCTGCCTGTCCTCCACCTCTTCCTCCTCCTCCTCCTCCTCCTCCTCCTCACTACCATCCACCCCCCAATCAACCAGCGCCACTATTTGGTGTCTGAAGATCGGAGGACGGGTATAAAAGAGGGACGGCTGACCATGCAGGGGTGTTTTCAGAGGAGAAGAGAGAGGAAGAGTTCAACACCGCGGCTTAGGTGCTGCTTGGCTTTGGAGCCCGGGCCTCATTGTTATTATGATTTATTTTTTAATGAGCAGCACTGCCCTCCCCTCTGCCATACAAAGGCCTGATTGAATCTGGCGTTCCATTAGCATGTTAAAGAGGCCCAGCTTCATCTGTGAGCTGCTGACTGACAGTGGATATCATCTCTGTAATTGCTCGGTATACTGGAGCCAGAGAGAGGGAGAGGGGAGAGGGGAGAGGGGGAGAGACTGTAGAGGAAGGGGGGAGTTGAAGCAAGATAGGGAGGGAGGGATTAGGATTTGAAAAAAAAGGGGGGGTTGCAGGAACCGAGCTACATCTCTGTATATCTCAATTTGGTACGGTTGGGACCCCATGCAGAGAGCTAGGAGCAGTCGGTTTGAATAAGGTTTTTTTAAAAGCTACACTTACAGCCCATGACAGTTATCAAAGCAGAAACAGTGGCGGTGTTTCATAACAGAACCCCTGCATGTTATACAAGGAAATTATGTCGCACGGATGTGATGTTTATTAATGTTCCAGCTGAGATTATGTTGTATATATAGTGCTGTATACTGTAAGGACGTGACACTGTACCTGACACCTTGATGTGACAGTTTGCTCTTCTTGTCAGCTCTGCACCACCTTCCCTGCTCCCTCCCCACCTCTGTATGCATCATGTTTTTCGCTTTTTCTCTCCCCCCCCCCCCTCTGTTTTCACTCTCCAACTCTTTCACATCTACTTCCTCATCCCCTGCATCACTGAGCACCTCCTCCTCCTCTCCCTCCATCGCCCTTGCTCTTCTCTTCCTCTCTTCCCTCTCTCATTCTTTGTGTCCCTCTCTCTCTCTGCAGTAAATGGTAATTGAACAAACAGTGTGGTGGAGGAGAGCTGCAGAAAAGATGGTTATCCTAACTCCACATGCCACGCATCCAAAATTAGCCCCCCTCCCGCCCTCTCTCTTCTCCTCTGCTCTGCTCTGACAGTGTGACATACATGCAGTCCCACAGCATCGTCAGCCTTGTGTATTAATATTGGAGGACAGCCCAATGGTACCATGGTGGGTGTGTGTGTGTGTGTGTGTGTGTGTGTGTGTGTGTGTGTGTGTGTGTGTGTGTGTGTGTGTGTGTGACTGGGGTGTGCAGCGCCAGCACATTTCCAACAGTGACACTGAAAGATGTCAAGCACATAGAAGTACTCGTATCACAAATCTGCACAACAATGCAAAAGGGAAGTTCATGTTAGGCGCTGCAGATACTGTATGAGGTCACTGAATGAAGAGTAGTGTCATAGAGCTGCAACTATTAATCGATTAGTTGTCAACTATTAAATTAATCGTCAACTATTTTGATAATCGATTAAAATGTTTGAGTAATTCTTTAAGAAAAAAGTCTCTGATTGCAGCTTCTTAAATGTGAATATTTTCTGGTTACTTTACTCCTCTATGACAGTAAACTGAATATCTTTGAGTTGTGGACAAAACAAGACATTTGAGGACGTCATCTCGGGCTTAGGGAAACACTGAACGACATTTTTCACAATTTTCTGAGATTTTATGGACCAAACAACTAATTGATTAATCGAGAAAATAATCGACAGATTAATCAACAATTAAAATAATCGTTAGTTGCAGCCCTAGTTGTACATCAGAATAAAATATGTGCAAGTATATGGGGCTTTCACATCAAAAACGACAATGCACAGAGCACATTATGTCACAATGTCTGTTTCAAATAGACTGGATACATTTACTAATGACATAATTAATGCGCCTGCTTAATGCTTCCAGGTCTTACTGTCACACAAAGCAGCTTAATCCATCAACCGCGGGCTGCTATCAGAGGTTTATTTTAATCAGAATGTGGTTTATGTTGCGTCCTATAACCATCGCCATTCTCACAGATATTTAAGTCCTGGTATGAGTATGTAGACTTGTGTAATTTGGGGTTCTCTGACACGCATACAGCTCTGGCAGACTAAAAATGAACTTCTTCGGAGTTTTCAGTCGAAGCCAGAGCGCCATCGGACATGCCTCGTAAAAGTAAATATGGATTACTCAGTTTAATTTAGTTTAGAGACGTGCAGAGGCCAAGAGCTCAATTAGTTTCACATGTAGTAAACCCAGGCAACCTTACAGTACTCTTGAAAATGAAAAACAGGGTCATCAACAAAAGAAAAGCAGTCAAAGCAAGGAGAAAAGGTATTATTTAGTTCAAACATGATTTAAAATGACAAGCATTTGACCTCATAGGCTTTTCATTATGGCAGAGATAATAAAAACCTGCTTATAAAGACTAATTCACGGCCACTATGGAAATAGGTTTTGACTTTTAGTGTTTTTATCCCGTGTCATGCTTCAATTTTATGCATTTTTTTTTTTATATGCTGTTTGCATAATGCTGGACTGCATGTCCATGTTTTATGTTGGCTTCTTGCTGTGTCTTGTCTGTCTGTTTATTTTTGTGAATATTTGACAAGTGTCACATTCAAGATACAATACTTTATTGCCATATCAACATGATTGATTGTAATTTGTCTTGGTGAGCTCAAGACAGAGAAAGGCAAACATAGTAAAGCCACTCACTCATAAAGCACATTATAGGGCCGTGTCCACGACCAAAGAAATTCTTAGTCAAATAACGCTCATACGGTTTTGTCGACTAATCGATTAGTTGATTTAATAGACAGATCTGAAAAACTGAGTTTCTCCACAAAGAACCACACAAAAGCACCACTTTAAATTAGAGATGTGCTCATAAGTTTCTTGGAAATAAGTCATTCAGCATAAAAAAGCATAAAAAACGACTAATGGTCTAAGATTAATAGGGGGCAGCTAAAGCACATTACACATTAAACAAAGTATAAAACAGATAAGGTAAGTGGGTTATGTGATATTTATTTTATGTCAGAATAAAAACAAACCCAACACCGGAAATAAGCCTTTACCCATCACATTCAATCACTAATTCAGTTTAACTTTGACTGCAAAAACTGCAGGAATATAATTCAATATCAATATTCAACCTGGTCTCACGCCAAAGCGTGTAACAGACCCGCCTGTCCACCAGAGTAGAGCGTGTCGGTGTTACGTTTTGCGTCACCAAGGCGAGAATATTACAGGCGTTTATGAAGGTGCAGTACCAGCAGGGGGCAACAAAACCACTTAGTTAGGTTGAGGAAAAATGTCATGGTTGGGCTCAAAATAAGTATGTAAACTAAGTAAAATGCGTGCGGAAACACAGTAACATAAGTACGGAAAACACGTCACTAAAAAACACGTCACTTAACATAAATTAAAAAACAAAACACCGGTCTCCTGATTGAAAGTCCTGTGTTTGTTGGACCCATCCATCTCACCTCTCGCCCGCCATAAGCAGTCTTCCTCACTTTTTATTCTACATCTATAGCTCTGAGGGTATATGTACGTGGATGCATTTACATTGCAGTCTGTACAGACTACACTGACATTTCAAAAGCAAGAACGGCGTTGCTATTGCACGCTTTTGCCTTGTGCATTATCGTGCTATATTCATACGCCTTTTCCTGCGACCGGGCTGCAATATCTGTCTGACACAAGAAGAACACAGAAGAGCACAGAAACGTCCTCCATTGTCTTTGCCCTCCACAATGATGTGTTGACATCCGCTGTGAACGCCAGGTAGCAACACATTATTTCACGGGCACGCAGCCATTTCACATTAAACATATAGTTTAAAAGAGATCCATTAAATTCAAACATCTTCAGGATAACATCCACCTCACCATCACACATCTCTCCTTTCTCTTTTTTTTATATTTGCACCCATTATAACCATCATGATACTTTTATTGTTTTAAACTACTAACTGAATGGGTCTTGACTCGGAGCCAAAAGAGCACAACACCTGAACACTGTGTACCCGGCGCACATTCAAACACACATTCATGCACACATGCGCACACGCCGTAGTCGTCCTCTCTGCCCCGCAGGCGCCCCCTCCTCCACTAACACACCATGAAATCTCCAACACTCACAACACATTTACATGACATTATCGCTGAAGTGCTATAAAATTGCTGCCTGAATAGCAACTGCAGAGATGCATTGTTTGTGTGTGTGTGTGTGTGTGTGTGTGTGTGTGTGCGTACGTGTGAAGCACAACAGGAGTTTCAGCAGCTATTTACATTGTGCTTATTGTCAAAAACATCCTTTTACCAGCGGCCAGTAAAATGGAGAATATTAGTGTGTATGTGTGAGTGAATTCTACATTTCAGTTGAGACTATAGTCGAGTCTGTGATGATCTCCTGTGCTCTCCCGTGTGCTGCTGTGGGATTAACATGGTAATCATGGAGCATGTTGACACACAAACTGTTAGTCAGATTGATGTGTTTGTTCGAGTGGTGCAGAGCTGCACAGCTTTACATGCCGACCGACTGCATTAGCCACTTGCTACTAATCGGCGACTTAATGGCTTTCCCCAACGATGTCGTTCCCATGCACGATGTTTTATTCAAACGCTCGCTGGGTCCGTTTGTAAAGTGTTGAGATCCATCACTGTTACTTTCCCTTACACAAACGCTCTGTCCAAATCAATGTAGCGGCATTTGAGTTTATCACCGGCAATTATTCTCCGAGTAACACCCTCTCTCTCTCTCGTCTGCAAATGGGACGAGTCAGAGTTTCAGATTCAATGAATATTGATGCAGCGGCCCCCTAAGGCCAGTGGTGACATACTGTATGTACATGTATGTAAATGTGTCCAAAGAAGAAGACAAAGAGGGTCAGCTGGTCGACTGGTTTGTATCTGCAGCGATACAAACAGCCACAGGAAACAAGCAGAGTCTTCATTTCCATTTCACTCCCCGTTTTATGCCCTACGATTTAAAAAAATGTGTGCTCTGCTTAAATGTCATGCGCATATATCAAAAGGCTGCAATTGTAGTTCTTGGAGGGATTCTAGATTTCACCACATCTGTATTCAGAGTTTAAGATTTGCTCGTGTATATCTTTGGCCTTACTCTTGATGTTTTTTATTCTGCGTGGCACACCAAATAACCAAAGGCACTGTGGCAGCAACTCTAAGCAATGATGTAGTGTGCATGCTTGTACATGTCACTGTGCATGTGTAACAGGCCACTGACAGTGTTGGAAAGCCTTGGTGATGCAGCTAGCTGCTGCTCCGCTGCTGCTAAAAGGGACAGACAGATGTGACGCTACGGTGGTGACGACGACGACAACAAACCATTATGTAGCCTTTGCTGTTTCTGCCCTGCGTGCAGCACACGTCCCACCACCACCCCCTTTACTCTCATCTCTCGCCTTCTTCTCTCTCCGTCCTGCTATCGGAGTCTCAGACTGCGGCAGCGCAGGGCAGTGAGACGGAAAATACTGTGATTGTTTCTGACGAAAATAGAGGGGCTCGGTGAGAGGGAGACGCTAAAAGAGAAGAGGAGAAAGGGGAGAGAGGGAGTCAAAGGATGAGGAGAGTGAATGAAGGAAAGGAGGAGAGAGAGACAGAGCATTAGAGCATTTCTAAGGTCGCTGCGTGGCTACACGGGCTCAGGGGAGGCTTGTAGAGAGTAACAGCTCCGCTGAGAACTCCTGATTCTGTGTGCATTTATGAGTTAAGAGAAAGGAAAGGAGGGGAAGTGAAAAGGAGAGAGAGCGAGAGCCGGGATGTAGTCTCACCTTGTTCTGCACCATGCACACACAGCACCCCAGCTGTCATCCAGCTTCGCTCTCTTTCTCCATCAGGGCCGGTGGATGCATCATTCATGAGCAGGGACTTATTTGGCTGCGTCATCTCCTCAACTGTCAATAACTTTTTTTCAGTAGAGTTGCTCAAAATTGAGCTACACTCCATGAGAAGTTGTGGCACTGACAAAATTATTGATATAGAAAACTTTTCAAAGGATCAAATATATATATATATATATATAAAAACTTAATCCGTTATATAGACATTAAATGCAGATGTGTTCTTTTCTTTTTGAAATTAAAACGCAGCCTTTTGGAAAAGAACACTTTAATATTCATCATACTGTTGCATGAAAGAGAGAGAGAGAGCAACCACACGTAGAGTGTAATATGAAAGGGTAATTATCTAAGAACGGCCGTGTCCTGCCCCCAGCACCCTTTTTGCCCGGCCTGTCCTCTTCCCTGAGTGGCTGTGTCGCAGCCTGCTGTGAGGCTGCCTGCTGTGAAGGTCACCCTCCCTGCAGCTATGGATTACACAGACGCGCATAGTCAGGCAGAATACGATATTGCCCTTGAGGGGAGGTCTGAGGCCCCGGGGCTGGCAGAGACGAGCCCTCTGGAGCTTCAATCAGGACCCCACCGGGACCAGCCGGTATGATAACGGAGCCATCAAGGAGCAAAATAGGCGCAGCAACAGGATATATAAAGATGTAAAAGTCAGTGTGTTCCCACTACGTGTCCGTGGCTGCTGTGTGCTCACAACCAAAGTGTGTGACAAGAGGGAATCTAAATCCCGTCATAGTCTTCATCGGGTGCTATCAAAGAGCCTTCAAAAGAGCATTCTTCCCTCTGTTTTCTAGCCTGAATTCAAAGGGAGGTGGTGACACCTTTTATCCTGCAAAATGGTGCAATGAGGGTCACTTTTTCTTGGCGTTTGACAACGGCTCTCTCTGGAGTCATGCCACTGTTTTAGAGGTCAGAAGAGACGAAACAATACAGGCACGCACATGCACACAGATACACTTGGCAGATGCCGTCGTCCTTCGCCGGCTCGGCTCTCCCCGCTGTGACCTTAATTTGTTCTGTCTTGAGTATGGGTGCCCACCGGGGCAGCTGATGCACCTCAAGGGAACAATCTGACAGGATGCGTGAGCGTTATGTACATGTGGGTTTGAGCATATGTGGGAGAAAGACAGAGATAGAATGAGGCAGAAAAAGGAGAGTGAGACAAAGAAAAAGTGTACATATACTGTAGGTGTGCATGTGGTGAGAGTGCGGCTCTGTTCACAGGTTTAAGCAGAGGAGACGGGGAGGGGAGACGCCGAGGCTGAAAGCGCTGGACGAATGGGCCACCAATAAAAGCAAAAGAACACAAGCTGTCTCCCCGCCGGCTAATCCTCTAATGAAGATTTGTGGCGGTGGCTGGCTGGTGATTATTGGCCCAGCGCAGAGACAAAAACCATCCTCAGTGCTACTGTAAATACAATCTCTCACATTTACGCAAGCCATCACGGTCACAAATGAGAAAATTTGGGATTGAGGCAGAAACACTGCTGTTGCGATGTATATACGGGCCGGCTATACTGCTGTGCTCTGACACGCTGTCATACCCCTGATGCTACTTTAATAAGCAATCCCATTACAAGCCCAAACATTAACCGACATTATTCAGATGTGAAGAATGCAATGTGAAGTCGCTTATGTTTGTGCTGTTATTCCCGTCTCATCGGGCCAATTGTACCGATCCCGACTATGCTAATTTTATGGAAATGCTCGTTTCCATTCTTCCTCTCTGCCTCCGATTTGTTTCATTTCATCAGTGCTCTTTTGAACCACATTACCAGCCTCTGTCTGAGCTTCAGTAGCTGGGAGCTGTGTTGGAGCAGGAGTTCACCCATCCGTGTATCCCAATATACAGACTGCTACTGCATTAGGAGACACTGACAGTGGGGGCTGTGTATTGGCACGAATCTGGCGTTACGATACGTATCATGATACAGCAACGATTCAATATATTGTGATACTGTAAGCAAGGCGATATATTGTTTTTTTTCAGATCTAATAAACACCACCATATGTATAAAATCTGAGTAAAAAAGTCACCATGTGAAATGGCTACTATCATCGACTAACATCATCACACTTGAATACAATTGGATTCATTGGATCCACAAGAGTCTCAACTTTCCAGTCATAACCAAATTATTATTATTAGACTGTTTAGGGACCCCAGTATGCAGAAATATTCAAATACATCATATTAGAATAGGTGAAAATAACACATTTGTACTTCATGCAAAAAAAAAACGACTTGTTTTTGTGCCCTCATTCACATATCTTGAGGTCAGAGGTCAAGGAACCGCTTTGAAAATGGCCATGCCAGTTTTTCCTCGCCAAAATTTACCGTAACTTGCAGCATTATTTAGCCTCCTTCGCTACATGCAAGTATGACATGGTTGGATTCCTTAGGTTTTTCACTCACACAAACTGAGCCCGCTACAACTTCCGAAATGCAGAATAGCGGCCGGGTCCGCCAGCGGGCTGTTGGAATTTTAAGAGGTAAATTAAAAATGGATACGGCGTTTTGGAGAATCGATACAGTATCGCAAAACATAATATCATGATACTCGCGTTTATCGATATTTTCTTACAACCCCTAACTGACAGTGGGGCATTGAAGCTACAATCTCCACACTTGGATCTTCATATAAGAACAAAAATCGCTCCACTAAATGTACGTAAGAACTGACCACGAAGGAAACCAAGAGCCTAACACCGACAAACAAACTGTAAATGGATGACCTCAGATACCACGTTACCCCTGTGTCCCTTAGAGCCTTCTAATCCACACCTCTGGCACACCTCACCCTCCTGATCCTCCCTCTCTCCTCCCCCCCGCTCCCCGCAGGCAGGTGCAGGGAGCTGTGGTGCAGGTCCTGGCAGAGCCTTTTCTCTTCCTCCTCCTTCTCCTCTCTCTCTCTCTCTCTCTCTCTGAGGGGTAGGGCTGCTTGTTCAGGGAACAGCTTGTGTGGGGACAGGTGTGCATACCAGACGCCTGCACTAAGCCCTGCGCCACGCAGATCCCATAACTACCTGCTAGCGAGGCTTCCCCGGCTCTCGTCCAAACGTTGAACTAAACCTTTTTCCGAAGCACCGTTCTGCTATAGCCGTGTAGCTACAGTAGCTGTGAGTGGGCACGACGCCACAGAGGGCAAGTCTGAGCTACTGCCACCGTTTTATCACCAAGCTCTCCTGCATCCCATCCGCCACTATACACACATTGGCAGTTGGAAGGCGTTATGGGTGGAGATTAGGCTATTTTGAGCTGTTCATGTAACATTAAGGATTAAAAGGTAGCCCAAGGCTTCTTGGAAGCAAAAGCTAGTCATTCATGTGTGTGTGTGCCTGCAACCCCGTGGTCGTAAGGTGAGAGCTGTTTGGGTGGATGAGGTCACAGTGAGGAGATGTCCTTGTGGAAATAAGTAAAGTTCATGCAGGGCTAGAGGGTGACATTCCAAACAGTGTGTCAGATACATACTCACATTTCCCCTTTGCATGAGTCAGATGATACAGAGAGACTACAGCTCAATGCATTGCTGCTGGACGGAGGCATCTATTACTACCCGTGGGCCAGCTTTATAACCGAAAGATCGTCACCCCACCGCCTGCTCATTTCCTCTATGCCTTTATCCCTTCAACGCTCCCTTAAGTCTCTCTTCTCCTACACCACTCGCGCAATCCCGCTCACCCATTCTTTGGTTGCTTCATCAACCTCCTCCTCCTCCTTTAGCTTCCTCCTCTCTAGCCATGCCCCTATGAATTGACCTTGCTGCATCTCAAGGAGAATTGATTTCTCTTTTGGTCTTTGTGTGAAACCGTATCTCAACCGCACTCAGAGGAATTTCCTTCCCCCCCCCCCCAAGAGCTGGATGGAGCTAATTCTCTTTCATGAGGAGACCTTTCACTCCATTTTATCAATCTGCCTTTCTCTCTCTCTCTCTCTCTCTCTTCCCCATCCTCTTCTACCCCTCTCCTCTTCTGAGCTCACAGAAATAGAGCAGGCATGATTAATGCAACATCCATCGACGCAAAACGTAAGCTTTGCTCAACCTTTTTTATGCTTTGCCGCTGTTTGGGAAATTGTTATTCATGCACCCTCCAACGCTGTTACTGAATCATAACGTTAGCTGATCAATAAAACAGTTTGACTTTTTACATTTGACAAGCATGAGAGAGGAAACACAAGGGCTGGATTTGTCATCGACTGAACATGCAGCTCTTATATTTTTATAAATCTGACATATAGCACTCTGCTATTTCAAGCCCTGCAGCAGCAGATTGTTGCGTTTAATAAAAGAGGGGAAAAATGACAGGGTAACATACAAATGAAAGGTGCTTTGAAGCTAGCGGATACGTCTTTTCATATCTCTACAGTGCACCTGCATTTGTATGACACGTGCAATTCTAAACCTGATTATGTCTGCATATATCGTTGATATCTTGTCAGTATTTGAGTGGTATTTTAGTACCAATGCTAGTATCACAGTTGTGTCACGGCTCTATCCCAACTGTTTCACTCTCTAAAAAGCCTTTCTGTTATAGAAAGAAGAAAAGAAGGATGTGCACACTTAAGTACAATGCAAGCATTTAATAATAATAATAATAATAATAATAATAATAATAAAACCAGACTTTTGGTATTTTGACTTTCGTCAGGATAAATGCTTGACACGAGGTAATCCAACACCTGTGTTGGCAAAAGAGTGCACCTGTGCTATATCACGGAAGTACACAAATATAGTTAAACTCATTTGTAGTTCCCAAGAACTAAATGCATGGGACGTTCTGAAGAACCATCCCGGTCGCACGAAAAGGCGTGTGAATGACACGATAATGCGCAAGGCAAAAGTGTGCAATAGCAACGCCATTCTTGCTTTAGGCGTGCGCCATGTAGTCTCTCCCATAGACTGTATATAAAGATGAACGACGTGTCTCTACTTCCTCCCACTGTACAGAAGTGAAGCCAAAATATCACAAACCATGTTTGAGAAAAATGTATATGACGTGTTCTTTGACTTTTTAGTTTGGCCCATGTCTCATCCGCTAACATAAAAGGGGCGAGATTTATGACCTATACTGCAGCCAGCCACCGGAGGACGATCGAGATGTTTTGGCTTCACTTTTGGGGAGCTGTCATGTCGTCCATCTTTGCATACAGTCTATGGTCTGTACTGACTACAATGTAAATGCATCCACGTAAATATGCTATGCTCAGAGCTAGTTGTGTAGAATAAAAAGTGAGAGAAAACGCTTATGGCGGCAGAGAGGAGGTGGATGGGTCCAACAAACACAGGACTCGAGACTGGTGTTTTGTTTTGTAAGCACGTTAGTGTTGTGTTTTTTAGTGACGTTTTCACGTGTTTTCCGTACTTATGTTACACTGTTTCCGTACGTTTTTTATTTAGTTTACTTACTTGTTTTAAGCCCAACCATGACGTTTTTCCTAAACCTAACTAAGGGGTTTTGTTGCCCCTTGCTGGTACTGCACCTTCATACACGTGTGTAATATTCACGCCTTGGCGAAGCAAAACGTGACACTGACACGCTATCCTCTGGTGGACAGGCGGGTCTATTACATGCTTTGGTGTAATATCGGGTTGAAAGAACAATGTCACAATACATGAACATTGCAAAAAAAAAAAAGGTCAATCAGGGAATCGATAAGATATATCAGAATTTCAGTGTAAGTATTGCAAAGACATCAGGAAAGTAGATGACAATGAACATTCAACATGATAAAAGCAACGGTGCCTCGCTGCAAACACTAGAGAGCTGCACTGTGAAGAATCATCTGCGCCTCTTTCCACTTTGTGATCAGAGTGGCTGTTGAAGCATACAGAACATTTTTCCAGGCTTCAACTCCCAGGTGTCTTGTAGCCCCAGGATCCCCAGTATGTAGTCAGCCGGGCTGCCTTGGTGAATGCACTAATGTGACACCATAATCACGCACAGGTGCATTTCTGTGCTTCACAGAGCAGCAGCGGCGGGCTGTTGGTGGCGGTGGCAGGTGCCAGCACTGGTGTGTGTCGCGTAAACTGTACATTTTATTCAAAGCGCTGCATCGTGTTTACATTCAGTGTGTGTTTTGAGTGAGAAAAGACCTCATCAGTCCAATTCACAAAATGAAACCGTGCGTGCTCTTCTTGCGCCGCCCTGGCCTTTACTTTTAGTGAACGGTGTGTGACAGAGGGCACTGCAGTGGGGCCGGCGAAACAGTGGGAGTCAGAGCAGAACAGACACCTCCACCTCCTTCTTCTCTGCAGTGTTACACACACTGATGGGCCACACACACACACACACACAGATGCACTCACAGACACAATGGGTTGCCTTCCCACCAGTCCAATAACAGGCCTATTCATTAGAGTCTCTTACAGACGGTATTGACAACCTGCTGACACACAGTCACTCCAGCATAAACAAATGGAGCACTAGAGAAGAGAGGGAAGAGAGGAAGGAAGGGAGAGACCTGTTATAGTGGCTTTTTGACTGAGGAGTCCTCTCCGCAAGACTTGGAGAAAGAAGAGAAAGAGTGCTGCCACTTCTACTTATACATAGACCCAGTTCATCTCACACACACCAACGTATTCTCATAACGGTTCGTATGATATCTTACGAAAAAGTTATTCCTCCTTTTTTGTCCGTTTTCCTACGAATGTCCAGCAACGCGTATCAATTTCCGCTCGTTACATGCATACAGTCTTTTCAAAATAAACTTCCGTCTTCACAGGAAACAACTTCCTTAGGCTTAGGAAAGAAAGAAAAGGCTAAGGAAAAGATCGACATGGTTAGGAATAGGCAACAAATCTACTTAGTAAAGTTTAGGAAAAGATCGTGGTTTGGCTTAAAATAACTCTGGAAGTGGCGTTACTTACGTATGTCAGTTACGTGACAAATAAATTAACGTTGACTTCTGGTTTCACACGGGACATGAACGTCAGTCTCCTTGGCTACCCGATTTCACTGTTATCAGGCCATTAAATAGGCGTTATGAGTCGCTATAAGCAACATATATGTGGGTCATTAGGGACCTACTACGTTGTAAAAGTGAAACTTAAAAGCAACACGTTTTAGAAACCTGAATGAAACGTCATCTTTTGAACACGAACAAAAAGGCTTCTTTAGGCTTAAAACTACAACTTCACTTCTAAAACCTACTAGTGGGTGTAGCAGGCCCCTACTGACCCACATCTATGGGGCTTATAGCGACTATAACGCCTATTTAACAGCCTGACAACAGTCTAATCGGCTGCCTGGGTGAAAGTCCGGTAATTTTTGACCCACCCATCCACCCCGACCTCCTCCATAAGCGCGCTCGCACACACACACACACACACACACACACACACACACACACACACACACACACACACACACACACACACACACACACACACAATAGAGTGTCACATTAATCTTGCATCCTAGGTCACTCCTGAGATATGTGGCCTATTCTAATTACGATTATGGGAATAAGTCTTCCTCAATGAGTGCCGTTCCACATAGAGGAGCTATTGAAAGGTGAACTGGGTCAAGTGCAGTGAACTCATCACACAGCACCGTGTCACAGCATCCCCCCACTTGCCAGAAAAAGAAATATTCCCATTGAATAGAAACGGGATATTCTGCAAAACAACTTGATGAAATTTGAAGCCCAGCTGCTAGAAAAATGTACACATTGAGTTTTAACCAAACAGACAATTTAGCTGTGAGTTTGCAGATTGACTTAGCGAGATTTAGCAATCACAGGTGCTTATCACTTATGAAAGTTCATATGTCAGCAGCAGCCAAGTTTGTTGAGCATGTTTCACTGCAGAATTCTCAAGTTTCCGCGGCACAAAATCGTTCCAGTTTTATCTTGGATATGCAAAGAAGCCTAACGGAAGAAACTGTGCCATGCATACCAAATATCTGGCTCATTAAGGAGTTATAATTACTGTGTCACTTTGACATAAACACAGAGAGCAGAGCAGTCATGGAGAAAACCGAGGGGAAAGACTGCTGATGTACTCAAAGACGTGTTCTCCGGTGTCTCTTCGAGCTGACCTGTGGAACCAGGTGAGTGTGTGTTAGAGGAAGGGGGCGGGGGGGGGCGGGCGGCGAGCTCGGTGAATGGAATGAGCAATAGCTATGCAGACAGGTCAACAGACTTTATGAAGACAGATGAGGCCAGAGTGGGCGCACAAAACGCAAAGACAAAGAGACAGACAGACCGCATGGCCCTGAGCTCAGGAGGTCAGCTCCTACTCAAACAGACAAGACAGATGAGACATGAAACAACATCCAAACATGAACTGATCATGACTGAGGCTCCCCCCCCCCCCAAAAAAAACTTTGAGATGAAGCTAACAAAGTGGAACGTCCCAGGAATGCTTGTCAGACTGTCATCATGCAGCATTTAGGGTGACAGTGAGAGGACGTGATAGGAACGTCTTATCTAAAAGCAGATTCCAAGGAGCTCCCTCCAGGCATCAGCGAGGAAAGCGTAGGAGGATTTTTTAGACAACATGGCGGCTGATCACAACGACGCCACCGACAATTGAGAGGCTCTACGTCAACGGGAGCCCGGTGATCATGTACTCCATTAGCTTGCCATTGTTCTCCCGCTGCTTGGCTCAGATAACACACACATGTTTTAATACACAAATAGCAGCAGCAGCAGCAGCCCCATGCCCCTAACTTGGTGCAGAGCCCATGTCAGGCAGAGAGCTAAGCTGGCTGCCCGCGGCTTTGTATACAGCTCGCTGTGCTGTACAGCACAAACACACATCCATTGCCATTATCAGCATCAGGACTGTCATCGCTATCACGGCGGCCAAAGACCTCTGCCAGGGGCCCGGACTGCCTACAAAGCTAGTTATCATGGACTTGTGAATGCAACGTCGAGGACAGAGCCACGCTGGGAAAGGTCGTTTGCTCAAGGTCATACGAAACAAAAGGATAGGAAGAGACTAATGGCCATACAGACACAGCTGGTAATGTGGTGATGTGCAGGCGTACTCACACCGTACACACATATCCCATTTTATGATCAATTTGTTTTTAATGATACAAATTGCCATTTGTCAGAGATATATTATCACAACCTTGCAGATTCATATCACTGAGCTGAATCAGGAAATTTGCTGATTGGAGGTTCAGATCAGCCGGCGTCAAAATTGTAAAGGTCATTACAATGACATTACCCTTTTCAGTGGAGGAACGGCAGAAATGTCAAATCGCTCAGCGGCCACATCATCACGCAAATGGAGCAGAATGTTAGGCACTGGGAAATCTCAATGTTCAGACAGAAATAATGGAAGATAGCTATCTGAGTGACAACTTAATGAGGAGAAGTCTAGCTCAGCTTGTTTTTTTGGCCGGTGTGAAGGGGGGGGGGTAGAATTTATAGACCATGATGTGATGAAAAACACACAGATTTGGTTTATCCGAGCTACATTATCACTGTTTAAGCACCATTCAGTACATGCGGTGAGCTGGTAGTGACAGCATTCAGTGAGCAGAATTCATAGCACTGCACAGCAGAAGTCACATTCCATGTTTTATTACTCCGACCACAACTAAACAGTTAAAATACGCACTGTAATAACTACCCTACAAGCTCAAACCATTGGTCTGTTTGTATTCGTGAGACAGCTGTGGTTGAGGACACGTCCTGGCCAAATATCATTTACGGGAGCTGCTACCACCTGCACCCTGATCAAGACGGTGCTTGTCTAACTGTTAAATTAGGCTCAAGTCAGGTAATTGTTCCCTTTTGACCAGCGGCGGCAGAAACTGGATACGCAGCCGATGCCAAGACCGACAAAATGACCATAAAACAAAAGAAAAACTTGAGAGAGTGAGAAAGTCTCGTAGACAAGAACTTTACTGATTCGCTTTAGCTCACGGGAATACAAATCCTTCGATGTGCACACTTCAAACTCCGCACACCACAGACTACATGCCTCCCTATAATCATTAGAGATGTCTGCTTGAAAAACATGCCTGGCGGGAGAGCAGAGGAGCAGAGCTGCGCCTGAATCAGCCCAGGCATGCGTTAAAACAAAGCGGCCTCTCCGGCAGAGGACATAGCAGCACACACACACAAACATGTACACACACTTAAAACAAATGCACACACCATGACCTCACACGGTCTCACACACATACACAATTCAGAGAACTCAAGAACACTTTCTTTCACAAGCTGACACGCACTGCGTTGCTTATTAAACACGCACACACACGTTCTTCCCACACAGCAGCATTATCGGTCATAGCAGTGGACTTACAGTGGCAAGCTCCCATCCTCTGTATGGATGTACAAGCTGAGTATGTAGAGCAGAGAGACCACACAGAACCCCCTCTCTCTCAGACATGGCCACTATGAGACCAGAATACTAAAGAAGAAGAAAGTGCTGGCTGACTCAGAACAGAACAAGCCTGTATAATAAACTAAAAGCAAACTGAGGGCTGAATCTTTTATGCTTTTCTTTAAAAAATGCCATTTGTGTGATGAACTGTTTGCTCATCATTGGTTAGCACCGTTATAAGGAAAGGTTACGAAGAAACTAGCGCAACAAATACCTGAAAGAAATGCATATATACTTGGGGGATTGGTACGAGCAACATTTGTCTCTTCACCTCTTCTGGCAGGACATGAGAATGGTGGTCACATGACCAAACAGCCCATAATGACACACTTTGACCTTCCCTGTCATCACTCCCACCTGCCATATTAATGGCACACTATTATCGTAATTACACGCACTAACCATGATTTAAAATGCTCATCCCGGCGCTCAGTATTGACAGATGTCTGTGTGGAATGGAAACCAAGCAGAGCACGCTCACTATTAATAAAAGAGAGCTGGTGGTGGTCAAGTTTAAGTAGGGATTAGTGATCCAACGACATGATTGACCTCTCCAAAATCCCCATGCACCAAAAAAAAAAAAAAAAGCAGCAACTCACCCAAAATCATGATGTACGTTGCCTTTGGTGTCCCACACTGCCCCCCCGTCTCGCCTGCTTTCGCCAAGGGACGATGGCTCCAAAATCTCTTTTTCAGAGTTCCTCTCCACTCTCCAGAAAGAGGCAACTCAGAGAGGCAGCGCTAGATGTGAGGAGAGACTGCTGCTGCTGCTGCTGCTGCTGCACATGCCGTCCCTTGCGCCTGCTTTCTCCAGGTGAAAAGCTTAGTGTGTGTGTGTGAGAGAGAGAGAGCACGAGGTGTGTGTGTGTGTGTGTGTGTGTGGAGGAGGGGGGTCCAGCGTTTCTGCAGTTGTGGCTCAGGTAAGCCTGAGGACTGTATGGAGGGGGTTAGTAGCAGAGAGAGAGAGAGAGAGAGAGAGAGAAGAGGGGAGTCAGAGAAGAGGAGGGGGAGCCTAAAGTGTGACAGCCAATCACAGAGGGAGGCTACCGGGCTTCTTCTCCACAGCAGCCAGGATGAATTGTAGTGGTCTCCAACAAACAGCTGACAAGCACTTTCTTCTCAACTGTGTCATTTCACAGAGACTTCAATGCACTGTAAAGTCGGCGCCTGGCTGCTTTGGTCTCCCTTCCCCACTCTCTCCCTCTCTTGTTTTGGGGTTTGGGTATAACCTAAAGGCACCTTACATGCCTCTGCTCTGATTGGTGGCAGCCTCGACCAATGGGAACAGCGGCAGACACTTGTCATCATGCAGAGTGGAAGTCAGCTTGACTGAAAATGCCGTCTCCCCCCCTGTAACCACTGTTTCCCCCTCTCATTTCCAATATTCTTCTCACCCACCTCCCCCTTACTTGTCAGATCTGTTTATTGTGTTTGCTGTTTAACCCCCCCCTCTCTGTCCTTTGACTCCATGTGTATGAGGACTTGTTAAAGGATTAACCTTTTATCTGTCCTGCCTTTTTCTCCCTAACCTGCCCAGGCAAGGTTACGCATTTTATCAACCACTGTGTTTTCGTCAAAGGGATGGAATTTAGACTGGGAGTGGAGTTGAGAGGGGGGGGGAAGATGAAATAGAAAGCGACAGAGCGGAGGAAGCAGAAGAAGGAGGGGCAGAGATTAAACTAAATACAACTGACAGAGGGATGAAGAGACGTGGAGTGACAAGACGAGACGACCGGGAGGATGGAACGCGGAGACAAAGACAGACAGAGTCGGACACGGGAGATGGGCTGCGGAGAATTAAACTGTGTGGACCGTATAGCAATGCAGCCACTAATTGAAGAGGAGCTTCACAGCCAGCTGCTTATGGTCCACTTCCTCCACACCACTCACGCAGCGTCTGCTGTCATGCCCAACCACTGCTCTCTCTCTCTCTCTCTCTGCCTCCCCTGTGAAGATAGCCAAAGAGAGAGACTTTTCAAAATCACAAAGCCTCGATGTTATTGAGAAGCTTGGCGCTTAAGAGAAGGCTTAACAAAGCTGTCAAAAAATTAATCCCCCTGGGCAGGCAAGCTTGCAAACACACAGATACAAACACGTGAGCCCGGGGCTACAGAAAATGATGCCTGATGTTCATATTGCCTCCTCTTGTCCTGCTTCTCTTTTTCTCTTCTATCTCTACCCCCCGCCCCCCCACACCCTTCTCACGCTCTCCGGCTGAGGCTGTGAGTCACAGGGTGTTGGAGTGAATACTAAGGAGGCTGGCTGACACCTCCAATACCTCTCCGCACAGCAGCTGCACTGCACACGTTTAAGCCATCGCATGTAAACATTGGTAGACTTAGAGGCCACAAACACCCGCACAAATTCTTACAAGTTCGGGTGAAATCCACTGACTAAAACCTGCTGGTGTTATGGAACATATGGTGGCTCATGCGCAAAAATACTCCCACTTTCAGAACCGCCACTAACACCTGCAGCAGTGATAAAAAATAGGCAGTTATACGCAGAGAATAATGAGCTCACAGATGTGGAGCAAACGTTTTATAGTGCGAAAGGACAAACACACAGTTTAGAAAAGGAATTTCAGCCCGTGGCTCCACGGATCGAACGCACAAACTCACATAGTGTCTCCAGGAAATGGACCGAACGCTGAGGATATTAGTTTTTGAAAATGGGACACTAGCAGCCTGAACAATAGTAATCATCAATACAGCTATGCGTGCAAGTCCTTCCATGAGCGTTTATGTGTGTGTGTGTGTGTGTGTGTGTGTGTGTGTGTGTGTGTGTGTGTGTGTGTGTGTGTGTGTGTGTTTGTGTGTCAGCAAAAGAGCTGAGATAGGGTTTCCTCATTAGTTGTGTTGGTATCAATAATTCAGAGCCGGCCCTTGTTGGCGTTCAATGGGCCGAGTGCTAATGTGCTGTCGGGCCAGCGGGGGCCCAAGGCCCAGCGCCACTTTAATGGATGTCATGATGAGAGGGTGAAATCGGAGCGTGGGGATCCTGTATCATCCATAGGTAAGAAGAGGGAGGGAGGACAGAGGAGAGGAGAGGAGTGAGGAGACGGGGGTGGGGTGAAGGCCACTAGGGGGGAAGACAGATGGCATTATTGGACAGGTACGGGAGCAGAGAAACAGGAAGAGGAGAAAGGAAAGGAGGGGAGGAAATTGGGCTATTAGGTCCCTCCGTTTGCCGTTGGCTACAGATCAATCATTCTTAGGATGACCTCTATCACCTCTGGATGGGCGGCCAACATGGGACACACGTTAAGTGGCCACTAGGGGTATATATACACCTTAAATGAATAATGAAATAACATTATTTCATTTGCAATCCACTTGACTTGCTAGAGGTGCTTCATTCACTGCCTCTTCAAAAGTGAGTGGATAAAATAGAGTATATGCGTTATTTTACAGGTGTGTAATCTCCAAATCATTTCTAAGAACTGTGTAATTTGTAATTATTGAGAAAACAGGATTTTCTTTAAAAGAACTGCCCTGTTAAAAACATTCATTTATTATCATTCATATATGTTGAACTGTATGATTGATAAAGGCATTTTTTTTTTTTTCATTTTTGCATGTTCAGCTGACCTGCTGTGCTCTGGCCAAAATATTCTATTGGTTACACCAGCTATTAATTGGAATTAATTAAGCAGAAATATAGCAATTAAAACTATTTATATTTTCCATATAAAATTACAAACATATAAATATTATTACTATTATTATTGAAATTATTTTCAGGAAACTTTTTAGGAAATTATTAGGATTCAGACAATTATTCAGACAATTATTCAGACATTACGGCCCAGTAAAATAAAGCGCGAAAAAATAAATAACACATTTACTTTTACTACCTTTACTTCCTGTTGTTGTGTTTTCTATTTTGTTATTGTGTTATGTCCAATATTGTTGTGTTTTGCACCTCAGGGCCACCGTATAAGATGATGAGACCGAGGAAGATACGTGACTTTCTCACTCTGCTGCAGTCAGCCACCTTTCCACCCACACTTTTGTATTTATTGTATGCTTACTGTATTGTTATTGTGGCAGTATGTATCTAATGTATGCTTACTGTATTATTGTGGCAGTATGTTTTGTTTTGTGTGTTATGTGATGTTATGTGTTTTGTTGTTGAGCGCACCAAAAAAATAAATAAATCCTAATCAACTGCAGTTGATGTGGCAATAAATTATTTAATCTTGAATCTTGACTTTGTTTTTGTTTGTGTATTTGTGTATTGACTCTCATTCATCCTCTAGAGGCTTATCCCACCTTGACCGTACTTTACTCTACCTTTGCCCTAAGTTTAACGTGAGCCAAATCCTCACCTTAACACTGACACCAAGTTTTAGCCCTAAAATAACCTTATGAGGACCAGAATTTGAAGTGTGACGTCCCATGATGTGATTAATAGAAGCATAAACATGGTGTGAAATCAGAGAGGGCGAGGACTCAGTATTTGTGTACACCGCTGCTGAGCCTGGATGGTGATTAGTGGTTAACCTATGCTGCCCTCTACTGGTGTAAACCTGTCAACACAGGATGAATTACCTGTAAACAGACTGGGAATCTGTCTAAATATTCCAGCTTTAGCGAGCCTGGTACTAGACAGCAGTCTTGAAAAGTGAAAACGATGCCACGTAACTGAGAGGCTAATATGTTCCCAGAGTCATGTCAACACACGCGGTTACAAAACAGACATGAGGAACAGCTGGTATTGTATTGATGGCCTGTCAGACTGAAGTAGAAATACCTTACTCATGCAGAAAACTATCTGTACAACAGACTTGACAACGCTGCATCCTTACTGGAACTGTTTATATGGTAAAATAGGCAAAGAGCAGAGAGTGCAGCAGGTCAAATGTGAAAGGAACGACTGCTGAGTATGAAGGACTTAATAATAAGGTCTGTCTGCTGATGTGCAGCAACAGCCTGTGAGAGATTTATCTAACCTGCGGGAGAGAGACATCAAACTCCTCCATTCATATAACGCCATGATCTGTCTTCCTCATTCTTCCCCGCGGAGGAAAAACAGTAAATCTACACTCATTGAAATCTGCCAGACAGACTGTAACTCAATTCCTCCTCACAACAGCAGCTCAAACGCAGTGTCAAAAAATGAAACTTCTGTTGAGCATAAATTCTAGTCGTATTTCATGAGGCCCGCAGGCGGTATGTGGCTTTCCAGAAACGTTAGTTCACCCTTTTTCTTCTTCTTCTTCTTCTTCTGCAGTTTGTTTGCGTGGTGTCATGAAAAAGGATTTCTGTTGATACAGAGTTCGCACCTAGGTCGTATATCAAGCGTTGGGTGTCTCTTGGCACCGTGGTGGTGAATTTAGAGACTGCCCATGAAGGTCAAAGGTGAGGGGGTGAGGCCAGCACTAGGCATCACTTCCCCTCATAACGTGGCAAAGCATTTACTAAAGCTACCAGACAATAAATCACAGCTTATTAGACTATGAAATCTTAGGTAACTTTCTATATTGACTAAATAATGAGCGTGTCTTGGCACACACGGCTTCATTAAGAGCATAACAAGCCAGCTCGGTATGAACGAAAGGACCTCTGCATTCCCCTTGAAGCGGCCTGAGCCTGCAAGTCTGACAGTGGAGCATATCGGTTTGCAACTGTGAGGGATAATCATCTCACTAAATTTAGACTATTGATCAGGTGTGGACATGTGCAGGGAATGTGGCCAGCTGCACATTTCCGATGATTCTCGCTTTATTATTAAGTGTTAACATTAACAATTGTTTCATTTCATTTACTGTATTCAATGATTAACTGATTTATCAACAACTATTTTAATAATCAATTCTTTGTTATTTTTCAAGCAAAAATGCCAAGTCAGCTGGCCCCCTGTTGGTATTGGTCAACCGAACCAAACTCTTCAGACTCCGCTCCACTCTAACTAGTTTTGTTTGAGGGCATGCCAAACTCGCCGCTAGGCAGGGATTATGCAGGTGTGTTACTTGGTGACATCACCAGGTTACGGAAGAAAAGGCAGGACTTCAAGCGAGGCGTTTCAGGCAGTTCAGGAGCAGTGTTTCTGCTGGGGGGAGTAACTCCCTTTGGACTTTGGGCTTTGTAACTTTGCAGACCTTTTACATGCACAAAAAACTATATAACACACTAAAGGAAGGTAAAAAGCACAAAAGCATAATATGTCCTCTTTAACTTACTTGGCCGCCATTTTTCATGGCTTTCCGACATTTTGTAAGCCAAACGATTAATCATGAAAAGAATCTATAAAGTTTAAAGAATTTATGTTTATGATTCAGCAACATGCTTTATGTTGAAAATGCCATTTCAATAAAGCTTCACAGAGGAAAAAAAAATAATTAGAGACTGAGGATTCAAGATGTGTGTGCACAGGTGGGTGTGCCTGTCCTTTGCCTACAGAGATGGAGAATGTTGATGTTGACTGTCACACTCTCACACGTCCCTGACATTTTTACACCAGCACCAGAGGACAGGGCGTCTTTCTTTCTCTCCAACCACATTTACATCACACATCTGCGCCATAACTGCTGCTGCAGTTCATACTCGTTGAAACTTCACCACAATAAGTTCTGTTCTGCTGTTCCTACTCGACCAAATACTTTAGGCTGACACATTCCTGTAGTCGTTGTTACGCAATGCTGTGTTTTTAGAAGACAGCGATTAATTATCTCCCCCATACATGACAGTCTATTTCTAAAGCTCAGACATTCCTCAGCTGAGAGTGATGCGGCAAAAAAATCTCCATGGAGATCAAGAGTCAACTATATCCCCGCCACAAAATTTTGTCTCCTTCACACAATATGAACAAGTCTCAGACAAACAACTATTCTTTAGCCCTTCATACAAACATACACACATACTATATGCAAGCCTGCACACACACATGCACAAGATAAGATCAGCTTCACCCCAAATGTGCGGTGATCAGTCTGGGTGGGCAGCAGAGGACAGGTGGAGCTGTCAGGACAGCTGTCAGCTCCACGGAGACATGTGTATATTTGAGTCAAGAATGAAGATCAGTTGCTTACACACACACACACACACACACACACACATTTGTCCAATCATTCATTGAAACAAATGTAATTTTTTTGTGCTGCATCAAAGCATATTTATAGCACCAAAAACTCTGACTACAAAACTACTGACTGTTGGTGGGAGCAAAAAAACAAAGATGTATTTCTTGCTCCCCACAGAGACAGCACTGCATAAGTTTAACTGGAAGCAGACAAAGCAGCAGTAGACGGTAATAGGCTCCTTTCTTACCTGTGCTCCACATTGCACCTCTAGTCCTCCTGCTGCTCTTACTGAGTGCGTCCAATCTCCAACCCTCTATACAGGCACACTGACAAACAACTAGTCCCTCTGTGAAATCCTGGTCAGGTGGAAGAAAAATGACCGGAAAGATCCTCAACTGTTCTCATTAATTCGATTCCAAGAGCTGTGTATGCAAACCAGACAGCCTCACGCCCACGCTGGCAATGTAAAGGACAAGTGGAAATAGAGACCACAAACACATTGCCACTATCACCTCCCCTCCACCTCTCTACATCCTATCTCCTCCCTCCCTCTCTCTCTCACTCTCAGCCCTGTGTGAAAGCAGAACTAGAGTCCAGTAGCTAATCGTGGCAGGCCTTAATAAGTGAGGGCAGAAGACGCAGAGAGTTGAAGGCAGCAGCAGGGAGGAAGAATCAAATGTCAATGCAGGTATGAGGAGTAAAAGTGTGACACAAAGGGAAGAGAAATGTCAACCTATGAAAATGTGATTTGTGGTACAACATATGCCAGTCAAAACAGTTGCAAAACGGTCTCTCATAACACTTTATGAGAGGGAAAGTAAAATGTTAAAGGTACAAAGTGCAGGATTTGGTGGCATCTGGTGGTGTGGTTGCAGATTGCAACCAACTGATTACCCCTCCGCTCTCTCCTCCCTTTCCAAGACTGTGGAAACGTGAGCACAAAACCATGGTAACGCTATTCGCCTCGCTCAGAGGCCATCCTTACCATAATAGCACTACTTTAGGAGCAACAGAAGTCAGTCGGCGGCTGGCGTTACCACGGTTTTGCACTCTGCTGCTCACGTTACCGCAGTTTCACAAGCATGTTGGAGAACTACGGTGGCCTTCAGGTAACATAAAAATATGAAAGGCTCTCTCTAGAGTCAGTGTTTGGTTTGTCCGTTCTGGGCTACTATAGAAACATGGATGAGCAACATGGCGGACCCTATGTAGATATGAAGGGCTCATTCTAAGCTAACGAGAACATAACGATTCTTAGTTTCAGGTGATTATATACTAATGAAAACATAGTTCTGAATATTATATTCCATTTCTGCTAATAAATCCCCCGTAATGTTACACACTGTTCCTTTAAACCTCTGTAAATAACCTCGGCCTTTATTGCTGAAGCTCTCAACACATTTCACTGGTGCAACAAGACGACCACTTTCAGCACAAAACTTGTGAATGAAGGAGGGCAAACTGATAAAACTTACACCTATATGTTGCAGCAGTGTTGAGAGAAATGACCAAAAACAGTGAAAAAAATTTGAACGTATGGAAAGATTCTGACAGTAACACACACACGTGTAAATTCAGAGCTAGATGTTACTCTGCACCGTCTGCAGTAAGCAGCCACCCACCATACAGGCCACTGGGAGCTACAGCAACATGACATTAAAGTACAGTCCAGCTCACTCCAGGCCTACTGCTCAATAAGCCCTTACACTGCATCACCTCAGCGGGCTGCCGACTATTACAGCGTGATACAGTGTAAAAACCACACTCTCTCAGCCTTATAAGCAGGCACACTGCGTCTCGGCGCTCCCCCAGGCTCTCTGCTGGAAGATAAGGTTAGAAGGGGAAAAGGACAGCAGTTTACAGCTGTAAGCACATTTCAGCACCCAGGGGCCTGAGGGGTAGTGTTACAGGGACACACTGCTTCACCAGGACTGTTCCTGTCTCTCATAGGCCAGTAAAGTTCACACAACAAACCATTAAAACGGACAGTTGGCTTTCTGGCTATTATGTCTATGTTTACATTTCTTAAAAATACTCAGCTGGAAACTGCAATTCAGGCGTGAAAAGTCAATAAGAGTACCTTCAATAAGAATACCTGATCATGTTTGTATCATAGTCATGCGTTTATACTACATCTGTGATGACGCACGGCTTTTAAGATAAAGTGTTTCTCAGAGATTAAGAAAGAGTATAGTAAAAAAATAATAATAAGTCATCACATACACATACATAACACAGGAGTAGAGAAATAATAAAATAATCACTACAGCAAACAATATCCTTGCATTTCTTTCAAGAGCCAACAGGGGGAGTTAAGTTCCTCCACTTCCCCCTGTGCACTACAGTTGATGTGAGTGTACTTTTTTTTTAAGCAGACAAGAATGAATCTTTTATAAACCACACTTAAATTTTTGTATGTTTAAGTAACCTCAATGCTTCAGTGGATCAAGTCAGATGAGGTAATTTGGTACTAAAAAGACTGTAACTTTGGAATATACCCTTTTGATTTGTCTCTAGCTCAGACTGCTGAAGCCTCATGTAGACCTCAGTTTTTAAGGATTTACTTTGAAACAGAGGTTTCATTCATCGCATGCTCATAATATGAAATGATTGTTGAGGATGTGCTAAAAAAAAACATTAGTGTGCAATAAAAAATAATGATTAGAATAACAGTAAAAATAAGAATTAGAAAAATAATTATAAAGGATGATTATTCAAATATTAAAAATGTATTTTAATAACCTATAAGTATTAAAATGCGGAGGTGTATATTGGCTTGGTGAGTGGAAGGGCTGTACAATTATTTTTTTCTGTGCAATTTGTATAAAAATGCACGTCAATCTACATATTGTTGTATACAATACAAGAACATGCAGAGGTCAGAGGAGATTAAATGAAATTTAACATCAAGTTAAAGAGTGGCTGCGGTGTTCTGCAGGCAGAGAAAGCTTCTGGTAGAGAGAGAGGGACTAGTAGGATTTAGGATGGCTGGTACTAGAATCAGAATCAGCAGATCAGTTTGTAGCCAAATGCACGTTGTTGCATGATTGCATCACATGTAAAATAATGTCTGTGTTGCATATTTTCAACTCATATCCTGGTCAAATTAGCCTGTAATAACACAGGCTACTACTTGTGTTTTGCTACATGAAAAACAGACAGGTGTATTGCAGCACTGAGACAGACTCACCTGTAGACGTCACACATGTTGAAAACACCAATGAAACACATTTGAAGTGTAAAGTAACGGAGAAATTATGTAAACCAAAAAAATATAAAAAAAAAAAAAAACTTCAAACATGGCTGCAGTCGGAGTTTTGCCTGATTCGACCTTTTATCGACGCAGTCCGGTGACCTTACGTACCTGTTACGTACCCATCAGAGCCCCGCCCACCTTGAACCTGCGCGCGCAGAGTTTAATCAACCAAAAGTGAAAACACCTGAGAAAGCGCCGGAAGCACAAGATGTCCACACCGTGAATTAAATTGAGTTTTTGAGTCTGTTGTTGTGCTGAAGCTATGGCCGGCATTAATGTTCTGTCAGCCAGGTTCTCCTCCTATGATCAAATGTACAGTCATGATGTTCGAGAGCAAAGCTTTGCAGACTGGCCATTCAGAGAGGAGTGTAACTGCACACCTGAAAGGGTAAGAAGGAAGGCAGCTCTGTCCCGAGGCTTCACAACAGTTGTTGCTCTGCTTTCAGAAATATTTGTTCATTTCTTAAAAGTGCAATGGCACAGTGTATCTAGTCAAGAGGGGGATATGTCTGCAATGAAAGCACCAGAGGTGGAACAAGTACTCAATAGGCTATTTTACTTAAGAAAAAGTAGCAATACCACAGTGTAAACATAAAGTATACAAGTAAAAGTACTTCATTCAGAATCTTACTTCAATTAAATAAAAGCACATAAAATGATTAGCATCTATTATTTTAATAATGAATAACAATTCAGTAAATTTATTTCTATGTATTTATTTGTTATATATATTTTTTATAAATTTAGAAAAGCAATGTTTACGGCAAGCCTGATGTTGCCTTAACATAAAGAATGGTCACAGTGAGGCATACAGCTTATTAATTAAACACTGGTATCAGATCGGTACTCTGTATCGGCCGATACCCAAAGCCTAGGTATCGCCATCGGGACTGAAAAAGTCGTATCAGTGCATCCATAATTCTCGATTGATTAGTCGACAAAATCACATGAATGTTAGTCGACTAAGAATTTCTTTGGTCGAGAACAGCAGTAGAAAGTAATTATTGATATCCCCCAAACTTGTTTACACTCCAAGTTACGTAATTGTATACTCCAGCCTTTGATCCAAGGCTTTGACAGCTTGTGATATACAGTTAAGCAGGTGTCAGATTCAGTTTCATTGCATCAGGTATCCGGTGCATGGACCCGTCCCTCTGCCCATCTTGTCATGATGGATGAGCTGCTGACACCTCACTTGATGAGCAACACTATATGCCATGTTAGCAGCTCTTAACTCCCCAACAGCTAAACGGAGTTCATCTGCAGGTCTCATCCTCACTGACGCTAACCCCCCTGCAGCTATGGTCTTTTGTTCTTGTCATATTTGTCATTGAGTTATCAGCTCATAAAATCCCATTAATTGAGTGCCTGGTTTTTATTTTACAGTATGCTACAGACATGAAGGCATGTGTTGCTGCTTTGCTTGTGTTTGCAGATGGCCAAGGCCGGGTTTGTCCACTGCCCCAGTGAGAATGAGCCGGATGTGGCGTGCTGTTTCTTCTGTCTGATCGAGCTGGAGGGCTGGGAGCCAGACGACGATCCTTGGTAAATAAAGCATGTCAACGTCCTCAGGCCCTTACCTTTACCTGACCTACCTTCATGTAAGCTTTGAGTCTGGAGGCTATCATGCCAGTAGTGTAAGGGGGTACAGTGTTGCCTGTAGCCATTACAAGACTCATTTAATATTCAGTACATCACCACATTAAGTTGCTTGCATGCTTTAATGTTCAAAAACACATAATTTTTCCTCATACTGTCTGATTTTATCGTTTCTCATGCCGTGATTCTAATGAGCAAAATCTGAATGGCTTTTTGAATCACATGTTTTCTGAATCCAGGCAGTCCACACAAAAACTCACTGGGTCATCTTATTTCACAGTTTTTGGGTTGGTAGGCACTCCAGATACCCAAATGTGTCACTGAAAAAGTGAGTTTTTCATGATCTGTCCCCTTTAACCCCCATCCTACCAACATATTTAACATACAGGGACTACCGACTGGGGTCCATGGGGACCCCAAATATAAACTACTGCAAGAAACAACCATCATAGCAAAATGTTATAATATTTATTCTCAAAGCATTATTAGTTATGTAATTAATGTCATCTGAAGAAAAAAAAACAGATGATTATTTTAGGAAAGTTACAGTTAATTTGCATATTGTGTAAAATGAAAATAGATGGAGCACATGAGGAAATTTGTGTCTGTCTCCTTCAAAATAACTCACAGGGTGCCCCTACCCCCCTGATAGTGTGTGATACATTAAAGGACCTGTGGCAAACATTTTATTCTATTCTATTTTACCGTTTAAAACTGCATAGGCTGCAATTGGTTGCTTCTGACTGGGGTCCCCCAGGACCCCCGATACATTGGTATTTAAAATGATTATTTAAAAATCAGACTTTATTTGTATAGCACTCTTCATACAAATCAAATGTAACACAAAGTGCTTCACACTATGCAACAACCCCTCCCACACACACCCCCATCCACGTACAAAGTGATAGATGACTTTGTAATTAGTAAAAGATTCAATAATAACAGTCTTCAATAAAAAATAGAAACAGGAATTGAGAAAAAAAACTAGCATAAATCTCATCAATTTACTGTGAGGAAACAGCAGCGGCAGGATAAAAACTCTGATAAAACTGGTAAAACCAACATATAACAGTAAACCAAACAGACTAGAATACATGAATAGATAAATATTTAAAGTTCAATTAAAAGCCAAACTAAAAAGTTAGGTCTTGAGTTTGCTTTTAAAAAATGTCAACATTCTCTGCCGCACTAATTAAAACAGAAAACAATGATATGAAGTCATTAACAACAAATTGATTGACAAAGTCGTGAAAAATTGGAAATGATAGAATAAAGCACCTGTGAGATATAAAGTATACCTCTGGGGTAGGATGAGGGTTAAGGATAACAAAGCATTCCTCTCTGTACCACATTCAGATGTTGTCCCTTCCACTCATTTCTTTCATAACATTTTCTGTGCCCAGGTCTGAACACTTGAAACGCTCCCCTAACTGTGGATTCTTAAACATGAAGAAAGACTTCACCGAGCTGACTGTGGCGGACTACAATCACATGGAGAAGGAGAGGCTAAAGATCTACATTGTGAGTGTCCCTTCAATCTGTAAAGATTGTATGCAAAGAAGTGAGGTTCAGCTTGAATACTTATGCAGTGGTTGTTGTTTTGTTTCTTCTCCAGAGAAAGGTTTGTCATAAGAAGATGGCATATTTGCGGGATGGCATAGACCACATGCTTGAGAGCCTTAAATCTCAGTTGGACTCTATGTGATATGATTGAAAACAACCATCCTGTCTATATATTGTAATTTTATTGGCACGTTAATCTTGACTCAGTAGTTTGACGTAATGGCAGTTTAAAATATCAATAAAGTCGTGAGGAATATTCCACTTTGTTTGTAGTATTGTCTTTAACCACAAGATGGTGCTTTTACACTGAAGCTGCAGTTGTCCCCCTCATGTCACACACACTTTCTGGGAGTTCCCAATCTCACACTCCATGTCCTTCACAAAAGCAATCTGAAATGAAAGACGCACATTGAGTAGGATTACAATGTGGGCTATATTCCCTCTTTTCAAGCAAATACTTACCATTTTCCTGAACGTGCCACCATCCCTACCACCCCTTTTCAAACCTTGACCCTGGACAGATGGCCTGAAGCCCCTCCCTTTCAATACCAACTGTTGCCCCAGTAACATCTGTTACATATAGGGGGACAGTGTGCACTGAGAGGGCTCGCCAGGACACTAGCCTAACCCCGTGAGCAGGACTAAGATTTAGGAAACTCTTAAGGATGCTGCTGCTGACAATGGAAAAGGTGCTCATGCAGTAAACACTCAGAGAAAGCTCTGTCACACTGTAATGCTTCACTGCTCTTATTTAACAAAGGTCTGACACTAATATTATTTGCAAAAGTTGGCGTAAAGTCTTGAGAGTTTCATGTCCTTTATGTATCAGAAAGAGAAGATGTTGGGCTCAGTTTTCTGACGAGAGAGATGGCTGGATGGAGTGCAGGATTAAAAGATGCTATCCCTTCTCCAACCTTCCTCTGTTCTGGATTAATGTCTAATGTAACACTCTGGCCACTGAGCCCAGATCAGTTGCTTAATTCCCCTTTATCCGCTCGCTGCAGAGAATATTGAAGGGAGACTATTTTTAGCCCCAAAAAAAGTGATGTAACATTTCTAATGAAACTGTTATGCTTTTTCTTTTTTTTTTAATCATAACCATTGTGCCCGCAACTGAAATTTTTATTTTCATATCATTTCATTTCATTTTTTCATGGGACTACTGTTTTTGCAATAGACTCCATTATATTTTAGGAAAAAACAGTCGTCCCATGTCCCCAAATACTAGATACAGTATGATAAGAAAATGTCTGTTTCTCAGAAACTACAAGGAGAACAATCAAGTATTTGGTATATATGAACTCATAACAAGTTGAATATCAAAGATTTGCACACACGCAGCATAAAACATTATTTCATATGGAAAACATTCAATAAAGACAATGTTAGGATGGTACATTTCCTAATTTTTCAAAGATCCTGATTTGACTATTAATGAGTGGGTTTTTTTCCCTTTTTTTTTCATGTGATCTAAACATTTTCAAGTTGTATTGTTAGATACATATCCAAAGTATGTCCGTACCAAATTTCAAGACTTTGAACCAATCAGAGCAAATGTTGTGGCATTTTTCCTTATCATACTAAATTGGCAAAAATTGGTCGCTGTTATGAGATCAGTCATTCACATTTTGCCATCATGGCCAAAAGTATTAAATTCAGATACAGGTAGGTGTCTAGAGGAACATCCACTTAATGTACCAGATAAAAATCCCAAACCATTGAGATGTTGGTTTTGACATTTAGTTCAGTAAGTGGTATTTGCATAAGTACGCAGATTATAAGGAGGATGTTTACAGTTAATTGCTAATGTAACTCTAATCAGGCTTTATACCCACATCCCATGTCAATCCACTTATTTATGTGTGCTCCAGAAAATGAACAAAGAGAGTCGCATGGCGTGACTTCTATCCCTGAGCGGCACAGATGTGATAGACGGGCTTATCTGTGGGAATGGTGCAAAACTGTTGATTTGATTGGATCATAACTGGGGTGGGAGCTTGGCTTCATATGTTTTCCCTTACCCTGGTTTTATAGCAGTTATAAGTATAAATACTAGGGCTGTCAAAGTTAACGTGATATTAACGTGGTAACGCAAATTCATTTTAATGCCGCAATTGTCTTTAACGCATTAACGCAACTTGCGATTTTTAGGTTGTAGCAGGCTCAGTTTTAAAGCAAGTGAAGATAGTGACATCATATGAAAAAAGGAAACCTAAGGAGTCCATTGGTACCAACCATGTCATACTAGCTTGCGCGAAGGAAGCTAAATAACGCACCAAACGTATGCTAAATTTTGGTGAAGAAAAACTGCCGTGGCCATTTTCAAAGGGGTCCCTTGACCTCTGACCTCAAGATATATAAATGAAAATAGGTTCTATGGGTACCCACGAGTCTCCCCTTTACAGACATGATCAATGCAATACATAATCACATGCAGTTTGGGGCAAGTCAGAGTCAAGTCAGCACACTGACACACTGACAGCTGTTGTTGTCTGTTGGGCTTGAGTTTGCCATGTTATGTTTTGAGCATATGTTGTAAGCTAAATGTAGTACCTTCGAGGGTTTCTGGACAATATTTGTCATTTTCTTTGTGTTGTTAATTGATTTCCAGTAATAAATATATACATACATTTGCTTTAAGCAAACATATTTGCCCACTCCCATGTTGAGAAGAGTATTAAATACTTGACAAATCTCCCTTTAAGGTACATTTTGAACAGATAAAAAATGTGTGATTAATCGTGATTAACTATGGACAATCATGCAATTAATTGCAATTAAATTTTTTTAATCGATTGACCGCCCTAATAAATATTAGAATAGATATATTTAGAATTAGTCATTAAGTAAATAGCAATCTGCATTGCACTACTGCACATGGATTGTTTTCTGATCTAATTAATATACTGTGACAGAGGGCGCACCAGTGGCCTCAACTGCAGTTTTGTAATTAATGAGTTTCTGCTAAACAAACTGTAAACAGTGAGTGTAGCAGATGGACAAACGGACAGATGTTACCAACAGAAAGTTTACAACCTGAGCTTCATCAGGCCCCATCTGTTGCTCCTGTGCATTGGTACCTCCCTCTACCCTCCTCCAATGCTTCTCCTCATCAGCATCTATCACCAAACCCTCTCCCCTGATGCTCCACACACTGCTAAATGAGTGACATCAGCATTTACCATCTCGCCTGACCTGGTTTAACCCTTAATAAACAGCACTTAAAGGAACGGCATATCACATTTTCTGGCTTGTTCCACTCTGAAAAGTACTTATGAGAACACACAAAGCAGGATAAATGATTATAAAGGCCTAGACTGCACAGTGATCCTGAACCAAAGCCACGTGAATGTGTCTAGATCACGCTGAATTTACAGATTACCAGAGCAAAGGGGACTCTCAAAGTTACACTCTTCCTTGCATTATAATTAGGAATCCCCTTTTCAGTTTCTCCTCTCCCTCCTCCACCTCTATAATGTTCTCCCACGTCTCTGGCAGCAGGGCACGCTGGCTGCTCGCTCCCTCAGACACCGCGGCCCTCCTACCTTGGCTGTTTTTTTTTGTGCCCCGTTCGAAAAGGACCTCCATCTGTCCCTACACTCAGCCCTTTGTGGTGTCCCAAAGCCCAGCAACTTCCACAATGCAGTGGGCGTGCAGGAGAGGGGGGGGCAGGGTAAACACGACAGCATCCAGATCCCATTAGAAGCTCTTTAACTCCTACACCCTAATACTCTCGGAGAACTCTGGGAGGAGAAGGACCACCCCTTATCCTCGTGCACACAATGTCACCTTTCACACCCGCTCCCATAGGTAATGAGTCGGCGAGCTGCCCTCTTTCCTCCCCTCCCATGTTCAGCTTTTCTTTTTCTCTTGCACAAGCTGTCACGTTCATATCATTTTGTTTGGCATTATTTCTCTCACCATAATAACATAATTGTTTGAACTTCCCTTAAATTTGTTACAGAGGGAGCAGTGGTGTTTTTATTAATAGAGTTGTTGACGTAGAGACCCAACCAGTCTGATGTGATGTGCTAATAGATGGAGCCATTCATTTATATTTAATTGCTTCCACCATGTTGACCGTGACCAACCCAACCCCTACATCTTCTCATAACGCCAACCTCGCCATCTTTTCATTGTTTTCATCCGTCTTTTCCCACATCTCTCTCTCTCCATCCATCTCCTCAGTCTTTCTTCTACCAGCTGCTCCTCTAAGTCTAGGGCGTCTCCGTTTCGGGGTGCTCCACCTCTCAACCTGGGCTCTCGTGTCCCCTGTGCTCCCCACAGAGGCGTGAGTGTGTGTGTGTGGGTACATATGTGTGCATGCACACTGTGGCCCGAGAGGAGGAGGGGGGGGGATCACTGTGTCCGCCCCAGCTTAAAGGCAGAGGGATTACCGGCACACAGACACTGATTAAAGCCTTCCAGCCTCCTATGGCCCCATTAATACAATCTTAATCACAATGCTTTATCCCTCTATCTAGCTCCTATGGATCAGGACCTTTTCATTTTAGTGGGAGCCACTCATGTTTGGCCAGTGGATTAAATGTACTGCACACAGAAGCTAAAATATAAGCACGAGAGTGAGAGACCAAAAGCAAGCTTCATTCTGCACTTCAAAAACTTATCTCAGATTTAGTTTTTTTGCTGTTTTTTAGTCGGTGATGCCAACCTCCTCTGACAAAATGAACTTCAACATTCAACGGGCTCATGCTCTTGGCATCTACTCTATAATGTATATAAAGATAAAAACCACAAAAGTTTAGGAATCAAGAGTTGGAGTGCTGCAACATTTATTCTCTGCAGACTGATATGTGACATGACCTCACTCTCCCAGGGGATCGAGCCACAGGTCGCGCTCTGCTGCTCGCCGTCTCGGCCGAGATGGCATGACAGAGCATGTGTCTCATTCCGAATGAAAGAGACCCTCGTGCCCTTATCAGATGAGAGCCACTTGATACACTTAATCTGTGTTTGAGGCCTGTAGGTTATTATAAAGTCCGGATTTTTTGTTGTTGTACTTTTTCTAGTATTTTACATATTTGTTTTATCATTTTAATACGGATGCACCGATACCGGATCGTATATCGGGCCGATACTGACTCAAAAAGCTGGATCCGGTATCGTTGCAATGGAGCCGATATATTCTATTCTTTTATATACTTTTTATAGATAGTTTTATAGTTTATATACTATATACATTTTAACCTGGAATTTTAATTCCTGTGTAAGTTTTGACCAATTTGTTGCTGCATTAAAAAGGTTTACATTTCATTTGTATTTCCTGTTAGTTTTGAAGATTTTTTACCAAGTTGCTTTGGTACGATTTATTATTTTAATAATAACAATTCAGTAAATATATATCTAGGTATTTATTTGTTAGAAAAGCAATGTTTAAGTCAAGCCTGATGTTTCCTTACACATAAAAGAATGATCCCAGTCACTTCCACACAGTGAGACATACAGCTTATTAATCAAACACTGGTATCGGATCGGTACTCGGTATCGGCCGATACCCAAAGCCCAGGTATCGTTATCGGGACTGAAAAAGTTGTATCGGTGCATCCCTACATTTTAACATGCTAAACATTCTTCTTTGCATAAGTTAAGTACGAATTTAATACAAAATATTAAACCTAAAAACTACTTTTAAGCTAATGCTTTAAGCTAATCTTTTCCATATCTTCCTAAATTGTTCCATGTAACTATCAGACTACCTCTCCACCACCATGCCCCACTCTCCAGAGACTGTCCTGCATCTCTCAGTTTTGTAATCTTGTATCCAAAGTTAATTTACGTGGATTATTTCTATATCCACCCACTCATGTATTTGGACTCAGGAGGATAATCCCCGTCCCCTGCCCCCCACCGTTTTTTGCCGTAACAAAACAGCAAAGACACAAAGAGGGTGCACGCCAGCTAAACTCTGCCAGTACTTTCTCACAGGCCAAATGTCTGCCTGTGTGTAAAGCTATGTGTCATTCCTATGCCAAGGCTGACACACGGGAGCAGAGAGGACAAACTTGTGAATGGGGAGCAAGGACCTTCGTCACCTCTTCTGCCCTCTCCTCCTCTCTCCTCTTCTCCTTTTTCCCCCCAACACACTAATTCCCTTTTCCCTCTCTCATCCCTCTCTCTCTCATGCTCTCACTCTTCTCTCTCTCTCTCCCCAAATTGGCCCAGCTGTCCATCAGCCCCCCCGCAGCTCCCCCAGCTGTCTGCCCTCCCCAAACGAGAAGCCCCACAACAATACAGGTCACAGGTCAAGAGAAAGAACAGGCTGCGTTCACAATGGACCAGTGGCGCCCAGTAAAACAATCGTTCCCTTTTTCTCCTCCAGCCTTTCTCCGCTGTTGCCGGGACTGGAAAAGACAAACCTTTTGGAGAGGTAGCTGAAGAGGCGAGGGGGAGTCCTCTTGGACAACGGCCTCCGAGGCACCTTCCCTTTCTTACAATTGCCTAAAGGACCACAATGATAAACACTCGAACACACCAGCGCTTGCTCTCACCTCTTCATCTTTACACTCTGCCACCCCGCTCTTTGTTTACTTCAAGTGCAATCATGTCCTTCAACACCATCATTAAAGTCGAAACTCAGTCTTTTGTCATTAGTTCAGTGATATAAATGTGTTAGGAACCTCGCCAGTTTGAGCTGATCTGGAATACTGTATCGTTTATTTCCTCTGCCTTCCTTCAACTTAAATAAGGTTTTATGATATGTGCTGTGAGTTGAGGTTATTTTCAAAGAAAGAAAAAGTAGCCAACCAACTGATTTATGACATCCGTATTCATATGATGGAAATCTGGTGCTTTTCTCTCTTTGAGGATGAATTCTTTGCCCTACAGTGTTTTGGCATGAGCTAGATGGGAAAATGGGACATGTGGGAGAGAGAACTCAGAAAAGCCTCTGTGACACATTCACCTGTTCCCCAGAGCGGTTTTCCCATGGCCCACAACAGCCTCCCGCCTGACCTGATAGAAACCCCAGAGCAAGCCTCTGAATGACATCACACACACACACACACACACACACACACACACACACACACACACACACAAACACACTCACACATCCTGCAACGCATCTCTATTGCCACAAAGTTCTCCTTTATTCACTCCAACTTGGTCTTCATTTTTTATATTAGTTTGTCCACGTTCGAAATGAAACCGAGCCACTTAACATTCATTTTCTTTAGTCTGAGATTTTATATTTTTTTATTGTTGCATTTCAGATTGGAGTTTTTTTTCATATAACGATATGACATCATATCAAAGTAGTGAGAGACGTTCTTGCACGTGTTAAAATTAGAAACCTTTACTTAATCTCTGTCATATAGTGTGAATTCAGTAAAACACCTGAAACTGAATGTGTGCAAAGGGAACATTCATATGGTGAGTGTGATATGTGAGCTGGCATTGATTCTCCTGTTTAAAATTATTAGAATAATTGGAACTTAATTTGGATTTTGTTGTGAAATTACAGGAGATAATCAAACTTACTCTTCTGACTTGTGGTGCCTTAAAGGACCAGTGTGTAACATTTAGAGGGGCCTATTGGATTTTCTTTAATGTATAATCACCTGAGAATAAGAATCATAGTGTTTTCGTTACCTTAAAATGAGCCGTTTATATCTACATATGGAGCGGGTCCTCTCTTCACGGAGCCGGCCGCCATGTTTCTACAGTAGCCCAGAATGGACAAACCAAACACTGGCTCTAGAGAGGGCCAATTGTGTTTTCACGTCGGCCACCGTAGCGCTCCTACATGCTTGTTGGTTGCAATCTGCAACCTCACCGCTAGATGCCGCCAGATCCTACACACTGCACCTTTAAGTAGGGTTTGGGGCAGCCGAGTATTTCACCACACTTATCACACGGCATGTTCAACGTGGGTCTATTTTAATCGAAACCTCACTACATTATTAATATTCAACTCTTGAATTGATGTATTGGAGCTGCATATAAGCACTCTGCAGCTATATTGGGAGACGTGCACTTTCTGTTGAACTGAAATTTAACAGAACAGAAGAAACCACATGGCAAATATTGTTACTATGGAAATAGCATATAATATAAGAATATTTATTCAGTTAAGTGCGAAACAGCAAAAATATTTACAAGAGTACAGTATGACAAAAATCGTGACACCAAATGAAAAAAGTACCTGAAAGACTTAAAATAAATAAATTAAATACAGTACAGCTGCTAGTGACTGACGACAAAACCAAGAAGACGGCGAAAGAAAAACTGTGCTGAGAAAAAAATATAAAAAAGGACAAGACGTTATCAAAATAAATATTAAATACAGATATAAATAAATGCATTGCTTTTTTCTTATGGCGAGGGGGACATTGGCTGTCAGTGCACAATTTAGATTAAGACTGGATGACTTTTTGTTCTTTCGATATGCAGACATCTAACAAAGTCCACATGTTTTTGTTCAATATCTACACTTGAAACATCTGTGTGATGCTTTAGTGTCTGATTTGGTAAAATAATCTTTAGTCACTCTAACAACTGAGGGGGCAACTTCTTCAGAAATAATTATAATCCAAATAACATCATTATAACAAAAAAATTATAAATAAAACATTAAAAGTTATGGGTGCGTGTTTGTATCAGGTAGATTGAGTTGAGGTGGTGAGTCTCTCTCTGAGCATTCAGTGCTCTCCCAGAGTACTAGACAACATAATGCAAACCATTCATCTATACCGGCGTTTGTACAGCAGTTCATTCAAGAGCAGGGCGTCTCGCTCGATCACTGGGCCTCTCAACTGTTCATGGTCAGATGCCTCCCATCTGAGAGGCGACCAGGTGAGAGGGAGCGAAGGAGTCAAAGGCCACATCCAGGGGCAGCTCATAGCGTGAAGCTTGAAAGAGTGGGTGGCCCTGAGGCCCCCCTGGTAAGACGCCAGTCGTGGAGGTGGGGTAATGGTGGGACGAGAGGTAGTGGGCATGGTGGCCAGGGTGGCCAGGGTGGCCAGGGTGGGGTGCGTAGTTCCTCTCTGACTCCCGCGGAGAGGGCTCTTGCTTCAGGGCTGAAAAGCTGCCACTGATGCTCAGCGGGGGAGTGAGGGGCCCGTCGTACGGCGGGGTGCCGCTGCTGCACTCGTTAGGGGAGGGGTTGTCGTACACAGGCCCCTTGAATCCCTTCATGTGGAGGAGGTGGGAAGCCTCTAGGGAGCCATAGGGGGGGCTGGGAAGGCCTGGAGACGGGTAGCTGAGGGGATGGCCAGCCTGACCCCCCACACCACCCACCCCCGGGCCTCCACACTTATCGTCCATCTTGTTGAGCATCATGGGACTGTGTCTCAGCTGCAAGCAGCCGGCCACGAGGTTACTGGTGGGCTGAGACAGACCTTTACACAGAATCTCCATGAAGCCGTGGCTCTCGGGGGACTGGCCGCTCTCGAGCGACTCCGACAGAGCCCAGATGTAGTTGTGTGCCAGCCGCAGAGTCTCGATCTTTGACAGCTTCTGTGTCTTGGAGTAGCAGGGCATCACTTCGCGCAGGCTATCCAGGGCGTCGTTCAGCCCGTGCATACGTGAGCGCTCTCTGGCGTTGGCTTTGAATCGCCGGACACGAAACCTCTCCTGTCTTGCTTTGGTCATCTTCTTCTTCTTAGGGCCTCTCCTCTTGGGAGCCTGTTCTCCATTTGGTCCAATCTCCTCATCATCCTCCTCCTCCTCCTCCTCCTCTTCTTCCTCCATATCCTCACTGCCCAGTTCTGTGCAGGAGCGGCTTCGGCCCCCTACGGCCAGGTGGTGGCTTTCCTCTCCATCCTGGGAGCTGCCGTCGTCCTCATCCAGCCAGCTGAGGGAGCTCACCAGCTCGTTCACATCGCCGCTCTTTCCAAACGGTTTGGTCATCATTTTGATCTGAAGAAAAGGCACAAAAACAATCAGTCAGTCAACAGATACAACCTCAAGTGTTTAATATCTTTGGGCCTAAGTGTAAATGTGTGATGCTACTCCATAAAATGTATATGTGATGATACAATTTTGCATTGTGATTGATTAGAGACAGGAGCAAGACATAGCAATTCATGTCATCTCTCATTTCAGCACTGCAGTGTGGACAGCTCACTGCTCTTACTCAAGAGCTGGTGGCTCTGTCTACACATCAAAGCTATTTGGAAGAAACCCTGTAATTATCTCAACTGTATTATAGTGTGATATTCTGATATTAAGGAATAGATGGCTGTTTGCTTTTTTAGAATGAATGGTCCCCTGCTGTTATAGCTAGTCACTACAGATCTCTAGAGACGCAATCTGGGACACGACGGGATTTACTCAGCATATAAAGCTCAACGATTAAATAGGCAACATGCAAGTCGACACACATGTGGACAAGCCGCCCACATCTCAGGGTTTGTTTGTTTTCATTTTATATAAATTTTTTTACATCTTGCAGAATAAATGCATACAGCCCAAAGGTTATAAGGAATTAAAGCAATATATTGTTAAGTTTTTTTAAGTGAAACGCAGACCTCGGACAGAAAATTTGCTATTGTTTTGAAAAAACTGTCCCAGTTAATTATTGTGCACTAATGCGTAAAAGTGGGACAGATTAGCCTACTGTACTTTATGAATTCAGAACTTTAGACACGCATTTATATGCTACTGAACAAAATTAGGCTACAAGAACACTGCAGATATAAGGCTTTTATTTCAATTTATTGTATACATTTAGTAAAAATTAACTTTTGCAAAACAATTGGATCAAGATCAATTTGGGATCTTTATACTGGACAGATAATGACCAAATTTGTAAACTCACCTGTTTGTATTCACCGCTCGCTCTGCGCAAAATAAAAGCAACACCAGGCTAACTTAAAAAAAAAAAGACCTGCAACTGAGTGGTTATTGTCCAGAGTCGCTGCGTTTCTCCGCTGGTGTCCCTAACTCTTCTGCTTCCTCAGATCACCATGAGTGCGCGTGGAACTTTCATCTCCAAATGGCACGACCGCTCTGATATCTCTGCCTTTAACCGTGTAAGCCCCTCCCTCAGGGCGCCCCACCCACCATCAACTCAGCCGAACGCGCGTGGCGGGCTCGTGGCCAGAAGTTTCACCCAGCAAATAAATAAATAAATGAGTGAGGGACAGAGAGAGCGCGCGCCCGAGTGCACGTGCTTTATTTGTAAATCAGGAGGAGCTGAAACACTGGGAGGGTTCGGGTCAGTGCAGAAAATGCGCACACTTATTGGATCCTAAATATGACCATCATGCATGATGTTGGGAACACTTTGTATAGAAGGAACATATGTGATGTTACACTGGAGCTTACAGTACAAACGCACATAATTACCTACATCCATGGGATTTTTCATCAGCCACAGATTATTTTCCCCACACCGCACAAACGCCAATTTGTTACGCTTCATCTCCCACTAATAATCTGCCAAAATATGAATACTAGACACCTGCCTTCTTCATCATCCCTCTGAGATCTCCTCACCCTATAGTATTTTCCTCTTCTTTACAATTTTGTAACAAGATATTGTGGTACCTGGTTAGGAATTTTTCGCTAACAGCAGAGATGAGCGTCAGTATTTCTGTCCCATCAATGTTTTTTACCTTCTATATGTCACAGAATCTAAGGGGTCACAGATTGCGGCGTAACGCCTGTCCCAATCTGGGATCGTGTTGCTGCCAGATCCGGCAGAAATGAAGTCCTGCATATACTGTATGTTCCTCCTAAGCGACACTTCACACTTGGAAATGTGGGACTAACCCCCCAAACATTCATTATTCTGTTTTAATTCCACGTGTTAACCATTTTAATCGATTGTCTATCTCTTCATTAGTCGGTTGGATTAGGAATTTTCCACTTAATTAAACACAGTGTGGTCCTGGTCTTCGCTGCGTAAAGAGACGCTCTTCTCCATGTGTGCGCATTTAAGCGATTTTGACAGCTTCGTGTGCAGAGAGCAGGTGTGTGCGTTGTTCACCCGCTCGTTCAATTGTTTTCTTGCATTTTTAGCGTCATATTTTGCCCCCAAGGATTATCTGATTATTGAATCGATTGGTGCAACGATGAACAGACAGGTACTTTATGGTATAGGGTTAAAACCTGACCCAGGTAGGGGGGGATTATATAGATACTAGATGATACATTGTCAATAAAGGATTAGGCTAATTTTCAGTTTGTAGTTTATTTATTAATTGTTATTGTTATATAATTTATTAAAACTGTTTTGTTTTCATTGTTTTTTATATAATACAAGTTTATCAACACATTAACAATGACTTGACTTCTCGACGCCATCCTTGCAGGTCTCCAAACGACTATATGGCCTTTATCGTTTACGCGCTAATCGCATCTCAATATTGAGCATTTTTCCCCAGTTTTGACTACAAATACCACGGCACAATAAACGGCCGCCGGTCCTCGTGCGTGGCGCGCCGCGGCGCAGTGGGGGTCTATTGTCACCACTGGCCATTGACAGCCGGGGTCTCGCGAGCCGCACGTGCCCCCGCATTGATCCCATTGTGCCCCGCGATTGCGCACAGCTGTGCTCGAGACTGAACTTTGCCAACTGCACCCACTGTTGGTCCTCCGTGTTCCTGAGTGTGAGATGTGTATTTCCATGTCTGAGAAATAAGATATGGTCACGTGGTTATAATCTGCAACATCGCGTAAAAAACAGGCACTTATCCAACGATTTATTGGAGAGACCCCGACAGATGGCTGGATATAGGAAGCGTTGGGGGGGGGGGGGGGGTAGTGGGGGCATCTGTTGCTTGGATGCTCACGCGTCACCGCTTGGCCCAAGATGATGTCTCGTGCTGAAACAGCGTTTATCCGCCAAGCTTTAACGGCCCTAATCACTGCACCGGCCATAAAGGCATGTGGACAGAGAGAAAGAGGAGCCCTGTCCTTTGTGTGTGTGTGTGTGTGTGTGTGTGTGTGTGTGTCCTTACGATGTGTACAGCAACAACTCTAATGTGATGTGCCCAAAGGTCCCCAGGTACATGCACCCCTACCCCCCCAAACCCAAACCCCCTCACCAAACACACATCTTGCACTACCCTTTCTGTCCCATGAGTGTGAGCATGGCATTCAGCACACCTGCAGCCTGCATGGGGAATTGGAGCCTCGCAGTCTCCCACAATCCCCATCGGTTTCCCAAATGACTGACTGACTAACGGAGAGGGAATTGTGTCCCACTCCCATTTAAGCGGTAACATAGATAGCCAGCCTTCTGGAAGAGGTCACGGTGGACACATCTGATCTGAACCAACTTTTGATGAGTTTGCGTGAATTTTCTCCAAAATATTTATCTAACAAATTTACTTTTTAACAATTGAATGCACTCCATCGTTGACTTAACATGTTCCTAAGATATTTAAAGTGTAGCCTATAAAATAAAAGATTCACAAGAACATTTTTGCAGGTGTTTTGTTTTGAGTTTTTGTGGCTAAGACTGGCTAAGGTGCATGTTCAGTTTAGGAATGAGCTTTCCAAAATCAGTTTTTGATCTAAAGAGTACCAGTCTTACATTAGCTATTTAAGTGCTGTGGTTGCTATTAATGGGGGTAACCCCCGTCCTCACAAAAAAACACTGCCACAAGTGAGTTGTCTCTCGCTCCGGTCCCCGGGGACTCCGAGTGGAATGGGAGGGATTCGTGCGCTGTGCTGACAGATGGGTCCTTGTTCCTGTCTTTTTCTTCATCTCTATCTCCCTCTCCCTCCTTCGCTAAAACACAGACACACTCACACACACACACCAAGACTGCACGAATACAATAGGAATTAAAGCTCTACACACATGCTCCCTGGACCGCTTCTGAAAGCTGAGCCCCTTGTAGTGATCATAAAAGATGGAGAGGGAGCGTGGATTTGCAAGAAGGGTTGGTGTGGTAAGGGGGTGGGAGTGGGGGTGATGTGGCACGGGATGGTGATAGAGATGAATTCGTATTGTTGTCGAACCAAAATTCAAAGTTTGGTTGTGTCGACCATTTGTGTTTATTTGTACACTCCAAGTTTTATTTGTAGCACTTTTGAGAAAAGTTTCTTGAGCAAGTCTATCCTGTGCATACCCACTTTACCTGACTGTTTTCAAGTTATTTTATTTTATTTTAAGCTTTATAGCAATCGTGTGCATGTGTGTGTTAAGAAGTCCCAGGGCTCAGTTCTCTCCATTTGCTGCTCACTGAGGCTGAATATGGTTACATAGCAGACTTTCCTGAGGGAGAGACTGACAGGCCTACTGACTCTGCTGCACACAGGGGAACATCAGTGGTCTAACACATACACACAAACACACACACAGTCGTAAATCAGGGTCTTTTAACTTCAGTTCGATCTCTTGGTGATAACTGATTCTTACACCGTTCACCATTCATTTTTAACATATTTAAAGGAGATATTTTAGATACGTCTAAATGTTGAATTTTTTTTTTAAATGGTGAACCTCAAGTCTTTTTTTATTTTCTCCATATAAGTGTTTTTCTCTATGTGGAGATCAAACTATATAAATCATGAATATCACAGTATAACTGGAAGTTTACGATTGCAGGTTTTCGCTGTGCCACCTGCAGCCAACGTACATTATATCTTTATCCAAGACGTGCGACAGCTGTAGACTCAAGAAAGGCATGTGTGTGCCCGTTCTCATTTCCAGGGCGTTAAATACCGAGGCTTTGTCACGGCCATCGGCGTTCGGTACCCTTTAGCACCAGTGGCCGCTGTCACACAGCAGTTCCTGAAATAGTCACAAAATGAATATTATTATATAAAAGGTATTGATTTGAGGAGATAGACACGAATTTCAAATTTTTTTTGTAATGGTCAGCACGAAATCAATTTGTTTTTTATGTAATTTATGTAATCCACGTAATTGTGAACCGGGAGGTATAAAAGGAGGGAGGAGGTTGGGGTGCATGGGTGGGTCGAAAAGCAACGGACTTTCGACCAGGAGACTGGTGTTCGTATCCCGTGTGAAACTACAAGTCAAAGTTGATTTATTTGCCACGTATCTTCCGTACTTAAGTTACAGCACTTCCAGGGTAATTTTTTACCCAAACCACAATCTATACCTAAACCTAACTAAGTAGTTTTATTTTGAATAAACTGGAGCTGAAATTGACACGTGCGTCACATGTTGTTGAAAGTCATGCTGAACCTCACGAAGAAAAAAAAAAGGGAAATTTGTGTCTATGTACACGAATCAGATGGATTCAATTTCATGAGTATTTCACGAACTACGTTCAGTTTCATTTTAACTTTACAAACGTAGGCTAGTAGTTCTAAGACCAACCATGTAGTTTTTTCCTAAACCTAACTAAGTGGTTTTGTTACCTAAACCTAAAGGGACACCAAGGGGCGTGACAAAGCGGCCATATGTGATGAGTTTGGATGAGAACGTGTTGGGTTTTCGCTGTGCCACCTGCAGCCAATATACATGATATCTTTAAACATGAACACACGAGACACACGATAGCTGTAGACTCAAAAAAAGGTAAGTGTGTGAATTGACGTCCCACAGACAAGTGGATCTTTATCTCCATGTGTGGGAATATAATCCCATGTTTTGACTTCACACCAGCATATACATTTTTTAGGAAATGGCTTGCCATATCCATAAAACTAAGATGTCAACAACGTAGAGTCTTCTGGTTTACAAAGTGAGTTTTGATAAGATCTAGCGGGATCTCATCCAGGCAGTATGAGCAGATTGTGTGCATCTTATTCCTCTTCCTTTGGGCTAATGGATTTGGAAAACATTCCAATCGGGCAGAAATGTAGCTACAGAATGGGAATCAGGCCTGAGGGCAATTCTCACTAAGTGGGGAGAGAGCCATTAAACAAAGGTGCCTGTGGTTTCATATTCAGGATACTTTACAACCTCCGTCCCAGGACATCAACAGTGTTTTTGGGTGTGCTGTTGGAAGGGGGCAGGAGAGGGGGAGGAGGATCCATCTGCCACGCTGCCGGTCCTCAGGGAGACGGGCATATCCCAGGGGTGTTTTGGAGAGAGAGGGGCTGAAAGGATTACACCCAACCACTAATCAACGACGGTAATCTGCGGGCCCCCGTGCAAAATCCCCTCCGAACCAAACAACAATTTGGGACAGAAGGAAAAAAAACCTCAGTGTACAGGGACGTCTAACTGATGTTGAACAACCTGACAAATCCAAAGACAAATCCAGGTGATTTTTAATTGGGAGGATCGACCATGGAGGTGTGATTGGCAAAGAGCCATGGTGTCTCTGTGATCAGGTGCAAGTATCCCACAAGTGGCCCAGTCTGATTCCCAGTGTGACCATTATGCAAATACAGCAACTAGACAACCCTGCTACATAAATTAGTCTAACGGAAAAAAGCACTTTTCTAATCAAATCAGATTGCAAAAGGGTTGTCTTGCATTTCGTTGTCCCAAAATAACAAAATATTAGTTAGAAATTGTATTTCATGAGTGTTTCACATGAACTTTTTGAATTCAACATTTATTTTTTTCATTTCTGTTGACAGGAATCAGAAATTGCTTTCATTTGTCTGTAGTCTTGAAGATGAACTTCCAACAGCCGATTTCATGCTGACACAAGGTGAGCCCTGCAGGTTTCCCTGAGCCTTCCAAAGACTTTGCCACAGCAGGAACCTCCACAAGGTGTAGCAGCTGAGCTGTTGTCCCGTCAGGTCTCTCCATCCGGTAAAAAAGAATAGCAGGGAATCAAGTTGCCACTAGTTTCATGGTCCCTTGTCAGCATGGTTTTGATGTCTGGGGCCTGGGTGGGGTCTGGATCTGGTAGTGGTGGGTTTAAAGCTCCACAGCAGGACTATAGACGATGCCGCCTAATGATGGTGCCAGTCCTCCAGGGCATAGGGAACTGGAGCATCCTGGCCTGCACCTCCTCTATACCTCCTGCAGTATGCCCATTGGCTAGGCCGCCTCTAAGCTCCCTATCCCCATAGCCTCATTGTTTAGCGGGCCCGGCACTGTCAATATTAAGCCTGGCTAATGTGATCTAGAGGCAGCTGGAGCAGCCCCGATTATTACCATGACACAGCCGACCGAGGGGTGTAATATCATTAAAAATAAATCAGGTGGTTTGGAGATTTGCTATAGCTGGGGCAGGGGACTTTGAATGACATTAGGTGGGAGAAGTGCCATAATTTCATTAGTCAGTTGGGGCACCTCGGAGGATCTGTTGAAACATTTCCTTTAAGTTGGAGTAATTGAATTTGCTTTCACAACACTGCACACAAAATGAAAAGAAAGGGAATAATGTTTCGAATTAAGTGTCTAATAATTTAGAAAATTAATTTCAGACATGTTAAGACAGACACCTGGATATCATAATAGGATTTTTCTAATTACTATATATTGTAGGTAATCTATTTGAAAGCAGACCAATAGGATATTCCTGTTATTATTAGCCTCTTCTGGAGGATTATTGTTGCAAATGATGAGGAAAACGTGAGGCACTGCTAATCTTCTTAACTGAGCTGTCTGCTCGGCAGACTCATCAGCAGGCAAGTGAATAGGCTGACAGAATACATTAACATTTCAAACATAAAATCATAAAAAAAGCTATTCTATATTGTACCTTTACTTTATTTCTTGTTATGTTGATAATCGGATGAACTTTGTTGGGGGTCTTTGTTTTCATCATTTTTGCATGTTCGATCCGCTATTAAAGCGCCAGAAGTGCCGTTGGTCTCGCAGCGAGGGTCGCATGTCGCTATTGTTTTGACGCTCGAGCCGCATAAACGGTAATTTCAAGGCCCATTGAGCGCGCGATGGATTGTGCCCAAAACCCACTGACGAGTGGACACCATTGATTATTGGAGGAGCGGGTAGAGTGACGCCACGAGCTGTAAATCTGTTCTCCGATCTGCACAGTGACATTGACATATATGTCACTCTTAAAGCCAGAGATTGATCATTTTACAAAAGTGTGAGGCTACCATGAAAATATAGCTAGACCTGCTTGAACCACCAAAAGTAAGTACTGATTGTGCAGAATGGCCCATTTCAGAATAACGTATAGGCCTATTATTATAGCTATTATTTTATTTCAATACCTCATCATTTATTTGTTGATTTGCTTTATGTAATATTAATCTGAATCTGAAAAGTAAAGCTGTCAGATAAATGTAGTGGAGTAAAAAGTAGGCTGCAACATTTCCCTCTGAGATGTAGTGGAGTAGAAGTATTAAGTAGCAGAAAAAACTAATACTCAAGTAAAGTACAAGTACCCCAAAATTCTAAGTACAGTACTTGATTAAATGTACTTAGTTCCACTAGCTGGATGGATGGACAGACAGAGGGATAGAGAGATAATGCATCATCATTATTATAATAATAAGTATTATTATTATTATTATTATTATTATTATTATCATAAAAAATACTGTTCTTTTTGAGTCACTGTTGTATCAAAACATGAATGAGACTCAATAAGCTGATTTTTTTTTTTTTTTATTGAGTTGAAGCAAGTTGAAGCCAAAAGCTTTATGGGGTTGTGTCTTCCTGCTGTATAACAGTGACATCTGGTGGCACTATCTTGAACTACTGTTTCCCTTTGGTTCTGTCATACTGTGTACATGATGTGTGTATGAACAGGTGGTGGAAGAAGTATTCAGATCCTTTAATTAGCCTAAAAGTAGCCATACCACAATATAAAATACATAATAAGTAATAGTTTGTAAGTATTGACAGCAACATTTACTTAAATTATCGAAAGTAAAATGACTCATTGTGCAGTGAAGTGGTCCCTGTCAGTGTTTTATATTATATATGATGTTTCTGGATTAATTCATGTGTATGTTGCATTTTACTGCTCAAGGTTGTGCTCATTTAAATTCCTTTATTGGCTAGTTTAATCTACAGCGACGCATCATATTCTATAAGATCATCATATGGTTGTAGCGTCACAGTCCTGCGAGAAGCACCATATCTCTAAAAAGTCAACTTTTCATGAGCTCAGAAAAACAGCTCTGTTTTCAGCTTTGTGACGATGCATTTTCCATCTGATCCAAGAGGCTTTTTAAAAAGTTTATTAAGCTTAAGAAGTAGGAGAATTTTCTCAACCAATAAAGGAACACTTCATCCTTCAGTTTATCAGAAAAAAAATAAATTCAAAAATCACCAAGATATCAGAGATGCATGGTTTTCACTGGACAGGAAGGGTATGAAAAATGTTCATCAAGTAACTAGTAACTAAAGCTGTCAGACAAATGTAGTGCAGTAAAAAGTACAATATTTGACTCTGAGATGTAGTGGAGTAGAAGTATAAAGTTGAATAAAATGGAAAAGCTCAAATTTCTACTTAAGTACAGTACTTGAGTAAATGCAGTGTTACATTCCACCACTGGTGGAAGAAGAACTACAGTACTAGCATGTACAAATACCCCATTGCAGGTAATAATAATATATATAAATAAATAAATCAAGCAATATATTCAGTGTGAATCATTGACATTCAATCTACAACAAAGTCCTATATACGTTGCAACGGTTGCACTTTAATTAAGTGTAACAATGCCTATGTATTGTCCCTGTCAAATAAACTAATAAATAAAAATAAATAAAACTTTGACAGAGCAAATTATATGCTATGGAGTCTAAATTTGGCTCTTATCATGGTGAATGGTTTCACACCTGAGTGTCCTGTTCCTCTTTTTCTGAGCATGTAGCATCAGTGTCAGCAGGTCTAAAGGAAACAGGAGGAAGAGAATAGAAACAAAGAGAACATGTGTTTAATCTAGAACAAGATATTATTAGCTGCATGCTGAGTTTGTAATGCACAGAATACAGTCCTTATGGCATTTCCTCACATGACTCTGAAGTCAGTTAGACTAAAATATGTGTCTTGAGCTCGACACAGAAACTCTTTACGTTGCTGCTTCACTCCCCCACACACACACACATTTCTGACCCAAATAAAAGCATGTGCTTGGAGTCATACAGCTGCTTCTTTCTATATCCATCCCCCTCTTCAGACACTCAAGCTTTCATCTCCACTCCTCCTACGCTTTGCTTCACAGATTCACTCTCATGCTATTCCACATATGTCCACCTCTGCCTCATCCACCTGCCGGTCCCTGAGCATCATCGGCATCATCAACCTGCTTCTCTCCTCCCCTCCCCTCCACGGCTGGCACGCTTTACTTCATAGCTTGATATCTCCTCTCAGCAGAGATCTAACACCAGGACGTTAGGAATGGCTCCTAAAAGAGAATCCTCCATTAAGAAGTCTCCTTCACCGGTGACCCAGCCCAGACTGGGTCCTCCCTACCCCTGCCTCCCCACGGCTTCTGCAGATCCAAAACCGGCTCCAGAGCAGAAACCTAGGATGCTGCGTCCTTCGGATTCCCCATTTGACCCCAGTACTTTGGAGGTGAGTGGAGTACAGTATGCTTTTTCTGACAAAGCTAATGTGGGGCATTCATAGGTTAGGACTATATTTAGAAATGCCATGTCCTATTAATCTTATTTCATGTATAGTGTTTTTAGCCAAGATGGTAAATCACAGCTATAGAGGTACACAACAGTGATGTGTTTGCCAATTAGTTCTGACATGACATGTTGATTAGTTGCAAAGTAGCTTTAAATAATCTGTCAGCATCGATCTGGAATGAGACTGAATCTAAGCTAAGTAAAGAAATGGGGCACTGAGAGTGAGGCTGTCAGTCAGTCAGTGACCTCCTTAGGGAGAAAGAGGCTGTTTTCTGCCACATTATGTGCTATTTCTTTCATCAGGAAGGTGATTCTAACATATTAATAATATATACACCACCTGTGATTATTACAAGACGCAAAATAACAAAATAAAATCTCTAATTCAAAACTCAAAGTGGGGACATTTTTATTCCTCACTAGATTAATAATTTAGAGAGGTTTTACTTGGCCCATTTTTCAAAAGATGGCTGCAAAGAGACTAGACCTCACCATACTTCTGTCCTGTGACTCAGATATCAGCTTAAGTCACAGATTGAACATGACCAATCTGAGGCACATTGTTTATTGGCCACAGGGCCGGTTTAAGGCATAGGCCATATAGGCGGTCGCCTAGGGCGCCACCTTCTGGGGGACGCTTGTCGCCCTTTAAAAGAAAATAATAATGATAAAAAAAAAAAAAATTGCCAGTGGGCGCGCTTCCTCATTTTCTGCATGAGGTAACAAATGAACTAATAAAGAAAGAAAATAAGAAAGAAATACACTTGTCACCCCTGTAACTGCCGTTGTAGTGAAACTGACTAAACTCTTTTAATTCAACAGCATCAGGGATTTATATTACAATAAATACAGTTATTTATGAAAATAAAAATCTTATTTTTGTCTTAAAAACATTGTGATGTCGGATGTGTGTGGCGGTCTACGGGGCTAGGGTTCGGGTTCTGGAGGGTTGAAATCCAAATTTTGTCTAGGGCACCAAAAGGTCTAGAGCCGGCCCTGATTGACCATCACTGGTATATCACAGATAGGCTTTAGTACAGCAGCCTATATCTTGGTAGTGACAAATGCTGGCTGCTTACGTTATACAAAAAGCAACATGTAAGGCAATAAGGTATTGAGCAAAGAGAATGAGGTTATTTAGAAAGTCATTATTTCATAGTTTGTCCAGCAACAAATATTGTACTCTGGAAATGAAGTAAATATAAATAATATAGTGCAATTAATTACCAAATATAAAATTTCAGTAAATATAGGAATTTAGTAAACTATACCTTTATCAATGAAAACATGTTAACATTACATAAGGCCAAAACTGTTCAGGTCAAAGGTCAATCAGACAAAACATTAATGTAATTAAGATGTGTTGAAGAAACTCAGACTATACTGATGCCCACATTAGACTTTGTACTAATGTGCTATTGGTGCTTTAGCTTTGCTGCCATTCTCGTGTGCTTTAAGTGTTACACTGTGTTACTGCATGAGTTCATGGAGTGAGACTGTCCCATTTTGCCTGCATGTGAGGATATGTGGGTCATGTTCAGACACCCACTTCTGCTCACAGTGGGACCACAGACATGACAGGAGGCCAGAGCTCCTGCTGGGCAAAGACAGCGCTTTAGCTTTAGCCAGGCTGTTAAGAGACGTGGCATCAGTCCATGATCTCACAGGCCTAAAGTAATCATCATTCCTGCTCGGCCAGACACTCATATCCTTAATGCAAAGCCTAGCAAAGTCATTCAGTGCAATCACGCATTAATTTACCAATGTGGAGTCAAAATCAGCAAATTCAAACACACACCACAAAGGGATAAAGATCCTTTAACTGTAATTTATATTAAAGATCCCCTCCTATCATATTTTAAGACATAAAATACTGTCCTTGGAATAATAATGTGTGTCTCATATGGTTTTTCAACAAAAACAGTGCACATCGCTAAAAGTTCTTAATCTAGAAGCCATGCCTATTGTAATTTAAAAATTGAAAAGGTTAAACTACTTGACACAATATGACTCCTACTTCTCTGAGTTCATTCTCTAGTCCAGAGGTTTTCAAAGTGTGAGGCGGGCCTCTCCAAGGGGACTCCAAACACCTTCAGGGGAGGCAAGTGAAAACACATTACATTAGTTGTCAAAAGATCACATAGAATAGCTTAAATGTGTGTGATTTCGTTAAAGAGATAGTTCAGAGATACAGTAGTTTTGGGGAATTTTACTGTTTTCCCGACTTTCCCAGTGTCATAAACTAATAAATGCCTTCGGACAGACATTTATTTTGTATTTAGTGTAGCCTGAAGTTATGTCAAACAGCTCTTAAATTCAGTTTTTTACCCCAAAAGTTACTTATTTCATATAGCCTACCTCTCACCTCAATCATAAAGTGAGTAGTTCAAGGAGCGTTAAGGTATATAGGCCTAATTCATGTAGCCTACAGTACATCACAAGCCATAGGTCTCAGGTACATTCCTATATATGGAGTGTAGTTGTACGACCCACGGATGTAAGAGTGCCGCGTCTAGAAGGGAGCCCGCAAATTGCGAAATCTGATCTGAGAGCTGCAAAAACTAGCAAAAGCTCTCGCGAGAACTCACTGCCCAGTGACCTATCCTAACCTTAAACTATTCTAGGTCAACGCCTAACCTTAACTATTCTAGGTCAATGCCTAACTTTAACCATTCGAGGTTCAATGCCTAACCTTAACCATTCCAGATCACTGCCTTAACTTTAACAATCTCGCGAGAGTTTCCCCCAGTTTAAAGGCTCCCTTCTTCTAGCCCTCACGCTAGGACGTCGTGCGTCGTACGTCATGGCGCACCGCTGCTAGGGTTACCTCCTTCTTCTCCCTCCCTCCTCTCTCACTCTGCCCTTCCCTGAGAGCCGTCACACATTCTTTGGTTCGCCGACGCCTCGGACACACCTCAGCCAACACAGCCATGGTGGGTTTTTTGTTCTCGACTTGACTAACATTACGACCTTTCTTGTGTAATTAGAATCATAATCGAGAAAATGGTTTAGCGTGAGCTTTGCAAAGATGTCAAGTTGACTGTGAATGTCTGAATTGGCTCGTCGGGTTGCTAGCGGAAGTGCAACTTTTTGAGAAGCTAACATTAGCACGGATAAAGTTAACAACCGCACGAAAAGCTAAGTAATGCCAGCAAAGTACTCGCTCGTATATTAATCATTGCTCAATGTGCTATTGTTGGGGAATACGTGGTTTGAGTAAATCTAACTATCTGATTAATATGTTCAAAAAGCCTTTGAAGTTAACCTGAGCTAGCTGCTTATTGCGCTGCAAAAGGAACCATTTTCATGTTAGCCTAATTTCTCTTTTGAACAGTCTGACTTCTCGGATGACCAAATCGGTGGTGAGTTTTGATTTTTTGTTTTGTGACATTTTTCCAGATCTCGCTTGTTTTGCATGCTTTCATTCTTGCTTGGTTCAGATGACACTTTGCCCCTGTATCTCCACTGTCACCCCGCTCTATGCCCGCCTGTCATAGTGGTTTTAGGCTAGGTTTTTCCTCCTTTATTTCCGTACTGTTTCATCACTTTCCATTTGCAACTGCTTGTTCTTTCCAGATTGAATTTAACCTGGATCAGATTCATGGTAAGTCGGTGAGAGGGGGGGCCGCCTTAGCACCAAACTGATGGCTATCTCGGAGTGTTTAGGGTGTGATCTGCATGTTGGCTTTGGGTAAACCTAATATGTTTTTAAATGTGAGTGAGAGTCGCTTTGCACTGTTGTTCGGTACGTCCAAATCTGCATATATTGTGACGTTATAATACTTAGGAGCTTTGACCGTGTGTTGCAGTGTTTTTTTGTATGTGGTCAATCATGCATTAGTAGAATTCAAAGCCAAATATAGCTCATATCTGTTCTCACAAGTCTTGTTCTGTTAGACTGCAGTCATTCCTGGTTGCGTTTGCCATAAACTTTGACTGTTATCTTCCAAGCGGCTCATCTCCAAGCGTGCCCTTTTTTGGTACTGGATACAGTGGTGCATGTTTTTTGTCCTAGGGCTTGTTTAATCACAGTTGACATAATAGGCTATAGCTACTCTCACTCTCCTCCTACTTTCCTCCACTCCTCTAATACCAAATATGGTGTTGGGAAAAGTGCTCACACGCCAGAAGGGAAGAGCCACATTCCTCAGAACAGGAAAAACTCCACAACAGTGCTTGTGCTTTTTTGGGGAATAGCTTGTCCCATAACATTAGCACCACAGACTGCTGCCCGGATATTGTGTAATCCCTGATTGCTAGATCCTAGCTCAGCTTTTCGTTTGACTGTTGAATCTAACTAGAGTACCTGATATTGGATCAAAGCTTCTTTAATCAACCCTGTGATCAATGACAAGATTGCATCGTTGCTGACGGATGGTTAAGCCTAGGTAAATCCCTCTTAAACAACAACAAAAATACTCAATACTTGGTAATGTGAATGCTTTAGAAGGCTTAGGTAGCTCACAGACTTATTGACTAGTCAACAGTACTGTAAAATATCTATGTCAGAATGGAGTTGCTAAACAGCAGGGATGTCAGGTGAGGCTTTTAAAGCTTTGGAAAGAAAATGTTCCAACCACTTGCACGATCATTCTGCCAGATAGACAATTGCTGAATCTGGTAATATTAATAACTAAAAAAGTGTGAACTGCCGGCACATTCATCTTTTGATTGCAACCATAAAATGAGTGACAAGATATTAGAGATGACACTGGATTGACATGAACCTGAAACAGAGGTTGCATAACAGTATAACTTCGACATTGTTTAATCAAATTAATTTTGTTTGTTTGATATTTTTGCATGTGATTTACTGAATGTGTTAAATTATGATCAGTCTGTGGTATTTCTTGGTTTAAAGCCTTGCAACAATTAACATAAAACAATTAGTTGACTCATTTTTTATTTTGTGTTGTTTATCAAGTGAAATTGTTGTTTACAGCTTTGCATATAAGATTTGCCTGCTTTTCAATATATTGTATTTAAATATCTTTTGCTTTTTTTTACCATTGGTCTCACAAAATAAGCAATAACATATAAGGCAACTTTTTTTAATACTTTAAAAAAAAATCCTGAGTTTACACCCCTTACTGTACTCTAAGAGTTTAAATACAAGTTCAAAGCTTTTATCTGATGTTGATGTTTTGTAGGAAATGTGTCTGCTTCTGTTTAGACCAAGAGCATTTAGTCTTATTTTCTTCAAGATATAGATCTCTTTAAACAGTTGAGCCCTTGTGACAATTTTTCTTACTTTTACCCTTATCTTCACAGTTTTAGGTGCTTTATTTAAGCAATGACATACATATTTACTACTACATTTTAAACACATTTCCCTGTTATTCGGACATGTTTTTGGAAACTAAATGCATAAGTGTTGCATGTTCAAACTACAACAACAACGACAGAGCATGTAGTGTTGCATTGGTGAAGTTGGTTCATTGGTCTTTGTCAGTGTGTAGTGAAAAAGTCATAGACTGACCAGATAAATAACGTGAATATACAGTGTTTGCTGAATTGGGGAAGTTACAGGGGTGTTTGCAATGTCAACGAGCAGAGTACAGAGATAAAGCTGTTTTTCGGTGGTTGCACCACACTCTACCATGCACGTGGAAATAGTAATGATGACGTATTAACAGAATTTCAGATTTTTTGAACAAAGCTTGTCCTTGGAACATGAGTTTTGGATTTCCCATAGAGGTGTACAGTCTATCAATACATCTATTATCCTGGATAGACCGGCGAGAGAGAGTTGCCTAGGAGAGTGGTATATGAAACATGGTTTGTCAGTGTAGTGCTGTGTGCCCTGCCTGCTCACCTTAAATTTAGGCCTACCAGCAGAAATCCATATCATGTCCTAATCTGTGCTTTCTCTCGTCTGCTTGTTCTCATTTTCTGGCTTTTCTGTTTTCATCTATTTCCAGTTCTCTTCTTATCTCCATATCATTCCTCTGTACATGTCTGCTGAGCTCTTCATTTCTACAATAACTCATACCCCTACTCTAATTCGTCATGTGTCTGTGTATCCTGCAGAGTATAAGGAGGCGTTCCTGCTGTTCGACAGGACAGGAGATGGCAAGATCAGCTTCAGCCAATGTGGGGACGTCATGCGGGCCCTGGGACAGAACCCCGTCAACGCTGAGGTGCTCAAGGTCCTGGGTAACCCCAAGGCTGAGGGTGAGAGGAAAAAAAATAACCTTACTGTCTGTAATGTACATACATGATTAGATTGTCACTGTGCTGAGAAAAATCTCTTATAATTCTAATGTTGTGCGTTGCAGTTGGAGGCTCAGAGACTTTCCTCATTTACTCTGTTCCTTTTTACAGAGATGAACTGCAAGATGCTAGACTTTGAGCAGTTCCTGCCCATGTTCCAGGCCATCGCTAAGAATAAAGATCAGGGCTCCATGGAGGATTTTGTGGAGGGACTGCGTGTCTTTGACAAGGAGGGCAACGGCACAGTAATGGGAGCAGAGCTTCGTCACGTCCTCACCACGCTAGGCAAGTTACCTTTTCATCACCCTTGAATAGATAGCTGGACGGAAACGCTATTTTGAGTTGATTTCATTTATACACACTATTTACATTTTTTCACTTTAATGAAAATACTGTAATCCCCACAATGCATAGTGTCAGTGCAACATTTATTTACTGAAAACTGATTGTACATGGTATATTTGGCATCATCGGGTGTGCAAGTGTCTTTTTAGTGTTAGTATTATAATTGTTTTTACTTATCTTTTATTTCATGTATTGTTCATTTGTGATATCCCTTGTTATCACATTTAAAAAAGAAATCATGTTAATGTCACCCACGTAATGTGAATAAATGTTTTTATGTTTCTTCTTCAGGTGAGAAAATGACAGAGGAGGAAGTTGAGACGCTCTTGGCGGGACACGAAGACGCAAATGGCTGCATCAATTACGAAGGTAAGAGGGAACGAAAAATGCAAGAATTAGATGGGACTTTCCATAATTAGGCTGATGGTGTGACAATGTCGTTGCCACAAACCTGCAAACTCTCTACTATCAATGAAACCTAATACCCAGTCTGGGCAGTGTGATAATGCAACCTCAATCATGCCATATACTGTATGTGTGCTGTGTTGACATATGAAAATGTAGTTTCAGTTTTCTGTAAATCCTACCATTGCCCTGGGGGGGCAGCTGCCCCACCCAACGGCACCCCCCATCCCCCCTGAAAGAAAGAAACAAAATATTTTATTTTTCTTAATTTATGTGCACTTGATTTATTTCAGCTCAGTGTGAGAGTCTTGACTGTGTTTTGCTGTCATTTATTGTTGTACTAGTTTCTCTCCCTTCCTTTCTCTGTGTTTCACCGAGGGCGGGGCTTTGCACATACCGTGTGTGTGTGTGTGAGAGCAGAGAGACGGCATTCAAACGCTCAGCAGTCCGCTAACTTGTTGCCCTCGATTCTAATATTAGCTGCTCTGTTTCAACAATGTTAGGCTAAACAAAAAGCTAATTGCAGGCAGAAATTCAACTGCGGTGTTCTGTCGGGAGATGCAGTGACTTAAACCAAGTAAGAGTAGAAGAGCTAAGGAAAAGTCTGCTAACCGCTAGGCTAATTATGCAATGTAAAATGTCAAGGCTTAAGCTAATTGTTGTGACTATTGCCCCGGCAACCTAAGGGAAACCCTGTCCTAGTCATCTGAATGTCAATCATTGGAAGCACCTTTTTAACTACTAAACTTTCACTGCAGTAATGCTTGATTTAGTCTTATGATGATGAGGAGGGTATCCATCCATGCTACTGTCTTTATGTGTCTTTACACTTGTGGTTAATTGACTGCTGTGAAATGTCAACTGCTGACGGTGTTTTAACTCTTTTTCCTCCACAGCATTTGTCCGCCACATCATGTCAGGCTGAGGGCCGGTACGGTTATTTGGTATACCATGAGACGGCACCACCAGGCTTTCCTGCATTTTAGCTGTTAAATAATCCACTCCCATTAGACCATCCTATAACACTAATCTGCTGTAGTTTTGCTACATGAATGTCTTCGTATTTGCAAACAGGAACAATGTGCTGTTGCAAAGAAGATTTGACCCATAGGTGCCTGTGGGAAAGCCTGGTGGTCCCTCTCATCTTTAGTCCTGAGGCTTTGACCCATGTGTAGCCTCCTGCTGTCCTGTCTCTCTCTCCTGCAGCCCTCTATCTTGGCCCCTGGCTGCAGCATGCCCCTCTGCATGTGTCTGGGACCCCCCCTCAGTTTATTAGGGGATATGGTGGACACACAGGGAAGTGACTGGTCTCATTGGGGGAAAGCCTGGTGGCCACTGTCGACTTATTTGAGCTGATGGGTGTGGCGGTCATAAGGCAGCTCTTCTAATCTCATTTGCATGTCATCGGTGCTATTGAAATAGGCTTTTTCCTCTGGTGGTGTTAGAGGTGCTGCTCTTTTCACAGACAGATAAAATAGACAGTTCACTACATTGCATTTTTTTTTTTACATTTAAATATATAGTGTTGCACGGTATTCCGATACTAGAAAGGTTTTGCGATACCCTGTCGTTAAAAACGGTACAATGCCCCGTTTTATTAGTACCAATTCTTTAAGAAAGGCAGCGCTCCGCTTTAGAGGACGGCATTCTTTGCTGCGGATGGGAGCAAGTGGTCAAAATATAAACTGAGATTCCCGGGGTTTAGCTAGCGCTAACTAGAAGGATTGAGTCAACAAATGAAGTTGAAAAGAAGAAGCTCTGAGCTGGTGTCCGTATCAGCAGAATTGCCTTAAAAAAAAATAAGGAAAATAACAACACGGCTCTAATTACCGACCAAATGTACTGATACAATCAGATTTACCAGATTTTTGTTAATCTGTCCAAGCATCTCCTGTAATTCGGCAAACACATAATCATCTATTATTCCATTACTTTTCCTGATGTTTTAGGTTTTTTCCCGGGGTATCGTTTCAGTATCGGTATCAAACTATTTTGGCGGGGTATCGTATCAAAGTCATCATTTTGGTGACTTCGTGACAACACTACAAGTATAGCCACCAGCTTTGGGAGAGTGGACCAGTCTCTTTTTCTACTAACCAGAGAATTGCAATGAGTTTCTCTTGTGCTGATTGTTTTCTCCTCTCTACTGATGGAGGCTGAATTTGTAGCTGGCCGCTCTCTGACTGGACTTTTAGCTCCCTCGATCTTCTCCCCTTTTCTCTGCTTCTCAACTAGAGGAAAACATACAGCGAGGATGGCTTCTCTAACCAGCTCTTCTTGGATCATAGACATGGCCAGATGCTTTGGCTAAATAGGAGATAGAGATGATTACCTCACCTCTTTCTCTCAGTACCCTCTTCAACCCCCTTCTTTCCTCCGGGTGAACAGAATATGGGGGATCTGCCTCCAATTGCAGCGTCTCCCGCCCCGGCTCACCGAAGCTGGATGAGGAGCACACATGCTGTAGTTGGAGTGGGTCTCTGCCGTGATCTGGACCACGAGTCTCACACTTGTCTCTCTCTCTCTCTCATCTGTCTTTTACAGAACTGGTCAGGATGGTCATGAACGGGTGAAGAGGAAGAGCATCCAACTTTTTTTTTACCCTGTCACATGTACCCTCTTTTTGCAGTTAGCTTCTACCCCCCCACCCCCCCCCAACCTCTTCCATGGGTTAGTTTTCCACATTTAATTTAAGAAGTGCCTTTACATTCCCTACAAAAGACCACAAATGGCCCCTGGCTAATTGCTGCCAGGTCCATTCACATTATGTGACCAACTTGTATGCATTCAGGAGTCTTAATGCTTGCATTGTTTGCAATAACATTCCAAGATGCAGCACTTAAGACGACATAAATTGATAATGATATACTGTAAATATTGATACTAGTGTGTCAATGGATGGGACATTAATATATATATACGGTATACATAATAACTGTCAGCAACCTACTGTATTATTGGCTTGCTTTTCCTCCAATCCTGCGGTAAACCGGTATATTCAAAGCCATATTATCATGAGGTAGAAGAAAACATTTCATATGGGTTCCCGTGTTTTTAATTCACCCCAATTTTGTTGCTGCATTTAAATAAATGTTTTTTCCTGAAAACTCATCTTGGTTGTTTTGAGCTAATTTGTTTGACTCGATAGATTAAGATGCCAAATTCGTTACTGCTTTGTATTACAGTTTTTCTCAATCGCTTTGCCTAATTTTTTGAAACATTCAACTGTTTGATGGGACTTCACAACTCTATTTCATGTTTGCAAAAGGTAGTAACTCACCCAAAACACTTCATTCAAGCTTCAAAACCAGTCATTGTGTCAGTAAGTTGGCCACCAAAATGAAAAGCTGTTTGTCATCGTGTGAGCCGTGCTGGTCAAAATGTTTTTTCACCATTCAGTCAACACGGGAAATGTTTCTCATAAATAAATCTTTGTTTTGTTCTACTTTTTGTTGACACTGACTTCTTACTGTACTATACCAGAATGTCAGTTTTGCTCAGCTGAGTGCGATTGTGTATCACACAGAGCTTTTTATATTCACATTTCAACAATGGGTCAAATTTTACTGGGAAAAGTCAATACTGTAGCCTACAATACTGTATACACCGTAACAGGATACACATATTTGTGTTTACAGTAAATGTATTTGTGTAGCAACGTGTTACACGTATTATAAACAGAAAATTCACCTTTGAGCTTTCATGTAAAGTCATATACAGTGAACAGAAATCTGCAACAAAGTGACATCCACGTCAATAAAATGTTTTCAAAGACCCACAACAATGAAAAAAAAACCTGTAAAAAAACAAACAAATTGTACCTCCTCACAGTACGTAACACCATGTCATACATATTTATGGAATATACATGTATGTCTGACACATTTTGATAATTGAATGGATCGTTTTGCATGTGATGGCTCAAACGATGAAGCAATATTTAGAAGTTGTGAAGAGGACAGTTTCACTGAGAATAAACTCATGTCATGTGCAAGTCATTATTGTGCAAATTGTAGACAATTGTACTCACTCTTTTGCAGATAAGCCAAAACCCGTGCAATTTGCTTGAATAAATAAGAAATTCAAGTCTGTTGTGAACAACAAAGTATTTGTTCAGAGATTTGAGCTTATTGTTTTGAAAAAAAAGTAGTTCTCATTTGAGAATTGAGCCAAAGCGAATGAGGAAAAACTATCAGGTTTTGCGCAATGCATTGATGTATTTCCATCGACACAAGAGGGCAGTGTTGCTGCTGGGATCTGACCACTTTACTGTTCAGTGTTTAATACAAGAGGCATGTCTTAATCTGCCCCTTTATGCTTTTTAAATGAAGAATCTTAAGTACATCATGAGTGTAAGCTTCGGTGCTCAAGTCAATATAAACCATTATTGGCTGTCTTGAGACAATTTAGGGGTTCTCCTATTGGTTGTGATTGTTTAGGGACATTGCAAACTCTAATTTCAGCCCCCAAATATTTAATTGTAGATATTTTTTTGGCCGTGCTCTAAATTGTCCGTGGACTGATTCGGTGACAAAGCACCAGGGTATGAGCGGCAGAAGGCTGTTTGGTGGCTTCCTGACCTTTTCTTCATTTTCCTCACAAGCGGCCACAACTATTTCCCCTCATTAGGCACCGCGGCTATTGCAGCGTGCGGCTTGTGAGGGGCGTGGGGTAAGGTTCAGGAGGGTGTCATAGTCCACTGCTGAATAGGTTGTCCACTAATTACTCGGTGTGTATGTGTGTGGTCGATGGAAGTCAAGACTATTGATTATTTTAATCCTCCTATTTGTGAGTCTGTGATCCTCGTGGCTCTGCATCCGACAGGGGAATCACTAATGGGCCTCAGCTCAGCCTGTCTCAGACCTCTCCCCGTCCAATTAACTTTCAACTGGAATCTGCCAGGAGAGAGAGCCGGGGGCTGGGCCCAGGCATGGCACTGCGGCTACATCCCCTTCTCTCTCTCTCTCTCTCTCTTCGCTCAGGAGCAACAGATTCACCAAATCCTTTAAGTCTAGAATGCCATCAGCTCTCTTCTCTAATTAGACCCTTTTTTTTTGCTTTTTGCCCATAATCTAAGAGGTGTTCAAGATTAATTCTCTTTAACATGGAGAGGACGTCTCTCTCTCTCTCTCTGGTTTAGGAACTGTTAAAGTGGCGATATTGAAGATCATGCTCACTTGAATAAACTGGTGACATTAACTAGAAAACGATGCATAGTGTTGAAACATTCATCAACTCACTCTGTAGTTTTAAATCAAACGCTGTTGTGATTTGTAAGCAGTGTTAGGTACGATTGTTTTTGCCCCATTATATATCGTATAAAATGACACCCACAGTGCCAATATATGCAGTGTTTTTCGATCCTTTCGTGCCAAATTTAACACATTTTATAGATCATTCATACAATTATTTGTGATACATTTAAACGGTGAGCTAATTAAATAGCAAAAACAATCTTGAATTTCAATTACCTTTCTGCTTTAATTTGATTAAAAGAAAACACCTAGAATATTGGATAATACTGATTATTAGCACGTAGACAAAGAATAAGAATAACAGTTTTGGTTTACAGTCAGATAGTCAGTAGAAAATTAATCTGCAACTTTTTTGATTTTAATCATATATCAAAATATTTAATTTTCATGCAAAAATGCAAAAAAGCCACACGTTCCTTCTTCTCGAATGTGAGCATTTGCCTATTGTCTCTGTTATACGGTAGGGGTGTAAATCCTGAGTTTCATGATACGATATTTTTATCGATTCTTTGGACAACGATACGATATTTGCGGATATCACAAAATCAGCCACGATACGATTTCAATCCGATTTAATTCAGGGGCCTGCGATCGATATGAGACAATATAATATCTCTCATATATTTCACACAATCAGTTACATTAACATCAACCCACAAAAAGCAACTAAATTATGATTTGACAATGTTATTACTGCGCTCTTCTAGACATTTAAATGAAAAACTTTTATTAAAAAGAATAAAAATAGACCACCTGTTGTTCACTACAAATTGCAACATTTTTCATGTTTGAGTGCAAATGTTTTTTATCAGTTAAGAATTTCAAAATAACGGCGTATCTTAAAGATGACGATACGTATCTTTGCATCGATATATTGGATCGTTGATTATTGAATCGATATTGTATCGTTACACCCCTATTATACGGTGTTAAACTGAATTTCTTTGGGTTTGGGGCTGTTGGTCAGACAAAATGACATTTTATAGACCAAACAATCAGTCGATTAATCAAGAAATGTATTCAATTGTCAGATGAATAAATAATGATTTTTTTAATGAATTTCCCATAGATCTGTAAATATACTGTATTTATTCAGAAATATCGATTCACTCAAAGAGGCTGGATAAGTGTGTGTGTGTGTGTGTGTGTGTGTGTGAGAGAGAGAGAAAGAGCACAGCATGACTTCTATAAAATCACAGTAGGATTTTCAAAAAATTTAGAGAAATGTACCAATATTATTTAAGGAAGATATTTCACAAATTCCCTGGGACATGTCTTGTTATCGGTGGGCTCTCCGACAAATGATCTTGGTTCAGAATTCAGATAAACAACGTCAAGCCCCATCAAACACTGAACCAATTTCGTTTGTTTGTACAATTGATGACTGTATTGTTAGATTGAAATTGTGTACATCGGCTGGATTTTGTAGATCCTGGGTGTATTATAAGCAGAGATCAATATAGCGGTATTAATGTTTGTGTCTTAGACGGCGTCTTAAGACATATTGGAAATCCATGCTGTAGCAGGCAGGGCTGTGGTCGGCCACTGTTGCTTCGATCTCAGCCGTAAGTCCACGCAGCCGTGTCATTATATCCTCCAATCCTCCACTGTCGGTCCAAGTGGTCACTCCAAATAAAACTGGGTCTGCATGTATTTATGATGTGTTGAACATATACATACTTTTATTCAGCCCTGACCTTCAACAAAAAAAAACAACATGGAAGAACACAGACAAAGTAGGGGTATATATTTTAATAGCAATTGTCTACTCAGCCTCTTCAAGATACCAGATAGCCCATCCCAGGATTACTGTGTTCATACATATTATAATACTTTGACAGGGTCTCTCAAAAATAAAGTAGGTATGGCAGTGTAATTACAGTAACGTGCCTGTAATGTATTGTACAACATTGAATGTAAGTAAAACACTGCAGCTGTTACTTTTCACTGCCTCATTATATTACAGTATATATATATATATCCACTCATACTACTGACCCACACACACACGCACACAATATTGTCAATAATGCACTTGGCAATCATCATCATCACACACATCCATAAAATGTGTTGTCTTGCTTAATATGTTTTGTTTTATCTTGCTGTGATATCCCGCGTCATGATGGAAACAAGGTCGAACATCTGTGTTTATTCAGATGGCCTTATTTTGATCAGCGCGGCCCCAATGCAGCGTGAATCACAACAGGGATTTAATTTCAACCGGTGTAAAAATATTTTTACAATGATGAGTTGCGAAATATGGGCAGGCCGTTCGATCACAGGTCGCTGGAATGGAGAGCAGAATATAATGCGTAAGGTAAAGACTGAAGGTGTGCATTCGCCTCAGCGTAGTCATCTTGATTAATGGCACCCTCAACACCATTATTGCATTAAAAAACAATTAGACTGATGGTGTTTGTTTTATTTTAGTTCTCACAATGTCCGTTAATATGGAACACATTAAAGTATTTTAGATATTTCCGAGCCGCAGCGTCATGTGCACCTATACTGTACATCTTCTGTTATTCATATTTGCACAAAAGGCGTCAATATTTGCAGTTGATGATTGGCTCAAAATCACACAACTCCACTTAATTCCACTTATCTCTGATTTTCACTCGATCCACGCTTCTGTTGTAATCTCAGGATGTCTGTGTGTGTGTGTGTGTGTGTGTGTGTGTGTATTTTTGTCTGTACATGCAGGCATCGTGCATGTGCATGTCTGTGTGTGTGCATTTATTTGCATACGTACATGACTGTTTAAAGTGTGAATATGTGTGTGTGTCTCTGTGAGTAAGGATTAGGTTCAGTCTGGGTAGATGAGGAAGCCGGAGAAGGTGCTGTACTTGTTTGTGTTCCCTCCGTGGACCTTCCCTCCGTCCAGCTGCACGCACACCTCATCACCCACGTCCAAATGCAGGATCACACTGTTGGAGGCGTAGTCGTAATTCTGATCAGCGTCCTGAGCGATGGCGCTGGCTCTTACCTGTCACCCCACAGAGGACATACGTATTGACAATTAGAACATGGACGAAACAGGACAAACACTTGCAAATGTCACCGCCACTTAGCTCCGGGAACTCTTTAAAACTAAATCTCATTCCTTTATCACTTTTTCTTTTCTTTTCAGGCTGGATCAATTATTAAACAGCCTACAAATGAGTCACCCGTGAGTATGACATCACCTCCGCACTCATGCTGGATAAACAGATGGATGGGACTGTGACCTGTGACCCCCAAAGGTGGACTGAGAACACAGCCACTCTGCCTGTTATTGATCAGCTGTGGCTGTGGCTCAGGGCAAAGGACCGAGGATGGAGATCTGATTGGGTTTGTGGAGATAAGCAGGCTCACTGGGGACAACAGGTTGTCTATGGGGAAACTAGCGCAGCCGAGAAACAGCATCACTATCCACACCAGCTATTGACCTGTTGCTTATGATCCTGGGCCAGTTCAATATGCATGATATTGAGTGGCTATGCTGAAGCCAGACAGTTTCACATTTGCATGCTGTGTGTGAATTCGGTCTTATTGACCCAGCAGCAGTGGATCTTTACTTGTTTGTTAACACATTTAATTGGGTTTACTCATTGTAGACATTTAAGTACACATGCCTAGATTGCAACATAGCGAGCATATATCACTGCATTATTCAATGTTTTTTAAACTGGCATGAACATGTATAGATAGGTAGATAGATAGATAGATAGATAGATAGATAGATAGATAGATAGATAGATAGATAGATAAAAAACTAAAAACGTCCTAATAGGATATATCAATAATTCTGGTGTAGCAGCTCCAATCATCAGACATATGTCAGCCATCAGTGGCCTCGTGTCTGGCTCAGTGTCCATCTACGGTGGGAGCACTCAATCTGTGTCAGCAGCCAGACGAGCCACGCACATCTCCATGACAGCAACAGAATATGATCTGCAACTCAACTACCATCATGTCATTCCCATCACTGGGGCCTCTTTCTCCCCAACGAGCACGCATCAATTTGAAAACAGTCAATCACCGAGCAACAGGGCCTGAATTACTGTAACAAAAAAAATGCTCTTTTCCCCGTGCACCTATCCATTTTGCCCTCGTCTCAGGACGTCAAATACCGACGCCTGTCACGGCCGTTGGCGTGTGATACCGATGGAAAAGGCAACCTTTAGCGTCTGTATGAGACGCACCGGGCTTACAATGTAAGCCCATCCGCGAGTGTGGTGCAGCGCGGTCGCACGAAAAGCTGTATAAATGACACAAAAAGCGTGCAATAATAACGCCATTCTTGCTTTTGTCATTTGTAGCTACGCCATGTAGTCTTTACTGACTGTAAATGTAAATACATTCATGTGAATATGCTACACTCAGAGCTAATGACGTAGAACAAAAAGTGTTTTCCGTACTTATGTTACGTTGTTTCCGTACGTATTGTACTTAGTTTACGTACTTATTTTAACCATGATGTTTTTCCTAAACCCAACTAAGTGGTTTTGTTGCCTAAATCTAACTGTGGACGTTACCGTAGATCTGTTGCGTGGCGTGCAAATAACATTCGAAAAGGCTAAAATGACACGTGGAATATCATTTTAATATTGTGCACGCCTTCCTGTGAGATCCGGTTGTGTGGGGACATAGTTTAAAGAGCAAAAAAACACACATAGGATGGGAGGGAGAGAGGCTGGTGGATGGGTCCAACAAACACAGGGCTTTCATCCAGGAGACCACTGCTCACTTCCAGTGTGAAACCAACGTGTTTTTTGTCTTTGTGTTCACAACGTTAAGTTTCACTTTCACTTTATAAACGTAGTAATTTTAAGCCAAACCATGATGTTTTTTCCTAAACCTAACTAAGTGGTTTTGTTGCCTAAACCTAAGCAAGTGGTTTGTTTGAATTCACAACGTTAACCACGTGAAGTGGAGCGTCATAGTTTGACTCGCTGGGCTGCCCCAGCCCGTTCTCATTCTCAGGGCGTCAAATACCGAGGCTTCGTCACGGCCATTGGCATTCGATACCACTGCACAAGGCACCCATTAGTGCACCGTGTGTTCCATTAACTATAATGTAAACTCATCCGCGGCAACAGTAAACGGAGTGTGGTGACGTATGTTGTTTTTGTCCTAAGCCTAACTAAGTGTTTTTTTTGCCTATAAGTGAGTATGCCTTAGTATGTGACGAGTTAGGATGTGAACGTGTTCACCATCTATCAACAGTGTTCAATATCGCGGACACTATCTGTATGTCCCCTTAAAATAAATACAGGTCATGGATGTTGCATCCAACATACAGCGTGTTGGTGACCAGTGGCTCAGCGCAGCCCTGTCCAGTCTAAACCAGATTGATTAAGGGAGCAGAGAAGTCGATCTCCTGAGGTTTCACAGCTCAACAACCACACAGTTAAACCGAAATCAGCTATTGTTACACTACTACAACAGTCTTGTTTCATTAGATTTCAGATTCTGTAGTCCACAGGGGTGTTTTTAGGCTCAGGCAGCCTAGGGCACCTGTGCCTAAAACGGCTATATTTCTCACTGCAGAGCTATTCAGCTTTTTCTCATTTTAAATTAGGATAAGTGTGCTCTGTAGCCACATTATGTAGGAGGAGCTAAATAAAAATAGAATTGAAAGAAACATTGCCTCAGTGTAGGAAAAATGAGGAAGTGAGAATTCAGATACAGTAACCTGTTTTTCAGTCTGTCTGTCTAGGTATTACAAAGACTGTCTGGGATGATTAAAAGACAAGCCCATTCAGACAACAAGAAACCTGCATATGATTAAAATCACATATATAATTCATATATTGCAGCATAAGATATGTTTTATGAAATAAAATTGATTGAAACTAAAACATCATCAAGTTCAGAGCAGTGAGGGCATCAGTGGTGATCTGGCCTATAGAGCAACACACGGTCAAAAATGACCCTGTCTGTCGACACTACATCGTCCTGTGGTTAAGAGGTTTAAATCCGGTAACTGAATTATTTTATCACTTCATGAAAATATGGTTCAGATGAAGAGAGAGAGAGATGAAGATCACTTTTAACAATCTACAGACCGATGTTAAGCTTCAAAATATAATAACCCTGAATGAGTTTAAAAACATGGTAAAATGTATTGAGTCCAGGATGTCGGTGGGCAAATGTTTTATCTGATAAGTTCAAATTTTACTCAATACTAAGTGCTTTTATATTAATTGTGTATTGTGTTGTGCTGCTATTCTTGGCCAGGTCTCCCTTGACAAAGAGATCTTTGATCTCAATGGGACAAACTTGGTTAAATAAAGGCAAATTAAAAAAAATTATGTAATCTCACATCCTTTACCAGCCGCGACAGCGTGTGGCTTCGTTTTCACCGAAGCAGAAGCAGTTCTGAGTACTTTGCAAGGTGTTTATATGTCGGTCTGTCTGTCTGTCTGTCTGTCTGTGGACACATTTTGTCACCGCGATAGCATCACAACCATGCAAGATGCAGAACAGCCCTTAGGTAGCGGGCAACATTGAGCATTTAGAAAGATCTAATTAATTTGTTATATAATCAAAGCCATTCATTTTTTCTAAGTTTTGTGTTACCCAGGCTGCCCAATTAGTATAATTAAACACTGAACATAATCTTCTCTTTCTTAGGCCCCCATAAGACCATCTCTCAAATAACGACACCAATCCATTGTCATGGAAAGGTTATATTGTTGTTCTGCTTGACATGTGTAGTGACAGCCAATATCACATTTGCATCTCTGGCTGCAGCTGACAGCGGTGCTGTTGTTGTGACTTCCTATCGACACGAGGCATATGTCATCCGGCTCATTATTTTGGCCAAACAGTGTAACGGAGGGGGATGTAGGGAGATCTTTCCCCCCCTCAGGCCTTCTCACATTCATGACTTAATGCATGAAAGTCTGGCTGAATACAACAGAATCATACTCATCAGTCAGTGTAGAAAATCATTTTGGCTAATATATGATATATGAATTTGTGTTTCAGCTGATGTTGCTGTGCGCGAGGGAATAATGCAGATGCCAGACAGAGAGGCGTGAGGGAGCCATGGTGGGATTAGGACAGGAAGCCGACGAAGGAGAGATGGATACGGCTGGAGGACACGGGCTGATCCGTGTGAACCAGGCAGCACACTGCGCTGATCCTGGAGCTGCAAGGGTTGTGAGCCGTGAGGCAGGGGCCCCCGGGGTTTGCCTGTGGCTGTCTCTGTCTCCGCCTAGCCCTTTCATTATAGGGCCTCCAGTAAACACGCCTGGGAGCAAGGGGGCCACAGGCGAGGAAGAAGGAGCAGGGAGGGGGTGGTGGTGGCGGCGGTGTGGGGAGCAGCTGCGGTGTCATTTTCTATACAAGTGGAGCCGCAGCGCTGAAGATAGACAAGGATAGACAAAAAGAAGAGAGAGGGAGAAAAAAAAAAAAAACAAGGGCCAGGGGGCTGAGGGGGGGGGGGCCTAGAGTAACAGACTGATCAAGCGAGGCTATTTTGTGAGGCCGGTGAGATGTGGGGGTATATGAAGTCTTGTTTTTATCTGTGGGTCTGTGCTCCACTGGTAATAAAACTGACAGGATTCATTCACTGTGATATACTGACCTCTTAGAGCGGAGACAATAGAAAAGTAGCTGTTAAACTTACCTAAGGGACTCCAGCACATGGCAGTAGGGCTGGGGATGGGTGGTGCTGGTGGTGAGAGGGGGGGGGGGGGCGATGTTGTGGAAATAGAATATTTATTGAATAGGTTTTCCCTCTCCTTTGGGAGCCCGGGGATTACATGGCGACAAGCAACTGTAGCATTAAACCGTATACCTTAGATTGCTATTACCTGCCAAGTCTGTAGTGCGCTGCACTATAATGGTCAAACGTGTGCACAGCATGAAAGGGATTGACTTATTTTAATTATGTCTTTCACCAGAGGCACATTTTGATATTTTATTTAGATCTCTTATGGACTGAAATGACAACGTCCTGTTTTTATAGAGCAAATTCTGTTATGTACCTAACACGTTCTTGCCCCTCGCTAATTACATTTCACCTGTAGCACATCTACAGTATATCTCTGCACTGGGGAAGTTAATACAGGCTCCGGTCATTATAGCGAGTGATGACATTTTAACACTACCGTGTGAAATAACTTGACCTTTAACTGAGCTATTAAAAGAGTCTATGATGACAGGTGAAAAAACAAGGGAGAGATTAAATGGGAGCCGAGCCAGTACCTATTTGTCTACATTGCACATTGTATTAAGAATATTCAATATAGACATACAGTGGTGCACTAAGGGAATATAAATGAGCATGTGAACAGCTCGCACACCAGTTAATGAGGGGAAAGGGAGAAGTTCTGTTGAGAAGGTACGCATGACGTATTACCAGCATTCACAGCATCAAGCACGCCAACATTAGCATAGACTGTCTTAATATCTCCCAAGCTGGAATATTAAGCAGCATACAACTTATATATCCTTGACAGTGATTTAGGAATAGAGTGATTAAACACATTTATAACAGCAGTGGCACCAATGTGAAGTGCATTCATAACTATTTATTTTGATCAATCAATATTCAATCTTTAAGTATCGTAAGGATGTAATATGGATACTGCGTCTGAAATCTCATACTATGCACTACATACTCAATATGTGTACTATTGTTCAAAATACTTTTGTGTGAATAAAAAGTAGTTTGTATCTTTTCGGACGCACTGAGCAGTAATTTACATCGTTACTTCCTGAGAGCCTCCTTGCAGGTTGGAGACATGTAACCATGGTAACACGTGCCAACCTCATGTGACCAAAACAATGATTCGTGAGAATCAAGGTCTGAATTAATTTTCTATATATATTATGCCCAGCAAAGTGAAATCTTATACTTACACTTAAATTGAAGTGTTATTGACATCACAGAGCTGTACGTCAACATCTGTTATCAACGTTGTCGTCAGTACCGCATTGCATTGTGGGATATTTGTGCCTCCGTAGTGTCCAGCGTTGCAACCATGGGTTGTGAAATTCCATACTAACATGCTATTTAGTACGCTAGTATGTGAGATTTTTTAGTAAGTCTGAAACCTAAGTATGGAACCAATAGTACGCGAATTGCATACAATTTCCGGTGAAATATTACAGTATGCAACGCTGGACACTACGGCGGCATAAATATCCCACAATGCAATGCGGTAGTGACGACAACGTTCATAACAGACATTGACAGACAGCTCTGTGACGTCAATAATTCTTCAATTTAACTATAAGTATAAAATTTCATTTTGCTAGGCGCAATATATATTTTAAATTAATTCAGACTTTGATTCTCACAAACCGTCGTCTTGGTCACATGAGGTTGGCACGGGTGACCATGGTTACACGTCTCCAACCGGCAAGGAGGCTCTCAGGACGTGATGATGTAAATTACTGCTCAGTGCGTCCGAAAAGATACAAACTACTGTTTATTCACACAAAAGTATGTTGAACGATAGTACACATATTGAGTATGTAGTGCATAGTATGCGATTTCGGACAAAGCCATGGTTGCAAACTGTAATATTTCACCAGAAATAGTATTCGATTTGCGTATTATTGGTTTCATACAAAGGTTTCGGACATACTAAAAAATCTCACATACTGTTTTAGCGTACTAAATAGCGTGTTAGTATGTAAATTTGGACGCAACCATAATCTTTCCAAGCTGGTAATCAAATATGACATTACGTGCCTTCTGTTTCTTCTGTGCATTTAACATTCAACAAGGGGTGAATGGGGTGTAACATTGTTGAGCAAACATCCATTATCATCATACATTGGAATTGTACTGCAAGTCAATTACCGTCGCATCAGAAACATGGAAGCAACTCAAGTGTGACCCCCTTCAATCACAAATCCCCCGACTCTGAAACCCTGTCAAGCTGCAATGATTTGTGAAAGTTAGATTGAGGTGTGAGCAGGTAGGCTTTACAGAGTGGGGATTTAGTGAAGGTAATAGGTATTGGATCTATAGGAATCCCACGGAAGCCCTGCCACAGTCAGCACATCCTCCCGAGATCCTGGCATCACGTTATACAACACTCATGTTACACGAGTTCAACAGTCCAATGCTGTTTAAACATCATTAGCAAAGATACAGGAGTTATACATCAACAACTCCCACAGGAAATCTACTGGTATCTAGAATTAATTAACTCACTGTTTTTACACACTCCCTATCTGCAGTTTGTAAACCAATTTTCTCTCTTTCTTTGGCCGACCTTGATCGCTTGTCAAGCCGAGACGTGTTGAGTGGGCGTCCATTGGTCATCGCGCCCGATCTCATCCTGGCCTTCACCACCAGCCTCCCCGATGCCTCGTCTACCAGCCCACTGTCTCCACACCTCCATTAAGTCATCTATCTTCCTCTGCTCCACCCCTGATCTGCCCGTCAACTCACTTGTCTTGCTTTGCTCCTCCACTTTCACTGTCTGTCTCCACGTGGACACGTCGGCGTGTCTATGTCATGTTGTGTCTCTTATGTTTCATTCATTTTCGCTGAACCTGTCCGAGTTGTGAATCTGTTGGACTGGCAGCCTAACAATCCCAAGGTTGCAAATGACCTGTTGAGGTGTAAAAGTTACAACACAAGCGGAAAAGGGAAGGTGACAAATTTGTAGCTATGGGCGGCAATCCTTCTTTTTGGGGGATTAAAAACAAACCCAGTGGGCAGACAAAATATCTTATAAAGCCTTAGCACCTACGGCGATGGTTAAACCAGTGGACAACTCCGGGTCTGAAAAGTGAAGCAAGTGCTGAAGTGCCTTAAACTTGCATTCTTTCTAATAGCCAGCAGGGGGCGACTCCTCTGGTTGCAGAGAGAAGTCTGATTGTATAGAAGTCTATGAGAAAATGACCCTACTTCTCACTTGATTTATTACCTCAGTAATCATTGTAAACATGAGTTTATGCCGGTGGGCGCCCTTCCTCATTTTCTGCATTGAGGTAACAAATTAACAAAGAAAGAAAGAAAGAAATACACTTTTCACCCCTGTAACTTTTTTTCCCACACTTTTTCATCTGCCCGGCCGCACTTATTTGTTCATAAAAGTTTAAATTGTAGTGAAACTGACTAAAATCCGAATTTCGCCTAGGGCAGGAAAAGGGCTAGAGCCGGCCCTGCTTGTGATTGACAGGTCGCTACCACGGCATTGTCCAGTCTGGGAGTTGTCCGTGTTATCGTCTTACAACTTTAACCCTTTCACAGTGTGTTTTCAGCTCGTGAAAGTTAATTATAACTTTTTTGGTCACCTGAAAATGTCTTATTCAGCGTTCGGTTGTACTTAGCTCCACCCTCTCGTGTCACTTCTGGTTGCAAAAAAACATATGGCGATGGCCAAAAAACAAGATGGAGACAGCCAAAATGAAAACTCAAGGCTTCCAATCGGCAGTCCACTAATCAGTGAGTGACATCACTGTGAATACGTCCACTTGTTATATACAGTCTATGGATAAAACGGGCCATTTGATGCAGCACTTCATATACACTTCATTGTCAGCTACCAGCAGCTCTACTTTGGTAGATCCTTGTTAGGTGAGTGCTTTAACAGAACTGTTTAAGGAGGCCACCTGACGGGTGTCAGATGGACCTGGGTGAAGTTGAATGATTGAGTTGAGTGAAAAGATAATTAATGGAGAATCAATGAGCAAGCTTGGGAGGAGAGCATAGCGGGTGTTCATGGGGTCTAATCTAAGATGTATAATTATTTAGCAGGCTATGATGACTTGAATTGCGCTATAGGACATTAAGTAGGCGGCCTTAAACACATATACACCTTTGTGGCATACACACTGGATCTATTTCATTAGTTTCATTATTTCATTATTGTTATTTGTTATTTTTGTATTTATTTATTTTGTAGACACTAGGGGCACTATGCACCAGACCAAGCACTTGGGTGAAGTGCTAAAGGTTTTAGTTGTGTCCATGTCAGGTCATGAACCAGGAAGTGATATTTACTGAAGCAAGAGATAGGCAGCATGATGAATGTTTGTTTGCTTTGAACTGGAAATTTAATCAACCCAAATGAGAATCCTGCCTGGATGTTGGACTTCTTTTGCTGGAGCACAACCGACTGAAATGGTGCATCAGTGGCCTTTTGTTGTAAGTTTATTTTTTGATGAACTCTTTTTGACAAATAGCCACAACACACAGTCTAATAATTATTGAGGAATGATTTTAAACATTTAGTTTTCTCACCAAATCAAGTCTAAATGAAATATTCAAAATCAACCTCATTTAGTATGGTGGAATTAAACCATACAGAGTGTATGAGTCTGCGTTAGCTTGTGTGCACTTGGTCCTTGGTCTGAGCAGAGACTATTTGCATTTGAAGTCCTTGATGAATGAATGAATGTAACTTGAAGAATGTTTCCTGAATTTGGAGTCCTCTGATGAAATCCCTGTGATTTATCCCACCTCTCCTCTCCTCTTCCTCCCATCAGCCCCTCTGTCTTTAATTAGTGTCTGGGGAATGAGGGAGTGGATGAGTGGACTGTCAATTTTACATTCATTATTTATTTAGCTGAGGTGTAAACTGACTGGTCTGCGTACTGACAGACATTTCTCCCGTGCTCTTTTGCACTTCTGTTTAGGCGATAATCAAGCTCTGTGTATGATACTTACTAATTAGACTGTTCCTTTTGGCGGCGGCGGCGGCGGCATTCTGCCACTTGTCATTTAGCCACAGTGCATGTGAGAATGCAAATATACACATAGCTGTGATATTAGACTGTATAGCATGAATTCCCCTTAATGAGGAGGAAGATTGCTCTTTCATTCTTTGGCTGTCATGTTGCCACCTGCTAAGTGGAATGTGCTCTGAATCTGAAGAGCTCAATGTTACCGAGGTGAACGCGAGTCTATGGTGACACAGGATGGTCAACACAGTGTTGCGTGGTCGTGTGTGTGCATACATACAAACACATACATGCAGACCCTCTATTGTACACACACACCTTCAGGCATGCACATATATACTCTCACACACACATTTACTGACCAGTCCGTTCTTCTTGAGGTCGGCCCACATGCTGGTTCCATCACCACCTCTCATTAGAACGTGGTAGGTGAAGAAGTAGATGCCGGGCAGAGGACAGGTGAACTTGCCGGTGCTGGGCTCGTAGTAGTTACCTACGTTGGTCACCACGTCGTCAAACTTCAGTATTTCACTCCCCTCGTGCTGCTTGCGTAGCCCCGCGTAAAAGGCGATTTTTGGAGTGTAGAGTGAGGGAGAGTAGCCACCAGGACCTGGGCCTGGGGGCCCCTGTGGCCCCGCTTTGCCCGGCTCTCCGGGGGGTCCTCGTGCTCCTTGAGGGCCAGGGATCCCTGGAGGCCCACGAAACCCAGACTTTAGCTTCTTCCCAGAGTAATCCTGGGGCGGCGGAGACACAGCCGTCAGCTCCTGGCCGGGCTGAGACGTAGCGTAGGGGTCGCATACCATCTTGCAACTTCCGAGCATTTCATAATGGCTCCCTGCATTTCCGGTGTTCCCCCCTTTGGTTGTGTGGACCAGCAGGGGAATGGCCACCAACAGTATTAGAACCATGGCCACACCTACAGCCGCTCCGATGACGCGTTTCCTGCGGCTGAGCCGTGAGGCGGCCAGCGTCAGGAAGTCCTCTTCCCCCTTGGCTGGAATAGTGCCGGCCAGGATGAAGCCGCTCAGAGAATCAGTATGGTACAAAAAGGTGAAGAAGGATGTGGGGAGGAGTGGTGTAGCCTATCACTGGGCTCAGTACGAGAGAGAACGCAAAATGGAAGACAACCAAGCGGATCCTTGAGAAATGAAAAGATGTCCAAGGGACCGGGATATTTAAAAGCCTATGGTTGAAAAGATGAAAACTTTACACACCACCGTGTTTAAGGAAATAAACACAAAAAATGGATGTCTACAAAAACATAATTTATCTGATTAAGTCTGACTTCCCCCGTTGTCCTCCAGTTCAGTTTATTTTTCAGCATGTGACAGACACCATGACTGGCACTGAGAGGGTTTTGTGGAAGTGGAGCTTATTAAAAGTACGCAGGTGCCAAATTCAGCTCATTGAGGAAGGAGTGGTATTGGTTGTTTTGCTGGGTGAAGTATGATTTACAGTTGTTGTTTTTTCAAAGAAAGAAAAATCTTCTTTCAAGCCCCCCTTCCAAATCACAGGATTTCACTTCATGTGGATGTCTCACTTAATGCCATGACTGCAAGAGACAAAAGTTCATCAGAGATCTTTTCCTGACACAATCATCTTAATAACCCCCCCACTTCTATCTTGTTTCCACTGTCCACATTAAAACGTCGCCGTATTCAGGAAACCAGTGGCACTTTTAATAGATTCCTCCTCTGGCTATATCTGCATCTGGAAAGAATAAAAAAGAGCAAAGACACTCAATAATTAATTTGTCCTTATTTACCTCTGTTACATCATTTAACTGTAATATAATTGCATTAATACAAAGAATGTTTGAAATGAAATTATATATAAAGATCAAAACGATATGTTTTAAATAAAGAAATGGTATTAACGTTTTCTATAAATAAGCAAAATAATCATTTTATTGTAATTTGTATACATGTAAATTACATAGAATGCGTAATTATCTACAATGCGCCATGAACATGTTTCTGGTTGAATTTGAAAGAGTTAAAAAAAAAAAAGACAAAGAAAAACTCACCATCTGCTCCTTATGATCCAAAAATATTTCTAGAGGATTAAATTCTCTGTGCATCTGTTCAGTCCGCGTCCCACCAAAACGACTTAGGGACATTGAATAGAGAGCCGGAGAGCCGAGGGGCGCGCAGGAGATGCTGCCAGGAAAGTGATGAGAGTTTCTTAATCGGCGCTTAATCCCCCTCTTTTCTTTCCGGGTAGAAAACGGAGTTTAAACGGCGCCAACTTCAGAGGAAATGAAGCCCAGAAAATACCTGTTAGAACACTTTCTGACGCAAATCCAAATGAGGGGACGCACGGCGACCTGGTGCTCCCATCCAGAGTGGCTGCAACTGGATCGCTTATCGCAGTGTTTGGTCCATGGGCAGTCCTAGTCGACACCTGTTAGATCTCTCTCTCTCTCTCTCTCTCTCTCTCTCTCGCTCTCTCTCTCTCTCTCTCTCTCTCTCTCTCTCTCTCTCTGTCCCTCTCTCTCTCTCTCTCTCTCTAGGCCTACATCATACCAGCATTTTTATTTTGCTCTTTTTAATGTCTTATAACCACCTGTAATGTATGAATATTGGCATGTATTGGCAACCACCAAATGCAGACTATACAGCACTGACGCCTCATCTTGTTACCCTGACATTCACCTGTTGTTAGAGGCAAAACTCTTCGCAAGAAAATGTTTGATGAAGTGTTGCAAAACGAAGATGTTTTTTATCTTCTGGAAGGGAAAGGACAGAGGACGGCGGCTAAGTAAAAGATGCCTCAGCATGATGTGTGAGGAATGGAGAGGAGACACTAAATGTTCCCCAGACCATTGTCTGTGTGTGTGACTCGCATCCCACAGCTATAAAGCCTCATTAGTGAGACACCCTGCCCCACACAGTGTGCTGCTCTTTTTTCCTTTACCTAAAACCTCACACACAAACACACGCGGTGCCTGCACTCTGGACAAAAAGCATGCATTGCGCACATAGAAATATGCAGGTAGACAATAGGAGAAAAGAAGAGAGGTTGCGCACCATTAGTAATGGAAGGCCATGTTTTGTATTCTTGTATCAAATTTCTCGCTGTTGCAATGACAGTAGGGAAATAATGTGTTGCCATGTGGACAAAAATATGCTTCCTGGTCACCTTCAATTTCAGAAACATCTTGGGGAGATTTTCATCATTTCCTTGGAGTCTTGTGTCACCTGTCTGACACGCACAACCGCATTTCTGCGAGTTTAAAGTTTAATAACCGAGGCGTTGGGAGCAAGGGGAATAGGTCTACATACAGTATTGATGACGCTCTTTTTATCAACCGCCACCTCCTCGACCTCTCTCTCCTCAGATATGATGACCACTGTCTGGTCGTGTAGGGATCAACCGACCTGATCCCACCGGACACGGAGAGGCGGATAATCACCCAGTTTTTAGGTCGTTTTCCAAGGATGGGTTGGTGTGGTGGGAGAAATACAAGTACACTTCTGTAACCAATCGTATGGTTTCAGCAGAAGGCGTACCTGCTGTGGAGTGTATATGGACTGTTAACATTAGCACTGGGCGTTCAGAGAGGGGGGCGTTGAGGTATTCTTGGGGGGCGTTTTGTGTTTGTGTGTGGACTGGGGGTTGAGCTGCGTTCACCGGGCTGTATTTGCATAAAGTTGAAAAATCGCGAATCGACGCGCCTGAGCAAACAAAAGTCGGACCAAGCCGTCAAACTAGGCAATGTAGTTCTAAAATGAAATGCGATTCAGCAGTGGCATAGCCTATTCCTCGCCTCAAATATTTGATTGTTTAGACGGAATAGCAGAAGGTTTATGAGCAGGCCGCCATGTTGTTTCCTGCACTGTTTGAAACGGCGAGCAGAAAACCTGGAACCAATCAGGTGCATTCCACACTAGGGTATGTCACCAGTGGGAAGTGGCCACGTTTTTATCAAGCGGCCAGTTGAATGGAGCAATGAGTCACCTAGCGTCCTCGCCAAATCTGTTGGACATGTAGTGTCAGGCAAATATCGCCTCGGCAGGCGATGGTCACTAGCCTGCATTATCGCATGTGTGACCGTGCCTATAGGGCCTTTCACACAGAAGGTTGTTTGAGCTGCCCTCGCCCGCCATCTTGTGATTGACAGGTCGCTACCACGGTGTTGCATCTGGGTGTTGTCTGTGTTTTCATCTTACAACTTTAACCCTTTCACAGTGTGTTTTCAGTTCATGCAAATTAATTATAACCTTTTTGGTTGCCTAAAAATGTCTTCTTCAGCTTCGGTTGTACTCAGGCTTCAAAACAGCAGTCCACAAACAAATGGGTGACGTCTCAGTGACTACGTCCACTTCTTATATATAGTCTGTGGCTATAATCCAACTGTCCAGTTTAATCAAATCTGTTACTCTGCATTCAATTACATGCTTGTTTAATGATATAACACACAATAATAATCAACATTAATATTCAGGGGAGGCAATTAGCCTATGTTTTAATTGATGGGGCAGAAACATTGCTCAATGCCTGGACAGTATCTGTGACTGTTGAAGGTGATTGTTAAAAGTGTAAAGATACTCAAGAATAAAACATTGAAAGACATCTTCTATGTTATGAGTCTTGATTGCAGAATTTCCACCTCAGCTGGATTGAGGTGGAGTACGTGTAAGGTTTGGGGAGCGACGTCCTGCAATATCTCCATTGGGAGATGTTGGTATAGCTGAGCAGCGCAGGGGGGGGGGGGGAGTTGAATGCTGTGTCAGTCCCAGTTTGCAGGGTCAGTCAGTCTGGCCTGCTAGAACAGTGCTCAGAGGTCCTGAGCAGCATGGGGCAGATAATCATAGCCAACAGTCAGAGGCAATATGCTCAGGATTGGATTTTTAAAGCCTGTTAAAATATTACTGAGGTGATTAATATTGAAATATGCGCATGTCTTTCAGCTGTCTGTCTCCCTCTCTCCCTATTCTCCTCTTGATTTGTTCCCCTTAGTATTCACACTCACCTAAAATTTCAACATTATGCATTATGTTGATGAAATGTTGTTTTTTTATTCAGTGCAATTGCTTTATTTTGTCACTTGCTCTGACTTCACTTTGACTCACACAGTCTCCACTGTCACCAATAGAAAAAAAAGGGCCATAGGAGAATCAGTGCTGGGCTGTTTGAATAATTAGTTTGTTTAATAATTAATTTCATATATTATGACACCCCAAGAATAAATCTCTGTCTTTTGTGCACACGCCTGCATAATTCGAGCTTGAGCTTTTCTCTCTTCTGTTCTGTGTAAACAAGTGAGAGAGGAGCAGGAACTTATTTATGGCCACATTACTCATGTTGTATTTCTCTTCTGCTATGGCTGGTTTGTTTCTTGAAGACATACTAATTCTTCAATGCAGCATTTAAACAACTATACGTTTTTAATTTAATGGAATGCATGGCACAAAACAAATGTTTCTTGCAAACAGAGGTGTAATCTCAGCTATCTCAGTGGGTGATAGGTATATGTGACATATTGTGTTTTGTTTTGAGATAGTGGCACTGTCACACAATCCACACCGGCACGGGGAGTGTGACCAAACTGAGCATCAGCTCTGAGGGATGATGACACATCGTCCCCAAGAGGCGCGTAGCTGCCGGAGGGCCGCAGCTCCCAGGGGACCACTGCTCACGTCTTCCACAGTTAACACTGACAAGAATCCAGCTATCAAGCTCCCATTCTTTGCAGTAAGAGATTGCTCTCTTGTAAATCAATTTAGAGGTCATTAGGGATATAAAGAGGTGATTTGGGGCAAGTCTAAAACCAGGGAATCTACCAGAGCTGTACAGCTGAGGAAAAAGATGCTACATTGCTGCGTTTACAGTCATGTCTGTACATGAAGATACATGTGATGATGGCAGTTTGACCCTTGAAAATAAGGCTGCTGTAGGATATAATCATGGAGTAAAAGAAAAAGAGGTCTTCACAGAAAATGTCACATTTCTAACAAGAGAATATGAAGTTTGCATGCGTTACATTTTTCTTGCACCCTGACATGAAATGTGCTGTTTTCCCCCTGACTTACCTGAGCATGTGTGTGTTCTACTGTACAGTAGATTTGTGAGCAGGGTGCACGGGTGGTGGATGTGTCTACATCCTGGCGCTGCGCTGTTTCATTAGGCTCTGATTATGGGACCTGATGCAGAGTGACAGTGTGCAGATTGAGTTGCACAGCCACTCTAATTCTCTCTATTAATAACAACCCTCCACACTGCTGTCCTGAACCACATTTATTAATCACAATTTGTCATCTGTCCGATGCTCCACCCTCTCCTTCTCCCTTTCTCCCAACCTCCCTCTCTTTAGCTGTGTTCTCCTCCCTCCCTCCCTCCCAGCAGGGCCAGTTATCCCCTGCACCTCCCCACCCCCACCTCCTCACCCCAGCTCCGCTCGCCTTCAGCTCAGAGACATGGTCCAGCATACAGAGGGATGTTCTCACTCTCCTCCCTCACGCTCTCCCGCTCGCTCACTTTAACTGCTCTCTGGAAGGAGTCTGATTAATCAAAAGCTCTCAAGCTTTAATCGCCCAAATAACAGTGAACAACTTGGATTGTATAGACTGTTTTGGTAACAATCTACTGAAGATTTATTATAATAAATGCTCCTTGCAGCACGAATAAACCTTGTACAGCGTAATGCATCATTATAGAGATGTTCAACCACTCGCTGAGATAGCTTGCAATGGCCTTTTGCAACACATTGATTCTTTTTTTTTTTTTTGCATTAATCCCAGCCATCTGGAATTTCTGTGTGCACAAAACGTTGGCATTTAATCAATGAGTATGCCGGGATATGCACAATGTATTATTGCATTATTGGTGAGAAAATATTCCGATGACTAAAATCACATTTCTGCTCATGTCTCAGTCAAACGGCCCTTGACCCCACTCGGAAAGATGATTTATGAGTCAGCTAGTCCCCTAGGTCCTGCTCTGCCACTCCAAGTTTCAAGCTGCGTTTATGCTCATTATATTGACACTTTTAGGATATTCATTTACCATAAACTGCAATTTCACCACAGGGCAGAACTTTTCTCCTAGTTTGTTTCTTCAGGAGTTTAGTGAGTCTGATTGTTCCCCCCTCAGCCGCGCATCTAAAAATTCCTCTGCACCAATCCAGAGTTACCCACCACAACCCAGAGCCCCCATCACACAGAACCAGGGTCCCTCTAATGTTTCCTTTGAGCAGAACGGGTGTTTGGGGGAAACAGAGGCGATTTTCATGTGCAAATGTCAGTCAGTCCGCTCCAAGCAATCACAGGCCCGTCTCCTCCAGAGATCGGGGCTTGAGACACAGCCTGAATAATTTAGCAGCTCTGTGCCACCGTGCTTTAGGGTCGCAACCTTCTAAAGTGATGACAGAAAGACGTTGGCTGACTTCCCCTCCCATTCACTCCCATTACCACTTATTTACCGTTCCTGATTCCAGGCAGACAAAGCAGAAGGGCCACGCTTTGGGTGGGGGGGAGAGAAATCATCGCCGTTGTATAAACTGCGTCAGAAAGCAGAGCACAGCCAAACAATGACATTTTCCAAGCATCCCCAAGTCGGCGGCGATCCCCTCCTGTGCCACGCTGCGAAATAAACACACGATCACCCAAGCCAGCAGTCACAGACAAAAGAGATGATGGACACACACGCAGAGAAAAGGTCGAGAAGTGACACACAGCGGGGACAGATGTCAGAGCGAAAACTCTACCGATGTATGAAAGGTGTGGATTAAGATTCAGATAGTGGTGGAAAAAAACATCCAAACCTTCTATTTGAGGGGAGAAGAGATTACAGTGATTTTCAAGGTATGACAAGGGAAAGCATGGAGACGTATAGAGGACAGAGTGAAAGAAATTGATCCGTCCTTCAGTACAGACACACTCTACATTTCTGTCATTCAGAGGGAGACAGACAGCGCTTGGTCTGACACGGGTGGTCATCACTCGTATACAGCGGGGCTTTGACAGCGACATGACGAGGATGAATGGACTGGCCAGCTATCCCAACCAAGAAACATGCTGTTGGGGAAAATGATATATTTATCTGCCTCATAATCTCTTTCAGTCATGATCAAGTCCTTCAGTTCCTGCGTTCAATTATCCTTCAGTTCTTTGGCTAGAAATCATGCAATCAAGAACTTGTATTTCTATAACATTTACCCCCATATCTGTGATATATTTTCATCCCGCAGAATTCATATCCACTGACAAAATTGGCATTGATCTGTGGTCTTATCTCTCTATAAAATAGGTGGAAATCACACAGTTATGGCTGGTTCTGAATGTCTCCACAGTACAGGAGGATATTATTGGAATGTAAGGAAACTGCATTGGATTGTGTATTAGTGATGCAGTGGGACGTTCCCATGGAGATGTCAACAGTGATAGCCTCTTAGTCTAGCCGGCCAGATGCAGGATCGCTAAGAAACACAGGGAGGACTGAACAACGCGTCCCCGCTTTTTCCCTCCACCCCCTCCCTCTAACCTGTTGTCATGCACCGCGGCGATACAGTCAGTCGAGTCAACCCCGGTCTGCTCAAACTGCATTTATGAAGAGTGTCAACGGGCATGTGGTTTGACCTCGTGTTATGGGAATGCTTTGCAAGGGCAGGCAGAGGGGAAGGGAGGACACCAGAGATCCCTCTGAATTATTGAGAGTGATTATTTGGTGACTTATGGTTGGTGGCTGTCAGGTGCGGCATGATAAATAGTGCCGAGCAAGAATTACACTTTCTCATTTCTCCTGCTGTCTATTTATCTGCCTTTCTGTGCCTGACCACCCCCTCTCTCCCGTACACTCATCCCTCTACCGCCTCTGTCCTTGTACTAGCAAGTTCTCACACTGACTTTTGGGGCAGCATGTCCTCAAACGTCAGTCATGGATGGCAATGTTGGTCTGTCGGTTGGTTAGTTGGTCGATCGGTCCACCACTTTGGGCCACACTGAAATATGTCGACAACTACCGGATGGATTGCATGGAATTTAGATCACATATCCAAGGTCCCCAAATCCTAATGACTTTGGTGATCCTCTGATCTTTCCTCTAGCGCCACCAGCTGGTCAAAGGTTTCACCTATTCTGTGAAATAGCACAACATCTACTGAACAGAATTTGGTGCAGACATTCGTGGTTTCCAGAGGATGCATCACTCTGACCAGTAGGATGACTTTTTCTCTACTGCCATCATAAAGTTGACCCTTTTTTAGTGGTTTTCAACGAATATTGGATGGATTACCATGAAATTTGGTTCAGACATTTATATCCCCCTTAGGATGAATTGTCATAACTTTGATTGATGATGACATGTTTGAGCTCGGCACGGCTCGACGCGCTACAACTGGTAATGGAAACACAAATCAGCACGGCATGGTTTGAAAAGTGCTATTGGAATAGCTCTAGTTGTCTGTCTGTCTGTTCCTCCTCTCCAGGCATATTTTTAGTTCCCCAAATCAAACCACTGCCATTTCCCATCCGTCCAGCAGATGCCCTCGGACGTTACCGCCTTTCCCCATCACCTGACTGCCACACCCATCCACACACCCGTCCACAGCACTGTATTGCTTTGCTCCGGTGTCGGTACTCCCGTCTGTTTCTCCAAGCTGGGGGCACGCCGACCATCATCTACTGTAAGTAATACACCTACTATGGATAAGTACCTCATGCAACCCCACTTCAAAACACCTGAACTATCCCTTAAACATCAGCATGTTAGCGTTGTCATTGTGAACATCTGTCGATATTAATATTAGCATTTAGCTCACAGCCTCACAGAGCTGCATGGCTGTAGTTTAGTTTTCTTTTCACTTAAAACTGAAGCATTTGGCTGACAATCTCTTACAGAGCGAAATTCCTTTGCCGCCATCATTACAATGAAAGCAAGAATCAGGACCAATGTGCCCTGACAGCACTGTCTAACTTGAAGAGTCACGATACTGTGAGAAAGATATAATATAAGAGCTAAGAAGTGAGATAAAAGCAGTTATTTGCACTGAAAAAAATGATTCAGTGGGGGTATGGAGATGCTTGGAAACATGAGTTTTCAGTAAGTGATGGACGACGGGTTGTGATTCTGCTTTTCAGACCAGAAAGGGAAGGTCATTCCACCTTCTGGGACCCAGAAGGGAGAAGAGCGGTGACCATGTGGAAAAGTGGCCGGGGAGAGGAGAGCTGAATGGCTGCCAGTGGCCGGTGCATATAGCCCTGGCCTTGAGGTACGGGAGTGTGGGCTTTAGACCAGCACCAGGTTTTGAATCTAGCTACAAACAGCCTGCGGCAGCCAGTGAATGAACTGCAAGAGGAAGGGGACAAGGGTGATTTGGTGAGGATGAAAACGAGGCGGCAGCATCATTCTGAATGAGCAGCGGTGGCTTGAAAAAGTGTTTTGGAGGGAGTAGTTGCAAGGGAAATGGTTAAAGCTTGAACGTGGAGCAGGGTTGAGTCCCCGGTCTGATGCAGTGCACATTATAGGCGGAGTTCACTTAGCGAATAGATAAACTGATGTGTACATACGGCACAGGGACCATCTTGACTTTGGTTGAGCCTATTAAAGCTGAGAACTCGTCTTTCAGTAAATAAACTCCCAAGACCATGAAGTTTGGGGTTCTTCAAGACTTTTCATGGTCTCCTCTTGCTTCTCCTTGAGTGGCTTTATTTTCCTTCTTATTGTGCACATACCAGGAGACCCATTTCCCCATTTCTAATTGACATTCCCTGTTGCATAATGTTTCTAACTGACTGATCAGGTATCAGAGATGGAGTTCTTTGTGTAAATGCAGTCTGAATAATTCATACAGGGCTGTCAGAGAGAGAGAGAGAAGGGGCATTTTGGAAATCAACGCGCTAGGCCCCTGACCATGAATAATTGATCTGAACTGATTAAAATTTGCCGTGATTACCCCTCACCTCCCCAACAGATAAAACGCCACACCTGTGTTTGCTGTCTCTTTACTCATTCTCCTCTTTCTCCTTTTCCTCTCAGTCAAACATGTTTCAATTAACCACATACGGTCACACACTGTGTGTGGTGGAATGTAAGACACTCCGGTATCGCTGCCGTTTCATATTGTCAGTTGGATTTCCGGCTACAAGCTGAATTTCCTCTCTTTCATGTGCGTTCATAGGTGTGCTCGTGCTGAATTCGGTTCATTAAATGCTGTGTTTGTATTCAGAAAACAGTATTGTGCTACTGTTCTCCGTGTCCCTGATGAAAAATACAATTATGCTCTAACTGCTATTCCAAATATTGATTAGCTGCTGTTGAAGCGCCGAAAAACACATTTCTTCTCCTCCTCTCCCCTCAGGCGGTGGATCCGCAGATAGCTGTGGACTCTCCGTCTCAAACACAACTCTAATTGCAACAGGCATACTGTCTGATACGCTGTAACACCTAAAGATACTGTGCTCCCAGATGAGCCACCTTGATCAACTTGTCTCTACCCGCTGCACATCTGCACATCACATTAGACACGCAGACACATAGCAGGCTCATTCTGCATGGGACTTCTCACTTCTCTTAACCTTCAAAGTCCAACTAAAGATGGCACTTTGATCTGTGTTCCAGAGAAGAAATAGGCGCATGACAGAGAGCAAGTTGAAGGAGGAGAGAGGCAGGGAACGGGAGGAAGTGTGGGAGAGTGACAGCTAATGACAGTAGCTACAAGCTGTGACCTTTCGAGCGATCACACAAGCATGACGAACCAGGCTCAAGGTGACAGAGAAACGGGGTACTTTGGGAGAGGATGTTAAGGACAACAAAGCTTTGTGTGTCTGTGGTTTAGCAGTCATGGTGCAGCAGTAGTAATGGAGATTATAGGTACACAGGTGATCAATAACACTGTCATTTTTGTCAGAGAACAATGGTTAACTGTGTGTATATGCAGTTAAAGATTAAATGCTCACTCAGACAGGGCGACTGTGTGGGAGAGCAGTAACATTATCTACCTTTTTAACCTTTATTTATCCAGGGAAATGCGCGCACACATGCTTTGCTTCACAATACCGGTAATACAGGCCGCTATTCACACACAACTTTCTCTGTTTGCTACTGAGCTGCTTGGGAATTGTGTGCAGGTGTTTCGTCATTAATTTTCACCACCTAAATTTCCCACTGTGGTCGGGGGATTTGAACCAGAAACCCTGCATCTTCTAAGAACTTTTACGAGTGTTTTTGCATGATTATCCCCACAACCGCAGCTTAGTTGACAATATTGCTGACCATTTTCTAAAGATTTTTTGGATTGATTTCTGACTTTCTGGGCAGCCATTGTTTTCTATCAATATCATTGTTATAAGAAAATATCAATGTGAAGCTTGAGATTTGCATAGGAAATCCATCACTGTGGATCATTTGTCACCTTTCTTTTTGTCAGAGGTATTGTTTGTAGAGTTGCATTTGCATGAAAGTAGGCCTAGGCCCAATCCCAATGTCCACACTCAGACTTTGAGGTGCGTACCCGCAAAGTGCGTGAGGGTTTAGGGTTGTCCCACTGTCAAATCATCAACTCCTTGAAGGCTCTCTCGCAGACATTTTGAGCCCTTTATGAACACTTTACGTAAGTCCACATTTCTGCAGACTTTGCCTGAGGGAATTACCCATATTCCATGGAGTTGTGACGTTAAACTCAGGGTTACCACGGTAACCAGGGTAAGTCCTGAGGCGTAAAAAAAAAAAAGGTAAACAAAGAGGACGGCACATGGGTGTTCAGCCAGGCGTATTTAAATTTACACAGAAACATTAACATTAAGTATTTAAGATGGTACATAAAAAACACATGAAATCAGAGGAATGCAAGCATTAGACTTTATTACACACCTGGTTTAATCATCAACCGTTTCTTTTCATTTTGCTTTATGAAGTTTGACAAAAACAAGTAAATAGATTTTTTGGCAGTTACCTCTCGTCTCATAAGGCAAGAGCCTGGAAGACGTTAAAATATACAGTAAAAAACTAAAATAAAAACCCACAATTGGCATCGTCAAGGTAACGTGATATGTCGCCACAAAGTACTGTCCCATTCATATATATACCATTTCAAGCCCTTGCAGCCTCTCACACTCAACCATTTATCAGGTGACGTCAGTCAAGTCCCTTAGAGTTCAGGGCTTAAGGCCTTAGGGGGGACATTGGGATTGGGCAGATGTAAAGTTTACCACATTCCCCATCTCAGTTTAGTGTGTTGGCATACTAACATTTGCTAATTAGAACTAAACACAAAGTAGCCTATCGCTGAAGTTGATAGATGTTTTGCATATATGGTAATAAACCACAGTACTGGTCTACCAACATTTGTTTCTTGGAAGTTGCCAGAGGCAAACTTTTGATGAAGGACATAACCAAATTTACATTTTCCTTCACACAACATCCATGTTTGCTTCTCATTTGCCCCCTAAATTAGATTTTCTGACACTAACTTTTAAATTTCGTGTATTGAATGTGTACAAGGAGAGCTTTAGAGCTGGTTCCAGCTGCATGTGAAGATAATATTGTAAAGTTCAGAAATGAGGTTAATTCATATATTTGAATTAATGGTAAGTTATGTTAACACAGCTAGTTATTTACATATTTGCATGTTTAAATACTTTCATCAGTGACTTTAAAACAGTTACTATAATCTGCTGAATCTACCTCTGTGGCTTTCCTCTCATTTACCTCTGTCTAAGTCCTCCTAGCTTCTGATTGGTTAGTTCGGTCATATGTGAGTTAGGAAAAAGGAAGTGTTGTTGGTGAAGCTGATGAAGTGTAAAGTTCTTAAGGTAATCCATTTCCATCCGGCTATTTCTTCTCAATAAGAATGATCCACCACATACAGTATTGAATCCTCACGTTACATTCGGTGGCAGCAGAAAACCTGCCCAGTGTATTTGGATGATGTCTTCATTTACAACGTCTCTTTCGGCGAACATCTCCGCACCTGGAAGAAATCCTCTCCAGATTTCAGTCAAGTGGCCTCAAGCTAAATCCAGATCAGGTTCAATGTTTGGGCCATGTTATATCCAAGAACGGCATTCAGCCAGAACCACGAAATGTGGAAAGTGTTCAAGACTGACTCCACGTTCAGCAACAGAAGTAAGAGCATTCCTAGGACTTTGTTCATACCGCAAATCCATCAGACACTTTGCACATCACAGTGTTTCGCTACATGCACCCTTCCAATGGACTTCTCAATGTCAGGATGCATTCACTTACCTGAAACATGCACTCTCAAATCTTCCAGTGGTTTCATTCCATGATTTCACATTGCCATTCTCCCTCTACACAAATGCTCCAGGCTCTGCTATTGGTGCTGTGCTTGCTCAGAAACAGGGGCCTCAGGAGAAAGTAATTGCATATGCTAGACATGTTCTCACAAAAGCAGAAAGAAAATGGTCAACCTATGATAGAGAGAACTCTAGGCTATTGTCTTGGCGGTACGACATTTTCACCACTACCTCTACAAGCAGACCTTTGTTATTGTCACACACCACAAACCTCTCTTGGGTCTCCGGAAGATACCCATTGGCGAAGACAGAACTGGTCGTCGTGCACGCTGGGCTCTTGAGTTTGTTCCTTTTGAGTGGACTGTAATTCATAAAGATGGCCACAGTCACCTCAATGCAGATGCAATGTCCTGTTGACCTACTGACACCAGACCTACAGAGCAAAGCGCCTCCTGCACACCGGCGTCCACATCCTGACAAGAGAAACTCCAGTCCTGAGAGTCCATCTTGCCCTGTCGGTTCTGTACATCACCACAGCTCCTGCCATACCAATCCAAATCCAGTTTCCTGGACTAGATCACAGGCTCCTGGTCCAGATTTAGTGTCTCCTCTTCATCCATGCTTTAACTCCCTGAGAACGATCTGAAAAAGGAACCGTAATAATACTCCATCCTATCAGAAGTCATTAACTGGAAAGCTAAAGGTCAGAAAACCACCATACTGACGAACAACATAACGCACACCTGCTGAGAGAGCACTTTGGTAAGAGGTACCACAGACTTACCTTTCATAATGGTTTGCTTTGTTGTAAAGTTTTCAATCCATCCACTAAGTCAGGCAGTTTTTCAAGTTGATTTTTCATACTGTACTGAAATAAATGGAACCCAATGGCAACCTGTGAGGTAGGAAATAAATTTGAAAATGGTCCAACATTGATGTACAATAAGCAATTTGTAGTTAATGTGCTGAAACACTGACACTCACAAAAACTATTTAGCAAATACAAAGAATTAATACTTCAGACTGAATCAAGAAGACATCTTAATTACGCTGGTTGTTTCATCACACTCTCCCTGGTCATCGGTACTCTCAGGTCCAGTCTGAAAATAGGCGGTCCACACACCATTGATCAGGTTTTGTTTTGTTGTTTTTTTTAAGAGGGAGGGGAGAGGAAAGGGAGGTGTAAGGGGAGGATGTGTCCAGTTCAGGTCCCTGGTGGAGGTTTTCAAGTGGCTGGGCGCTCTGTCTGTCCTGTCAGCCCTAAGCAAACACCCCATCCTAAAAAGGAAGAAGAGGAAAAAACACCCAACTAGCATCACACACGGCTGGCCAGGGCCTCACTAGTAGTCCACTTGTCTGCTCTCCCCTCCGCAGAGCCTTCACAAGAGATGGGAGGAATACTAAGAGAGCAGGCATAGATTTTCTGCTGGGGGGGGTGGAGGAAGAGAGGGAAGGCTGTTGGAGGGTGGTGGGGTTGACTGCCCACATCAAACTCCCCTCCTTTTGTCTCACCCCTCTCCCTTTCTCCTCCTCTCCTTCTCATCTGCCTGGCTCTGGAGGGACCCTCTGTTTGTCAGCCAGGCAGTGGAGCGTCTCCCTCTAACCCCACCTCCTCCTGGTTTTCTGTCTTTTCCCTTTTCTTTCTCTTTCTCTCTCTCTCTAAACCTCCACCTCTCTCGCTCTGCTTCCCTTGTCTTTTCACAATCCCCGTTTCTTGCTTTCCTCAGGTCTGTTAAACAGCCTCTTTACTCCTCTTTTAAAGGAGAGTCTGTATTGATGGAAGTCAATAAAGTCCAGAGACAGAGCGAGATGTGATAGAAAGTGTTAAACGGGGTGGGGTAGCTTTGCTCCACCTAGGTGCAAAGCAGTGAGAGAGATGATGGGAATTAATTTGGTGCAAAGAAATTCTTCGAATAGGTTGGTAAAAAATACACTGAACTATTGATCAGGTAGTTGGCGAATGAGAGACACTGTGAGTCACTAGTCAATAAAACAATGCAAAGTCTGTGCGCTGCAGGTGTGTCCATGTGTAGCCTTGTAGTCCATACTGTATGCTACCACAGACTGTATATAAGAAGCGGACGTAGTCACCATGACGTCACCCATTGGTTTGTGGAAGCCTCGAGTTCGGCATTTTGGCCGTCGCCATCTTGGTTTTTGGCTGCCTCCATGTTGTTTTGTTGCAACGAGAAGTGACACGGGTGGAACTAAGTACAACGCAACGCTGAATAAGGCAACCTCCGGGTCTGAAAAGTGAAGCCAATGTTGAAATGCCTTATATACGTTTTTTTTTACAACGTCCGTCACGACTTTGACCATGTTATATGAGTGCAATGCTAAATCTGTGGAGTAGTCTTTAATTGGTCAGATCACCTATATTACAGAAAAAATGTTTGTGGTGCTCACAGCATTGGAAAAAAATTTAGTGCATTTCCACTCTAATAGGGGAGAGGCAGCAATATCAAAGATCACTATCCCAAATCCTTGACATATAGAAAAATGGGAGAAAATATGTTTTTGTTTATTTGTAATTTGGGCAAAACAACCCCTAAACTTCAGCCTCTCATTTCCCATTCTGAATTGATGAAACGCTCACTCTACCTGACAGACATCCCCTTCCTCGTTCTTTGCGTCTCTTCCTCTCTTTTCTCTGTGCCTGCGTCCTGTACTTCTGCTTCCCTGCCTCCTTTTCAGGCCAGCCCAAGCTCACTCCACACGTGTGCCGAGATTAGAGGGAGAACGTGGAGCTCTATTGATTTCTGAAGCTGTTAGATGCCAAGTTGGGTCTCAGATCCCCCTGTTTACATCGGATTCACCGCAAGCCACTTGTGGTCTCGGAGAGAGAAAAGGCACCAACGTTTCCCTCGTCTAAAGAAGATGGTTACCTGTTATTCTGCCGTGCTGCATGTACTCTATACTATGGATTCTAAAGCGTATATGTCTTACTATTGTTTCAGGTTTGTGAAAGTGCCGGGGGCTAGTCCATTGTGGCACACCACTGAGCTGCCAGGTCAGATTGTAGTAAAAGCCGAAACAGAGGAAGGTGAGTCACAGTGGCATTTGGAGGAGGAAGAGGAGGTCCCTGCAGACGAAACCCACCATGCCTGCAGATATGGCCTGCAGCTGGGACAGGTAGATCCCAAACTGCCACAACAAAAGAATCACTGGAGATAGAGTAAGGGACAGGCATCGACTAGATCACTGTGTGACTCATCATCACCATCCCATTAAGGGAAAGCCCCTCTACCACATAATGACTCCCTCCCCAAACACGGACGGGAGAAAGCTATCTCTCTCAGAAGGATTAGACTTGACAACGTTTTCTGATCGGTCATCATTTTGTCAGACAAACCCCCGACTCTGTGTGACCTTTGACCGCTTATAGCTCGTTTCCCCTTATTCTCTGAGGCAGCTGACACAGAAAGAAGTGTCACATATGATTTCTATATGGGTCTGTGTCAGTGAGACATACGTAACAAACGCGCATTTGTTTTGTTTTGTCCGCTGTCTTGATCGGTCTGGTGTGTAGCGTTTCTATCTTTAAGGATTCTGTGCATCACTGGATGTATAAATCAGTCGCACACCGGGCGCTGGTGTCACTGAAATGTGGACATTAATGGCTGACAGTCTATTGACTGGCCTGCCAAGCCTCGTTAAAGCAACTGGCAGCTTTTTCCGAGACCAAAGCCTACATCGCATCCTTTTACACCGACAACAAACTTCCTTCCTCCCCTGCAGCTATTTATCTACCTTTCAATTCATGTCACCTTTCATTTCTCGCTATTGTTTTCAGCTGTCTTCTCCGCTGACCCCTGGTCTCCCTTGAAGGATGCATGTGGATTTCTGGCAGCTTGCTTTTTTCCTACCAACATGCCACGATTCTAGGATCGGCCTATAGCTCTCTTTGAAGCTTCCCTGCATCTCTCTAAACATCTTGGGCAGCATCAAAGACCACACATTACAGGGGGCGAGGGTTCAACTGGGAGGCACTGTGATCCAAGCATCATCTCTGCTTTCCCTTTCCCCCCCCCCCCTCTTCTTCAGGAGTTTCTGTGCAGCGCTGCGTCTGAAGGAGAGGAATAGCGAGCAGGGGGGGGGGGGAAGGAAGAGGAGGCAGCTTCTCTCCCTGCATTTGTGTCCATCATGTGTCATGGCTGCTCTTGGCTTTCATGTTCTGTCTGGCTGAGTCTCCTGCTCCAGCAGTCTGTTTCCTTGCTGAAAATCTGTGTCCCTCAGAGGCAGGAGACGCTCTCTCCTCTGCATCCATTTCAGCTCAGCTCAGCGTGGCCGGGCTCTGCTCTCACCTTGCTGACACCAGCTCCTCAGCAGACACCTCTTCCCTGGATGGGCTCAGCTGGCTGACAGGCAGCTGTCCGTACGGATAAAGCAGGAGAGGACACACACTGTACTCTGAATCACCATCACTGCCTACTTTTCTAACACCTTTGCTATTGCCCCCTCTTTGATTTAGACACTTCTCATTGAAGCATCTTATGCTACCTTAAAAAATATCTAAAGTGAAGGTGACGCAGGTTATATTTTTATGTATTTTATTGTTTCATTCTTGTTTGTTTTTTTACTTCATGTTCAAAGTAAACAGAGAATACCCTCGTCATCCTTTCATGTTGCTGCTTACATAGAATAATAATGCTCGCTGCATTCCGAGTGTTGTTAATTGTTGAGCCTGATATCGTGGACTTTGACTCAACACTTGAGAAGTAGTCTGTGTTTGAAGGAAAATTCAGTCGCAGGGGCCCAAAACAAGCCAGTGGCTGATGAAGACAAATGTGCAAACACATGTTGGCAGAATTGCTTTTTGGTTGAGCGTGATCGGCTACGCTCAGGAGGGCGGAACCAGGAGTTGTGATTTATAGTTTTGTGCTGTCCCTGGACCACCACTGTCTGCTGCCTCCCACTACTGTAATTACCATGTGTGTCTATTAGAATAGTCCTGCTGCCCACAATGCATCGCTCCAGCTGAGAGGAAGGAGAGGAGTTAACACACAGATATAGTCTTGTTATTCAAACAGTGTTCTCTACAAAAGCATGATACAGAGGAAGGGTGGAGAGCAAAAAGACACTGCAGATGATGTGATAAAGGTCAAAAAGAACAATGCCGAAAGGTTGAGGGCTGTATTGAAAGTGGGAGAATAAGCACAGACGATGGTATCTTCTTTCAGTAGGACATGTATGACTATTTTAGGGCTGTCAAAGTTAACGCGATAATAACTTGTTAACGCAAGTTTGTTGATGCATTAACGCAACTTGCAAAATTTAATTAACCTCTTAAAAATTCGACACTCCCAACTTGCGCTAAATTTTGGCGAGGAAAAACTGGCATGGCCATTTTCAGAGGGATCCCTTGACCTCTGACCTCAAGATATGTGAATGAAAATGGGTTCTATGGGTACCCACGAGTCTCCCCTTTACAGACACGCCCACTTTATGATAATAACATGCAGTTTTGGGCAAGTACCTGTGAGGGTTTCTGGACAATAATTGTTTTGTGTTGTTAATTGATTTCCAATAATAAATATATACATAAATTTGCATAAAGCAGAATATTTGACCACTCCCATGTTGATAAGAGTCTTAAATACTTGACAAATCTCCCTTTAAGGTACATTTTGAACAGATAAAAAATGTGTGATTAATTTGCGATTAATCGTGATTCAATATTTTAATCGATTGATAGCCCTACTTTATTTGGATGCTATGAACCACATACAAAATTAGGTACAGTATATATTCACACTAAAAGCTGTTCAGTCTCTTTGTATTATGTAGTGCTACAGACCTGCCATTAATGCAATTTAGCTAATAATTTAAACAACATCAATGTTTTTTTATGTGCTTTTTATGTAGCTTCACCTGTGGATTTCACAACATATTCAATCTTATTTTACATTACATGTCCTCCTACATCTTACCTGCATCCCTCTAGACCCAATCCAAAGTCTGCTTTAACTGAAGTCTGCTGGTCTGGATTCAGTTTGCTTTGCCTTGGGCCTTATAGCATCTCCTAGTGGGCAAACTGCCCCGCTGTTTTCAGTCCCATGAAAATGAATGCTTTGAATAATGTGATTCAGTCAATAACTTCAGGTACCTTGACAAATAAGAGAACTTGACATCTTCTGAGCTTGTTTATAAAGTGGATTTCTCTGCAGTGTTTCCATTATGGATCATTTTCCTGTTTTTGCTGTTTTATAGTCGGGTTGTGTACGCAGCCCCCACAGACTTTGTCAAAACATTTGTATCCGTCTGCATCAATTACAGTTGTGTTTAGAGCTGATCAATTTATTTTACATAAGGTAAACTAGATTTCTTTTCTTTCTCAAATAAATAATATTTGTTACGTTCACCTCAAAAGGAAATGAATCACCTTTTTTGTTCTTCATGAGAACTCTGAACCAATAATGAGACCTGGCACTGAGCCCCGGCCACTGTCATTTATGCTGTAATTGGCCTAAGGGTGTAAAGGGCAGCCATGCATCAGAGAAGACAGAGAACTAAGTGGCTTACAATGACAGGACTGAGAGGACGAAATACAAGTAGAGGGCTTGCAAACTGAGGAGAGCTTATGAGCTGGTTTATGAACATGCATTATGGATCCAAAAAGACACGGTGATCATTACACAGATGGATAAATGCACGCATTATTGAATGAATATAAGAACGGTAACCACTGCAGTTGTTTTAAATGGTTGAATCGAGGGTCACATGCATGATTGGGGTTACACAGAGGATTGGGGTTGTGCTGTTCACACTGATATCATTGCTCATTAGAGAAATAACCACGGTCTCAATTGATCTCTGTGACCACAAGCTCAAGTGGTTCAGGCTGAATTTGTGAGCCATTGATTTCTATGGCTTATTAAAGGTGTGAGTATCTTACTATACAGAGAGATATGAACGCAGGATTACCAGGAAATAGAGGTATTGATTGGGTCAAAAAGCTCGGGGCTTACATTTCAAATTCCAGCAGGGAGACACGGTTTGACATCAAAACAGTGTTGACTGAAAGATGTGGGAAAATATTCCGATGAGTCACAATCTCCCTGGTCATGTGTTTAAAACAATACAGAATATTAACGTTATGTTATCATAAATGTGACTGATAAACATTATACAGATTATTTCTACTCCAGATTCTATAATAATAAAAGAATCACTTGAGGTGTGTTTCAGTGTGGAAGAAAAAAACAGTAAAGGCAGTAAAAAGAAGCAATACCACAATGTACAAATACTCCATGACAAATAGAAGACCTGCATTCAAAACGTTAAAGCACTGAAATATCATCAGCAAAATTTACTTCAAGTATTAAAAGTAGTCATATTGAAGCAGAATCGACCTTGTCAGTGTTATATTATTATATATTATACCAAGGGTTCTCAGACTTTTTTGTACCAGAACATTTTCCAAGGACCCCCTCATAATCGTCACACTGATTAAGCATATGTTTACCAGCATTTATTCTCTTAGATGCCATTGGAACTGTTTTCTTAAAAAATTCAACCTAAATACTTCAGATCTGTTTTATAGTGGTTAACGGAAACATATTTCAATTTGAATCAATCATGTTAAGTAAAAGTTCTGCAATCAAATCTTTACTTGAGTAAAAGTACAGAGGTGTCAGCATCAAAATATACCTAAAATACGAAAGTACTTATTATGCAGAACGGCCCATTTAAGAATAATGTATATTATATTATTGAATTATAATTATTGATGCATTGATGTGTACATCATTTTAATGTTGCAGCTAGTAAAGGTGGAGCTACTTTTTCACTTTATTTTCTGTGGGGTAGCTTGTGAATTGCACCAAAGGATCAAAAAAGTGTTATTCATAATAATAATACATCATAATGTTTTTGTTGGTTATATTTTGTATTTTAAATTTGAATCTGCAAAGTAAATAAAGTTATCAAATAAATGTAGTAGAGTAAAAAAGCATAATATTTCCCTCAGAATTGTAGTGGAGTAGAAGTATAAAGTAGCAGAAATTGGATATACTAAAGTAAAGTGCAAGTACCTGAAAATTGTACTTAAGCACACTACTTGAGTAAAAGTATTTAGTTATTCTCCACCACTGCATATTACATTAGATTATCATGTGTTTATATAAAACAAGAGTTTGTAAAGAAACTTGTAAGAATAGCAGTGATAGAACTAGGATTAAAAAGTGCAATATCTAAGTCTGAAATGTAGTGTAGTAGAAAGTAACATAAAATGCAAGTCCTAAAGTAGAGTACCTGTCTATTTTTTTGCATTTGTGACCAGTAGGTGGCAGTCTCGCTTCATATCTCATCTTAACCTCACGCATGCGCGTAGGATGATGACGTCAACCCGGAAGAACCCCAACATTTAATCGAGCGAGCTCGAGTCGAGCGAGCTTAGCATCTTTGATACAGCTAGCTAGTGCGTAGCTACATCCTGAATGCATAACAACAACAACACACCCTCCAGCTACTATTACAACGTAAGTTAACGATATTTGCTAGTTTTGTTTCATCATTAGGGTTGCCTTTAGCTTCAGTGTTGCCGCAGTGAAGTCCCTTGTGTCGCTGTTTTTCTTGCTTGCTAATTGCTAACGCTGCATCTGTTTTTGACAGAGCTGCTTCTGGTGATTCTGCAGCTGCACCGTCGTGCAGAGCGTGCTGGCTTTGGGGAAAATGTCGTCCAGGAGGAAAGGATCCTGCAGCTTCGTTCTACCCGCAGTGGTGACCTTGCTGTTGCTGGATGCTGTTGATTATGTAAAGGCGAAGGTAAAAACATGCATCTCCACACTTGCATGCATACTTTCAGAAACTATCAGTCGTGATGTTCATAAACTGTTTGGTGAACAATATGTCCTCTTTCTCCAAGTACATTTTTTAATTTATCTGCACTGTACCTGTATCTCTATGCAATATTAATACAACTGAATGTGAAATAGCATCTACTTCACCTATTCTATTTCCCAAGTGCAATACCTCTGTTTATGTTTATTTATTTATTTATTTATTTATTACTCTACCTCACCTGTTTTATTCCTGTTTTTATTTGCTTCATAGCTATGTGTGTTTTATCTGTTATATGTTTTACCTGCCTTGTCTTGTCAAGTATTTGTTTTTAAAGCACTGACCAGGAGTGGCAACTGTGAATCTCGTTGTATTTAATACGATGACAATAAAGCTATCTATTCTATTCTATTCTATTCTATTCTATTCTATTCTGTAAGTATTGAGAGAGAGGAATAAAACATATTGTCATCGTGTAACGTTAATGCATTTCATTTTTTGAATTATTTTTGTTTAATATCAGTAACCTTCTCTGTGTGTTCTTCTATCACATGTTAAAAATGGCTGCTGTGAAAAGGGCCCATTGAGACCGATATAGCAAGTAACCAACAATATAACTGTACTCTATATGTACATGACTTGAAAACCTTGTAAAGCTTTCAGGTGTTAAACGTTTTAGCAGTTTTTTGTTAATACATTCAGCTATAGATGAAATGTATTGTTTGACATAGATAATAGTTTGGCTTCTTGCTTTTAAATTTGTATTTATGAATATGAAATTTGGTTCAGTTACTGGTGTATTCAAACAATACATTGTTTACAAGTAATGTAAATTGAGGGTTGATAATATCAGCAATGAATTGTGACAGTTTCCACAGTTTTGTACGCAGGCAAGACCAAAAACAAATGCACCAATGTTTCTCTGAGTTCCCTGCAGAAAGTAAAGTTTGCATTAAAGTGTTTAAGTTTCTGTAAATAATGATTGCTTGGATAAAACCTGTGATATTTTACTTTGCCAGGTTCTTCTCTAATCTAATGTAATTGTGTCAATTGCTGGAATAACTGGAACTTTTTGTACAGCTCAGTTTTGTTAATAAGGGATAGAAATGTCTAGTGCTGTAGAGAAAACAGATAGGTGAGCTACAACATTTAAGTAACCAGTTTGGACCCACTTTAACCAAATTTTCTTGACAATTACAGAACTTTGAGGATGTTCGCTGCAAGTGCATCTGCCCACCATACAGAAACATCACTGGACACATATACAACAGAAATGTGTCCCAGAAGGATTGGTGAGAGAATTTTTTTTTTGTTTAGATTTTCAGTCATCTTGTTTTTGTCCTGTAGAGAAACATGATCCATCCTGACACTTTGATGTGTTTTACAGTAACTGCCTCCATGTAGTGGAGCCCATGCCGGTGCCTGGACATGACGTGGAAGCTTATTGCCTGTTGTGTGAGTGCAAGTATGAGGAACGAAGTAGCAACACCATCAAGGTACCACCAGCTTTCTTTGGCGGGTTTTACTCTGACTTTTCTCCAACATACCTCCATTCAATCTGTAATCTTGACTCACACTAACCAAGATTAAGAGGGTTGGTGGTGTGATAAAATAACATAAGATAGTACTTTATTTATCCCAAGTGAAATTGTTGTGCAGCAGCTGCAGTACAAAGTAGGAAAGAGTGCAAATGTATAGAGTGCAGATAAAAAAATATATAAACAAAGATTGTATGCCACACAACATAAGTTATTTAAAACATTATGAAGTCTCTTTAGTTTGTCTGCTTAATCAAAAATAAATTTAAATTATGTTAGTATTTCTAAATGTTTTCCGTTATGTCTGTTCCAGGTAACCATCATCATTTACCTGTCTGTTGTGGGTGCTCTGCTGCTCTACATGCTGTTCCTGCTGCTGGTTGATCCTCTTATTCGCAAACATGACGCCTACACCCAGCCTCTGCACAATGAAGAGGACTCCGAGGTAACCATTCAAACAGATAACATACAGGTGATCAAACACATACATGCCTTTATTTCATGTCAGTTGAATTTAATTTTTTTTAATGTATTCCTTGTTTTTGTGTGTGTATGTTCAGGAGATGCGTCCACCGGTGGACAGTGCCCAGGCCAAAGGAAACACAGTGCTGGAGCGGGTTGAGGGAGCACAGCAGCGCTGGAAAAAGCAGGTCCAGGAGCAGCGCAAGACAGTTTTTGACCGCCACAAGATGCTTAGTTAAACCCTACAGCTGACCCCAAAGCAGGATTAGAATAGGTAACTTCCCTGGGCTCAGCGCTCTCACACTGTCACCAGGTGCACTATTACTAACATCTTTTTCATTGCTGTGCACTGCACCCTCCGAATACGTATTTCATCACTAAGAAACATTTAAACACACTGATCTAACAAGCAGATGTTTTTTTTTATTTATTATATGTTACATTTTAGCCTAAGGTGCAGTTGTGAAAAAACTGCATGTTTGCACAATGCAACAGATTTTGAATGTCTTTCTAAAGTAGGAAACGTTTTTCTCTATTTAGCCAGACTGTAAATAGCTTTTGAACTTCCTCATGATCATTTTACTTGATAGCTGCTTGTGAATTTGGTGTAATGTTGAGCTGTTTTTCTTGCAGCATAATTTATGAAGTTACCTCAGAAAACAGGTAAGCTTTATGTATGTGAATGGGCAATTTAGCTATTTGGGTAGAAAGAGTACCCTACCTATGCTATTGTCTAGCGTTGCACGTTTACTAGTTCAGCACTAATAATTATTTATTTAATTATTGTTATCATTTATTTGTCCCCCATTGCTGGGCACAGTAACCTGGGCATATTTAGTATAATTTGCCCTAATAGATTAATTAAAGGATTGTAAATTTTGGGCTTTGTAATTTTAAGGCGTTGACGTTGCTACCAATATGGCCACAATTTATCCCTTTTTGTGTTTCTCTCCTTGTGTGAGTGAATGTGTTACTGCAAATTCCAGTGCAAAACGTTGCTCTTAATATTAGCAATTCACAGCTTGTAAAACATAACAGATGGTGAGGTCTACCCATACATTTTGGTGGGTATATCGTCCACCAAGTATTGGTTGTTTGTGTAAATTAAATCTGTTCTCTTGAATTTACCTGTGGAAACTGATTGGAAAAAGGGATGTCAGTGAGGTAGGCACAAGGCCACAGTTTTATCCTGTATTTTCCAGTCAAGTTTTCCCATGCAAAGAGAGAAATGGAGAACGGGGCATTTAACAGAGCTTTAAAGCCATCCTCAGTGTAATCAAATCTCTGCCACTAGAGAATGTCCTAAATCAGTAAAGCTGCTGATAATGCGGTTAAGTGTGGCAGAATCGGGATGCTTCATAGTCCTTATGTGCATCATTATGTGTCAGTGAATTCCCCTTCGCATCCTCCTACTGAAACTCCCTGTTTAGGAAATTTTAATACGGCACGCTGACTCACATTACCTTATGCGCAATATGAACTACTGAAATGTATTTGTCTGTTATGGTTTGTTTTATCATTGAAGTGTTTTTGATTGATTGATTTTAAGTATAATTTCTAATCACTGGTATCCGTGTTTTGTATTTATATTTATCTCCAGTCTAACTGGAGTATTGCACTGCTCATGTCTATACATTCGGCTTGATGTGAAATAAAAAAAACTAAAATATAAACTCTATAAAATAATATTTCTTTTCATTTTCCTCTGGGTGTTTTCTATAGAAGTCACAATAGAGGGCGACAGAGTACACAATATGTGGGCTGTCTGCATGTACTGTACACAAACACTGCTAAGTTAATCCTCACATTGGTGTGGTGTTCAGCTTTTGGGGAAACATTGAACAATTTCACCTCTGTTATACTTGCATTATACATTATGTTGTCAGTTTGCAAAGTCTTAAGTTGTTGTATCCTAAATACTTATTTTATTCCCAAAATCATATGTAGCACTGTCCAAACTAATTTCTTTAGGGCTTGGCGTTAGTTTAATATTATCATTTACCGTCTTTCATGTAAATCGTGTCGTGATAAGAGCATATTTTGATATCCTTTTACAAAATTCTGTTGTCAAAATAAGTGGTACTGAGCACTTTCTTTTTTCTTTTTTGGAAATTTTTGCCTTTAGTTGACCGAGGACAGGGCAGAAATGGGGGAGAGAGAGTGACATGTAACAAAGGTCCCAAGGCCGGGATCGAATCCGGGACGTTGCCGGTTTATGGCATGCGCTCTAACCACTCGGCTACCAAGGCGCTCCATTATGAGCACATTTTCATCATAACTTCACAAAATGAGGTGTTGAAGTTCTTGATTAAGGTCTGATGGGCGACTGGAGGTAGAGCAGGGCGTCCACCGATCAGAAGATCGGTGGTTCGATCCTCGGCTCCTCCTGTCTGCGTGTCAAAGTGTCCTTGAGCAAGACACTTAACCCCAAATTGCTCCTGAAGGCTACGCCATCAGTGTGTGAATGAGTATTTAGATTAGATCCTGATGGGCAGGTTGGCACCTTGTATGGCAGCCTCTGCCATCAGTGTATGAATGTGTGTGTGAAAGGGTGAATAAGCGGAATAATGTACAGCTAGCGGGTCGTTGTGAAATAAACCCCTTCAGGGCGATGCAAGACCCCTGTCAGGGTTTATTTCACAACAATGACCGGATCGCTGTACATTATCCCTTACATAATGTCGTTGTACCCAGACATGAGGACATTGTGTTTATTAATATACAGTATTTATCAGCAATTATAACCTCCATTGAAGGCATTTTTTATATTATTACAACTGTGTTTTCATTCAGTATCTGTTAACACACCAGCCTCCTCGTATGGGTGCCCACAGGAGGTGTTATAGTTGTTGACAAATACACAAAAAACACTAATGCTTACAACTACATTATAGTGTGTAACATCCATGTGTATTTTCCCTTCCTCTCTGTTCACTATTTTTTCACAGTTTAGGGTTCAACACCAGCGTCCAGCAGCAGAGCAGCGGAGTCTGTTTTGAGATGTAGAACAGGTTCAAGGTGCTAGTGGTGATATTCTGCTACTGCAAGACCCCCCCAAACTATGTCTCTCCCCTTCTCTGTGCTCTCGTCTGCCACTGCTGCCCTGCCCCAACCCCCCCCTTTGATCCAATCTACTCCGATCTTCCACCTCCCACCCCCCCCACTCTCTTAACCATCCCCAAGCATGGCCTGTCAGTGGTTCACAGTCTAAATTTAAACTACAGCAGGGCCAACTGCTCCTCCAGCCACTCTGGGCTCCTGTTATTTTTCCCTGCCGAGGGGGCTTTTTCTGTCAGAGGCCCTCAGCCAGGAGGAGAGGCCTGTGGCTCTGTGTGAGGGAGACTGAGTCAGAGGGAGAAAGGGCGGCGGAGCAGCGCACACAGGATCGGCAGGTCTGGAACCCAGGGCCTTCGCAAACAGGGAGATACAAAGTGCCTCAGTTTGGGATTATACAGTGAGAAGACACATTTCTACAGGACTGGGAGCTTGTCTCAGGTGGAGGTGTCAAGATGGCGGCCAAAGGAGAGGACAAGCTGGTCATCATGAATGAAGAGGAGCTGAAGAGGAAGCAGAGGGAGAAGCTGAAGAAGCTACAGGCCACAGGGGGAAACCCTCGACCTGCCAGAACCCTCTTCCTCTTCAACCTCAAAAATCCCTTCCGCAAGGCCTGCACTAGCATTGTGGAGTGGAAGTATCCTTTATATCTTACACACACACACACACACACACACACACACACACACACACCCACACACACACACACCTGCCTACATTATACACAACCCACAGACTTTTGTGTTTGTAATGTTAAGTAGACAATTGACTTTAAAATGTGCCCTTTAAATGGAAGTATTTTACTCCTGAATATACTAGTATATATGATACTCCAGGTACTGTATGTAGGGCTCTGGTCAAGAACACTGACAGCTACAGGAATTAGGTGTCTGCAGGCCAGTCAATTATCAGCCACATAGTTCACCTGCGGTAAGCACGCTATAAGCCAAGCCTCTTTCAAATCTGTTAAGGCGATCCCTGAAGTGTTAAGACTTTTGTTATGCATCTGGCAGCCCCGTGTCAAAGTCAAGTTTGTAGCCTTCGTATTTTCACCTGGAGAGCTTCTTAAGCCAATCTATTTACATCCGGCAGACAGAAGTAATTAATGAAGCCGCCCGTTAGTGTCCTGATAGCTGACGTTCTGCTTTTAATGTGGAAATATCCGCTCTGACATGTTGGCACTATGTGAGACTTGAAGCCTGAACACAAGGCAGACTGCTGAGTGATGTTATGGCCCCTATAGGGGGTTTCCTGCTTTTAGCCTGACGTCCATTCCTGGATAATACATATTTTACATCCAAAATAGAATGCACTAATCATATCTATCCAGTGACAGCCCTGTCGTCACAATGGGACTTACGGAGTTCAATGTGAATAACAATATGGTGTAAATAATTCTAATTTTTCTGAAGTTTCACTGAGCTCTGTCTCTGTATGCTCAGTTTTTATTGCAACAGTTTAATCACATTGGTATGTGATTCTGTAACACAGGGCATGGGTGCTGTGTTTAGAGCAAAATAACAGAAATAGACTCAGCCCCCTTAAAGCCTTCTTAATGTACTTTTAAAACGTATATCAACACTCATAGATTTTAGAATAAATAAACGTCTCGTAGAATAACCACACAGCTTTATTTTCCTGATGAGTGGTCTGTGTTTAAATGGTTTGGTCATATTCTTGGGCTGTGCAGCTGTCCTGCGGCATCACAGGGAGACATGATGCTGACCTGGCAGGGGAATTCTCGTAGAGAGCCCCCTATGGACGAGAATGAAGCAGCACAGCAGACAAGATTACATTTACTGTGACCGCTTCGCCGGCTACCCGTTGGGCTGTTATAGAGATGATGTTTCAGGCAGCATTTAGAAGCTCTGATCAATGTTACTTTGTAGAGCTGTTTGATTTATTTGATTTGGTTTGTTACATAAAATCACAAAACATACACAGATAAAGACATTTTCTAACAGTGTTTCTTACCCATCCACTGTTAGTGTTTACTGGACATGTACATGATTAACTCAAATATAATCATTCGTTATATTATTCCAGATAAATTGTATCCCTTTGTCAATATCCTTTTGGTGGTAACTGGGAGTTTACAAGTCCTCCATGTGTTGTTGTTGTTATGATCCTGAGTTTCCCCATCCAGAACCTTTGAGATCATCATCTTACTGACCATCTTCTCAAACTGTATCGCTTTGGCTGTGTTCCTGCCCATGCCTGAAGAAGACAGTAATAACACCAACACAAACTTGGTGAGTACGAGTGTGAACACAAATCCTGTCTTTGATGTATGCTCAGGACTCTCTGAGGAGCTTTGGCTTTTTAGATATGAAAAAGAAGCTAAATATGTCACTCATGGTCTCCAGTATTTTACCATGACCAGTAGACGACTGTGCAGCTGTGTTCATCAAATGAATATGACCGCTTTGAGCCAGCAAAGTTAAGACGCTTCACATCTAAGAGTTTCCGCTGGTCAGCTAGTGTGCTAGAGTGCCAAGCCCCATTAGACACAACTCAGCTCTTTATTTGGAATCCCATCTGCGTCTGCAGAGGAACATCTCATGACATAACGGTGCTATTAGTTTATCCTTCTCTGATCAGAAACTGGCTATGAAAGATAAGATAAGATAATCAGTCCAACAGCGGGGAAATTTGCAGGATTAGAGCAGCAAAGGGGTACAGTGCAAACAAGAGTCATCAGTAAAAAACAAATATATAAAAAATAGAATGAGTGGGTTCACATTATTGCACATATGAAATATGAAATGTTGATATTGCACAGAGTATTGATATGGCACAGTGGTGTGTGCAGTCTACTGGGAGCAGTGTTGGTTGTACAGTCAATAGTACAAAAGCATGAAAACTAACTACTAATATGTGGGATATGATGTGTGTGGAACTTTCACCTGCACGGATATATTTACAGAATACAAAGATAAGTGCCGAAATGTCTCGTGATGTCTGTTTTTATGAGTTTATTAATTGAAATACCCTCAAACTGGTTGAATTATAAAACTTTAAAACTGTGATTTGATGTGAACATCTGAGTGGATGAGTTTTTACGGTTTGCTTGGCTTTTTATTGCTAAACACACATTTGTTATGTATTCTATCAAAACAATTAAGAGGCCTAAGGGTTTCATGACTCCTCAAGTCACTCATGTTAAAGTAATGTATAGTGTCGTGATACTGTAATTTCCAACTTTGATACAATACCTTGAAAAATAACGATATTCGATACCACAGGGAAAAATTGACACAACATTGAGGGCATAAAATTTTAGATTTTTATTAAAAGATAGATAGTGCCGTATATGTCAACTCGCTGTTGGAGAGAAGAGAGAGCAGAGAGCGCAGCTGGTACCCGTGTATCGATGCTGCGGAACATGCGTAATGAAACCGTTTTAAATATTCATTATCGCTATTTTTTACTAAACTAGTAGTATAAACTATCTGGTGGCAGGTGTTTGACCACTGGATGCTGCTGATGTGTTTCCAGGTGTTATTATATTTCAACCTCATGTGTGTTTACACTGCTGTGAGGATGTGGATAGTGTATTAAAGGTGGCCGACTGAACAAATACCACCCAGGGATGATCAAAGTGTCTATTTGTGGTGTAGTGAGCAAAAGATATGTTTGCTCTTGCACAGAGTACACATCCTACCAATGTCTGGATATTTGAGGTTGTATTGACTCTGGTGTTATGGTACTGATGAGGTTCGTTGTCAGAGACTTGATATGTGGATCGCTGTCTGTGAGTGGCCTGACATCCAGCTCAAATGTCAGTATTTAGCACCCATAGCCAGCCATCACTAGCTTTCCTCCATCCAGTCAATAAACTCCACACTTCACTAGCTATCAATCTTGTTGGTACCCAACTGATCGACAGTGAAATTCATCAAGTCATCAGGTATCTGGACCTGAAACTGACCCCATTTCTTTACTATCTTTGCTTTGGCCCACTCACCAGCCTTCTTCCAAATCCTCCTTACTTCTTACTGTGCCATTCCTCAGAGGTGAACGATGTAAGAAGAGCTGGTCAGTTTCACCCCCCTGTCGCTGTTAGAAGTAGGTCGGCCCAGGCAGTGTCAATCCACTGACGCAGGTGGATACGGGAGAGTCCGCAAGTGTTGCCTCATGTAACCACATTTACTGTACACTCATATACTAAATATTATGGCGTGCAGCATTGATACACTGCAACGTAGAAGCACAGCTCTACTTGGTGTCCCTCTCCGTTTAATTTGAGTAACATGTCTTGAGTTTTAGTCTATAAATGTATGTATTATTGTTGGTTCTAATTGATTAGGGGCTTGGGGACTGCTGCTGGATGGTTCAGCCAAAAATGAGTGACCTGATTTGTTAAAAAAGGATCAAAGGGAAATAAACAGCATATCATATATCATTTATTTTATGCTGTGTCTCAAATGAACTCTCTGATTTTGATGATACATGAAGTTGGGAGCTCTATCATACTGTTCTCATATTACAGCTTCTTCTCCTACAGCAGTTGTATTTACGTCGGCAATAAAGAGAAAAAAAGAAGAATTGCAAGCTGCTTTTGTAAGCAAATATGTGCGATGCAGTGTTTTGGTTGTAATAAGGCTACCCTGACGTTGCGTGAATGTTAGTCCTACTTGTTTGTTGTCAGTGGCTGTCACTACTGAGGGAAACCATATTCATAGCTCTGTTTCCGTCTGCTGTTTGTCAAAGAGATGATTTTATCCAAACCCTCTGATGTTTATCTGTTTACCACATCTGAAGTAAGCATTTAAAATGTCTGGCAACAGTGCGTTTCATGTTAGACTGTCAGACAAAGCTTGTTAAATTGTGTCTCCTTTCATTAATCACAACGTGACTCATGGGCCACCCATCTGTTAAACCATCTGAGGTCGTGTTTAATCTGCATCCAAATTAGCTAAGAGGTTGTGACTGCTTATGAGTTCATCTATTACCAGCAACGTCTACTGTTATTCCCCCTAGCAGGTGCTTAAATGCCAAAGTTGTCATTTATTCCAATCGTCCCATATTTACTAGAGAATCGAACCTGGAGGTTGTGAGCTTTATTAAATGTAATTTCCTGGATTGTGTTTGTCTCGCTGCAGGAGAGTTTGGAGTACATCTTCCTGATCATATTCACGTTGGAGTGCTTTCTGAAGATAGTGGCGTATGGGCTCGTGTTCCATGAAGGCGCCTATTTACGGAACTGTTGGAACATACTGGACTTTGTCATCGTCTTCATGGGGTAAGATGAGCTCCGAGCTGCAGGTGGATATCTCTGCCGCAGCTTCCCGTTGACCACACTGACTCTTCAATTTTAATAGTTGAACTTTTTTATATCTTACAGTAATATCAAGACTGGAATATAGTTCTGCTGAATCATTTTGTATCAAGGCACTTATGGTGGTATAATCTTTTCCTACAGTCTCTTCACCTTTGCCTTGGATACCATCAATAAGATAGCAGGTGTGCCTATGGAGAAGGGTGGGGGGTTTGACATGAAGGCACTGAGAGCCTTCAGAGTGCTGCGGCCCTTACGTCTCGTCTCTGGTGTCCCCAGTAAGAACCTCCTCTGTAATCCAAAAATGCTGCAGAAAAACCCTGTGTCCATGTCACACTGTGTGATTAAAGGGGATCTATTATGCTTTTGTGCTTCGTTCCCTTTCCTTTAGTGTGTTAAATAGTTGTTTATGCATGTAAAAGGTCTGCAACGTTACAAAGCCCAAAGTCCACGCCAAAGGGAGTTATTCTCCCCACAGAAACACTGCTCCTGAACTGCCTGAAACGCATCGCTTGAAGTTTCGCCTTTTCTTCCGTAACGTGGTGATGTCACCAAGTAACAAATTTGCATAATAATGCCTAGCGGCTAGTTTGACACGCCCTCAAACAAAGCTAGTTAGAGCGGAGCTGGAGCGGAGTCCAAAGAGTTTGGTTCGGTTGACAAATCACAACAGAGTGGGCCAGCAGACCAATCAGAGAAGACTGGGCTTTTGGGGCTTTGTCACTTTTAAAGAATTTAAACATGTTCTAGTAGAAAGCCAAAATACAAGTATGCACCTGAAAATAAGCATAATAGGTCCTCTTTAATGTGGAAATACTGTTTATGTGAAGAAAGCTTTCTGGAGACGCTGCTGAGAATTTGTGCTGTTATAATGATTTGATTTCACTGTTCTCATTCAGGCCTGCAGGTGGTGATGAACTCCATCCTCAAAGCCATGCTGCCTCTGCTGCACATCGCCCTGCTGGTCTTCTTACTGGTCACTATCTACGCCATCATGGGACTGGAACTCTTCAAGTGCAAAATGCATAAAACCTGCTATTACACTGGCACAAGTAAGTATAAAATGGGCACAATCAGACACTATTTCACCTTGACTTTTATATATTTTGTCATTTATAGTCGAAGCTGATGTATTACAATTTATACTTCCCTGAAGCTACATTAAAAAATGATATGCATCACTCCTCTTTTGCCCGCAGATATCTATTCCACAGCAGAAGGTGAGCTCCCTGCACCCTGCGCTCAGGCTGGTAACGGACGTCGCTGCACGATCAACGGCTCTGAGTGTCGGCCAGGCTGGGAGGGTCCCAACAACGGCATCACCCACTTTGATAACATCGGCTTTGCCATGCTTACAGTCTACCAGTGTATCACCATGGAGGGATGGACCAAAGTGCTCTACTGGGTCAGTGACTGCTTGAACATCGTCTCGGTTGTTTTTCTGTTTCATTGTTGGGGAATTTGAGCTCTTGCCTCAAAAACCTTTACATTTGTCTACATTTTAGGTATTTATTGTGTTAAAACAGAATATATTGTTTGTGGCTGACCCGGAGTTGTCTTTCAGATTAATGATGCCATGGGAAATGAATGGCCCTTTATCTACTTTGTTCCCCTCATTCTGCTGGGATCCTTCTTTGTGCTCAATCTGGTACTGGGCGTGCTCAGTGGGTAAGACAACTATTATCTTCTATCCTTTCTACTGTCTGCATCTTGTCTCAAACAAAAAAATAACCACATGTGCTGTTTAACTTTTCTTTTGTCTTTTCACTCAGAGAGTTTACCAAAGAGCGAGAGAAGGCCAGGTCACGTGGTGAGTTCCAGAAGTTGCGAGAGCGTCAGCAGCTGGATGAAGACCTGCATGGCTACATGGAGTGGATCACTCACGCTGAAGTCCTGGATGCCGACCAAGAGGGCACAGGTCAGCTCTATAATCCGCAACAGCAGCACCAATCCTGTGTAGAGATACTGTTGAATTACAACTGTTCTTCTCTTGTCAGGACTCCTGCCCTTAACCAGTGACTCTGACGCAGACAGTCTGTATGGCCTGGAAGGCAAGAGTCGAATCGTCTACTTTTAGTGAGTCTGCGGTTATTTAAATGTATAAACATGCAATATTCACAGAGACTCGGCACAGTAAGCCAGGGTTATTTTTGTGTTTAGCCGCCTGGCCTGTCGCTGGAACCGTTTCTTCAGGATGAAGTGCCTGGTGTATGTGAAAACCAGGGGCTTTTACTGGCTAGTGATGTTCCTGGTCCTCCTCAACACCCTGACCATAGCAACAGAGCACCACCACCAGTCTGACTCGCTCACTTCCCTACAAGGTTTGTGATTAATATATTTATTATTGTGATTTTGTTATAAATTCTATTGCTCCCAGCTTCATCCATTCATCTCTCTCCTCTCTTATCTCAACAGATGTGGCCAGTCGTATACTGCTGGTGCTGTTTGTCATCGAGATGTTTGTGAAGATGTATGCTCTGGGTCCCAGAGTATATTTCATGTCCCTGTTTAATCGTTTTGACTTCTTTGTGGTGCTATGCGGCATCCTGGAGATGATCATGTTCTCTGCAGGAGCCGTGGCTCCGCTGGGTTTCTCTGTACTCAGGTGCATCCGACTGCTGAGGGTCCTTAAAGTCACAAAGTAAGTAAAGTCCCCTCAAAGGATCGTGTTACATTAAATTAGTTGTGATTTAATGTCATTTGACACCTCTCTTCTTCCAACTGTTTTGCAGGTACTGGACCAATTTGAGTAATCTCGTGACCTCTCTCCTCAACTCTATACGCTCCATCGCCTCCCTGCTCCTTCTTCTCTTCCTCTTCATCGTCATTTTCTCACTCCTGGGCATGCAGGTGTTTGGGGGGAAATTCAACTTTACCGACCACAGATCCAGACGCAGTAACTTTGACAACTTCCCGCAGGCCCTCATCAGTGTGTTCCAGGTGAGGCTAGACACTGATTCATCGATGCTCTGCTTTAAACTCTTAACAATTTCAGCTTTGATTTTGTTAAACATGTCTTGCCTGATTTTGATGATCCATGGTGTAATTTAAGTATTTTCACAGTAGCAGAATACCTCATTTCCTACCTGTTTTAACACATGGCTATCTCTCAGATCCTAACAGGAGAGGACTGGACCACCATAATGTACAATGGTATTATGGCCTATGGAGGGCCCGTCATTCCTGGCATCCTGGTCGCCATCTACTTTATCATCCTCTTTGTCTGTGGAAACTGTATCCTTCACATACACTCACTATGTAATCTAGGATTTAGCATGTCTAAGAGTCTATATAGGCATGCTAGCGGCTTGCTAACATTTGCTAATTAGCACTAAACTCAATGTACAGGTGAGTTTTAACCTGGTGATGGTGCTAGATGAAAAGACAGGGGAACACCAAAGTTATTACAATTCATCATGAAGGGACATGAATGTGTGTACAAGATTTCATGGTGATCCATGCAATAGTTGTCGAGATATTTCACTCAAAATCACAAGTCAGGACTGCAGGAGTTAACATACATTTACATTTGCTTTTATATATTTCATTGTGAAAAAGTAAAATTGATTGTAAATAAGAACAAAATAAATAAAGTAATAACAGAGATAAAAACAAGGAAAAAATTAAAGGATGAAAAAAAATCAAACACAGAAAAAAAGCAAATCAAGAAAAGAAATAAAGTTAAATAAAAAAAAAAAGGTATTTTGTTTTCCTGAGCTCAGCACAATCAGATATCCTCCTCAATGTCTTCTTGGCCATCGCCGTCGACAACCTGGCAGAGGCTGAGAGTCTGACTTCAGCTCAGAAAGATAAGGTGGAGGAGAAGATGAGGAGAAAGCTACTAAGGTGAATAAAAGAATAGTTAACCTAAGTGTGATGATCTGCTCTGTCTGCTCATAGCTAAACTCTACTCCATTCCCTTTCTTTCCTACCTTCAGGTCCAAAATGCCTGAGAAGACTGATGAGGAGAGGGAAAGGATAGCTAAGAAACTGGCAGAGCAGAGATCCAAGATGGAGATCATGCCCACCACAGCCAAGGTTAGTGTTGTTTCTGGTATCATATCACGTATTTACTATTGGCAATGATATATTAATCTGGAGCATACGTAGCTATAATACACATATGTTGTTGGTTTTTTTTTTACAGCTCAAAATTGACGAGTTTGAGTCCAATGTCAATGAAGTGAAAGATCCATTCCCACCTGATGACTTCCCAGGTAACAGGTCTACTTTTCTTGCATCTCGAACTCTTAAATCTCTTCCATTTCTAAGCGATAGTTGTGGCAGAAGGAGGTCATTGATAGCAGGAATTCATATTCATTACACTGGCTGTTTACCAGTGCTGCTCTCTTGGCTATGTTACAGTATAAGAATAGTAACCCCCTCATTATAATTAGACTCAGCCGAGTTTATAGCAGAGTCTAAAGTTAGGCTTTTTTCACGCTACTCTGGTGACGACCATATAAAGTCTATAACATTATTCAGAGTAGAGAGATTTCCTTTATTCCAAAAATATTAGTTTGATTTAATTTGCTGGATCTTTGCTTTGTTTTTCTCTTCTGTAATGCTGCAACACGACTACCACCAACCAATAAGTTGAGTAAGTTAATTTGTCATTGCACTATAGAATTTGGAGTCTGTTTTCTTCCACATGGTAGGTGATGATGAGGAGATAGAGCCTCAAATCCCCATCAGCCCTCGGCCCCGACCGATGGCCGACCTGGCGCTGAAGGAAGAAGCCGTTCCATTGCCTGTAGCCAGCTCCTTTTTCATTTTTGGCCCTCAGAACAAGTAGGAACCAGACATACCAACCTCAGAATAACAGAGTGGTTATATTTCAGTGTTTTCTCATCATGAAAACTCAACAGTAAATGGAGTGAATTGACTGATGACTGCATGTCTTTGCGTATTCGTTGGTTTCCAGGTTCCGTAAGCTGTGCTACAAGATCATCAACGCCTCTTTCTTCACCAACTTAATCCTCCTGTTCATCCTGCTCTCCTCCATCTCCCTGGCAGCTGAGGACCCCATCGATCCCAAGTCCTACAGAAATAAGGTAACAACCAGGTCTACCACTACACTTCAAACATTAGCTATTGAAAGAAAGCCAAATTTGATAGCAACCCTTTGTGTTTTTCCTCCAGATCTTGGCCTATGCTGACATTGTCTTCACAACTGTGTTCACCATTGAGATTGTACTGAAGGTAATGTGCTGTATATTTCATGCTTTGCCATATTTGGGTTTGACTGATGTTATTCTTTGAAGTCAAGATACCAGATAACATATATACCATATATATATTACGTTCTGAAGCTGATTCATTTTTTTCAAAGTCTATGTGTATAAATTTGAGCATTTTGTGCCAGAAATGACAGAAAACTAAACAATTCAAACTCTGATCTTATTCTTGGCAGAGAAACAGCATTATATGTATCACTGGCCACTTGAATCTTCCTTCATAATAATGAAATTGTATGTTATGAGGGGGAGAAGCATGTTGGACCAGGGTGAGGCTAGTTTCTTTGCAGGTCTTGCATGTTTCCACTGAGATATTCAGAACCCAATTGAATCACTGTGAACTTACTTAATTGACAATGATGGTGGTTATTGCCCTACTGAATTGCAAACAAAGTCAGTGATCTGTGTGCCAGTACTGGTGAAAATAAATTCATAACATTTTCAACATTAGGGCTGCACCTAGCAATTATTTTCATTTGTTATTAATCTGTCAGTCAAATTAATCAGATTAATTTTCTGTCGATCGATGATTAGTCAACTACTTATCTCAGTTCTATTTGACGTTCAATGCGACACATGTTCCTCCGACTAAAAGAAAAGCTTGAACACAAATCAGTTTGGTTCAGTATTCTGGGTGTGACTGTATGTATCTAACTGACAGATGACCGTATATGGAGCATTCATGCACGAGGGCTCCTTCTGCCGTAACTCCTTCAACATCCTGGATCTGATTGTGGTCACAGTGTCTCTGCTTTCTATGGGGATGGAGTGAGTAAACATTTTTGAAATTGCCATATTAGATATAGAACATCCCTATTGTTATTTTTTTCCTAAATTACCCATTTTAGTATTTCCACATATCAAGACTGTTTTTTGTCATGTGTTGTATGCAGATCCAGTGCTATCTCCGTGGTGAAGATTCTCAGGGTGCTGAGGGTGCTGAGGCCTCTCAGGGCCATCAATAGAGCCAAGGGGTTAAAGGTAAAACACATGCATAAATACAGTAATTCCCCCTGGGGAAATGTCTATGTTGTGGAAGAAGTAATCAGATCCTTTACTTGAATAAAATCAATCAATACAACAATATGAAGTACTCCATTATAAGTAAAAGTCCTGCAAAAATCCTACTTAAGTAAAAGTATCAATAGTAAAAGAACTTGCTCTGCAGAAACCTGGCCTCTGTGACTCATATATTTTAGTAGAGAAGTATAAAGTAGAAGTAGAAGTATAAAGTAGAGTAGACGTATAAAGTAGTTTAAAATGGAAATACTCAAGTAAAGTAGAAGACCTCAAAACTGTACTTAAGTATAGTACAAGTATTAACAGTATTAAGTGGTCATTGTTTGTCTCTAATGACAGCATGTGGTCCAATGCGTGTTTGTGGCCATCAAAACCATCGGCAACATCGTCCTGGTCACCATGCTGCTGAATTTCATGTTTGCCTGTATCGGAGTGCAACTCTTCAAGGTAACTTTTTTTTTCTGTAAAGGTCATATTTCCAGATGAATCTGTTATAACTATAGATGCCTGGCTGCTTATGTATTAAATGTGTCCCTAATCCTTTCCCTCCAAGGGTAAATTCTACAGCTGCACAGACCTGTCGAAAACGACAGGGGAGGAATGCCAGTAAGGCAAACACCTTTCACACATTGTAGATTTCATCTATCAAAACTGTAATTCTATTTAAGAGTCATCGTTCTCTGTGTCTGTTCTCAGGGGATACTTTGTGAAGCACATGGAGAATTCCCTACAAGACGAAGCGTTGGCTAAGAGAGAATGGCTCAACAATGACTTCAACTTTGACAACGTGCTCAATGGCATGCTGGCTCTCTTCACTGTTTCCACATTTGAGGGCTGGCCAAAGTAAGCACAGCATCAATTTTGATTTGATGAATTGCATTTTTTTTATTTTTTTTATCATATCTGTTTGATTGAGTTAGAAGACAGAATATCTTATTACGTTGATATTGAGTTGGAAGTAATTCCATTTCCTGGAACCAGAGATGGTAATAGAGGCAATATATCCTTTTTTAATCTGCTGAATTATACATTTCATCTATACAAATTAGCCTTGTGATCTTTGATCTCTGTCCTGCCGGTTTCCCCTCGTCTCTCAATATCACTCCATTTGTTCCCAGACTGTTATACAGAGCCATTGATTCAGACGAAGAAGACATGGGTCCTGTCTTCAACAACCGCGTGGATGTGTCCATCTTCTTCATCATCTACATCATCCTCATCGCCTTCTTCATGATGAACATCTTTGTGGGCTTCGTCATTGTGACTTTCCAGGAGCAGGGCGAGCAGGAGTATAAGGACTGTGAGCTGGACAAGAACCAGGTACGCTAAGACACTTCAGAGATGAAACTTAGGACAGTGAGAGAGTCCAATCATTTCCAGTAACACCTAAAATATGTTACTCAAGTGTCAAATTATGTTTTCTTCAAACCCACCTTCTGCGTTTCCTTCAGCGCCAATGTGTGCAGTACGCCCTGAAGGCTCGACCTCTGAGGTGCTACATCCCCAAAAACCCCTACCAGTACAGAGTCTGGTACATCGTCACCTCCTGCTACTTTGAATACCTCATGTTCTTCCTAATTATGCTCAACACCTTGTGTCTGGGGATGCAGGTATGTCGTACATTTGTGATGTCACAAATGTACAATATATAGACTATTTCACAGTTTTATACGTAAGCACTCTAAACGTGTCCCAGTTTATTTCATGTTGCAGTGTATGTGAACCATAGATACAAAACAGTTTATAATTTTATTTTTATTTGTGAACAACATCAGCTGACAGGAAGTACACATGGACCCAAGCTGTTGCCTAGCAACACAACTCCGTTGCAATTCCGTTGAAATGCGCTAAAACAAAGCGTTTCAGAGGGTAAATACAGGCGTATTCAGGCTGACAGTATGAGGAAAATAAAGGTGTTTTTGAACATTACAGCATGTTCTAGTAGAAACACAAAATACAAGTATGAACCTGAAAATTAGCATGATATGGGACCTTTAATGTTTCCCTATAGACCTGATTTATTTATTATTAAAGGCCAATTCAATTTTATTAAAACTTGAATCTTATATTTTGTAGTTTTTTTCCATCATTTCTATTGTTTATGATAACATGGTACTCACCAAAAAGATGTACAGCATGTAATGTAGGGCTGGAGGTGCTGATGAACACATAATCAGAAATAACTAACCACAATTGTTTGTGGTAGAAACCGCACACTCGACCAGCAAAACAATAATCAAGCATCTTCTGTTGAAGCTGACAAGAGAAATGCCTAAAAGATGTATTTTTTTAACTCTTGTGTTGTTTGTTCTGTCATGAATATTTAATGTTATAGAGAAAAACTGATGGGCTTTAAGCCAGCGTATTGCTTTAATGTTAGTATTTCCTTCGTTATATATAATTATCTTTAATAAAACTACATTTTGTAATAATACTACATCAAATTAACAGTTGTAACATGCCGAGATTAATATTGGCTTTCCACTTTGAACAGCACTGTAACCAGTCGAGCCATGTGACCAAGCTGTCGGACACTCTGAACTTGATCTTCACCGTGCTCTTCACTGTGGAGATGATTCTCAAGCTCATGGCCTTCAAAGCGAGGGTAACGACTTCACACTTTGTGGTTCAAATGGTTATCCTACCAATCCAATGTCCTACTGTGTCCGCAATATTTAATCTGTGTGTGCAGGGCTACTTTGGAGACCCCTGGAACGTCTTTGACTTCATCATTGTCATCGGTAGTGTCGTTGATGTGATCCTGAGTGAAGTCGATGTGAGTATGACCGATAGAAATGATATATTTTTATATCTATTCTAATGAATTCTATAGATTTCAGATTCTCATTGCAGGTGCTGTATATGAAAGTCCCTGGTGTTGTCTAAATGAGACATTCCCAGTCAATAGTGTGATTTGATTTGAAATGACTGAGTATTTATTCAATGCTCTGACACAGAAGCATATAAAGGTGGCCCAACAGCCGATTGTTTTCAGCAGAACTAGCTCACAGGACGTGATCAGTCGTTGGCCATTCCCGCCCCAACTCTCCCGCTCCCGCCTTGTGCAACCTCAGAAGCATCGCCATTTCCATCACCAAACCACCAAACATTATTCCCACAATTATGCATTACAATATTTTCAGTGATTCGATGTTTGTGTGTTGTCTGAGCACTTAAATTTAAAAAAAAGCACAATATCAGTAAAGGGTTTTATTGATATTTTATGCGGTTGTGCTACACAAACCCAGTGTTTTTTTTCTGGCCAGTCACTGTTGTTTCTCTCTACTGTTGCACTGCATTGTCCCCACCTTTCTCATCCACAAACACAAGCTTGTTGCAATTTCTGTTTTCTCCATCCAATTTCACATCTTCTCCTATTTCTTCTTTATCTCCTATTTTCTTATTCTCTTGCTTATTCTCCCTCTCAATCCCTCTGTCTTCCACGCACCTCACTCCTCATCTCCACAGACTGCCCTGGCCGCCAGTGGAGGACTGTACTGTCTCCATGGCTGTGCTGTAAATATCTGATCTCCACCGCACTGCACTGCACTGCTGCATGAACCTTTGCTGTGTGAGCACCCCACTATGTTCTCGACTGAACTGTAGTACTACTGTACTGAACCGTGTGTCGCTCAAACTGCTGGTGAAACATCTGCAGTTCTACTGTCTGTCTAATCTTACAGAGCAAATGTAAGAGTAGACGTGTTTGATATATCGTGTTCCAGTATGGCTCGAATACTTTATACACAGGGCTCAACACTACTTTATACACACAATATATCAACACAATTATTAATGGTCGTTGGATTGACTGAAAACTGTTATCTTTTGACAATAAAGTGTGTATGTAGTTTATTTCGCATGAGTTAGAAATAGCAGTTCTTCTAGTCTTCAGCAACTAAGACCTGGAGGCTTTGTAACTCATAAGGTGGAAACACTGCTCTCTAATATTAACCCTGATTTATGATTATAAATCAAAACCATAATAATATTTAACAGGTCAGTGCTATGTCTGCTTTGTGCCTCTTATTAATGATATTATCACTTCTATCAAACATAACTCGTGTAACTACATTATGTCATCTTTTCATCTACTTTGTGCAGGACACAAATCCTATGCAAGCAATTGCGGTAAGCCTAAACTTTCCCAGTATTAAAAACCAACAGTTTTTCTCTTTTTAAGTTTTCTTTTCCTCAAATCCTCTGGATCTTTTTGTCTATAGGCGTCTGAAAATGCCTCAGTTTCCATCACGTTCTTCCGACTCTTCCGTGTCATGCGTCTAGTCAAGCTGCTGAACCGTTCGGAGGGTATCCGCAACCTGCTGTGGACCTTCATCAAGTCCTTCCAGGTCTGTCACACTGTTGTCATCAGTTTTTATCTCCACTTCTAACGTGCTTTTAATGACGTAACTGTTTGTGTTTGTGTCTACAGGCTCTCCCTCATGTAGCTTTGCTCATCATAATGCTCTTCTTTATCTACGCTGTCATCGGGATGCAGGTACTCCAGTCTTCAATTTTTATTTTCTGGATGGAAACATTGTAAACATCCGTAGATTGTTAATATGTTTCTAAGACAAGTTTCTCTATTTGTCACCGATTATGACTGTGATTTTAACAACCCTTCAGATCTTTGGAAAGGTAGCCTTAGTGGATGGCACTCAAGTCAACCGCAACAACAACTTCCAGACATTCCCTCAGGCCGTTCTGATGTTATTCAGGTGAGTCTCTAAGCCAGGATCATTGGTTAAAAGCTCATTGGCTACAAGGTAAAAATCTGAGCCAAGATTTCGTTGTTTACGTATCCAGGTGTGCTACTGGAGAGGCTTGGCAGGAGGTCATGATGGCTTCAATGTATGGGAAGAAGTGTGACCCTAAGTCTGACTTCCTGCCAGGAGAGGAGTACACCTGCGGGTCCAACTTCGCTGTCTTCTACTTCCTCAGTTTCTACTGTCTCTGTGCCTTCCTGGTGAGCAGCAACATTTAGCTGCCCTAGTATCTGTTATATTTCAACAATCATGTTATAATTTTAAAAAATCCTCTTTGCCCAGAAAGGTTAAAACTGTGTAAATAAATATCTTTTTTTCATACCTACTTCAGATCCTCAACCTGTTTGTAGCTGTCATCATGGACAACTTTGACTACCTGACCCGTGATTGGTCTCTTCTTGGTCCACACCACCTGGACGAGTTTAAGAAGATCTGGGCTGAATATGACCCTGAAGCCACGTAAGCCCGAACACCACTCATGACACTTTACCCTTAAATGTATTTATGCACAGATAGCACAAGAAATAGGCCAGTTTCCAGTTGGTGCACCTTAAAATAATTCTAAGATGTTTCTCTGATCCAAAAGGGGGAGAATTAAACATCTGGACGTGGTGACGCTGCTGCGACGCATCCAGCCTCCTCTGGGCTTTGGCAAGTTCTGTCCTCATCGTGCTGCATGCAAGGTACATACAGTACAGTCATAAACAGGGTCAAAGACAATGTGGTGCATGCTTGTATAGAACTCATCAGAAGGCAGTTAGAAGGGATTTATGTATGTTGAATGATAACATTAACAATAGATGGATGTTACTATAATAGCATACAAAGACAAAATACACAAAAAGAGAGACCGTAATAACATATTAAATATCCCAAATAAAACTATTAAGAATGTACCTTATCTTAAAATGTAATTTGGGATATTTTAGAAAAGATTATGTTAAATTAGATTAGGTTTTGATTTGGATCATTTACATTTGTGAATGGAAAATGTATCAACAAAAATTACATTAACCATATGCTAAAGTAACATTTATTTTTGGTTAAAGAAAAAAAAATTACGTTAAAGTGAATTAATGTTAAGTATTAATGATAAAACAGGATAATAGATGATTTAAAAAAGATGATTTATTTTATTTAAAAAGATATGGGGTAGGTAGAGTAATTGCAATTTTTTAATAATGTGTTTGTTGTTTTTCCCCACATTGAAAATATCAATACACAGGATTGTGACAGTTTCAAAATTTGAAAAACGATTCACCTGAAATAACATTAACAAATATTGATACTTGAATTAAGTAGGTTAATAAAACTATATATATATGTGATTTTAAAAAGTGTATTGCATTTGATTGTTCAAGGGCTGCATGATTATGGCAAAAATGATAATCACAATTATTTTGATCAATAATTAATCTTTTTTGTGATTATTCATAGATTTTAGCGACAAAATATTTTTATTGCAATTTCACATTCATTTATACAGAGCGCTGCTTTCACTTCCATGTTGTGCTACATTCCAACCGTCAAAAAATTCTGCCGACGTAAAACCATCATGTGGCGGCTGCATGTCTGTGTGTGACTGGCAAAACAACGGATATACGAGACTGCTGAAAACTGTCCGGCTTTGATCGGCTGCTGATTGACGGTGCATCTCTAGCTGTTAGTTTAGGCAGCACTTGATTTATGCAGCAGAGTTTTCTATGAGCGGAGCCCGCATTTTAACCGTCAATATCCCAGTCGATCATGTTCATTTAATTGTGGGAAGCCAAAATCGTGATCGCGATTAATATTCAATTAATTGTGCCGCTCTAGATTGTTCTATTCCTCTCTGTTGCCCAAATTCTTTCAACTTCCCGTCCACAGCGCTTGATTGGCATGAACATGCCTCTCAACAGTGATGGCACCGTCACCTTCAATGCCACCCTGTTTGCTTTGGTCAGGACTGCACTCAAGATCAAAACAGAAGGTACCGAGCGTCAGAAATTGCATATGTGTTTGCTTCAACTCAATGTACATACTGTAGTTCCATTAAATGTTTTATGGATTGTTCTGAACAGGTAACTTTGAGCAGGCCAATGAGGAGCTGAGAGCCATTATAAAATCAATCTGGAAACGCACCAGTATGAAACTGTTGGACCAAGTCATCCCTCCTATAGGAGGTGAGTCTATCAAGTTAAACAGAATTACTTAAATTTCACCTTTACAAAATAGTCCACTATTTCTTACACTGACAGCACTCTGACTTATTTGGTTACAGATGATGAGGTAACTGTGGGAAAATTCTACTCAACCTTCCTGCTCCAGGACCATTTCCGTAAGTTCTTGAAGCGTCAGGAGGAGTACTATGGCTACCGGCCCTCTAAGAAGAACGCCTCAGGCCCGGAGATCCAGGTGAGTGGTCATTATGGGGTAAAAATCACATCATTATTATATTATTATATTATTATATTATTATTATATTAAGAGTTGATTGATGAATTAATTTAGCGACAAAAAAGGCCCTTAAAAAGTATTAAACATCAGTTTTGGGGTTATTCAATTTTGTAGGTTGTTTTCAATATGTATATTTGTCTGAAGAGGTCTTATACAGAAAGATGTGTGAATTTAATCACTCTGTATGATATTTTTGAGGACATACTGTACGCCGACGTTTCATGACATTTTTCAACATACCATGACTTTTCATGACATTTTTTATAGCATACTATATTATGAAAGTTATTGTAAAAAACTCTTTTTACCTTTTTCGACATACTTTACTATGATTTTTTTTTTTTACTTTTTTATGTACTATACTAGGACTTTTTTTCGACATACTATACAATGACTTTTTTTTCATAACATTTTCGACATACTATACTATGACTTTTTTTTCATGAAATTATCGACACACTATACTATGACTTTTTTTTCATGAAATTATCGACACACTATACTATGACTTTTTTTTCGTGAAATTTTCAACATACTACACTATGACACTTCTTTCATAAAATTTGACATACTATACTATGACATTTTTTTCGTGAAATTATCGACATACTATACTATGATTTTTTTTTCATGAAAATTTCGACATACTATACTATGACTTTTTTTTCGTGAAATTATCAACATACTATACTATGATTTTTTTTTCGTGGTATTTTCGACATACTATGACTTTTTTTTCGTGAAATTGTCGACCTACTATACTATGACTTTTTTTTCGACATACTATGACTTTTCTTTCGTGAAATTATCGACATACTATACTATGACTTTTTTTTCATGAAAATTTCGACATACTATACCATGACTTTTTTTTCGTGAAATTATCAACATACTATACTATGACTTTTTTTTCGTGGCATTTTCGACATACTATGACTTTTTTTTCGTGAAATTGTCGTGAAATACTATGACTTTTTTTATCGTGAAATTTTCGACATACTATGCTATGACTTTTTTTCGTGAAATTTTCGACATACTATAATATGACTTTTTTTTCGTAAATTTTTCGACATACTATACTATGACTTTTTTTTCGTGAAATTATCGACATACTATACTATGACTTTTTTTTCATGAAAATTTCGACATACTATACTATGACTTTTTTTTCATGAAATTATCAACGTACTATACTATGACTTTTTTTTCGTGGCATTTTCGACATACTATGACTTTTTTTTCGTGAAATATTCGACCTACTATACTATGACTTTTTTTTCGTGAAATTTTCGACATACTATACTATGACTTTTTTTCGTGAAATTTTTGACATACTATACTATGACTTTTTTTTCGTAAATTTTTCGACATACTATACTATGACTTTTTTTTCGTGAAATTATCGACATACTATACTATGACTTTTTTTTTATTGAAAATTTTGACATACTATAATATGACTTTTTTTTCGTGAAATTATCAACATACTATACTATGATTTTTTTTTCGTGGCATTTTCAACATACTGACTTTTTTTTCGTGAAATTTTCGACATACTATACTATGACTTTTTTTCATGAAATTTTCGACATACTATACTATGACTTTTTTTCGTAAATTTTTCGACATACTATAATATGACTTTTTTTTCGTGAAATTATCGACATACTATACTATGACTTTTTTTCATGAAAATTTCGACATACTATACTATGACTTTTTTTTCGTGAACTTTTCGACAAACTATACTATGACTTTTTTCATGAAAATTTTCGACATACTATACTATGACATTTTTTCATGAAAATTTATTGACATACTATACTATGACTTTTTTTCGTGAAATTATCGACATACTATACTATGACATTTTTTCATGAAAAATTTCGACATACTATACTATGACTTCTGATGAAAATTTTCGACATACAATGCTATGAAATTTTTTCATGAAAAATTTCGACGTACTATAGTGACTTTTTTCATGAAAATTTTCGACATTCTATACTATGATGGTTTTTTTTACACAAAATGAATCTACATACTAAACTATGACTTCTGATGAAAATTTTCGACATACAATACTAAGACATTTTTTCATGAAAAATTTCGACATACTATGACTTTTTTTTCATGAAAATGTTCAACATTCTATACTATGAGTTTTTTTCTACACAAAATGAATCTACATACTATACTATGACTTTTCTGATGAAAAATTTCGACATACAATACTATGACATTTTTTCATAAAAAATTGACATACTGTAGTATGACTTTTTTTTCATCAAAATTTTCGACATTCTATACTATGAGGTTTTTTTTACACAAAATTAATATACATACTATACTATGACTTTTCTGATGAAAATTTTCGACATACAATACTAAGACATTTTTTCATGAAAATTTTCGACATACTATAGTATGACTTTTTTTTCATGAAAATTTCGACATACTATAGTATGACTTTTTTTTCATGAAAATTTTCGACATACTATACTAAGGTTTTTTTTTACACAAAATGAATCTACATACTATACTATGACTTTTCTGATGAAAATTTTCGACATACAATACTAAGACATTTTTTCATGAAAAATTTCAACATACTATAGTATGACTTTTTTTTCATGAAAATTTTCGACATTCTATACTATGAGGTTTTTTCTACACAAAATTAATCTACATACTATACTGTGACTTTTCTGATGAAAATTTTCGACATACAATACTATGACATTTTTAAATAAAAAATTGACATACTATAGTATGACTTTTTTTTCATGAAAATTTTCGACATTCTATACTATGAGGTTTTTTTTAAAACAAAATTAATATACACACTATACTATGACTTTTCTGATGAAAATTTTCGACATACAATACTATGACATTTTTTCATGAAAAATTGACATACTATAGTATGACTTTTTTCATGAAAATTTTCGAAATTCTATACTATGAGGTTTTTTTTACGTGACATTAATCTACATACTATACTATGACTTTTCTGATGAAAATTTTCGACATACAATACTACGACATTTTTTCATGACTAATTTCGACATACTTTGGTATGACTTTTTTTTCATGAAATTTTTCTACATTCTATACTATGAGGTTTTTTTTTTACACAAAATGAATCTACATACTATACTATGACTTTTCTGATGAAAACTTTCGACATACAATACTAAGACATTTTTTCATGACTAATTTCGACATACTTTGGTATGATTTTTTTTTCATGAAATTTTTCGACATTCTATACTATGAGGTTTTTTTTTACACAAAATGAATCTACATACTATACTATGACTTTTCTGATGAAAATTTTCGACATACAATACTATGACATTTTTTCATGAAAAATTTCGACATACTATAGTATGACTTTTTTTTCATGAAAATTTTCGACATTCTATACTATGAGTTTTTTTTTACACAAAATGAATCTACGTACTATACGATGACTTTTCTGATGAAAATTTTCAACATACAATACTATGATATTTTTTCATGAAAAATTTCGACATACTATAGTATGACTTTTTTTCATGAAAATTTTCGACATTCTATACTATGAGGTTTTTTTTACATGACATTAATCTACATAGTATACTATGACTTCTGATGAAAATTTTCGACATACAATACTATGACATTTTTTCATGAAAAATTTCGACATACTATAGTATAACTTTTTTTTCATGAAAATTTTCGAAATTCTATACTATGAGGTTTTTTTTACATGACATTAATCTACATACTATACTATGACATTTCTGATGAAAATTTTCGACATACAATACTATGACATTTTTTCATGAAAATGTTTGACATTCTATACTATGAGGTTTTTTTTACATGATATTAATCTACATACTATACTATGACATTTCTGATGAAAATTTTCGACGTACAATACTATGACATTTTTTCATGAAAAATTTCGACATACTATAGTATGACTTTTTTTCATGAAAATTTTCGACATTCTATACTATGAGTTTTTTTTACACAAAATGAATCTACATACTATACTATGACTTTTCTGATGAAAACTTTCGACATACAATACTAAGACATTTTTTCATGACTAATTTCGACATACTTTGGTATGATTTTTTTTTCATGAAATTTTTCGACATTCTATACTATGAGGTTTTTTTTTTACACAAAATGAATCTACATACTATACTATGACTTTTCTGATGAAAATTTTCGACATACAAATTAATTACATATTAATTTGGTGGAAAAAAAACTCAGTTTAAAATTTCGAAAATTTTCATGAAAAAAGTCATACTATAGCATGTGTAAAATTTTCGTAAACAAATGTCGAAAATATTCGTAAAAAAATGTCATAGTATAGAATGTCGAAAATGTTCATGAAAAAAGGCATAGTATAGTCTGTCGATTAATTTGGTGGAAAAAAAACTCAGTTTAAAATTTCGAAAATTTTCATGAAAAAAGTCATACTATAGCATGTGTAAAATTTTCGTAAACAAATGTCGAAAATATTCGTAAAAAAATGTCATAGTATAGAATGTCGAAAATGTTCATGAAAAAAGGCATAGTATAGTCTGTCGATTAATTTGGTGGAAAAAAAACTCAGTTTAAAATTTCGAAAATTTTCATGAAAAGTCATACTATAGTATGACTTTTTCACAAAAATGTCGAAATTTTAAACTGAGTTCTTTTTCCACCAAATGAATCGACAGACTATACTATGCCTTTTTTCATTAAAATTTTCGACATTCTATACTATGACATTTTTTTACGAATATTTTTGACATGACTTTTTTCATGAAAATTTTCGAAAATATTCGTAAAAAAATGGCATAGTACAGAATGTCGAAAATTTTAATGAAAAAAGGCATAGTATAGTCTGTCGATTCATTTGGTGGAAAAAAAACTCAGTTTAAATTTTCATCAATTTTCATGAAAAGTCATACTATAGTATGACTTTTTCACAAAAATGTCGAAATTTTAAACTGAGTTTTTTTTCCACCAAATGAATCGACAGACTATACTATGCCTTTTTTCATTAAAATTTTCGACATTCTATACTATGACATTTTTTTGCGAATATTTTTTAAAAGACTTTTTTCATGAAAATTTTCGAAAATATTCGTAAAAAAATGTCATAGTACAGAATGTCGAAAATTTTAATGAAAACAGGCATAGTATAGTCTGTCGATTCATTTGGTGGAAAAAAAACTCAGTTTAAATTTTCATCAATTTTCATGAAAAGTCATACTATAGTATGACTTTTTAACAAAAATGTCGAAATTTTAAACTTAGTTTTTTTTCCACCAAATGAATCGACAGACTATACTATGCCTTTTTTCATTAAAATTTTCGACATTCTATACTATGACATTTTTTTACGAATATTTTTGACATGACTTTTTTCATGAAAATTTTCGAAAATATTCGTAAAAAAATGTCATACTACAGAATGTCGAAAATTTTAATGAAAAAAGGCATAGTATAGTCTGTCGATTCATTTGGTGGAAAAAAAACTCAGTTTAAATTTTCATCAATTTTCATGAAAAGTCATACTATAGTATGACTTTTTCACAAAAATGTCGAAATTTTAAACTGAGTTTTTTTTCCACCAAATGAATCGACAGACTATACTATGCCTTTTTTCATTAAAATTTTCGACATTCTATACTATGACATTTTTTTACGAATATTTTTGACATGACTTTTTTCATGAAAATTTTCGAAAATATTCGTAAAAAAATGTCATAGTACAGAATGTCGAAAATTTTAATGAAAACAGGCATAGTATAGTCTGTCGATTCATTTGGTGGAAAAAAAACTCAGTTTAAATTTTCATCAATTTTCATGAAAAGTCATACTATAGTATGACTTTTTCACAAAAATGTCGAAATTTTAAACTGAGTTTTTTTTCCACCAAATGAATCGACAGACTATACTATGCCTTTTTTCATTAAAATTTTCGACATTCTATACTATGACATTTTTTTACGAATATTTTTGACATGACTTTTTTCATGAAAATTTTCGAAAATATTTGTAAAAAAATGTCATAGTACAGAATGTCGAAAATTTTAATGAAAACGGGCATAGTATAGTCTGTCGATTCATTTGGTGGAAAAAAAACTCAGTTTAAATTTTCATCAATTTTCATGAAAAGTCATACTATAGTATGACTTTTTCACAAAAATGTCGAAATTTTAAACTGAGTTTTTTTTCCACCAAATGAATCGACAGACTATACTATGCCTTTTTTCATTAAAATTTTCGACATTCTATACTATGACATTTTTTTACGAATATTTTTGACGACTTTTTTCATGAACATTTTCGAAAATATTCGTAAAAAAATGTCATAGTACAGAATGTCGAAAATTTTAATGAAAAAAGGCATAGTATAGTCTGTCGATTCATTTGGTGGAAAAAAAACTCAGTTTAAATTTTCATCAATTTTCATGAAAAGTCATACTATAGTATGACTTTTTCACAAAATGTCGAAATTTTAAACTGAGTTTTTTTTCCACCAAATGAATCGACAGACTATACTATGCCTTTTTTCATTAAAATTTTCGACATTCTATACTATGACATTTTTTTACGAATATTTTTGACAGACTTTTTTCATGAAAATTTTCGAAAATATTCGTACATAAAATATTTAAAATATTGTAAAAAAATTTATAAAGAATGTCGAAAATTTTAATGAAAAAAGATATATTTGATTCATTTGGTAAAAAAATCATTTAAAATTTTTTCAAAATATTAATTTTTTATATTTTTCCAAAATATCGAAATTTAAACTATTTTTTTACAAAAATAATATTAGCTTATATAAAATTTTAAATTTTTATAATTTTTATCGAAAATTTTAAACTTTTTCATGAAAATTTCGAAATTTTAATAAATGCATTTAGAATGTGTAATTTTATGAAAAAGGTTATTCCAATTTAAATGGAAAAAAAATATTTTAAAATTTTCGAATTTTATAAATCATTTGTATGATTTTTCGAAAATTTATTAAATAATTTATTTTCAAAAATAATCGACAGCTAATTGAAAATTTTTATAAAATTTTCGAATCCTACATTTTTTTAAAAATATTTTAAAATTATGAAAATTTCATAAAATATTTAAAAAATTATATAAAATTTCGAAAATTTAAAAAAATGCTTACACAATTAATTTGTGAAAAAAACTAGTTATAAATTTATCATTTTAAAAATCATATTTAATGATTTTTCACAAATTCAATAAAATTAAATATTTTTCAAAAAATGACAGTATACTATGACTTTTTTATAAAAATTTTATATATATCTATGACATTTTTTCGAAAAAATTTCATAATTTTCACAAATTTTTAAAAATATTCTAAAAAAATTTTTTCAAAATTCGAAAATTTAATAAAATTATGTAAAATGTCGACATTTATGAAAATATTCATTAAAATTTCGACATTTTTATGAAAATTTTATTAATATTTTCATCAATTTCATGAAAATTTAAAATATTTTCAAAAAATGAATTAATATTAAATTTTCATAAAATCAGCATTTATGATTCATTTTGTGAAAAATTTTAAATTTTTTTATAAAAATTATAGTAATTTTAAAAATTGAAAAAATTAAATGAATTTTTTCACAAAGAATGAGCTATATATGCTTTTGTCATAAAATTTTAAAATTATACTATGAATTTTTTTACTATTTATGAATTTTTCATAAAATATTAAAATATTTAAAAAAATGTAATTACAGATTCAAAATTTTAATGAAAAAAGTTAATCTTCATTCATTTGTGAAAAAACTATTAAATTTTCATCAATTTTTGAAAAATTCAAAATTAAGTATACATTTAGAAAATTTGAATTTAAAATTTTTCACAAATGAATCTGCAGATATTTAAAATTTTCATTAAAATTTTGACAATATACATGAAATTATACAATATTTTTTCAAAAATTTAGAAATTTAATAGTTTTTTTTCCACAAATGAATAAGTATATATGCTTTTTTATTAAATTTTGATACTATACTATCGAATTTTATTTGTAAAAAAACTTTTTATTTGAAATTTTCGAAAAATTCGTAAAAAAATGTCATTTTGACGAAAATTTAATAAAAGGCATATTTTTCGATCATTTGGTGGAAAAAAACTTTTAATTTTCATAAAATTTTGAAATCATACTATGCATTTTTTTACATAAATTTCGAAAATTTTAAACAGTTTTTTTTCACCAAAAATTCGTAAAAAAATATCCTTTTTTATTAAAATTTTCGAATTTAAAAGACATTTTTCGTCATTTTTGGTGGAAAAAAACTCATTTTAAAAATCATTTTCAAAAAGTCATACTATAGTATGACTTTTCATGAAAATTGATGAAAATTTAAACTGAGTTTTTTTTCCACCAAATGAATCGACAGACTATACTATGCCTTTTTTCATTAAAATTTTCGACATTCTGTACTATGACATTTTTTTACGAATATTTTCGAAAATTTTCATGAAAAAGTTTTCAAAATATTCGAAAAATTATGTTTAATTAAAATTTTAAAAAATATATATTGTTTCATTTGGAAAAAACTTTTAAAATTTCAATTTTTGAAAAAGTAAAATAGTATGTTTTATGAAAATTTGAAATTTAAAGATTTTTTCCACCAAATGAATCGAGATAATATGCCTTTTTTCATTAAAATTTTTTCTATACTATGACATTTTTTTACGAATATTTTGAACATGACTTTTTTCATAAATTTTCGAAAATATTCGTAAAAAAATGTCATGTAAGAATGTCGAAAATATTAATAAAAAGATGTAATTTATTATTGGGAAAAAAAACTCGTTTAATTTTGAAATTTCGAAAATCATATATAGTTGACTTTTTCAAAAAGTAAATTTTAACATTTTTTTCACAAATATAAACTATTTTTTTTCACAAATGAATCGACACTATACTATGACTTTTTTAAAATTTTCGACATTTTCATGAAAATTTTTCGAAATTTCGAAAAATTCATGAAAATTCGAAAATTTTAAAAAAAGCATAGTATAGATGTCGAAAATTTTGAAGGAAAATCTGTAATTCATTTGTGAAAAAAAAAGTTTAAATTTGACTTTTTCATGAAAAGTCAATTAATGATTTTTTTAAAATGATGAAAATACTATTTTTTTCCCCAAAATCGACATCTATACTATGCTTTTTTTAAACGAATTTTATTGACTTTTTTAGAAATTTTCGAAAATTTCTAAAAAAAGTCATGTAAAATTTCGAAAAAAATGAAAAGATAGAATGTCGAAAATTTTAATAAAAAAGGAAAATCGTATTCATTTTGAAAAAAAATCATTAATTAATTTTCATGAAAAGTCATATTAGATGATTTTTCAAAATGAGAAATAAACTGCTTTTTTTTCACAAATGAATCGACAGACTATACTATGCCTTTTTTTAAAATTTTCGAATTTATCATGAATTTTTAAATATTTCGAAAATTCATAAAAATGTCAAAATATTTAAAAAAAGCATAGTATAGATGTCGAAAATTTATGAAAAAAAATTAGTTTTCATTTTGAAAAAAAATCATTTAAATTTGACTTTTCAAAAAAGTCATCTAATATTTTTCAAAAATGAAATTAACTAGTTTTTTTTCCACCAAATGAATCGACAGACTATACTATGCCTTTTTTCATTAAAATTTTCGACATTCTATACTATGACATTTTTTTACGAATATTTTTGACATGACTTTTTCATGAAAATTTTCGAAAATATTCGTAAAAAAATGTCATAGTACAGAATGTCGAAAATTTTAATGAAAAAAGCATAGTATAGTCTGTCGATTCATTTGGTGGAAAAAAAAACTCAGTTTAAATTTTCATCAATTTTCATGAAAAGTCATACTATAGTATGACTTTTTCACAAAAATGTCGAAATTTTAAACTGAGTTTTTTTTCCACCAAATGAATCGACAGACTATACTATGCCTTTTTTCATTAAAATTTTCGACATTCTATACTATGACATTTTTTTACGAATATTTTTGACATGACTTTTTTCATGAACATTTTCGAAAATATCGTAAAAAAATGTCATAGTACAGAATGTCGAAAATTTTAATGAAAAAAGGCATAGTATAGTCTGTCGATTCATTTGGTGGAAAAAAAAACTCAGTTTAAATTTTCATCAATTTTCATGAAAAGTCATACTATAGTATGACTTTTTCACAAAAATGTCGAAATTTTAAACTGAGTTTTTTTTCCACCAAATGAATCGACAGACTATACTATGCCTTTTTTCATTAAAATGTTCGACATTCTATACTATGACATTTTTTTACGAATATTTTTTGACATGACTTTTTCATGAAAATTTTCGAAAATATTCGTAAAAAAATGTCATAGTACAGAATGTCGAAAATTTTAATGAAAACAGGCATAGTATAGTCTGTCGATTCATTTGGTGGAAAAAAAACTCAGTTTAAATTTTCAACAATTTTCATGAAAAGTCATACTATAGTATTACTTTTTCACAAAAATGTCTAAATTTTAAACTGAGTTTTTTTCCACCAAATGAATCGACAGACTATACTATGCCTTTTTCAAAAATTTAACATTCTACTATGACATTTTTTAAATATTTTTTAAATGACTTTTTTCAGAAAATTTTCGAAAATAACTGAAAAAAATTTCCATATATGAATGTCGACTATTTAATGAAAATAGCATTAAAATTGTCGATTCATTTGTGAAAAAAAACTCAGTTTTTTTCACAATTTTCAAAAATCATACTAATGACTTTTTCAAAAAAATGTCAAATTTTAAATGATTTTTTTCACGAAATAACAATATATCTATCATTTATTTCGTAAAAAAAACTAGTTTAAATTGACATTTTTTAAAATTTTTATAATGATTTTTTCATGAAAATTTCAATGAAAAAAACTGTTATTTTCACAATTTAATGAAAAGCATATATAGCTTTTATTAAATTTGAATTTAAAAAACATTTTTTTACAATTTTTGAAAATTCTAAAAGTTATTTCAAAAATTCGTAAAAAAATTAAGTTTTTTTCGAAAATTTTAATGAAAAAGCATATATTTTATTAATTTTCGAAAAATAATCATTAAAATTTTTACGAATATTTTTGAAAAGTCATACTATAATCTTTTAATGAAAAAAAAATTTAAACGATTTTTTTACAAAGAATATATACTATCCTTTTTTAAAAATTTCGAAATTTTATACATTTTTTTACAATATTTTCGAATATATTTTTATAAAAATTTTCGAAATTTTAAAAATTTTTTCACGAATGAAAATTTTAATAAAACAGTATTAAAATTCGAATTCTAAAAGAAACTGTTTAAAATTTTTGACATTTTTTAAAGTCATTAATATGCTTTAAAAAATTAGTAAATTTAAACTATTTTTATTAAACCAAATAATAAGACTTACTATGCATTTTATAAAATTTTACATTCTATAATGAATTTTTTAGAATATTTTGATGACTTTTCAAAACAAATTTTAAAATATTTTTAAAAAAATGTATGAAGAATTCGAAAATTTTTAAAAAGGCATAGTATAGTCTGTATTCATTTTGTGGAAAAAAATAGTTTAAATGTCTTTTTATGAAAATTACGTCATCTATAAAATTTTACAAAAATGTGAAAATTTAAATGATTTTTTTTCCACCAAATGATGACAGATATATATGCATTTTTCTTAAAATTTTCACATTTATACATGACAATTATACTTTAGATGACTTTTTACAAAATTTTCGAAATTTAAAACTTTTTAATTTCAAAAAATGTCATATAAGAAGTCAAAATTTTCATGAAAAAGGCATAGTATAGTCTGTCGATTCATTTGGTGGAAAAAAAACTCAGTTTAAATTTCGACATTTTCATGAAAAGTCATACTATAGTATGACTTTCATGAAAATGTGAAATTTAACTGAGTTTTTTTTCCACCAAATGAATCGACAGACTATACTATGCCTTTTTCATTAAAATTTTCGACATTCTATACTATGACATTTTTTTACGAATATTTTGAAATTTTCATGAAAATTTTCAAAATATTCGTAAAAAAATGTCATAGTATAGTGTGAATTTTATGAAAAAAGCATAGTATATCTGTCGATTCATTTTGAAAAAAAACTCAGTTTAAATTTGCATTTTTTGAAAAGTCATACTATAGTATGACTTTTTAAAATTATTTAAATGATTTTTTTCACCAAATGATCGACAATATACTATGCCTTTTTTCATTAAAATTTTCGACATTCTATACTATGACATTTTTTTACGAATATTTTCGAAATTTTCAGAAAAAATTTCAAATATTCTAAAAAAAGTCATAGTATAGAATGAAATTTTAATAAAAAGGCATAGTATAGTCTGTCGATTCATTTGGTGGAAAAAAAAATCAGTTTAAATTTTCATCAATTTTCATGAAAAGTCATACTATAGTATGACTTTTTCACAAAAATGTCGAAATTTTAAACTGAGTTTTTTTTCCACCAAATGAATCGACAGACTATACTATGCCTTTTTTCATTAAAATTTTCGACATTCTATACTATGACATTTTTTTACGAATATTTTTGAAATGACTTTTTTCATGAAAAAGTTTTCGAAAATATTCGTAAAAAAATGTCATAGTATAGAATGTCGAAAATTTTAATTAAAAAAGGCATAGTATAGTCTGTCGATTCATTTGGTGGAAAAAAAACTCAGTTTAAATTTTCGTCAATTTTCATGAAAAGTCATACTATAGTATGACTTTTCACAAAAATGTCGAAATTTTAAACTGAGTTTTTTTTCCACCAAATGAATCGACAGACTATACTATGCCTTTTTTCATTAAAATTTCGACATTCTGTACTATGACATTTTTTACGAATATTTCGTAAATGATTTTTTCATAAATGTCGAAAATTTTTAAAAAAATGCATTATAATGTCGAAAATTTTTGAAAAAAAGCATAGTTATTTTCATATTTTGAAAAAATCAGTAAATTTATAATTTTCATAAAAGAATTAAAATTTTTTTCACAAAAATGAATAACTGATTTTTTTCACCAAATAATCAATTTATATTTCATTTTTAAAATTTTGACATCTATACTTTACATTTAATAATTTTAAATGATTTTTTCATGAAATGAAATATCAAAAATAATGTCATAAAATGTCGAAAATTTATGATGGAAATATCTTTAAATTCTTTGTGAAAAATCATTTAAATTATTTTAAAAAAGTGAAATGTAAATTTTTAAAAAATCAAATTAAACTGTTTTTTCAAAATATTCAATTTATATTTTCATTAAAATTTTAATTTTTACATTTTTGAAAATTTTAAAGATTTTTTAAATTTTCATAAAATTTTAAAATTATTTAAAATGAATTTTAATGATTTTTTATAAAAATTGAAATATTGTGAAAAAAATTAAATTAAAATTTTAAATTTTCATAAAATTTTTGAATTTTAAAAATTTTTAAATTTTAAATGATTTTTTCACAAATATGACAATAAACCTTTTTTCATTAAAATTTTCGACATTCTATACTAACATTTTTTTACGAAATGTTTGAAAATTTTATGAAAAAAGTATAGTCTGATTATTTCGGGGGAAAAAAAACTCAGTATAAATGTTTGATCAATTTTAATGAAAAGGCATACTATAGTATGACTTTTTTTAAAAAAATGTTTAAATTTTAAATGAATTTTTTTCCCCTGAAAAGACAGACTATACTATGCCTTTTTTCATTAAAATTTTCGAAATTCTATACTATGAGTTTTTTTTACGAATAATTTTCAAATGACTTTTTTCATGAAAATTTTCGAAAAATTCTAAAAATGACATTTTATAGAACGAAAATTTTAATGATTTTCATAAATTTTCGAATTATTTGGTAAAAAAAACTCAGTTTAAATTGTTTACAATTTTAATGAAAAGGCATACTATAGTATGACTTTTTAAAAAAATCTCAATTTTAAACTGAGTTTTTTTTCCCCCAAAAATCAAGACTATACTATGACCCTTTTTTTATTAAAATTGTTTGAAATTCTAAACTATTTTTTTTACGAATATTTTCTATACTACTTTTTTCATGAAAATTTTCGAAATTTCTAAAAAAATGTCATAGTAGAAATGTTTTTAAAATTTTAATGAAAAAGGCATAGTATAGTATTCGAAAAAAATTGGGGGTAAAAAATGTTTAAATTTTAATCAATTTTCATGAAAAGTATACTATGTATTCATTTTGGAAAAAAATGTCGAAATTTTAAATCAATTTTCCCCCAAAAATCAAGACTATACTATGACCCTTTTTTTTTTAAAAATTTCGAAATTCTTTAAAATATTTTTTTTACGAATAATTTGACATACCTTTTTCATTAAAATAATTTATCTATGACATATTTTTAAAAAATTATTTTATAGAATTGAAAATTTTAATGAAAAATGTCATAGATATTGTAAAAAAATGTTTGTAGTAAAAAACAAAATTTAAATTTCATCAATTTTCATGAAAAGTCATACTATAGTATGACTTTTTCACAAAAATGTCGAAATTTTAAACTGAGTTTTTTTTCCACCAAATGAATCGACAGACTATACTATGCCTTTTTTCATTAAAATTTTCGATTTCTTTTTTCTACCACATTTTACGAAGATTTATACATGACCCTTTTTTTATGAAAATTTTCGAAAATATTCGTAAAAAAATTAAATTTTTACGAATTCGAAAATTTAATGAAAAAGGCATAGTATAGTTGTCGATATTTTAAAAAAATCATTAAATTTTCGACAATTTTAAGAAAATCATTTAGAAAATTTTTTACAAAAGTCAAATTTTAAGGATTTTTTCAAAAATTGAAATTATATCATTATTATTTTCACAAAATACTAGAATTTTTTCATTTTTTACAAATTTTATACATTTTCAAATATTCTAAAAATTTTTAATAATGTCGAAAATTTTAAAATATTCTAAAGTTTCATATTGTAAAAATTCATAAAAATTTTCATATTTCATAAATTTTATAAAATCATTTTCAAAATCGAAATTTTATATTTTTTCACAAATAGTCGAAATATACTATTTTTTCATAAAATTCGACATATTAGCATTTTTCATTAAATTTTAATGATTTTTTAAATTTACATAATTAAATTTTTAGAATATTTGAAATTTTATGAAAATTAAATATTGTAATATTTTGAAAATTCGAAAATTTTAAAAATGTCATAGAAGTGTCGATATTGTTAAAAAAGTTTAAATTTTATGATTTTTAAAATATAAGACTATATATGCTTTTAAATTAAATTTGAATTTTTTACAAATTACGAAATTTTACATGCTTTTTTCATAAATTTAAATTCTATACTATGCTTTTTATTAAAATTTTAATAATATAATTTTCGAATATTTGTGAAAAAATCTAGTAAATTTCGAAAATTTTAAGAAAAGTCATAGTAGATTGTCGAAAATTGTGAAAAAAAACTTTTTTTTTCCAATTATGAAAGACATACTATGTTTTTTCAAAAATTCGAATTATATATGATTTTTTTACAATAAAATTTTCTTTTTTCATAAAATTTTCGACATCTATACTATGCATTTTTTTAAAATTTTAATAACATTTTTTAGATTTATTTGAAAAAAATTTTAAATTTTCGAAAATTTTAGAAAAAGCTATAGTATGACTTTTCATGAAAATTGATGAAAATTTAAACTGAGTTTTTTTTCCACCAAATGAATCGACAGACTATACTATGCCTTTTTTCATTAAAATTTTCGACATTAAATTTAAATATAGCTTTTTTCATAAAATTTTCAATTATAATTTTTAATTTTTAAATTTTTTATATTTGAATTTGAAAAAAATGTAAATAAATTAAAATACTTGTTATTTAAAAAATTAAATTATTTAAAACTATATATCTTTTTCAAATTCGAAATTTTAAACTTTTTTCAATAATAAACTTTTTTTAATTTAATTATACTATGACATTTTTTTACGAATATTTTTGACATGACTTTTTTCATGAAAATTTTCGAAAATATTCGTAAAAAAATGTCATAGTACAGAATGTCGAAAATTTTAATGAAAAAAGGCATAGTATAGTCTGTCGATTCATTTGGTGGAAAAAAAACTCAGTTTAAATTTTCATCAATTTTCATGAAAAGTCATACTATAGTATGACTTTTTCACAAAAATGTCGAAATTTTAAACTGAGTTTTTTTTCCACCAAATGAATCGACAGACTATACTATGCCTTTTTTCATTAAAATTTTCGACATTCTATACTATGACATTTTTTTACGAATATTTTTGACATGACTTTTTTCATGAAAATTTTCGAAAATATTCGTAAAAAAATGTCATAGTACAGAATGTCGAAAATTTTAATGAAAAAAGGCATAGTATAGTCTGTCGATTCATTTGGTGGAAAAAAAACTCAGTTTAAATTTTCATCAATTTTCATGAAAAGTCATACTATAGTATGACTTTTTCACAAAAATGTCGAAATTTTAAACTGAGTTTTTTTTCCACCAAATGAATCGACAGACTATACTATGCCTTTTTTCATTAAAATTTTCGACATTCTATACTATGACATTTTTTTACGAATATTTTTGACATGACTTTTTTCATGAACATTTTCGAAAATATTCGTAAAAAAATGTCATAGTACAGAATGTCGAAAATTTTCATGAAAACAGACATAGTATAGTTTGTCGATTCATTTGGTGGAAAAAAAACTCAGTTTAAATTTTCATCAATTTTCATGAAAAGTCATACTATAGTATGACTTTTTCACAAAAATGTCGAAATTTTAAACTGAGTTTTTTTTCCACCAAATGAATCGACAGACTATACTATGCCTTTTTTCATTAAAATTTTCGACATTCTATACTATGACATTTTTTTACGAATATTTTTGACATGACTTTTTTCATGAAAATTTTCGAAAATATTCGTAAAAAAATGTCATAGTACAGAATGTCGAAAATTTTAATGAAAAAAGGCATAGTATAGTCTGTCGATTCATTTGGTGGAAAAAAAACTCAGTTTAAATTTTCATCAATTTTCATGAAAAGTCATACTATAGTATGACTTTTTCACAAAAATGTCGAAATTTTAAACTGAGTTTTTTTTGCACCAAATGAATCGACAGACTATACTATGCCTTTTTTCATTAAAATTTTCGACATTCTATACTATGACATTTTTTTACGAATATTTTTGACATGACTTTTTTCATGAAAATTTTCGAAAATATTCGTAAAAAAATGTCATAGTACAGAATGTCGAAAATTTTAATGAAAAAAGGCATAGTATAGTCTGTCGATTCATTTGGTGGAAAAAAAACTCAGTTTAAATTTTCATCAATTTTCATGAAAAGTCATACTATAGTATGACTTTTTCACAAAAATGTCGAAATTTTAAACTGAGTTTTTTTTCCACCAAATGAATCGACAGACTATACTATGCCTTTTTTCATTAAAATTTTCGACATTCTATACTATGACATTTTTTTACGAATATTTTTGACATGACTTTTTTCATGAACATTTTCGAAAATATTCGTAAAAAAATGTCATAGTACAGAATGTCGAAAATTTTAATGAAAAAAGGCATAGTATACTCTGTCGATTCATTTGGTGGAAAAAAAACTCAGTTTAAATTTTCATCAATTTTCATGAAAAGTCATACTATAGTATGACTTTTTCACAAAAATGTCGAAATTTTAAACTGAGTTTTTTTTCCACCAAATGAATCGACAGACTATACTATGCCTTTTTTCATTAAAATTTTCGACATTCTATACTATGACATTTTTTTACGAATATTTTTGACATGACTTTTTTCATGAACATTTTCGAAAATATTCGTAAAAAAATGTCATAGTACAGAATGTCGAAAATTTTAATGAAAACGGGCATAGTATAGTCTGTCGATTCATTTGGTGGAAAAAAAACTCAGTTTAAATTTTCATCAATTTTCATGAAAAGTCATACTATAGTATGACTTTTTCACAAAAATGTCGAAATTTTAAACTGAGTTTTTTTTCCACCAAATGAATCGACAGACTATACTATGCCTTTTTTCATTAAAATTTTCGACATTCTATACTATGACACTTTTTTACGAATATTTTTGACATGACTTTTTTCATGAACATTTTCGAAAATATTCGTAAAAAAATGTCAGTACAGAATGTCGAAAATTTTAATGAAAACGGGCATAGTATAGTCTGTCGATTCATTTGGTGGAAAAAAAACTCAGTTTAAATTTTCATCAATTTTCATGAAAAGTCATACTATAGTATGACTTTTTCACAAAAATGTCGAAATTTTAAACTGAGTTTTTTTTCCACCAAATGAATCGACAGACTATACTATGCCTTTTTTCATTAAAATTTTCGACATTCTATACTATGACATTTTTTTACGAATATTTTTTAAATGACTTTTTTCATGAAAATTTTCGAAAATATTCGTAAAAAAATGTCATAGTACAGAATGTCGAAAATTTTAATGAAAACAGGCATAGTATAGTCTGTCGATTCATTTGGTGGAAAAAAAACTCAGTTTAAATTTTCATCAATTTTCATGAAAAGTCATACTATAGTATGACTTTTTCACAAAAATGTCGAAATTTTAAACTGAGTTTTTTTTCCACCAAATGAATCGACAGACTATACTATGCCTTTTTTCATTAAAATGTTCGACATTCTGTACTATGACATTTTTTTACGAATATTTTTGACATGACTTTTTTCATGAAAATTTTCGAAAATATTCGTAAAAAAATGTCATACTACAGAATGTCGAAAATTTTAATGAAAAAAGGCATAGTATAGTCTGTCGATTCATTTGGTGGAAAAAAAACTCAGTTTAAATTTTCATCAATTTTCATGAAAAGTCATACTATAGTATGACTTTTTCACAAAAATGTCGAAATTTTAAACTGAGTTTTTTTTCCACCAAATGAATCGACAGACTATACTATGCCTTTTTTCATTAAAATTTTCGACATTCTATACTATGACATTTTTTTACGAATATTTTTGACATGACTTTTTTCATGAACATTTTCGAAAATATTCGTAAAAAAATGTCATAGTACAGAATGTCGAAAATTTTAATGAAAACGGGCATAGTATAGTCTGTCGATTCATTTGGTGGAAAAAAAACTCAGTTTAAATTTTCGTCAATTTTCATGAAAAGTCATACTATAGTATGACTTTTTCACAAAAATGTCGAAATTTTAAACTGAGTTTTTTTTCCACCAAATGAATCGACAGACTATACTTTGCCTTTTTTCATTAAAATTTTCGACATTCTATACTATGACATTTTTTTACGAATATTTTTTAAATGACTTTTTTCATGAAAATTTTCGAAAATATTCGTAAAAAAATGTCATAGTACAGAATGTCGAAAATTTTAATGAAAACAGGCATAGTATAGTCTGTCGATTCATTTGGTGGAAAAAAAACTCAGTTTAAATTTTCATCAATTTTCATGAAAAGTCATACTATAGTATGACTTTTTCACAAAAATGTCGAAATTTTAAACTGAGTTTTTTTTCCACCAAATGAATCGACAGACTATACTATGCCTTTTTTCATTAAAATTTTCGACATTCTATACTATGACATTTTTTTACGAATATTTTTGACATGACTTTTTTCATGAAAATTTTCGAAAATATTCGTAAAAAAATGTCATAGTACAGAATGTCGAAAATTTTAATGAAAACAGGCATAGTATAGTCTGTCGATTCATTTGGTGGAAAAAAAACTCAGTTTAAATTTTCATCAATTTTCATGAAAAGTCATACTATAGTAGGACTTTTTCACAAAAATGTCGAAATTTTAAACTGAGTTTTTTTTCCACCAAATGAATCGACAGACTATACTATGCCTTTTTTCATTAAAATTTTCGACATTCTATACTATGACATTTTTTTACGAATATTTTCGAAAATTTTCATGAAAAAAGTCATGTCGAAAATATTCGTAAAAAAATGTCATAGTATAGAATGTCGAAAATGTTCATGAAAAAAGGCATAGTATAGTCTGTCGATTCATTTGGTGGAAAAAAAACTCAGTTTAAAATTTCGAAAATTTTCATGAAAAGTCATACTATAGCATGACTTTTTTGAAAATTGACGAAATTTTAAACTGAGTTTTTTTTCCACCAAATTAATCGACAGACTATACTATGCCTTTTTTCATGAAAATTTTCGACATTCTATACTATGAAATTCTTTAACGAATATTTTCGAACATTTTCATGAAAAAAGTCATACTATAGCATGTCGAAAATATTCGTAAAAAAATGTCATAGTATAGAATGTCGAAAATTTTCATGAAAAAAGGCATAGTATAGTCTGTCGATTAATTTGGTTGAAAAAAAACTCAGTTTAAAATTTCGAAAATTTTCATGAAAAAAGTCATACTATAGCATGTGTAAAATTTTCTTGAACAAATGTCGAAAATATTTCGTAAAAACATGTCATAGAATGTCGAACATTTTCATGAAAAAAGGCATAGTATAGTCTGTCGATTAATTTGGTGGAAAAAAAACTCAGTTTAAAATTTCGAAAATTTTCATGAAAAAAGTCATACTATAGCATGTGTAAAATTTTCGTGAACAAATGTCGAAAATATTCGTAAAAAAATGTCATAGTATAGAATGTCGAAAATTTTCATGAAAAAAGGCATTTAATAGTCTGTCGATTAATTTGGTGGAAAAAAAACTCAGTTTAAAATTTCGTCAATTTTCAAAAAAGTCATGCTATAGTATGACTTTTTTCATGAAAATTTTCGAAATTTTAAACTGAGTTTTTTTTCTACCAAATTAATCGACAGACTATACTATGCCTTTTTTCACGAAAATTTTCGACATTCTATACTATGACATTTTTTTACGAATATTTTAGACATGCTATAGTATGACTTTTTTCATGAAAATTTTCGAAAATATTCCTAAAAAAAATGTCATAGTATAGAATGTTGAAAATTTTCATGAAAAAAGGCATCGTATAGTCTGTCGCTTAATTTGGTGGAAAAAAAACTCAGTTTAAAATTTCGTCAATTTTCAAAAAAGTCTTGCTATAGTATGACTTTTCATGAAAATTTTCAAAATTTTAAACTGAGTTTTTTTTCCACTAAATCAATCGACAGACTATACTATGCATTTTTTCATGAAAATTTTCGAAAATATTCGTAAAAAAATGTCATAGTATAGAATGTCGAAAATTTTCATGAAAAAAGGCATTTAATAGTCTGTCGATTAATTTGGTGGAAAAAAAACTCAGTTTAAAATTTCGTCAATTTTCAAAAAAGTCATGCTATAGTATGACTTTTTTCATGAAAATTTTTGAAATTTTAAACTGAGTTTTTTTTCTACCAAATTAATCGACAGACTATACTATGCATTTTTTCACGAAAATTTTCGACATTCTATACTATGACATTTTTTTACGAATATTTTCGACATTTGTTCACGAAAATTTTACACATGCTATAGTATGACTTTTTCATGAAAATTTTCGAAATTTTAAACTGAGTTTTTTTTCCACCAAATTAATCGACAGACTATACTATGCCTTTTTTCATGAAAATTTGCGACATTCTATACTATGACATTTTTTTACGAATATTTTCGACATTTGTTCACGAACATTTTACACATGCTATAGTATGACTTTTTTCATGAAAATTTTCGAAATTTTAAACAGTTTTCTTTCCACCAAATTAATCGACAGACTATACTATGCCTTTTTTCATGAAAATTTTCGACATTCTATACTATGACATTTTTTTTACGAATATTTTCGGCATTTGTTCACGAAAATTTTACACATGCTATAGTATGACTTTTTTCATGAAAATTTTCGAAATTTTAAACTGACTTTTTTTTCCACCAAATTAATCGACAGACTATACTATGCCTTTTTTCATGAAAATTTTCGACATTCTATACTATGACATTTTTTTACGAATATTTTAGACATTTGTTCACGAAAATTTTACACATGCTATAGTATAACTTTTTTCATGAAAATTTTCGAAATTTTAAACTGAGTTTTTTTTCCACCAAATTAATCTACAGACTATACTATGCCTTTTTTCATGAACATTTTCGACATTCTATACTATGACATTTTTTCACGAATATTTTCGAAAATATTTGTACAAAAATGTCATAGTATAGAATGTTGAAAATGTTCATGAAAAAAGGCATAGTATAGTCTGTCGATTAATTTGGTGGAAAAAAAACTCAGTTTAAAATTTCGTCAATTTCAAAAAAGTCTTGCTATAGTATGACTTTTCATGAAAATTTTCAAACTGAGTTTTTTTTCCACTAAATTAATCGACAGACTATACTATGCCTTTTTTCATGAAAATTTTCGACATTCTATACTATGACATTTTTTTACGAATATTTTAGACATTTGTTCACGAAAATTTTAAACATGCTATAGTATGACTTTTTTCGTGAAAATTTTCGAAATTTTAAACTGAGTTTTTTTTCCACCAAATTAATCGACAGACTATACTATGCCTTTTTTCATGAACATTTTCGACATTCTATACTATGACATTTTTTCACGAATATTTTCGAAAATATTTGTACAAAAATGTCATAGTATAGAATGTTGAAAATGTTCATGAAAAAAGGCATAGTATAGTCTGTCGATTAATTTGGTGGAAAAAAAACTCAGTTTAAAATTTCGTCAATTTCAAAAAAGTCTTGCTATAGTATGACTTTTCATGAAAATTTTCAAACTGAGTTTTTTTTCCACCAAATTAATCGACAGACTATACTATGCCTTTTTTCATGAAAATTTTCGACATTCTATACTATGACATTTTTTTTACGAATATTTTCGACATTTGTTCACGAAAATTTTACACATGCTATAGTATGACTTTTTTCATGAAAATTTTCGAAATTTTAAACTGAGTTTTTTTTCCACCAAATTAATCGACAGACTATACTATGCCTTTTTTCACGAAAATTTTCGACATTCTATACTATGACATTTTTTTACGAATATTTTCGACATTTGTTCACGAAAATTTTACACATGACAGTATGACACAGTATGACTTTTTTCATGAAAATTTTCGAAATTTTAAACTGAGTTTTTTTTCCACCAAATTAATCGACAGACTATACTATGCCTTTTTTCATGAACATTTTCGACATTCTATACTATGACATTTTTTTACGAATATTTTAGACATGCTATAGTATGACTTTTTTCATGAAAATTTTCGAAAATATTCGTAAAAAAATATCATAGTATAGAATGTTGAAAATGTTCATGAAAAAAGGCATAGTATAGTCTGTCGCTTAATTTGGTGGAAAAAAAACTCAGTTTAAAATTTCGAAAATTTTCAAAAAAGTCCTGCTATAGTATGACTTTTCATGAAAATTTTCAAAATTTTAAACTGAGTTTTTTTTCCACTAAATTAATCGACAGACTATACTATGCCTTTTTTCATGAAAATTTTCGAAAATATTCGTAAAAAAATGTCATAGTATAGAATGTCGAAAATTTTCATGAAAAAAGCCATTTAATAGTCTGTCGATTAATTTGGTGGAAAAAAAACTCAGTTTAAAATTTCGTCAATTTTCAAAAAAGTCATGCTATAGTATGACTTTTTTCATGAAAATTTTCGAAATTTTAAACTGAGTTTTTTTTCTACCAAATTAATCGACAGACTATACTATGCCTTTTTTCACGAAAATTTTCGACATTCTATACTATGACATTTTTTTACGAATATTTTCGACATTTGTTCACGAAAATTTTACACATGCTATAGTATGACTTTTTTCATGAAAATTTTCGAATTTTTAAACAGTTTTTTTTCCACCAAATTAATCGACAGACTATACTATGCCTTTTTTCATGAACATTTTCGACATTCTATACTATGACATTTTTTTACGAATATTTTCGACATTTGTTCACGAAAATTTTCGACATGCTATAATATGACTTTTTTTCCATAAAATGTATCGACATGCTATACTAGGACTTTTTTTCATAAAATTTATAGACATACTATACTATGACTTTTTTCATGAAATTTTTTGACATACTCTTCTTTGACTCTTTTTCATTACATTAATCAACATGCTATACTGACTTTTTTTCATGAAATTTTTCAACATACTATACTATGACTTTTTTATGACATACTAAATTGACTTTTTTTAATGAGATACTATATTATGATTTTTTTTATTTAACTTTTTTGACACTATACTATGACTTTTATGTCATACTATACTATGACATTTTATGGCATTTCATGGCATTATACTATGTCCTTTTTATGACTTTTATTACGTACTATACTTTGACTTTTTTATGACATACTATACATTTTTTACTACATTATTGTGACATACTATAGGTTACTATGACTTTTTATGTCATTTTTTATAATGTACTATATTAGGACTATGTCACATACTATACTATGACATTTTTTTATGTCATAATATAGTCAATATACTCATCCTCATCTTTCCTCTTCTGCCTCTCCTTGTTAACACGCTGCCATGTGCCTCTTGCACTCCATTTTTGCACATCCTCCATGTTTTCCAGGCGGGCTTGAGGAGTATAGATGAAGAGGTGGCTCCAGAGATGCACAGGGCCATTTCAGGAGACCTGCAGAATGAGGAAGAGATGGACAGAGCTATGGAGGAGGCTGGAGAAGAAGGCATCTACCAGGTGAGAAACACTGTCTGCACCTTGACAAAACAGATATACAGGCAAAATTTCAGTTTGTTTTGTCTTTGCATGAAAGGTGCTATACAAATGAAGTTATTACTATTATTATTAAAATACAGTGTATTCGGAGTGACTGGTCAATTCGATTATCTGTGTATTATCTGTGTCTGTGCTTGTCTTGCTCGGTATTTCCAGCGTACACACGGTCTGTTTGGTAACCGGGTGGACTCATTCTCCGCTGAGCCCGTTAACACTCAGTCCCAGCAGATGACCAACCAGCGGCCCCTCAAGTTCTCGGAGAGCATGCCCGAGTCTCCACCCAACTCTGCTGACTTGGTGCCCACTAACGAATTTTTCCCCACAAACGTTCCAACAAGCAACACTAACAACAACGCCTTTGCAGAGTGAGTACCAAACACACACAGACTAGATGACATATGCTCGGGGTAAACATGTCTAATGGGTGACAATTTTTGTTGTTTTTCAGATTTTCATTTGATAGAAAAGGCAGTCCCGAAGAGTTTTACAATCCCAGTGAGGATGCAGAGCCAGGTAATTCAAAGTTCTTCACAGATGACCGACTTAACTTTAAGCCCATCAGGGCTCGGGGTGCTGCATCGCCCTGTCGGGGTTTATTTCACAACAGTGAGCCGCTAGCTATACATTGTCCTGTGTATTACATGGCTACTTACTTAAGAAATCAATAGTTTGACACAAAAATGGTCCGCCTGAGTCTGAGATCAGAACTGAGCCCATAGCAACGGTCTGTTATACATAGCAAGGGTCCGCTATAAAGAAATAACAGACCACAGAACGCCGTGATTGACCAATCAGAATTGCGTATTCAACAGAGCTGTGTTATAAATAAACATAAACATTAAGATAATTTGGGACTAATGCACACGAGAAACATGAAGGGCTAGGAGGTATTGAAACATTTTCTATGTTGATCAGGCCTCATAACACTTTTTGCTAAAAGAATTTGGAAAAATATTTAACACATTTTATGTTGCGGTTAACCCACTGCCTGTTCACATAATATTTTTGTGGGGACATGGTATTTTAACAGAGTGTAGTATACACTGCTTTTCCAGGCTCTTTACATTACACACGGGCTAAAATATAAAATTCCAGATCAGCAAATAATGTCTGAATAAAATCTGGTAAAGAAGTCGGAACCGTGAAGACAGAAAACGGGATGGATTTATCTGTTCTTCATAATTATTCATTACATTTTTCTTTATTCTTCCTTGTTTAGTTAACCTGCGCTCCTGGAACGCCACAGTGAGAACTGACAAAACGCAGGTAATATTTTATCTAAGGATGACTCAACCAGTGTAAATGATGATGAACAGCTTATATAGACAAAGTATGGATGCATATCTTGTCTTTGCAGTTCCCTTATGACCCTAACTATGGCGACAGTCACAGTCAGAGCTCCCATACTGCAGCAGACCAGCTAGTCCAGGAGGTAAGTGAGAAAGGATCTCCGACTGTCCGCCTCTTTTATCACACACTAATTAATTAGCACCTACAGTATATCAGCAGGAAATGTACTGATCTGCTGTCAGATCTGTCATAGATAGGTGATAATAAACTTAACTCCTTTTTTAGCACCAGGCTCATTTCCTTGACACAAATTAAGCATGTCCTCGATTAAATCTAAATTAATTTTCTCCTTAAAAAGTAAACCGTTAAGATTTATTTTGTTTGGGAACTCAGTGCACTGACTGTTACATCCAAGTGAGTTTTATATGGGTGTACAGTAGGGCAGATTCAGAAAAAAACTCCAGTTACAGTAATAATTGTTATTTACAAACCTTTTTTTGGTTTGTAAATAACAATTATTACTGTAACTGGAGCTTTTTTCATTTTCAGTTTTTAGGTGACAACATTAGTAAACAGTGTAACGAAAGGTTTGTTAAAAATTATAAATCAAAGCTGAGCTGTAAAGTATTATTGAAATATTATATTTTTATTATATTATTATTAACATTGTTATAGTACAAGTCATAGTATAGTATGTTGAAAAAAAAGTCATAGTATAGTATGTCGAAAAAAAGTCATTGTATAGTATGCCGCCAAAAAAAAGTCATAGTATAGTATGTCGAAAAAAAACGTCATAGTATAGTATGTCGAAAAAAAGTCATAGTATAGTATGTCGAAAAAAAGTCATAGTATAGTATGTTACATCCAAGTGAGTTTTATATGTAATAATTGTTATTTACAAACCAAATAAATTTCAATTTCAGTTTTTAGACCACATTAGTAAACAGTGTAAGGAAAGGCTCGTTAAAAATTATAAATCAAAGCTGATCTGTAAAGTATTATTGAAATATTATATTCGAATGTCAGGCTGGATTTTACCTTTAAGTTTCTTTGAGAAAGATTTCCACTGGGCTTCATGGATGTTCTGTAGCGGAGTCTGCATGCCTTCATCTGCAGGGGTCAATAAAATATCACAGTATTATTAACATTATTCAAAAATTAAGTCCGGTATGAAATTGCTGCATAATTGCAATATAACTTACCTGTGGGTTTATGGAGTTACCGTTTGTAAGTAAGGACAATGCATGTTTTCTTTTCCAGGCTCTAGTAAAGGGCGGTCTGGCCTCCCTCGCAAAAGACGCGGGCTTTGTCTCTGTGACTAAGAAGGAGATGGCTGATGCCATGCACACGACTGTCGATGACATGGAAAGCGTGGCTCAGGGCATCCTCAGCGAACGAGCCGGCAGCGTCACGTCTGCCAAAAAGAGACGCCCCATCCCTGTCCCTCCTCATGCCACTGCCGTGGCAGCACAGGAAATGGACCAGCCAGATCCGTCTGTGAGGAGGAAGAGGCGTCCAATCCTCTTGATCCCCTCCGTACAGGAAGCCGACTCCAACGTTTAGAGGATGTCGCTTGAGTTTACGTGGTTATCTTGTGATTTTGACACTTGCAGGAGGCTCCACCTCACCTCGCTTTACCAAGCTTGTTGCCCCTGTAACAGTCTGTATCTACTAGCCTGGCTCAAGGCCTAAAGGCAGGTTGGCTCAGGTTTAATATATTGTCAAGTGTGGTTGAAACTTAACCAAGGAGAAACAATATATCTGATGATGAAACATCTTCTTAATTTTCAGATTTTATTGAAAGTAATAAAAATACTAACTTATCTCAGAGCGGACAGATTGACGCACTTCTTTCTTTGTAGCGTTTGTTGAGGTTATCCATTCCATACGACTTATGGGACAACCATGTGAGTGAGCTGAGTGTCTTATTAAAGTCTCACTGAAGACTAAAACAACTCACTGAATAAAGGGAGCAGGCAGCCGACTTTAGTGTGCTGAGGTTCAGTGAGAACGGTGGGAACGGACCCCACTTTGGGGAAACGAAGACCGAGTTTCTGTGCATCCAGACCCAGAAAAGTTAAAGTTCATGCTTTTAAAAGGGTTCTGGTGCTACTATGACAATGCAAGTTAAAGCATTTTTTTTTTGTTGGTAAAGCAGCGTCCTCTGATCAGTTGGGATTTGCTGTCTTTTAATATTTTATTACTGAGGTTTACTGAGTTTTCTCCTGCTCACCACTGTTCTTGTGTGCAGTTGGTATCAGCAGATTTTATAGAGGAAACTTGTTTTGTTTTTTTATTTTGGACATAGAGGTACATTAAATCTCTTAAATAATTATCCAAAGATTTAGCTGTATTAAAGTATTTGTTCAATTTAAAGCCTGTAGTCAAGCAGTGCGTGTGATTTTTTTCCAAGTCACTTTAAGTCACTCTACTGCTACAGGCTGTTTTTAATTTACATGAATATGTCAAACCTTTGAGTTAGGGAAACTTAGTTTGACCCATACAGATAATGTATCTTCAGCATACCTGGAGTATGGTGGATTTAGTTTTACAGCTCACCGGGGTTTATCACGAATTGTCTTCATAATTGCATGGGCATCATTTATTGCACTTCTTTCATGTTTTGTGTCTCAATGCAAACCGTGACGGGCCCTACAGAGGACTTTTTTTTTTACACTATCTTCTGATCAGCCTGTGTTTTGCTGTCATACATACACTATGTTACACTATTTTGGAGATAGTTTGAGTTAACTTTATAGCTCAAGCTCAAGCTCGAGTCTCTTTCACATCCGGATCTATGTCATTATGGTTGATGTCACTTTGGTGTTTTCACCACAGCAAAAGAAATAAATCATCCAAACTTTCATTTCTGTGTTAGTTTTCTTTCTACAAACAAACCAAAGACAGACATCTGACTAGGGCTGGCGCAATAACCGCAATATTGAAAAGCCAACCGCGGGGGATGGCAAGCAACCGCTATGTTCAGATTTTTTCTTTTTTGAATTCTTTGCAATGAGAGTGCCGCATTTTTACACAAATGGCAGCAGCGTGACAAGGCGCTGAGCGTCTATTCTGCGCTGAGAGCTGCACGTATGGTGGTTTTTTTTTCTGGTCGTCGAGAGTTGAAAAATGTTCAACTTTGGGTAAAACTCAACAAAGACCAACCATCACATCCTACATGTGGGCTACAAGTGCTGAACAACAACAACAACAGAGGAGAAATTAATACGTATAGGCCGGCGGGTCCGTCCTCTCTCCCTACGTGCTTCAGCCTTCCCTTCATCCAGAGCAAGTACTCTACCTTGTGCGGAAATTTTTATATTCTGTATCATAGCAACCAGACGAAACCAAAGCGCTGCTGCAGCTACCCTGCATTTAACAATAAACAAGTATTTAAAGTTTTTATAACTGTCATCTTTGTCATTTAAAAAGCAACAATATACCTAATAACAGCCTAACAATAAGGCTAATTTATATACCACTAAAATCAGGATAAATAAAGTAATATGCGAAAAAAAAAGTTGCAATAATACCACACATCACGCTGTTCTGCCAATCATCATCACCGTAGGGGAAATTCCTTCACCACAACAGCCCTACATCTGACAACAAAGGCTGTTAATGGAGAAGGAACAAACCCTCTCACACAACAGGTGAGTTTGCTGCATTAAATAATAATCAAAACTAATGATAGAAATGCCTTGAACAGAGCCATGATGCTTTGGACGCTGCCCCTCAGCAGAAGTTACAGTATGAAAACTGAGACCCTCTAAAAATAGTCTCGCCTAGCAAAGCACAGACTCCCCCTGATGGAGTGGAAACTATTGCAGCAAGACACATTCTGCACTATAGGTTGAAATAAAGGGAAGAATAACAGATGCACAAATCGGTCAAAAGCAGCACCTGTTGCATGTTTGCATTATAAAGTCAAAGTAAAAGTAAACTAAAAGGAGCTTAAATAATTCAAATTTTATTTATTGAAGCAAATCAATCAATAAAACAGACCTGACAGAATAGTCTCCTTTCCATTTTCCTAAAGCTGATTCAGAATATCACTCAAGGAATATAATATAAAGAGACCTCAGCATATTTCCTTTGACATAATTTTCTGTGTTGACAAAGCTGCATGATTTAATTATAGCACTGCCAGGAGCAGCTCACTAGGGGTTTTCTTTAGCTATCACACACGGGAATGTATCCACCATACTGTAACAACAGTTTCCTGATTAAGCTTTAAAAAACAAGGTAGCACATGAAAATGCAAATACATGTACTTTTAGTACACACAACAGATGACAGGCAAAGTATTTTAAGCACACCATTAAAAAGAGATCAGTAAACTGTATAAAAGCTCTGAGAACAAAACCTTGCTTCAGGTAAAGTCGACACATTTTACCACGTGATACAAATTTTACAGCCTGTTAAAAAGGTTTGTTTCCCTCTCATTTCCACTGGATTATAATTCATTTTTATGGAATATTATAACCACTCTTGTATGGCCAAATTGAGAAAGGGCGGGCTTTTTATAAATGTACATACATCCTGGTTGTCACCATCTATAAAGAACAACCCTCCACAACTAAAAAACAAACCTCACTAATTCACTAGTCTAGCATATCCAAAAAGATACATAAAAAAAAAAAACAATAGGAAATAACATGTGGGACCTAATGAATACAAGCTCTGTGACTACAGAATACGTTAGCAACCCAGAGTGAGAAGCAAATGAACGTCCAACTTGCCAAAATGTCGGTGATGGGAGTGCTCGTCCTATTCATTCGGATTTGGGTTGGCATCAGGATACTGGGAGAGGTCAAAAGTAAGCACTTTGCTGATGACACAATCTCCTTGCTGTGGGTGGAAAGAGAAAGAAAAGCAGTTAATACTTTAATCTTATGTACTGTGACGGCCCCTGTGTTTGGATCCTCTGTGTGTCGGTGCTTTCTATCTGCAGACATGTGGAGTGTAATCAACGGCATGGAGCACACCTGGGCCCGGTGTGCTCCATGCTTAACAGCCTGAGCATGCAGCAGCCCTCTCACCCCATCTCACTGTGACGTGGCTGTTTCCCTGTTTTTACAGCACAACATCCATCTTGCACATTTTCACACATCCACTCCCTACACTACTGACTTTACAGATTCCTCCCATACATTCATTTTAGGGGGTGTCAAAGTTAACGTGATATAACGCGTTATTAATAATAACTTCTGACCTCAAGATATGTGAATGAAAATGGGTTCTATGGGTACCCACGAGTCTCCCCTTTACAGACATCCACACTTTATGATAATCACGTGCAGTTTGGGGACAAGTCATAGTCAAGTCAGCACACTGACACACTGACAGCTGTTGTTGCTTGTTGGGCTTCAGTTTGCAATGTTATATTTTGAGCATATTTTTTTAATGCTAAATGCAGTACCTGTGAGGGTTTCTGGACAATATTTGTCATTGTTTTGTTAATTGATTTCCAATAATAAATATATACATAAATTTCTTTAAAGCAAGCATATTTGGCCACTCCCATGTTGATAAGAGTATTAAATACTCGACAAATCTCCCTTTAAGGTACATTTTGAACAGATAAAAAAATTTGTGATTAATTGCGATTAACTATGGACAATCGTGATTAATCGCCATTAAATACTTTAATCGATTGAAAGCCCTGATGACACCTAATTTTAAGGCTTTTTAATACCACCCAGAATGTAATTTAATACCTTTCTCAAGGTCATACTGGTCAAAACAATAAAAAAACCAGTAGGGACAATAAGGCCTATTATTTATTAAATACATTAATTTATTAAAGATTTTCAACATATTTGTCATTACTTCCCAGCTGTATATAACAATTTCTAGTTATATAATTAATCAATTAACTTGACTTGGACCAAAAGAAGTGCAAAATTGATGGATGAACTAACCAATGAAAAAAATCATTAATTAATTTTTGTTAATTTAAGATTTGGCTAAAATTGACACTAAATTGACCTGCATGCACAATCCGTTGACGTACTAATTTCACTTGAGATTATCTCTCATCATCTCTGAACATCCCACGACCACATAAAAAAATATTATACCTAATTTTACAGCAAGCAATAAAATTCAAGACCTTTGTAAATAAAAGGGAACTGACTTTAGTGCTTTTTAAGACTTTCCACGACCAGCAGATCTAAGCTTAATGGCTGTGCTTTATTTTGCATTTTGCACTGTACTTTGTTTAGACAATATTGAGGAACCCACCTCTGGATAAACACCGATGAGTGAGTCTGCCTTGGTGTAGAATTCCTCTTTCAGAGAAATGACGATGGCCTGGAAGTTCTGCACCGACTGGTCTTTGATATAGTTGGCCACCTTGAGGGTACAGAGGGAGATTACGAGTTGTAGTTTGTATTTAATGTGATGAGTGGCATTAATATTTAAAAAAAAACAGTGTTTACATCACAAGCAGCATTGATAAAACACTCAAGTCACTGAAGCTAATATAATTTTACAGACCTTGCCAATGTTAGTGTTGTCCAGAGCAGCGTCAATCTCATCCAGGACAAAGAAGGGGGCGGGTTTGTAGCTAGAGACGAGCAGGAGAGATGTTATTAACAATGGCTGTATTCAAAACCGCATACTATACTAGCAGTATGAACTGATTTGGCCAAAATGTAACATGTATTATGCAGTATGAAAAAGAAAAAAAAATCTACAGTATGCTAAAAAATACCCGGATGTCGTACTGATTTGGAAAATAATCTCCAGTATGCACCGGACCAGTCTACCTCGCTTACTGTATCCCACAATGCAAAGCTTTATAACGGTACAGTCTACGGTCACAACAACAGTGGCCAAAACGGCACGCTTTTTTTTTTACATTTTTCGTAGCTAATTCATCGCTAAATTCAGTTCTGAGAATTTTTGATGCGAGAAATCAAACGTGCAGATTTCAAATACTGGGAAGTCCCAACAAATCGAACATTTGCTCCAACATTTTTGAAATTCTAAAGCTCCACAAACAGCCGTGACAGCAAGCCAGCGCCTGCCGTGGTCGCCAGGTTTGTAGCTCGAGACAAGCAGGACAGACTTTAACAATATTCCAACAGGGCAATGAAATAAATCAAACATGTATTTTAAGACTCTGTACCTGTGAATAGCAAAGAGCAGAGCCAGGGCAGCAACAGTCTTCTCTCCTCCAGACAGGTTGTCCATGGGTCGGAACCTCTTTCCTGGAGCCACACAGTTATAGTTGATGCCATCCAGGTACGGCTCCTCAGGGTTTTCTGGGCCCAGGAAAGCCTACAGAAGAGGGACACATGATCTGTGAGTTGTGTTTTAGTTATAGCACAAACCACATTTTGTACTAGGACATTGAATTTATGTAGGTCATTGTAAAAAAAAGACGAAATTGAGTCATACCTGGGCACTGCTGTTGCGTGAGAGGGCCTTGTAGATCTCATCAATGTTGGTGGCCACAGACTCAAAGCAGTTATTGAAACGATCGTACCTTTCCTTCTTGATCTGCTCAAAGGCTTGCTTGGCCTTCTTGGCTCTCTTACGAGCAGCCTCAAACTCTGAGCGAAAGACAGAAACAAAACCGTGAGATCCCACACAGGGATAACTTTAGTAAAGCGCTAGAAAGGTACTGAAACCTGCATCACTTCCTTTCTCTCGCTCTCATTTAATCCCATCCTCTAACCTTATCCTCCCATCTCACCGTCACTGGTCTCTTGGAACTTGTCCCTGACACTCTCCAGCTTCTCCATGGCCTTCATGTTGGGCGCACTGATCCTCTGCAGGATACTCTGCTGCTCGTTCAGACGCTGCTGCAGTGTGTTTGTCTCCGCCTTGATCTCTTCCTCTGACAGTGTATCCTGCAGGATGTCAAACAGGATTACATAAGTACACCTTAAACTATAGATGTCACATCTCTTCACATTTCCTCTTTTGTATATTGTTAAGCACTTTGTAACTGTGTGGAGGAAAGTGCCATATTATTATCATTACCGTCACCTAGAAAACCAAGTAACACAAATCCAGAGAGCTGACGTCACATTTAAATAAAATGAGGGGAGGAGGTCAAGTTGGACGGTTTAATCCTTTGAACTCTGCAATAGAAATTGTCCGCCAGTGCCTACATTGGTATTTTTGCTTATTGTGATGTCATTTCTTAGAGTATATTCAAATTCTCCATATCCCTAAAATCTGTACAACATAAGCTAAAAGGTTATGACAGTCAATAAACCATTATAATTGACAAAAGTATTGAAATTGTGTCAAATTTAAAATAAAATACAAAATGTTTTTTCATAAAATGTTACTAATAAACATACAAAACTTATTGATCCAAAAGATTCCTAAATGTAGAAACATGAACAAAATATTTCTCAACACTTGATAAGTTATTTGAACTAGGCACATTTTTTAGGTTTTGAGATATGCTCATTTAATGAGCAGAAGAAACGCAAAGGCGTTTTGATAGTTGTTGCGTTCCGCACGTAACGACGTCATCACAATACACATACATTTTCCCGTGATGACGGGAAAGACAGATGCCTTAGCTTTCTGCTGCAAAAAGAATGAATGCTCTAGCTATTATGGTTTTTATTTTACATCGAGATTATGTAAACAGCAATCTTCCGCTGGGAAATCTGGCGCCCCCGCGCGCTGTCACTGCGTTTTGTACCGTACATAACGTAATGACGTCATCACGAGCGTACAACGGGATGACGCGAAAGACAGGCTTTCCGCTGCAAAAAGAATGAATGCTCTCGCTATTACGGTTTTATTTCAAATCAACGTGTTTAACTAAATCTAAACTTTACTACCTTCAGGTCTTCAGTCAGGTTGCCGTAGTCGATCTCTATGAGAGCCTCTTTAGCGAGAACAGTGCTGGACGTCCTCTGGCTGCTCGACTCCTCTGGCTGGGAGCTCCCCTAGATCATCAAAACAAAAAGAAGGATGTCATTTTCTGTTTCACTCCTAATGGTATAAAAGTTAGCGCCTGTATGAGTGTGTTAGTATGTACCTCTCCCTGGCTGATATCATCCATAGTTCCAGAACGAAGAGGCAGCCTGATGTCCTGCATTTTGCAGGCTTGCAGCAAGTTGTGACGGTCGCTGCGCTTCTGCTCCAGTTTGGTCTCAATTGCTGTGACCTCCTTCTGGAGCTGAGTCAACTCCCTGGAAGATGCAAAAACAAAATTTGTAGCACAACAGCTTACATATATTTATATCACATGATGTGAAAATATAAAAGTTGATGTGTTTTTGCAGCCACTGACTTGTTGGCGCCACCCAGTTTCTTGCGGATCTCCTCCATATCATGGTTCTTATCATTGACTTCAGATTTCTTGGTGAGGTGCTGGTTCTTCAGGTCCTGCAGTTGGGCCATCGTCTCATCAATGATCTTCATGTGTCTGTGCTCCTCCTGCAGAAAGATGACAAAAAGACACACAAGTGAGAATTAACTTGATTCAAAATTGTAGGTCTGTGTATTGGCAAGAATCTGGCAATACGATACGTATCGTGATACAGGGGTAACGATTCAATATATTGCGATACTGTAAGCTAGGCTATTTATTGCGATTTTTTCAATTAAAATTTTAGGAAAACTGTCATAGTGCAAAGACACACAACCATATGTACGAAATCTGAGTAAAAAAAAAAAGTCACTGTGTGAAATGGCTCCTATGGGGACCAACATCATCGCACATGAATACAATTGAACTCGTACTCAGTTTGCCCCAAACTGCATGTGATTATCATAAAGTGGGCATGTCTGTAAATGGGAGACTCGTGGGTACCCATAGAACCCATTTTCATTCACATATCTTGAGGTCAGAGGTCAGGGGACCCCTTTGAGAACCGCTATGCCAGTTTTTCCTCACCAAAATTTAGCGTAACTTTGGAGTGTTATTTAGCCTCCTTCGCGACTTGCAAGTATGTCATGGGATCAATGGATTCCTTAGGTTTTCTAGTTTCATGTGATACCAGTATCTGCACTCTGGCTTTAAAACTGAGCGTGCTACAACCTCCGAAAGAGAGAATAGCGGCCGGGTCCTCTGGTGGGCCGTCCGATTTTTAAGAGGTTAATTAAAAATCTATACAGTATCGCAAAACATATTATCGCGATACTCATGTCTATCGATATTTTCTTACACCTCTACAAAACTGAGGACAATATAGATCATAAGTAGAAGTGATTTTACCTTCTTTAGTCGCTCTATTTCAGCCTCGTCCTTCTTGACGGTCTGCTCCCACATCATGACTTTCTCCTGGTCCTCCTTCAGCTGATTCTTCTCATAGTCTACCTGGATACCCAGGCGGGTCTTCTGGGTCTCAAACTCGAGGCTGAAGCAAAATATTGCATTTCAGGTTAGACAACATAGGAAACAGGACAGGTTACCTAACAATGTGGAAAGAACCGACACTTGAACGGACTCATTACTAAACTCACCGCTTCTTTGCGATCTCGTTCTGCCTCTTCACCTTCTCCTCCTCGAACTCTCTGATGTTCCTCACTCCGATCTCCTTACAGAACTCAATAAACACCTCATCCTCCACCTGGAAAACAAAAACATTTATATTGACGTTACTGCAATGCCACATATTCACAGACAGGCTTCTAAATGGACCTCAGTGTGCGTCAGTCTCACCAGGTTCATGCGGTCTCGCAGGTCTGTGATCTCCCTCTCACGGGAGGTGATGATCCTCTTGATGTCGTTGATGCGAGGACCAAAGTTTGCCAATTCACTCTCGAGCTTAGACTTCTCCTGCATGACACAGATGAAGCGAGTTTCAATGCAACGGTCACTATAGCAACAGTCGTTATAGCAATAACAGGAAGAGGAAAATACTGAGGTGTGACCAGGCTGTACCTGCATGTTGAGGGAGAGGTGACGGGTTTTTGTCTGTTCCAGATCACTCTGGGAGTACTTGAGTCTCATCTGCAGACCGTGGGCCTGAGACTGCACCTGACGCAGCTCGGCCTCCTTCCTCTTGGCCTTCATTTGCTCCTACAAAGAAAACCATTAAGCGTTGTGAATTTACTTCAAGTGACAATCCATCAAACTGCAGTCAAAATTCAACGTCAACTGCAATCCAACAAACATTTTTACTCAAATAACTTTTCAAGAAATCCTGATAACTAACAGAGAAGACCAATAATAATCAAAGTTACCTTGAGCTCTTCAGTGAGTTTTTCTTTCTTCTCCTTGAGCTTGTCCACCGCCTTCTCATCCCAGCGCCTGGCCTTGGCCTTCAGGTCGCTGGCTCCTCCAGAGATGACTCCAGACTTCTGGAACAGAGTACCGTCCAGGGCTACCGTCTGGACACGGGGAGACAAGTGGAGGTCAGGAACAAGAATAGACAAAATTCACAGCTACCAAATCATCAGGTGGACATGCTAGCTTTCCAATCCTTCCATCTTCATCATGACACATATATGTTGATAATATATGTAAAAGTTAGTGACCTAAATTAAGTAAAATACCTTGTGTCTGTACGGCCCTCCGAAAGCGATCCTTCGTGCATCCTCTACGTTCTCACAGACCAGGGCGTTGCCACAAGCATACTGGAGGGCTTTCTTGATGTGGGGAGGCTCATAGCGAATCACATCTATCACCAGTTTGGCTCCTCGCAGCTCTCTCAGTTTCTCATCTGTTGGTTTCACCTTTGATAAGACGAGAGAAAAGTACATTTAAAATTCCCATAATTTTTTTGAGGGTCATTTCCAGTAGGAAACTGGAGTCTGATTTTAAACAAGAAATGAATATCCTGATATAGTCACCTGTAAAAGCGTAGCTTGTAAACTATACACACAAATTAATGATATTTCAATTAGTAGCTCTGAAATGAACAATAGTCAACAAATTAGGTGGATGTTCATAAGCACTGTCAGAGTGGTAAAAGATGCTTTAAGGTAAATTAAATCTTGCTGTGTTTTTTCATTTGACAACTGTAGTTCTATTGGGATTTGTCTGGAGCGGTCTGTGTATTCGTACCAAACCCTCGCGGTACAGCAGTCACACTCCGGCGCACGCAAAATACACAGTATGTAGATAGATACATGTAATGTGGAACGATGGTTCACAAGCGCGAGTTCCAACCGGACACTGTTAGCTGTAGGGCTTTAGCAACATATGCAAAATGTTACTCGAGTAGAGCCATCATCTGTACTTTCTAGTATTCACCTCGAGGTAGTCGAGAGGCAGGAAGGTCTCGGGCTCTCCTCTCTGCTCCTTGATGTACTGAATACAATCTCTGCCAGTCTTCTCTGAGTCAACAATGATGGCGTCCATGTTCTTGCCCAACACTTTGGTCACAGCAATCTGATACTTCTTCTGAGTGGGCTGGCACAGGTCGATTAGACGACCATACTGCAGAGAGAAAAGCATATTTTCACCAATCTGAGTTTATTCAGCGCTTTAATAAATGAAGTAGAGAAGCAAAAAAAAAAAACTGTAGTCTTGCATGCATGAGATCATTAGATAATATTGTGCTGAATACCGTCAGAGTTTCCTTACCACAGAGCCAGGGTAGAGTCTTTTGATACTCTCCATGATCTCAGCCTTGCGCTGCTGGCGACTGTTCTCCTGCCTGTCGATTCTGGCGTCTCCCAGTTGCTCCATTACCTACAGCAAAAGCCAATAATAATGGGATTCTTTATAGACTTTTTCAGACACAGGAGTAACTAATAACATTATCAACCGGAGTGTCGGTGCCAGGCCCCGGGATTCTGCACGCTGGCGCACTCGCTTGGATTACTTGCACACCTGGCCATCATTTATTTTATTGGTCACACTTGTGCTTTTCCCTGTGGAAATGTCTGCAGTGAGAAACATCTATTGATTCATAGGGAGAAATTAAGTGTTCCCCTGCTCACTTCCAGGGCACAGGTTAGTTATACAGAAGATGCAGCTTGAAGTCTTGCTTAAAGACACTGTTACAGGGTAACGCATGCAGTCATGAACTCAAGTTCTTACAGAGAATGATCTCTAACAACTACAGCACACTGAAAACAATGACAGTAAGCTAAGATGACACCATTTGAAGTCATTCGCTCTTCTTTCCCTGTGTGTGTGTGTATTAAGCACCTGGTTGAGCTCCGTGTTGATCTCATCGATTCTCCTCTTGGCCATCTCCACCTCCTCGGTCAGCTCCTCCTCCATGCGCTTCTGCTCATCCAGCGACTGCCTGAGAGGTAACAGGGCAAAAGCGTGAATATGAAAAAAAGCTCAGAAATCAATAAGCTGAACATATATCATTGGTCAAACGCTACAAAAAATATGAGAACAGCATACCTGCTGGTGGTAATGTAATCCTCTAATTTCTCAATACGTTTCTGGTTTTCCTCAATTTCACGGATCTTTTGTTTGATTTTTGCCTGGAGAGAAACAGCAAAATATACGGTATATTTAAAAATTCATTAAGTCTGGCACAGAGCAAAGCTGCCATCATTATCTTATTTACCTCCGTCTCCACTTTCTTCCTCTCCTCCAAGTCGAGGCGGTCCTGGTCGGCCTTCTGGTCGCGGTTGAACTTCTCCAGCTCCTGTGCCAGGGTGGCAGCACGTTTACTGGCCTCCTCCTTCAGACGATGGTACTGCTTGACCTGGGAGGGGAGGGGAGAGAGAAATGGTGGGTCATATAAAGCCATCTATATTTTAAGATCAATCTGATTTAATGACGTCACAACAAAAATTTAACTTACACATCAAAACTTGGGGTTTGCATATGCTAGCTTTCAAATTATCTTGATGCAAAACCACTAAATTAATTTTGAGAAGACAAGACTGCCTATGCAAAAAAAATATAGTTGTATTGAACACTATACAGTCAGTTACAACGTTAGTCAGTTATTATTACTGCAATCTTAAATGAAGAATTAGTACCAGTACTTCAGTTGTATCTACTAAATAAAATCCTGTAAATAATAAATGACTGATTCTTAATATATTATGAATCGAGGGGCCTCGGACCTGGTTTTCCTCCAGGGTGAGGTCCTGGCCCTGGCTCTGTGCCTCCTCCTCCATGCGCTCCTCAAAGTCTTGCTTGGCCAGCTCCACCGCCTTCATCTCTTTATCCAGCTCATCCATGTCCCCCTTGCGTTTCTTGTACATCTTCTGGGCATTTTGCAGTGACTTGCGCGCCGCCTCGAGCTTCTTGATCTTGTGTGAGGTGTTCTCTTTGGCCTTGATGTACTGCGGCCTCTTTTGGTTCAGCTCAGAGTCTTTCTCTCTGTGGGCGGAGTCGAGTGATTAACAACAGCCCTGGGTTTTTAAAAGGCATTAGTTTATACAGTAGGTCATCTGAGAAGTACATGTCATTGTCACTTACTTGATTTCTTTCTCAATGGTCTGCTGCTCCCTCATCAGTCTGCCCAGCTCCTTCTTCTTGTCCTTCAGCTCCTCCTCCACGTGGTCCATCTTTTTACGGTCCTTATCGATCTCCTTGTTCCGCTGGGCCAGCTCTTTGTTCAGCTTCTCAATCTCAGTCTCGTTGTGGTACAACTTGAAGAGCTGCAGCTGAACACTAGCCCTGGCCACTTCGTCTTTCAGACGTTGGTAACGCTCAGCCTGGTGGAATGATGGGAGGACAGACAGACAGTGTGATATGCTATATTATACGCGTTTTTGCAACACTGAGATTAAAATCTCCTTGTCAAGAGTGTCATGACGAAAATGGGCAGCAATAACAGTGACTACAGACATATAACATAAGACAAACAGCACAAAATATGCAGCAAATCAACATAGGTAATCAAACTGCAAAACTAATCAGAAGCGTATCTTAACAACTAACCCTTACTGCGAGTCAAGGGGCAAAGTCACATGAAGCATTTCATTTCCAATCCAAGCAGGACACAATCACATATGTAATTTGAGTACATACCTCCTCTTTCTCTTGCTTGGCTTCTTTGCGCTCAGCAGCAATATTCTTCTTACGATGGTAATTAAACTGTGTGTCCTCCTCTGCTTTCACCATTTCCTTCTTCCTGCGTTCGTACTCCTGGGCCAGATCTCCGGAACGGGAGATTTCCTCAAACAGAGCCGTGCGCTCCTTGGGGTTCTTCATGGCAATAGACTCCACAGCCCCCTGGAGGGAGAATAAACAGGGAACTATGGTTAACAACAACAAATGCCAAAACCATGTTACCAGATAATTTAATGCAATACATTTTATATTTTGGGTCTCTGCTCTCATTGACCGAGTCACATTCAAAGCTGTGAAGTGAAGGTGCATGTATGAATGTCATAAAAGAAAACAAAGCTAACCCGCTACCAGGGTTGTTTATCAATTACTTTTGATCATCAGTGATCCAATATTATTTGTGCAATCTTCATTTTACATATGCAAATGCAATAAGCAACTTCTTGATTGATTCTTTACTGTACTGAAATCACTGTAACAATTGTCTGATTGCAAACCTGTGGCTTAGTACAGAAGAATTATGAAATTGTAAAATTATCTTAGAAAAGATTTTTAGGATTTCAGTCTCACCTGGAAGACCAGGAAGTTCCTAGCCTTGATCAGAATGCCAAGTTTTTCCAGCTCTTCGCTGTATTCGGGCAGGCCCACCACCTTGTTGTTGATGCGGTACTCAGACGAGGAACCTGATGCATGCACACACCACACGCACATTAAAGGGGATTAAGAATCAGAAACATTAGCTTGTCATAGCAAATACAAGATGGGTGCTTTCATTAATGAAAGACAACTGACAATCTAACAATAAACATATACAGTATACAGTATGCATAATATAATGTGTTGCCTAACTAGCTTTGATAATGTAATGAGAAAAATAAAGTTCTGCAAAGCAAAGTGTGACATCTCAGACTGAATAGTTGAACATGAGGTGCTTTTATATGCAACAAATACTGGCAGGATTTTAAGGCAATGCTTCAAGATGTTAAAACTCATGGTTGTGCGGCTGTGCCCGGACATATGGGCGTATAGAAGCACTGATGAAACAATACACTATTTAATTCAATGATGCTCAGTTCATGCCTTCTAATTTCAGGCAAAAGTTACAGAAGTTATTAGACCAACGTTTTTCATTTCACACATATAAGCATTAATGAAACTGACGCATTAATTCCAGCATGACTGTCAACGGCGGCTCATACCAATGATGGCCCTCGTGAAGGAGCGCTCCTCTCCGTTATCCTCCTGGTACACCATGCTGACAAAAGCTCTGTTGGCAGCTGGCTTCCCTACAGGTGCTCCATGGATCAGATCCTTCAGAGTCTTCACACGCAGGTTGCTGGTCTTCTCTGCCAACACGAAGCTGATGGCATCCATAAGGTTGGACTTTCCTACAACAACAGCATTAAGAGTTTTAGTAACCTATACAAACCTAATATGAAAACAGTTATTGGCATGGGAAACATACGTTTACAATACCAAAGCAACAGTGAACTAAAAAAATCCTGTCTAGGTTACATGGTGGAGAGGAGGTCGTGTTGCTCAAGCTCTATCATTTTGTTGACACCTGGAACCTGTTTCACATCCTCCTGGATCCATCTCTTCATATATGTTCACATTATATGCGTCAATTTTTGTCATATGGATTGTCTATGTTGTATTTCCTTTATGTTGTTACTCTGTACACACAACATCTGTTGTATGTCTGCCCATCCTGGAAGAGGGATCCCTTCTCTGTTGCTCTTCCTGAGGTTTGACTTGACTTGAGTTACAGGTGTAATGAATGAGGCTGCTACAGTGCCTGCTAAGGACCCAGAGAAGACCCAACAGCACTATAGGCTGCCCTGACTATGCCTGACTGGGGAGTTTAGTACAGGTACACTTGTACGTTACAATCTAAAGTTTATCTTCATGACCTATATAATGTGCAGTTTTCTGTTCAGTTCTTGTTTGTTCAGTTTACTCTTTGTAAAAGAGGTGTTGATTAAAATCTGCTAATTTAAAAAAACTGTAGTTATTTTGTGATGTTTCATTGGATGGCGTAAAAAGGAGGAGTCTTTCCAAGATTTTGTCCTCCTCCTATGTAAATCAAGCTGGACATAACCTAAAGATGATAAACTATAACTTTGCAAAAGAAAAATGTGATCATATTAAACGTTTACACAGAGAAAAACAAAGACTGATCACGTACACAACAAATGAATTGCTGTGCACACACATGCAACATTGTACAAGTTGATAATCACAAATCATTACACACAACAAAAAACCATTGAAATAAACAACAAGAGTGCAGAATGGTAACGTCAGCTGGTAGGATCATTGGTACGACATGAAGTCAAAGTGCTGTCCGGCAAGTCAGACATATATATTCTCTGCATAAACCACAAGTTTATGCAACTTCTCTACCTCAGTTCTTATTCTGAATTATACTCCATATCTGACATTTCTTAATATCTATATCTCCTATACTTAATCACCCAGCACTATATCACTTTCTGCACTACATTCACTTCTTCTTTAAATAGTCCTGTATCGCAGTTGTTTACCCTGCACTATATTCATTTTGAACAGTTCTTCTGCACATTGCATATTTTGTTTTATACTCTGTATTACTTACATGTGTCTTGTTACTACTTGTATCGTTTTACTAATATGTGTACTACTCACCTGTGACGTTTTTTTACTAACATGTGTACTACTTACCTGTTACGTTTTTTACTAATATGTTTGCACTATGGAACTGTGATGCTGGAAACTTGAATTTCCCTCGGGATCAATAAAGTTACTATCTATCTATCTATCTATCTAAGTTGTGCTATCTGCAGACAGAGGAGCAGTGCTGCACTGTGTTTACCGTTAGCCAATGCTAGCTAGCATTAGCCCCCAGTTAATATTTGCCATCACAACATACCGGATCCGTTGGGGCCGATGATTGCAGTGAACTTGTGAAAGGGTCCAATGATCTGCCTGCCTTTATACGACTTGAAGTTCTCGATCTCGATCAGTTTTAAATAACCCATCTTCGTTTATATTTGAGCCGCTGTTCTTGGGGAAAAAAAAAAAAAAAAAAAGCTGCAGTGAATATTAGCTAGTACGATGCTAGCTGGCTAATGCTAACAAAACCAATGTTTTGCCGAGCGAGCGACCCTCGAAGACTTTACATGCACGCGAATGAACGAACCTCTCTGTTCTGTTGTGCCTGTGCATATGTTACATTATGACGTGCATGTTCAGTCTAATCATCTTAAATAGCTTCATAATCTCCGTCAGATAGACGCGCTGCGGCTGTGACAACAATGCGCCATTTTACAATCCGACAGGAAGAGCCTCGAGCGCGCGAGACACCAAATCTCACAATTTATCGCGAGATCGAATTTGGGGTCGTTCTCACGAGTCTCGACTTCAGGATTGTGCCCCCTTTTATTCCACCACTAATGTTGAAGTATTTGAGTTACACACCGCATTATGTTTAGTTTCAGAGAGGTTTCATGTTTTGTGCCTTTTATGATTTATGTCAAAGAAAGCACAAAGGGTGGAGCGGCCAATAAAATGAGTTACCATGGTTACCAAGGGGCTCCAAACACAACAGGATCTCACCAGGGAAATAGCTTCATCCACTGAGGTGCTAACAGGGTCCACAGTTCCCAAATTACTGCAATAATTTGACCAAATCTGTAATATCAGAGGGTAAGTGCTACTTTAGATCTGCGATCATTGTCTTATCTTTAAAGAAAATACAACTGAACTGAAAAACTTGCATCTAATACAGGCAACACAAGCCTCTACAGGTTTTGGTATGATGTTGTCAGGTCATGATAGGGTCAAATATGGCTGAAGATGAATGCATTAATGTGTGATAGTTCGTTTAACACAATAATTCCTTTCTAGCAAGGATATCAGCAGTGGTGTAGTGGTCATTGATGAGGTGGGTGTACTACTAGGTAGATGGGGAGTACTCTCCTATTATATTCCAATGGCTTTTTGGCTGATAAGTGGGTGTACTGTAAACCTGAAAAAGAGGTGAGTATACTCCGTATACCTGCGTATACCCTCCACTATACCACTGGATATCAGCCACAATACTCAGCGTTGTAATGCTGTATCTCCTCCCTCCAGGCTCATTAGAAACTGAGAAAAATGTACAAAGTGGATTTGCCTGTAGACCAGTCCATAGAAACGGCTGTGGAGAGGCGAAGGTCTGCAGAAGCAGCACGCAAGGCCCGGATCCTCAACACCCGGCTCCGTGTGATGGGCCTCGACCTTGATGTTCTCAACCAACAGGTCCAGCAGAAAAAGCATCAGCAAAACATGGAGATACAACGGGACAAAGCTTTCGGTAAACTATCGGCCTGATGAGAGCCAGGGAGGGGTCAGAAAATACTGAGTCCAACAATATTGCCTTAGACCATCTCCATTTAAGCAATCACCAAGAATGAGCATTGATCGCAGGTGTCTTTATTTTCATTGCACTGCAGATAAGCTGAGAGAGTATCACGATGAAGCACTGCTGCAGCAAGACAATGATGAAAGAGGGAAGCGAGCAGCTTTGCACACTGACCTGACCCAGTATTGGGCCACTCATCAACGTGTAGAGGACTCACGAGATGCTGATCTCAAGTGTGGCCTGAAGGGGGCATTCGGGATCACCATTCCAGAGGCTGAGCTAGGGCCTGCCAGTATGAAAATCTTTCAGGTAGGTGTGGACCAAAGACCAGTGGAACAAAATCCAGTGAATGGTCAAATAAATAATACTAATGTGTCCTTGTTTCACGTACAGGGGGAGGATATCGGAGAGGAGCGAAGGAGGAGAGAACAAATGAAAAAGACAGACAGAGATCTGCGAGCACAGAAGGAAGACAATGAGAGGAAGCACGTGGGAGACAAGCACAGAGGTGAAAAGAGACACACTCACTGTAATCACTGATGAGCTGACATGCTATAGCCTCTGTAAATCACACACATGCGTCATGCTTTCCTGCACAAACAATCACACACTCCTACGCACAGCCCTTATTGCCAGGTGGCGTTGATGGATGCTCATCCTAGAGAGCCTTTATGTGTGGGTGAGTGTGTCGTTGAAGAGCTTTGCACAATGGGTAATGCAGGTGTGAGAAACATGTGTGTGTGTTTGTGTGTGTGTGTGTGTGTGTGTGTGTGTCACAGAGATGCTGGTGAGCAGAGAGCTGGCGCATCAGGACCTTAGGGGGGTTCAGCTACGTGCACTAGAGGAGGAGCGTAAGAAAGCTGCCCGCATCACACTCGACAACTACAATCAAGCTCTGGTACGCATGTGCACACGCAGATGGACACACAGATGCATACACACACACACACACACCTCCCGCTGATGTGGATGCTCAAAGCGAAATCCACTGGGGTTTTTGAGCCTTGACACGGTGTTCTCAGGTGGGATTTTGAAATTAAAATTGCTAATTGAAAATGTTAAGTGATGCGTACACACACACTTGCTGCAGGAAGGCGGCCATCATATCAGTTGGTACCCAGCAACATGGATGGTTAAACTGCTTTGATGTATGCGTGGGCCCTGTCTGTTTTTAAAAGCCTCCGTTTAGCTCTCCCCTCATTTGCCTGAACGCACTCGGCTGAATCCTCCATTGGGAGGCATCATTATAAATCCTTCAGGTCACGGTATTTTTCATGACAATTATGTGGTTTCTCTAATAACCACTCACATGCACGATGCACCAGCAAACACAACTGACTGAGTAGATCTCTCAGGAGGACGTTCACCATATGGCTCACTCTTGGCTCCATGCTAGAAGTAAACCACATATTTAGAGGTTGGGTTTCGTGAAGCTCCTGCTATTCTAACCATCGAGGGAATGATCAATCAGCTGTCCCTGGATCAGCGGTAAGGCCTCACCATGTCCTGCTCCCCACAGGCTGCAGAGCGCGCCGAGACACTGAAGGAGCAGCACAGGAGAGAGGAGAGGGAGAACCTCGCAGAGATGCGGCACGCCCTGACATCCGACATGATGACAGAGAGTGCAGAGGCAGCGGAGAGAGAGGTGGGGGGAGGGAGGCCGCCCGGGGTCCTGATAGACAGGTGGAAGGGGATGAGCCCCGAGCAGCTGAGCGCCATCCACAGGGAGAGAGAGGGACAGCGTCTTGAGAGACAGGTACTGGAGTCACTCTGAAACACAATGCAACTCTAATACACACAGCAGGGCACCATGAGCAATTTACGGTGAAGTCACATCTCGCTCTGCTCCAATCTCCTCTTCTGTTCTGCAAAATTCATTCAAAACTGTGCTTCCCAACCTTTTGACTTGTGACCCCTTAAAATTAAACCACAGATGGGTGACACATTGCAGGAAAGCTTCTTGCCGGAGGGAGGAACACCATTCTTCCAAAACGTATTAACATGCTGGTCTAAAATGTGCAAAAACCAACAAACCATTCAGTGACCCCATGTGCCCCGTATGGATCTGAATTCATTATATTTCTCCACTAATTTATTTCGTTTTTTTCCTTTAATTTGTCGTCCATCTCTTTGACTACTAGTAAACCAGGTTGCATATGTCTAAAGGTTGTGACCAAAGAAGTATCGTTCCTTCTCAGAAAAGTATTACTAAAAAATGAAAATACCTTTTGGATGCCTTAAGCGATAAATTAATCCAGTGCTTCAAAAAAGAAGAAAGTCTAAAAATAAACCTAATTTTGTGTAGTAGAAATCTGCTTTCTAATCCTATGAACCAACTTGAAACCCCTCAGATTTATTTTGCAGACGTTCGGTCATGTCCTAACCTCCAGGTCTGGAACCACTCCTTCATAAGAAAACATAAGAAATAACATTTTTAAACCCACATAACTGTTCCACTGAGGTTAAGCATTTATTACCTTTATTTCTTGCCGTCTTTAGAGACAGCGTGACGCTGAGAAGTTTCAGGACGCAGCCTGGGAACTTCAGCTCCTGAAGCTGTCCAGAGAAGCAGAGGAGGAGCAGAGGAGAGCAGAAGAGCTGAGGAGAGAGAAGAGGATTCAGACAGACTGTTACAACATGCAGCTGGCCAGAGAGCAGCAGGCATAGTGAGCACTGCACACACCTACACACATTGACTAGTCAGCAAATGTATTTTGGGTGTAGGTGATGAAGTGCTCTAATGTAGGATAAATAACCATTTTTGGAAACAGTTACTCACTGTGTGTGTTTGTGTGCGTCTCTGTGTGTCCCAGTCAGGAGTACCTGAACAAGAAGCTGTACACCAACAAACCCAGCAAGGACTACTTCTATCAATTCAACACCAGCTCCCGCTGACCCCCACACACCTTTTAACACAGGCTTGTGACAATGTGCTAATAAAATCTATTGATTGTTGTACTCGACTGTGAATTGAATCCAGTGGTGGAATGTACATTTACTCACGTACTGTACTTAAGTACAATTTTGAGGTACTTTACCTGAGTATTTCCATGTTATGCTACTTAATACTTCAACTCCACTACAATTTGGAAGCCAATATTGTACTTTTTACTCCACTACATTTATTTGACATCAGTTACTAGTCACTTTGCACATTCAGATTATGAATACAAAATATAAATCAACTAATAACTTATGATGTATTATTATGGATTAAGCTACCCGGCAGTATTTAAAGTATTTCAAATGAACTCCACCTTTACCAGCTGCAACATTAGTGATACTAATAGTGATGCAACATTAAAGCATCACTTATTATAACCCAGTGATATTATGTATTTTTCTGAAATGAGAAATTCTGGATAATGATTTTTAATTTTGGTACTTGTATGTATATTTTGATGCAAATAATTATGTTCTTTTACTTAGGTACAGTTTTGTATGCAGAACCTTTACTTGTAAGTAAGTATTGAGTATTTACACTATTTACACCGTGTTATTGCTACTTTTACGTAAGTAGAAGATCAGAGTACTTCTTCCACCACTGATTGAATCCTGATTAATCAATACATTCTGATTATTTTAAAGTGACACACATGTATTGATTTTATCGGCGGATACTGATGACAAAAAAGGGACCCCTTTTTTTGGTACAGATTATTCCATGTATTTTATTCTTCAGTCATAAATCCAGTTACAGTGGTAGATTCATAATGCAGTTACAGTTATATTGGCCCCCAGATGTGGTGCACGTCCACCCACCTCCTGTCGTTCACTCATGATACACATAGATACCACCAGTCCCATAGTGCACCCCACACACCACAAAGAGGCACATCGACACACACTCACTACCCCTACTTCCTCCCCTCTTCCTTCCCACTCAGGCATTGTTGTTTAAAATCTGTCTGCTTTTTTTCTGAAGCTAAAACCAATTCACTTTTTTTTTTTAAACTTTTTAAATATTAAAAAAGGGGGAAAACAACAGTGGAAAAGCAAAGGCCAGCTTTCCCCTCGACACATGAAAAGCAAAGAGTTAGTGGCAGTCGAGTGAGTATCTGTGTGTGTACACTCATTCCTCATTCAAAGCTAACATTTGCCACCAACACTGACAAACACAGATGTTTAGCAGCAGATAGTCAAGTTAGAATATTGGCATATTTTGCATCATTCATCGCTCCCGTATGAAAATAGATTTTTTTTTTTTTTTAAAAGCTTTATTTGTCCTGAGTGTGTCAACAGGGAGCTCACACACACCTCCTTCAGTGCCACTGGCCTGTTTAGACATCCCACATAGCTACTTTACCTCAGGGACCGTCAGGTGGTGTTTGGCCAGTGTCAAGCTTTTATTTGAGTAGGGAGAACTGAGGCAGCAACGTTGCATATAGTAGGTACTCCCTGTGGTATGCACAAACCGGCTTGCTTTCATAACTGCATCAGACAAAAACTCCACAGATATTCACTGCGCTGCAATGCATTGCAAGATGGTTTGTGGGCATGAACGCAATCTTAGCTTTCATTGTAATGGAACTACTACTAGCACTAAATGACACTAATGTACTTTTTTTTTTAATTTTTAAATTTTTAAATGTTTGCAAACATCTACAGATTTTTTTTCCCTTTTAATTTTTACCCCTCAACTATTTTTAGTCAAAAAATGGAAAGTTTGAATTTATAGCAATAGTACAAACAACTTGCAACACTTTAAAATTAAGTGGTTTCAAACCTGCACATTTTTCACATTTTTATATCAAACATGGTTGGGTTCATCAAAACAATCTTTAAAGGTTGTATTTACATTCTGTGGAGAAAAAAAACAAGTTAGTCTCATAACCACTCCAGTACCTTGTAGCTCAGATTTTTTTTAATCAGTAGCATGTAAATACAATGTCTGCCCAGCTCTGAAAGAATACATTCTCTGTGTTTGATGTAAATACCAACTGCTTGCATTTATTTTACATCAACTGGCAATCATTCCGCCTGTCTGCAATATCAACTTGCATTGATGAGGGTCTGAAAATAAAACATGAGAGTGTTTGCTCCACTCTCTGATCTGTAAATATACATAAATACTGCTCCTCAAACAGTTTTGCGATGTATGGAGATGGACAGGTATGAAAAGGTTGTTAATTAGAGACACCAATGTTTTTTAATACAGTGTAGAAAGAGACAAAGACAGATACAGAAAGCTACACGTAGGTCTCGACACGAAAAAATTACAATATCATTTCCAATAATGACATTACACTTCTGGTGGGAAGGCGAGAGAGTAATGACATCAATCTGGTGCTCTATGCAGACCCAGCAGGCACAGGAACTTATAAGGAGCATGTACATATCTATAATACTGTATTATGGCTAAATAGATAGATGTAGATGCAGCTATATACACCAGATGCTACTCAGCATGTTCACAGCAAGTTCCCCTTATGCATCCAATGTTATTTATAGTAAGAAACTTGGCTTCGCTTAGTTTCAATGAAAGCATCTTGATCTGTGAAATATGTCAATAAAGAGAATATAAATAGTGTAGAAAACAATATGAAAAAGTGATGATATAAATAAAAAATGGCAGATAACAAAAAAGGGATGTTTTGTATTCAAACACATTTGTAAAAAAAAATTAAAAAAATGTCACTGGCAAGTACAATCTGAGACATCAAATGGCATACAAATGTGCGAAATAATATAAGGCATGATAAATATCTAAGACATTTTACAGCAGCGTGTGCTGTCTGTTTCCCAACACTAGGCTCTACCTTCATCCTCCTCTTTCAATGCATCTCTACAATCCCTCAGATATTTCTACCTGTACAACATTCTGTCTTTATCTTTCTATTGAGCTGTCTGCGGAGAGAAAGAAAGAGAAGAATGTAAGAAATGAATGTTAGTCGTTAAGATATGTTGTAAACTACACAGTTAAAAGGAGGGTGAAGGGGGGGGGGGGGTCAAAAGACATCTTCAGGTCAGTCAAACTTGTATCACATTGTCCACTACTTTGGACACTCCTTTGGTCAAAACAGTCCAGTCGATCAGATGACTGCCAGGGGCATCTCAATAGTCAATATATTGATTGTATATTAGTCGTTAAACAGATCAGCAAGTCAGTGGGGAACAGGAGCGTATGGGCACATATGCGTTGACATGTTTTGGTCTGATGGCCCCCGGTGGACGTGTGGGGGTTAATCGAGGATGGTGACTGAGTTGGGCATGCCGTTGGTTGCCGGGGAGACGGCGGTGGGGTTGAACAGGGAGTTGTCCGGCAGGCCGTGCAGCACCTCCGGGCCCTCGCTGGGCCGACTGTACTGGCTGACCAGAGACTCGTCCATGAGCTCGGTGGTTATGGCGCTGCTGCCGTTGAAGTCCAGGTTGTCCTCGCTGCACAGCTTGCTCTCCTCGCCCAGCGACGGCTGGCTGGCCGTGCGCTTCTCCTCGAGGTCACTGCAATTCAATTCAAACGTTACTTCAGACTCACAGGAGGGTCCATAGCAATAGAAGAAAAGAAAACATACCAGATAAACCACAGCAATTCATCAATTCAACTGCCCCTCACTACAGTGTGCGAGAGCACAGAAGAGGTCAAAAGCAAGACACATTATCATAAAGGCATAATAAATAAAGAATTATTCAGCAAGCTTTTTCTCAAAAAACAGCCCACTATATGCCAACAAGCAAGCTGAACATACATAATACTAGAACTGCAACCATTTGTTGATTCATCAATTAGTTGATTGACTATTTTGATAAACGACTCATTTTTTAAAGGTCATATTGATAACATTTTTATGTAGACAAATATATATTTTTTTTTAAATAATACATTCACAGAGCTTTAAGAAAGGTGCTGAATAAAAGTATGATTTTTCCTTAAAAAAAATTATGATGATTGTGAGTTAATCATTTAAAAAATGTTGACAGGTCCAAAATGAATGTTTTGTTTATCTCTGTGGAAGATATCTGACGTTCGGTTCCCACTTCTAACAAGGCTGGTGAGCCAATAGTATAACGACGTTGGTATAACGTGGTGTCTCTGTGTCGTCAGTGATCAAGTTGCCAGTTAGTGTGTAAAAACAGAAAAATTAGTTTGACACGTGTGTCTCCATCAGGCTGCAGAATTTGTGGATATTTACTGTGGCAACAAGTGACAGCTTGTCTTAGCATAACTGTCCAAACAACAATAACCAATAACAGTGTGTTTTACGATGCTCCGCCGCTACATGTTGCAAAATTACTTCATTACTGTACCACGAAAGATTCATCACTTGACATGACGGTCTGTCTGAGTCTCACTCCACTCGACCATAAAATATGCAGGTTGTGCAACGAAGAGGCAACCACTTGTTATGAGGTGAATGCGATGGAACGGGGGGAAGGAGAGTGCGACATCTAGAGACTGAATGTTATCAATAGCACCTTTAAGTAAGCAAAATGCCCAAAATTTGATAGTTCTAGGTAAGTATGGTAAGGTATATAAGGTAAGGTGTAGTAAATTTTGGACTGTTGTACAGACAAAAAAGACCTTTGATGAAGTCACTTTTGACTCTAGGATATTGTAACGGGCATTTTCCCTGCTTTCTAATGTTTTGCAGACCACATGATTAATCGATTAATAGAGAAAATAATCAGCAGATTAATTAATTCATTATTTGATAAGGAAAATAAGTTGCAGCCAATATGTACAACATAATACATTATACCAAATGTTACAGGGAAGTCAGTAGGTGAGTAAGGCATTGGCAGGGGATTATAAATGAGTGGGATTGGGAAATCACATCACAGCATACCTTTCTAGAGATCTGCATAGCGGGGGCAGGCATTAGGGAGAAGAGGGACAATGAAAGGAACACACAGGGTTAGGAAAAGCAAACAGTGCCGAGGGAATCAGGGCTGCGTTAGGAGTTAGAATTTAAATGATCTTTAGATACATAATGTAACATCCAAAGAGACGACGTGCATGCAGATGACAAACCTATACTCTCCGAAAGTCTCATCCTTCATGGGCCGCGCTTCTGAGTCCATCGGACCCTCTTCTTTATCTTTCACTGTGAAGGAGATCATCGGATTTTATTATCAGTGAGATCTCAACCATGTTTCTCTCTGAGCCACTGTCTCAGACATCGATAATGACATTCTGTCACACAACAAGATAACACCAAGTGTCTGTGGAGCAAAAAGATTTGGACTATCTGTAGACAGAATCTGTTTATTTATGTGTGTTTGACTTAATTTCTCAGCGTAATAGAAACCACTCTGAATATTACTGTTAAAAATTCAAAACAATTTAAATAATAAAGAAAAGACAAGGACGGCACTCCAGTTAGATTTTTTTAATATTGCCATAATTTAAATAATTAATAATGAAAAAACAATTTAAATAATTAATCCTCAGAAGTATAATGCGAGTGGGTAAGGTCGGATGTATTATTCAATTAGTCCTTGCTTTTAGCACAGACAATTAGGTCTACTTTAAAAAGGGCCGGACACTTGTTTCTCCCTCGTGTGGGAAGGGGATGAAAGGCCGGTGCTTTTCTCTGACCGGTCAGACAGTGGCCTGCAGGTTGGAGTTACTCTCGCGGTTTGAGATTATTATTTCACAGTCCTTTTCAGGGCAGAGCCTCTTACTGTCACAGTAAGGAAGTGCAGGCTCAGAGGTTTGTTTCACTAGTGTTGGATTTGAAGGCTGCAGGGGAGAAGCCTAACCAAGTGAGAACTGGTCAGTTTTCTCTGTAAGGATCACACACACACTGAATGTTAAACATGGTGCCACCTTATTTTTCTTTCCGGTAAGAATAATCTTGTTTACTGCGGTGCGTTCCCGTAACTGCTTGGCTTCGTGTCATTTTCATTATCAGACAGCTTTATGGCTCCAGACTGTCTGGTGTCGCCCACAACGCTCCTGTAGACTGTGACACAGTGATGAATGCTTAACACTTATCGTGGCGGGCTGCACTTGCCTGAGTACTTCCCCCCTTTACTCCTCTTGATGAAGCAGAGGATGAGCAGTATCAGCAGCAGCAGCACGATGGCGCTCACAACGCCGATGAACCAGCCCTGCGTTGCAAAGCTCGGCTGCATCTCCATCACTTCTTCAGAGGGGAAAGAAGAGGGAGGTGGGGAGAAGAGAGCGTTTTTTGTAATGGGGATGAAAGTACAAGAGGAGTGGAGAGGATGAAAAAGGTAGGAGAAACAAGATAAAAGAATCTAGAGCGAAAGAGACAGGGTGGCATTGCACTTGGGAACCTAAGACTACAGAACAATACGCCAAACAAACACAAGTAATGGATCATTTCATATGGCTAACCAAGCTCTCTTTTCACAAGAGTCTTTGAAAGCACTTCACATGCAGTGGAGAGAGCTGCAAGACTCTCTCTGCAGGATCAGGCTTTATATTTAGATGTGGGAAGCCCAGAGGAGAGAGCAGAGAAGATGAAAGAGGATGAATGAAGGCAGAGCACTCATGAAGTACCTGTTCCGTCTGTCTTGATGTGAGCGTCCTGGAAGGTGGTGTTGCTGTAGGTGAAGCGTAGATGATAATGAGAGCCAGGACTCAGGCCCTGGAGCTGGTAGAAAGACTGAGAGGAGTTCACCTTCTCCGTTTTCTTCCAGTTATTGCCATCTGCAGAGACATGACATACTGTAAACCTACGATTGTGGAAACTATTCCCAATATGGACTAATGGTTTTAAAAGGTTGAATATAATGCGGTTTTCTTTCCTTATGCACTTATTAGTGTAGATATTATACCATTTTTTTTGAGGTAGTGGATCTGGAAGCTAACGTTCCTGTGTCTCTTCTTGGCCACCCAGCTGAGGTTAACGAACTTTTCCCCAGCAGACCAGTTGATGTGAGCAGGAGGCGCTGCAACACATTCAGAAAGAGAGACTCAAACATTTTGATCTAATTATACAATCTGATCCTGTCATGTGTCAGATCTGTGATGGCGAAGATTGAGAGCGCTGTAAATCGGCTTCGTACCTCCATCCAGCGTAGTGGCACCCTCCCTCATTATGGGCTCTCCGTCCCCTGCGGCGGTGCGCCCCCTCAGGAAGAAGCGGTAGTGGCTGTGGCGGTCCAGCTTCAGGGTGAGGTGGGCGACTGCGGGGTCGTCTATCAACTCTACCTGCATGGGGCTGTCATCACTCTCCACAACTGACCACGGCGCGGCAGAAAAAACACTCAATCACAACTTGATCTTCAACACGTCGTTATGTGTGACACACTGACTGACTGATGGGCATCATTAGGAGGCTACGCTTTAACCTTTTTTTTTGTGCTATTGATTTAGCTGGAAATGTATCGTGTGGTGTCATTCATGATGTTTTACTTATGTCTCAGAAAAATGTATGTGCCTGATGTTGGTTGTTTTGTGGGATAGGGGTGTGAACGTTGCTCACTCTGTTGGTACTGCAGTAGATATCCAATGAGGACTCCATTGGGCTGGTTAGGTGGCGTCCAGTGGAGGGTCATTTCTGTCTCTGATGGGCTGTCCAGCATCATGGACATGGGAGGACCAGGAACTAGCAGCAACACAAACAGGCCTTATTAAAATGCACTTGGTTTAAAAGGAATTATTAAACTATTTTGATCACCTGTTTTCCCCCAACAGCTCAATAATATCTATCAATTTCACCCTGCTTCTCTTCACTGCCCTCCCTCCACCCACTCAGTCTCTGGATATCATTTCCTCTGTTGTAATCCGCTACCCATCCCTCCCATCTTTGTCTCCCCTTGTCTGTAATTAAACCCACTTTATCTATCACCTCCCCCCATTTCAGCTCCGTCGCCCGTCACTCTTCCACCCCCGATTTTTCCTCCCTTTCTCATTCTCACCTCCCTCATGAGTCTCGAAGGGCACCGGCTCAGAGAAGGGTCCCACTCCCTTGCTGTTGAATACAGTGACGGCCAGGGTGTAGTGGGAGTACGGTCTGAGATCGCTGATCACCTTCTTCTCCTCGCTGGGCCCGGTCCCCACCACCACAATGCTCTCTGGCTCCCTGGACCTCCGGCCCCGGTGGTGGCCCCTGGAGCCGGTTCTGGTCAAGAAGACCTGGAGCCACAAAATCAATCAGTCATGATGAAATGACGAAAGAGGAAATCATGGGCTAGTTTCTGAGTTATATATGACATTTTAAGGGGAAACACTACAGGTGAATAGTGTAAAAAAAAAATTAACTAATAGTTATCACCATAAAACTAAAAAATAGTAAGTAAACAACAAAGAAATAATGATAAGTAAACAGTAAAAATATATACAAATATAGTAGTAAAAAATATAGTAGTAGACAGACATTATTGCACATGAAATATAAAATGTTGATATTGTACAGGATATGGATATTGCACAGTGGTATACATTATATATACATTACATGTTTTCTGAAATGTTATGTTATGCACTAATTCGCATACATTTCCAGAACAGAAATCTGAACATTGGATAAAGCCAGCTTTAAAACTCTTGTTTCATTTTGTTGACATATTAGAGTCAAATGTTTTTACAGAGGGAATTTTGGATATCTCTTTTTATTACTCCATAAATCAGAAAATACTGTAAACAGCCATAAAAAAATCAATTTTCACCATGTTTTACTTAGGAATAAAATGTTCTATAAATCAGGCTATGAATGATATATGAACAAACCCTTCTGTAAAGACTTTCAGAATATACTGTAGATAGGAATGAAACTGGAAAGTTTGGTTTGTGTAAGTGCTACTGAAGTGGAGATTTCTGACTCAGAGTGAGAAAAACGGCCTTTAAAGATATGTATTATACTTGACAATTGACACTGCAGGTTTAACTAATATATATCACCATGAAACTTCCCCAGTTGATTATTAACATTAAGACAATTACCTTTTGTATTACGTTTGATTAAGCAAATGAGGCATTATCTAATGTTAACTTTGCGTGAATTTAGGAGAAATCTACAGATGTAAATTGACAAAGTAGTAAAATAAACACCTAAATGTGTATTTTGGATGTTTTCTTTCCACTAGTCTGAAAGAAGACATGTTATGGAAGCAAAATAACCCAAAATCTCAAAATTGACCAGTGCATGAAAAACAATGTTTTCGCCATAAACATTTCATACACTTCTTATAATTAATTCATTTCATATCAAGAGACATTTTCTTATGCCATTAAAACTGGGTTTTCTAAAAGCAGTTTGAAAAGGATAAAGTATAAATGATGCATCAAAGACCCAAAAGAGAGAAAGGGAAGCAGTGCGACTAGAGCATTATACATTCTGAAGGTGAGATCATCTTTAGTAAAAAAAAAAAAAAAACCTCTTCTCATCACAACCTTGAAACTAAAGAGACCTCTGCAGCCCTTGCCAAGCTAAGATCTGGCTGCCTCCGCTGTAAACCCAAAATATGTATTATTCATGAGGACAGGGGCTGAATATGTTAGAGGCCAAACGACAGAGGAGACAGTACCTTGTATCCCAGCAGGTGTCCTCTGACTGTGTTTTTGTCTATTGCTGCCCAGTTCACTCTGATGGTAGTGCTGTTGATTGGAACAACACCCACATCCATTGGAGCCTCCAGTGGAACTGAGAGACAGACATAGTGGTGATAGGTGAGAAAGAATACTGAGTAGAAATATTCCCAGTAAAAGAAAAGCTGCTGAAAAACAACCGTTTTAAAATATTTTACCATCTTCTCCCGAGTAGCCGATGACGGGGTCTGGCTCAGGTCCCTCCCCTTTCTCATTGACAGCCTGAACTTTGATCTCGAAGGCAGAAAAGTTGCCAATGTCGTTGACCGTGAATGGCGGCGTGGTCGTGTAGTTGATGTGCCAGTTGGGCCCGCTGCCCACCACTCGCCTCCACAGCACCCGATACTTGAAGTCAGGTCCGTTGAAGTTACGTCTGTCCATTTCCTGCAGTGACAGCGACAGCAACCGATAACTCACAAACCCTTTTTAAAATGAGCTTCAGATAATTAGTGCACTCAGGTAACAGATGTACCTCCCAGGTGATGAGCAGAGTGTCTGGGTCCCAGGACTCACTCCTAACATCTTCAGGGTTATTGTCTGGAGCTGTAATTGGGGGGGAAAAAAAAGTTAATTGTCGTGTCAAACGGGGTTCGCTTTGAGAATGAATGTTTGTGGTTACACAACACCGGCTCTAACCTTCAGCGGGTGTGTTGTGGATCTCAGATGGCTTGCTGGGGCCGCTCTTTCCCACATAATTGATGGCGATGACCCGGAAACGGTAGGACACGTAGGGCCACAGAGGGAGGCTGACACGCTCCTCGCTTCCTGTTACTCTCTTCAGCTCTTCCCAAACCCTCTCCTTCGAACCTTGGTCCTCAAACTCAATCACATAATCTGCAGAGGAGAGAGAGAGTCAAGGAGTGATGGAGAAGGAAGCAACAGACACATAAATAAACACTCAGTGGCGATAAAGTCATACCGAGACACTTTGAGCTTCACAATAGTCTGATGCTGCAGATCAAAAAATAATCCTGTCCAAGTAATGAAAACAGAGCAGCCTTTCATTTTGCTAGAGGGAGACGAGTGATATGGGTTTGTTGCTCTGAGTATTGGAGTTAGACAAGATGAAAAGTTTTATATTTGCATTTTTGTGTGTGTATGTGTCAGAGTCAGTGCATATCCTCACTTGGTGGCACTATTACAAAACACAAAAATCGAATCACTATCCATATAAAAGCAGTTTTAGCATTGAGGAGAAAAACAGAGGACCAAAGAGACAGGTGTGTGCAGATGTTTAAGTGTCTAAGTGTGAGTATGTGTGTCCGTCTGTACCTAGCACAGGGCTGTTGTGGTCGTCTCCAGGAGTCCAGCTGAGGGTGACTGCACGACGCTTAGGATCAGAGATCTGCAGGAGGACGGGAGGGTCTGGACGATCTGAGGGGGACAACGGTAATATTATCACCACAACTACCTGCACACTGCAAGTTTAAACAAACAGGGAAAAAAATAATGAGCTTCATACAGTATATGATCAATGATCTTACCCCATAAAGTGAGGGTTCCACTGGCTTCAGCCATGTCGAAACTAGTGATGACCTGACAGGTGTACACGCCCTCGTCATCTGCGTCCACATTAGTTATTTTCAGGTCCGGTCCATCAAATGTGTATCTGAGGAAATATGGTCATAATTGTTATCCTCATCTTCCTCCCCCTAACACGACGACCTCCTTTTATTCATTATCATCTCTCCCTTTTTCTACTATTTTCTTTTCACCATGGTAAGGCCCCGATCAGACAGAGTGCGTTTTAGCAACCTGGGACGGCTTTTTGTAATTGTTTTCAATGAGATTGAAGCGTTTTGCATGCTGCTTTTGCATTGCTGAGCGCCTCTCGCTTATCTGCTCTGTGCACCTCGCGTTTTTACATGAGCGCCCTGATCGCCCTAACTGCATTAGCGTTTTTTCTCATTGTGGTGACTTTTGCTGGATACCCGGAGCTTTATGACTTTACCAGCCGTAGTTACCATGATCTGAACACAAAACAGCAGGAGGCAACTTGAATTTTCAGGTAAGTTGTTTTCATTTATTTAAACTGTACTATTAAATATTTGGGTCGCTTACAGTTCGTGGTTTGTAATAAGGCAACGTTAGCACTCGTCTGGTGGTTGCCTAGCAACGTATAAAATAAAAAGATGCAGTGAACAGAAAAAAACACGGTCTGATTGGGCAACAAAAAGGCAGTGTGGTGCGCCAAACACACTCTGTCTGATCAGGGCCATGATCAAGTCATTTATTTGTTTGTTTATGCAAAAGGAACAATACACACTCTCATTACATGGAGAAAAGAAATGTAGTGTATATAGGGTATCTAGCTCCTCATTACGCTTAAAACAACTAAACAAACAAATGGATAAAATAACCATCCTGTCAGTTTGGTTTGCCAGTTCTCTAATGCGTAGAATTCAGTCTTACTTCTCGTCACTGTGGGACTCAAAGATCTTTTGATCGTCCTTTCTCCACTGAATGAGCGGAGAGCCGAGTTTGGTGTCAACGAGGGCCAGACAAGTGAAGATCGTTGTGTTTCCACGCTGCGCCTTCAGATCCTGTGGAGGCGACAGGATCACTGTCCTGTCTGGAGGAGAGAGCAAGCAGACACACAATGCTGAGACTAGCTGCATGAGGTGCAACTAACATCAGCTGCTAAGGGACACAGTGTGTGTGTTTGTGTGTGTACCAACCACTCCTAAATACCATCTCAGAGCTGGGTTATAGGTGCAGACTACTTGTTTTCATATTTGGCAGTCTAGGACACACTCACAAGTTGGTTGTTAGAGGGCTTCAAAAACTTGGGATGCCCAAAAACGGGGCTAAACGGCTTGCAAAGTACTGCGCTCTGCGCACTGTCTCTGTTATCCATTGGCAGCCGCCATATGAGAACTGAGTAGGCCTACTATGTTTGCTATTGTGAAGATATATGTCACTGGTCCATGATTTTGTGAATGTATTTATTATATACATAAATATATTATATGTATTATATATTTTATTATATTTGTGTCCTTGTATCATTCTTCTCTATGCAGACATAAATAAATTGTTTAAATGTGTGTGTGTGTGTGTGTGTGTGTGTGTGTGTGTGTGTGTGTCCACTCACTGAGCACTTCCAGCTCGGCACTGACAGACAAGTTGGTGTTCTGTATGGAGCATGTGTAGAAGCCTGTTTCGTCGTGGGTGACGTTAGAGATCTCGAGCACCCCGTTGGTGAGCGGGTTCACTCTGGGATCCGCCAGAAGGGAGGAGGTGCTGGTGCTCTCCCTGGGAAAGACACACACATGCACCCAAAACCACACATTAGAAACTTGGCAAGCAGAGTAAGAAATAAACCTTTTCACACTACTGCAGGGGCTAATGAATTCACAAGTTCAATTGCCTGTTTCTCCAAAAAGAGTCTGAGCTGAACAGAGCCTGGTTGGACGCCTGCCACACTGACAAAATTCACAGTCACTCACAGCCCAGATGTAACAGTATTTGGCTGTTAATTTATGCACATGAAGAGCTACCTACGCAATTATATCACATCTGTGAAATTTGTTAAAATGAAAATCTGCCCAACAACATGCTAGAATACATAATGCAATACAATGGAATAGATTAAGGTGGTTATGTGCCTCACCACATGACTTTAGGTTTAGGAGAGCCAAAGGTGTCACACTCCAGTACCACCTTCTGGCCCTCTGTGAATGTGTATGTGATCCCATCCTCAGTAAGGATCTGGGGCGGCAGCTCTGAAACAACACACACACACAGCAATGAGACACACACAGACCTACACACACCAGTGTTAATTTCGTTACCGAAAACTATGACGAAATACGTTCGTCAACGACTTTTTTTCCATGAAAAAGACGAGACGATGACGAGACGGCACTGACGTCATTAAACGCGATAAACATTCAATATCGTTGACGAAAAAAGACGAGACAAAAATGTAGTTTAAAAACATAAAAAACTGTCCTTCTTGTCTCACACCTCAATCCTGACAATTGTGCTACTATAATACATTAAGTTGTCAGTTTGCGGGTCGGGTTCGGAACCGCGCATCATTAATGAGCAGTCAGGAATCGAACTAACTGCAAAACTGCATTCTTCATCATTCAATCTGTGTTTTTCATCAGATAATGATAAGATAAAATTGTATGTGAAATAAATTTGACTAAATGACAGAAATGTTCAATTTAATCTGATGACTAAACAGGACTAAGATTAAATAAAAAAAATAGCTGACAAAATTACGAGAGAAAACCTTTTGACTAAAATCAAATGACTTTTCGGTGACTAAAACTGGACTAAAACTATGAGGGATAAAAATGACTAAAATGTGACTGAAACTAATAAGTATTTTTGTCTTAAAACTAAGACTAAATCTAAAATAGCTGCCAAAATTAACACTGACACACAACTCTGTTTAAAAAGTGACATTCACCAATGACATAGACGTTGGTGTTGGTGAGGATGGTCCCATGCTTGTTGGAGGCCTGGCACTGGTAGATGGCAGTGTCTCCAAAGGTGACATCCATTAGGATCAGAGATCCGCTCGCTGTCAGAGAACGTCTGGCGTCCTCGTCGATTTCTGTTAAAAAAAAAAAAAAAAATGCAGTCAGCTCATGCACAGTGCCCAAGGCTGGGTGTTGAGGTATTTGCAGTTGGGTGTATGCACTGACCTGAGAGGGGGATCCCGTTGATGGTCCAGCTGATGGTAGGAGAGGGGATGCCGTCCGCCTGGCAGTCCAGCCTAACAGTCTCACCTGGCGCGTATAACTGACTGGGTGGCTCCTTGATCCAGTAGGGAGCCGCTACAAGGGACAGGATATATTAATTACACACAGTACAAGTAAAAAAGAACCAAACCCTTACATAAGACAGTACTCAGTGAGACTGATGGGTTGAGATTGATAGGTCACACCCTACAAGTTGTCAAAGTCTCCAAAATGAAGCAGCCAAACTGTTTTATCGTACTTAAAAGGCATTCCATCAATTTTACAAGTCATGGTCTATTTACTAGTCACAGGGAGTTCTACTCAGCTTGTGACAGCTGTGTCATGTCTTCTTCTCTTTGTCAAGATAAAATGACTCAATTGACATCACCTGAGTATCTTAGCTTGGCTCAGAGAACAATCTTTTTTACAGAAAGCCTGTGAACAAGGGCACAAAGAGGTGAATGTTTACTTGGCAGCGATCTAACGAAAGATGCTATCAGGTGGCATTATGGGAAGTGTAGGAGTTTCAGCCATAGTAGGGACTAAAAGTCAGGATATCTCTGGGTTACATCCCTTCTGACTAATATAATTGACTAATAATGTTTAGATCCAAAAATACATGTCTGATCTTCTGCTACATTATGAACCATCCAAACCTCTCAGGTTGTTTGGGACAGGTCTGCTCTCTGTCCCCAGAGTCAAAACTAAACCTGGAGAAGCAGCATTCAGTTTTTATGCTCTATCTGGAACAAACTCCCAGAACTGCAGCGAGTTTTTATTTTCTATTCTCTTGGAATTTTAATGACTGTTTTTAATTGTATTTAAATGTCCTTCCATAATGTGTTTCTTTTGCACTTTGTCTCGATGCTTTTGATGTTTTATGTAAAGCGCTTTGAATTGCCTTGTTGCTGAAATGTGCTATCTCTGGTAAACACAAGATTTAAAGTGGTGCTTTGGTGTGAATCTTTGTGGAGAAACTCAGTTTTACAGATCTGTTGATTAAATCAACTAATCGATTAGTCGATGTAAGTATGTATGTATATATCTATGTATGTATGTGTGTGTGTTTGTGTGTGTGGGGGGGGTGGGGGGTATATGAGTAGGGGTGACATACCTTCCACAGTCACGGTGTAAATGTGTGTGGCCTTCCCTTGGGGGTTCTCAGCTATACACTGGTACTCGCCCCCGTCGCTCTCGGAGATATTACTGAAGCGCAGGCGGCGGTTGAACATGTCTTTAATGACCCGAGTTTCAGACATCTCGCCGTCCTTCCTCAGCCACGAAACTGTGGGAGTTGGACTGAAGAGGAGGAGGAGAGAGGAGAGGAAGAGGTACAGCAGGGATGGGAAGGATGGAGGGATGCAACGGAAGAGAACAGAGAGAGGTGGGAGGAAGGAGGAGAGAGATGGATGAGAGGCAGGTAAGATTGATTAAAAGGTGCGGCTCCAGATTTCTGATTGATGGGGGCAGGAACATGTGTGCACGCAGACACTCACAGGCCTTGGACGATGCACTCAAGCTCCACGGTCTCGCCCCTGAGGGATTGGTAAATGCTGTGGCTTCCAGTAGGTCTCAACATGGTGGGCCTCCTGTTCCGCAGTACGGAGTTGGCTGGAGAAAGAGCGGAGGAAACACAAAGACGGAGGAGAGAGAGATTCATACATATGTATGGGTAATTTTCAAATTGCCGTGCTGCTGACACAGCAGCCACTTTAGAGACTCTGACACACACACAGAGATGCAGGGTGTGGAGTCATGTGGAGAAGAATTTACCTTTCTAACAACACATCATCGTACAGATTCTCTACACACACAGAGGTCTCATGTTAACATGTGCTCGTGTTTCTGACCTCTAGTTGGGCCACAGATGCTGGGAGACACATCTCAGTGTGAGCTGCATGTCATTACCACTGGGCTGAGGAGGTGATGGCCCCCCGTCGGCTCCGTGACCGTCTACTGGAGACGGTAGTGCTTTGGTCAGCACAACATGCCACCACATGGGGGGGAGTCGACTTTGGTTTAACTATGAGGCCTCAGTGGTACTCAACTAATTTTCATGCTGACTATTTGTCATACTGTGTGTGCCAATTTGATATACAGACCTATAAAGTGTTTTACTGTAACAGATTTCTCTCATATAAAGAAAACAAGTAAGACAGATTTTTAAAGGATGTTACTGTTAATCCATACAGGCCATCTTTCAAAATGAATATACTTTACAAAACAAAATGTATCAAGGACAGTGTAAACTTGATCTTAAAGTAGGAATGGGCGATAATTCAATCTGATAATTTATCGTCTTTTAATGGAATCATATCATGATGAGATCAGTCTACTGTCATCAACTGTCAGTTTGATCCAGAGTAAAACTCACAGGGGTTTACAGTCAGAGTGATGGGCTCCTTTGCCAGGATGGTGCGTGTCGCCAGGTACTGGACATTGCAGGTGTAGTCATCCCTGCTGTCCTCGGTCGTCAAGTGGGCAAAGTACAGGTTACCATCCTTCCCCACCACCACCCGTTCACTCAGCTGGATATGGTGTAGCCCTGTAGAGAGAGGGAGAGAGGAAATGAGAGAGACATTGATGACAGATAGAAGCTGCGGGAAAATGAGAAACAAGGGAGAGAGAATGAGGAGCTTAACAAGAGGAGAGGAAATAGAAGAGGGAGGCATAGAGATACAATAGGATGAAAGAAATAGAAAAATGATGATAAAGAGACGTTGGTGAATAGGGGTATGAATAGACTCTGCTCAGCCTACAAAAGGTAGAGAAGACATTTAACAAAAAAAAAAAAAAACATCCAGGACAGATAAATGCATGAAAGGATATTCTGTAGATTGAGAAAGAAAGAAAGATAACTCAGAAATAAATAATCAACTACCTCACTGGGATGTGAGTGGACAATAAAAGGATAGATAGATAGATAGTCTAAGTAGCAGATTTATTGAGGAGACAGGAAGGAAGTAATGGAAGGAGAGATGGAAAGGTAATGTACTCACTCCAGTCCATCCAGTGGATGATGGGCTCCATAGAGCTCGGCGGGGGGTTACACTTCAGAACGATACTGCTTCCCTCTTCAGACTTCTCAATGAACTTCTTCTCTTTCTGCTGGGTTGGGGGAACTAAAGGGAGGCAAGTGAGGAAAAACACACAGCTGTGAGCCTGCGTAGACACTAGGGGTGTAAGAAAATATTGAAAATATCGAGTATCGCGATATTATGTTTTGTGATACTGTATTGATTCTCTAAAACACTGAATGGATTGTTATCTAATATTTTACATGCAAAGATGAACTCAGTCAATACTTTATTTCATTTGCAAAGATATGCGCCATTTCAGTGTATGTGTCCTCTCTGCATAGTGCTGGATGTTACAGGGACTGTGATAAATGCAATATATATATATATATATATATATATAAATGCATGAAAAAGTGCATTTTTTTTACTCTGATATTATGCAAATGTTGGTGTGTTCTTTATGACAGTTTTCCTAAAATTTGTTTTTTAAAAATCGCAGTATATTCCCTTGCTTATAGTATCGCAATATATCGCAGTTACGGCTATCAAAGTTAACACGATAACACATTAATGCAAATTCATTTTAACGCCACTAATTTTTTTTAACGCATTAACGTAGTTTTAAAGCTAGAGTAAAGATACTGGCATCATGTGAAACTAGAAAACCTGAGGAATCCATTGGTACCAACCATGTCACAAAGGAGGCTAATTAACGCTCCAAACTTGTACAAAATTTTGGCGAGGAAAAACTGGCATGGCCATTTTCAAAGGGATCCCTTGACCTCTGACCTCAATATATGTGAATGAAAATGGGTTCTATGGGTACCCACGAGTCTCCACTTTACAGACATGCCCACTTTATGATAATCACATGCAGTTTTGGGCAAGTCATAGTCAAGTCAGCACACTGACACACTGACAGCTGTTGTTGCCTGTTGCGCTTGAGTTTGCCATGTTATGATTTCAGGATATTTTTTTATGCTAAATGCAGTACCTGTGAGGGTTTCTGGACAATATTTGTCATTGTTTTGTGTTGTTAATTGATTTCCATTTGCATAAAGCAAGCATATTTGCCCACTCCCATGTTGATAAGAGTTTAAATACTTGACAAATCTCCCTTAAGGTATATTTTGAACAGATAAAAAACGTGTGATTAATTTGCGATTAATCTTGATTAACTATGGACAATCGTGCGATTAATCGTGATTAACTATGGACAACCGTAATTAAATATTTGAATCGACTGACAGCTCCAATCGCAATATATTGGATCGTAACCCCTGTATCATGATACATATCGTATCTCAAGATTCTTGCCAATACACAGCCCTAGTAGATACACACGTGTATACAAACATGTACACAACCTATGCACACGTTTACGTGTCATGCAAAGATTTCCTGAGGCAATCCGCATCACAAGTCAACTTAAACACACAATGCAGTGAACAGGGAGTTTGTAAATCCCCATTTGAGGAACTTTAAGCGTGTGAGAAGGCGCCAGGTTGTCTTTTGCCTCGCAGAAGTAGAATGATATGATTTGTGATTCATATGTGTGCCCCCCCCCACCCCCCCCACCCCTCCTCCTCCTCCCCCCCTCCCCTCAGCCCATTGTTGATAACCCCACAGGAGCTACTGAAGAGTGCTTCACATGACATCAACTCAAGAGCGTTTCTGGGGAAACCGTTGTCAGGGAAACTGTGAAGGAAGGAGGTCGCCCAGGAGAGCGCCAGTCACACAGGTGGATGGATACACAGAGGTGCTCTTTACTTTTGCCCAGGGGCCCGTGTGTGTGTGTGTGTGTGTGTGTGTGTCCATGTGTGTATATGCTGATTATCATGTTATTGCATGTAATTATGTTTGGTAGCGGTACTCGGAGCTCTCGGTGTGAGCCTCCATCTGCTAACAAATGAGCTCTCTATAAAGCAGGGCAAGGGAAAGGTTTATACGCCGGCTCCGCTCACAGCTTTGTAACTGCTCTGTTATTGCTGATAAAAAGCAACAACAACAACACAGCTCGCTTCTAATCTGGACCTTGAAGGCATTTACAGGAGCTCTAACACCGACCCTTACATCTATAAAAGACGCGTAACTCCTCTGATGTGGTGCAATTTATTTGAAAACATATCAGAGGAGGTTTGATTAGTTTGATACGATTTCAAATGGTGTCATTCGCCTCTCAAGGCTAAAGCCAAATGATTACAAATCAGCAAATACTCACTGAGCATGACGGAATTCGAATGTTCAAATGAACTGTCTCAGTAACTGGTCAGTGGCTGTCGTCAGCGTGTTCTTACCATCAGTGTTGAGCTTGGCCTCGTTAGAGACGGCCGTCCCCAGCTCGTTGGACGCGTAGCAGACATATTTGGCTTGGTACTGCTTCAGGTTGTCCATGGAGTTACTGAGTGTGTAGAATGCGAATGAGCCAGAGCGCTCAGAAACCTTCAGCTCTGGGTCACTGCCTGGGTCAAACTCCTCTCCATCCTTTGTCCATCGGAAACTTGAACGAAGAAAAAAAAAGAAACAGTAACGCTGATGGGAGAGTGTTCACTCAAATATTATCAAAGTAAAAAAAAAAAAATCATTTCCATGCCTTTGAAGAAGCAGGTTTTTTTTTAACCCACACAAGATGTCCTTACATGTCACTGGATTTGAGGCCGCAAATGAATTGATGCAAAATTTACACGAGATGCCCCAGTGGGACTCATAAGCTTGTGCTGTGTAATTGCGATATTCATCTTTTCCTTGGCAATTGGAGCAGTTTTCCACTTCAGAGCCGCTAAGACACTCTGAAAAGATTGCTCGAGGGCTTAATGGCATTCATCCCTTGTTGAAATGAGAACTCTGACTGGGAGAAGCTGTGCTCTCATGTAATACTAATGTGTAGATGTCAGCTGAACAAGGAGAGGGAAGGTCACCGTCTAAAAAGATAACCAGTGGCGAGGCTCCTCCCTGACTAATATAGCATCCTCAGACTGGAGGTGTTTGTGCGTGTGTGTGTGTGTGTGTGTGTGTGTGTGTGTGTGTGTGTGTGTGTGTGTGTGTGCGCTGACTAACATGGGTGTAGGGTTGCCGGTGGCTTCACAGCTCATGACGAGGTCTTCAACGCTAAACACGGTGACAGACTCCGGCTGTGTGATGATCATCGGAGGCCTCTTGACTGCAAAGGACCAAAAACAGAGTCAGTGCTGTCACAACAAAGCAGAGGTGCATGTGCTGTTACACACCTATATGGTCTAAATAGACAGGGACACAGAGAATAGCGCTGCAGTCTTCACATGACCTGCTTTCATTCTGCATGCTGCTGTAATAACTCCAGCTGTGACACACACACATATATCATCCCATTGTAACACACACACATCTCTACGGCTCTCAGCAAAGAGCACAGAATATCAGAGATACAACTCATTTAAATAGTTTAACAGCTGCCGATAAGTATATTCAGTCAATATCACTTAAAAAGACTCCCCAGAGAAAGAGATGAAATGTAGGCCGAGGAAAAGAGTGAGAGTAAGAGAGCGGGCAGAGAAAATGGGCTGAGATGAGAGGAAATTGATATAGAATAATGTAAGAGGGAGAGTTCATGTAAAAGAGATATATGGCACAGTGAGACAGAGAGATATGCCGAGGGAGGGAAAGAGTCTGTGGGGAAATGAAGCAGGGATTTCGCAGGAAAAAAAGTAATGACCGCCAGACGAGGTTTCTCCCTCTCTGTCGCCACTGTCCATAACAGCCATAAAGCAATGCCTCGATAGCAGACTCATAAAAGCCAACATGCTGGGATTCGCTGTGAATACTAGTATTGAACCAGCATGTTTGATTTTTCCGTTCTTTACGGCCCATGTCGTATTTTTATGTTCTGTTTTACAATAGCTATAGACAGAAATGTAAATCCTTTTCTCCACATAGCGTCAGTGACTCAGTTTGCGGAGGAATAGAGGTCACAGCTTGATACTTGTTGGTAGAGTCTTTACATAATTTGACTTTGAGGGAAAGAGACAGAGCCTGAGATGAATTTACATTATGTAGGTGAATGGGTATGGAGGACACAGGATGGACGGAGGGGGGCTGGGGTAGATGAGGACAAGGTTGTGGAGATGGAGAGCTGAGCGGACAGGGGAGGTGGATGGAAGTGCAGCGACACAGAAAAGGGAGACAGAGGTAGAGGGGGGAAAAAACAAACAAGGGGTAGATTCAAGGAGATTTCGAAAGAGACGGATAGGGAGAGTGATGGAATTTAATGAAAGAATTCCCACTGATAGAGGAAATAAGCCCATTTCCGCAGCTGATCAAATTGAAGTTTGGGCTGCGGGCGCAGCTCCATTATTGGCAGAGGAGGAGGAGAGGAGCCGTTGCTTAGTGCCTTAACTCCTCTTTATTTCCCCGCGTCTTTGATCTGACAGCCCTGCTGCCTCCGTACAGACAGCAGCTCCTCACACTTCCTCATCCCTGCTCCTTCAGGGATCTCACCTACTGGGAGCCGATGAGGCTGAACACACATACAGAAATGTGTTCACAACATAACACACATACACACATCCTCAAGTACAAACACACGTGCATGACACTGAGACAGACGCATAAACACGGACACACACACACGCAAGAATAATAACACTGCAAATGCACACTAATGCCTGATTCACTAAAGTGCAGCACAGTGCGACAGGACTTTGAATGTGCGCTGGATGGAAAATAACCTCTCTGGCATAATGAAAGTGTTTACAACACGCTTTGCCAGCACCTGCATTAAGACAGATAGAAGTCAATAAAGTTAAAAGCACTTACGATCACTTATGTGGTCTGTTAGTCCACAGGGGAGGCCAGAGAAGAGGCAATGAGGGAAAAAATATTTTAGTTACAGTAAACAAGAAGGAGAAAGATAGTTAATATATAGACAGGCAGGCAGTCTGATAGATAGATAGATAGATAGATAGATAGATAGATAGATAGATAGATAGATAGATAGATAGATAGATAGATAGATAGATAGATAGATAGAAAGATAGATAGATAGATAGATAGATAGATAGATAGATAGATAGATAGATAGATAGATAGATAGATAAGAAGAAGAAGAAGAAATATAAAGTATGTGTGAGGGTTCGGTAGAAACCTCATATATAAACCACACCCAAAAGACATACAAAAGGTAAAAATAGTACCATACAAAAATAGCACATATAAAAATAAGTGTAGGAAGATAGATAGATAGATAGATAGACAGCTAGATAGATAGATAGATAGATAGATAGATAGACAGACAGACAGACAGACAGACAGACAGATAGACAGATAGATAGATAGATAGATAGATAGATAGATAGATAGATAGATAGATAGATAGATAGATAGATAGATAGATAGATAGATAGATAGATAGATAGATGTTTCACTGATAATTGAACAACAATTATGATACATGGACGATAAAGCAGTGTAATGTCTCCTGTAATGGAGCGTAGCTTTTAACCCCGGCCTCCTTGACACAGATTCTAACGCACATCTCCTTTATTGATCCTGATCACTGCCCCGGTTCCTCTCATTGACATGGCAGAGGCTCGCTAATTGTAAACGCAGGGGACACCTTGACCTTTTACATCTTTGGCCTGCTCCTCCTTCCTCCTCATCATCATCCTCCCTTCATCCTCCTCGGCCCTCTCTCACCTCTGTGTCACCTCCCCCCCTTTGGGAATTAGACTGGGAGATTTACTGCATTTCATCAACATTTACAGGTCATGCATGTGTGTGCGTGCATGAGCGATATCTTGTTTGTACACACACTTTTGAAGTGTGTGTGGGTGGTGAAGGACTGTGACTCACTGCAAGTGCTCTTAGATAAAGAGTGAACAACAAAAGCAGCAGTGGAAACAATATTCCCTCTCTCTCTATTGGAGCTCTGTGGGCAGGCCGGCAGCAGCAGCAGAGGAGATGAAGATCAATTTCCCTGCAGGGCCACGAGCTCAGCTGTATTTCTAATGCCCACATATTGCATCGAGGAGGAGGAGGAGGAGGGAGAAATGAGAGCGAGTGAGGAAAAACCTTGCTGGATTTTTTTTGTTGTATAACTCGATTGTTGATTAAATTACTCCCCAATCAGATTCTGGTTTGCACCAAGGAAACCAGATCAATAGTGGGACTAATCAATGCAGTGTGAGGGGATCAATTACAAAGCAATTAGACACACCACAGGCACAGATGAGCGCTAACCAAAGAAACCTCAAACAGCGTAGTATTTCGAGCATAATGGCGCAATCCAACCCTGAATATTGAGGTTACTGAAAGAGAAACACGTGTTCATTCAGCTCATTTGCACTAATTAATCATGATGAAAGATCATTATTAGCGTGCTTTGATGAATCAACAATGTAATTAACACAACAAATAGATCTTTGAACCTGATGGAAGCATTCGGCTATCATGAACGGTGCGATATGAATCTGTACTCACAGTTGGAGGGTATGTGTATGGCTGCTTGGCTGGGCTGGGCAGCGAGGGAGAGGAGGATGAGGAGGGGGAGGAGGAGGAGGCGAGAGGAGCACTGCCCCCTACTGCCAACCTGCTGTCGCTGCGTGTGAGGCATTGCTCACTGTCCCATCAAAGTCCCACCTGCTCACACACACGTACAGTAAAACGCACGTAGAGGGCAACCTCACACACACACACACACACACACACTCGTGCAGAGCAGGCTTTGTTTGTTTTCCAGGAGGCCTCGGCTTTGCCTCGTACGTCCCCTCTTGTCTTCTCTCTTTTTTTTTTTTTCCACTCTCTCCTTTCGCTCTCTTCTATAAGTCAGGTCCACGCCCTCCTGCTGGTCTCCTCTCTGAAACATAAAAGAGAGGGGGGAGGTGAGGAGGAGGAGAAGCGAGAGGGAGGGGCAGAGAGGGGCCATGTGTCAGAATGGGAGAAAAATTACCCTGCACCATGTGGTCAGACCTATACACAGACCGAGACACGGAGTTAACACACCAATCAAGGGTCATCCCAACAAAAAGCACCAACAATGCCTATCACTGAACCTGTTCCTGCAAAAAAAAAAAAAAAAATCATCTCCATTTGGTTAATTACATGACCGGTGGCCCATATGGAAGGGCCAGTCAGCAGGACAGATGGACAGAATGCCACAACAAGAAGCTGAACAGAGCCTCGCAGCACCCAGATGGGCTGTGGACAGACGAATGCAGATGGATGAAGTGTCAAATCAGATAATACGCAAGACGGACAGACAAACAGTTGATAATTAGGTTGACTGCGTTGCACGAACTGCACAGTCCGCGGTGCACTTGGGTGATAGTGCAGCGATAAGTGTGCGATAAAGATGCTATCAGTCATGGCGAGCGAGGCGAGCCACCCCTGCTAGGAGTCTATCCGTTCTCCATCTGTACCCTTGGATCTGGTCCTCGCCACAACACGCAGGCTGTCCTCCCCCGCGGCACCACGTGGCGCAGCCCGCTGACTGTTTACACTACTCAAATATCACACGCAAAGAACTGTTTTAGCACGCCGTGATTAAGGCGTACATGTGAGACAAAAGAAAGTGGCGATAATAGAGAGAGAGAGGAGGCTTATTTTGGCAGCTCTGCAGTAAATGGCAGCCTGATTGAAAGAGTTCTGGCTCTGCGCGCCGCTGTTTGTTGGCAATGCCACAACGGAGTGACGGGTGACCTTGGAGAGAGGAGGAGGAGGTCAGAGAGGAGATGGAGAGGATGGAGAAAAGTGGAGGCTGAGAGGAGGATGGAGAGATGTCATTATCATTCATTTTCTGTTATCTAGTGGGTGGCCAGTTAATTACGGGGGATATTTCCATGTCACTCAGCGAAAAACGTATTGAACAATATCTTAGAAAGACAAACAGGAATATGGGATTTGTGCACATCCACAGAGCCGAATTAGATTAAATTAAAGACCAAACAAGAGCTGAGCCCTTAATAAGGCAGTTTAAACTAACAGCATTAGGATTAAATGAGCCACTACATTAACTTGCGGGCTTTGTCAGAAGAACGGCACAACAAGCACATAAAGATGGAGGAGAAGGAGGGGTGAAGTGGGTGGAGAACTTAATGGGGAGATGAAGAGGAAAAGTGGGTTCGAAGCAGAGGTGGAGGTGAGGGAGGAGAGGCAGAGAGGAGGAGGTGATGGGAGGAGTGGAGGGATATGGAAGGAGAGGAGGAGGAGGAGGAGGGGATGACAAAGGGTGACAGCTGTGACGCTAATCCCATCCATCCACTTGCACACATACACACACATGTGCAAGCTCTTCCAATCAGTGTGCATCAGTTGTTCACTTTCCTCTTCTTCTGTTCCTGTCCTTTTATCAGCAGCGTTAGTGGTTGTTGTTCTCTGGAGACAGGGGGCCAATTACAGTGATCCGGTCTTAAAACCGGCCTCTCCAAAATGCCATTAGAGTCAGATGAATGAAGCGGGGCTAGTCGGGGTATTAGTACTTGTGTTAATGTGATCTAAGTTGGGAGCTTGCCTATCAGCGTCCCCCCCCCCCTCCAACGAGACGGCGAGGGAGAGCCGAGCGGAGCAAAGCAGGACGCTGATTAACGATGTGGCGCGCCGTCGCTTGTCACGCCGCCAATCACAATTCACCGAGGGAGTGTGCTGCGCGTGCACACACACACAGGTACACACTCGCAGGGAGCAACAGACATACAAAGGAGCGTGCGATGCATGGATAGACGGACAGAAAGGAAGGCAGACAGGACACCTCGAGTGGTCTGACAGAAGAGATCAGACTGATAAAAGGGCATGGTCCAGTGGGCTCCAGTCAGGAGGTAGACCTTGCCAAAGAATATTCCAGTCATGTTGAGTAGGAGCAGTAAAGGGGAACACTATAATGGGTTGGGAGGGGAGTGTAGAGGAGGGACTGAGACAGACACAAAGAGAGAAGTGGCATGGAGGGTTGCCATGTAATGAGGCTAAGCCAGCCACCCAAACATGCTGAGAGCACAGACTGATGTGGCCTGACACGCTAGCACACACACTTCCAAGCTGTGTGTGCACGGCATGGAGCTCCCATTATCACAGGGGCGAGAGTCACTGACATCGAAGCAGATGCCCGATTTCACTTCTTCAGGGTGTCCGCTGTGCAGCTGTCAGCGATCCAATCCCAGCCCTGTTACCTGCTTCATTGGACAGGGTCAGAGGTCGCGCCTGGGATGGCTGCTTGCAGCGGGGCTGGAGATGACCCGACACGGTGTTTCTGAGTGCTTTTAAAAACTATTATCACCGCCGGGACGTCAACGGGCGCCATTAGAAGTCGTTCTATCACGGGGAGATTATAGGGTGAGCAACGGCGTGTTGATATTTCAGGGCGTGGTCGTTTTTTTCTTTCACAAGAAAGCCCGACTGCAGAGAATCAGCCGCCAACAGGCCACGTATCAAACGAGCCAAATCGACCAAGTCAATTTTGCAACGCCTTCAATTATTCATGTATTCCTGCTTTGAGGCGTTTTGCTTACAAAAACACAAACATTTTGTACTACGCTGTTAGTGTTGCTATCATTAGTAGAATTTAATTGCTCTACACCATTGTGGCGTGTACCCCCCTTGTCATCCATTAGATAGAAAATTGCACCCTTCCTTCCTCTGCAAAATGTAGTAATTAGCATTAAGTAGACATGTTGGGTGTTGCCAAGGACTTTGAATGCTGAATAGGCTCTCTTATCAGTGGAGGAGCAACACGCACACGATCAAACCTCAAGAGTCAAATCATGTTTTGAGTTTCACACATATTCTAATCCCCATCGTGCCAACCACCCACATGTACATGAGAGACTTTTACGGTTAGCTTCACATCCTTCACGTATCCGCGTGAGGAGCTGCTATGTTGATGAATGCAGCCTGGTAGATTTTCTCTCAACACGGTGAGTCATGCAAATATGAATTCAGAACGCGTCTCTGTGCTTTGATCAGATGCTCTACTGGACTCGTGTGTGTGTGTGTATGTGTTTGTGCATGTTCAAACATGTGTGCAGGTCTTGTGTCCTGTCATGCCTTGCTTTTAAATATTAACAACCTCCAGCTGTGAAGATGTGTAGGGGGGAGAGGATGCGGGGACGGAAGGAGGGAGGGAGAAAAATAAATGAATACATGCCCCCCCTTTAGCCCCTACTCTTCCCCCAGGGTTCGTCTGTCTGAAGAAACATCAGGCTGAAAAGAGACGGACGGAGGGACAGGGGGAAGATGGAGGGATTTAGACATAAACAAAGAGAGCACTCGATAAGAGAAATGGCATTACAGTGAGAGATTATAGGGGTCAACGGATGGTAAAAGTGAGGAGGGGGGGTCTGAGAAACAAGGTGATGCCGGTGGGGGGTAGATGATGAGGCCCCCCCACAGAGTGAATTATTCATAGAAGTCCCCTTCCTGTCGGCACAATTTGCGCTAAATTCACCCAAATTCATAATTCATTCCCACCCCTCGCCATACATTTGCTTTGGTCCCGGAGTGATGCTGTCCATCTATACCTGGCGTCTTTGGTGAGGCTGTCTGGTTTCTCTCCTCCGCCCCCCTCCCCTCTTCGTCTCCCTGGCAGGGTCATACTTAATGCATGAGCCTGTTGCAGTGAGACAAGTCTCAGACCCACTTTGTCGCCACGGCAGAAAAATACCACAAATCATGTGAAATAATACTGGCTACCTGTTTCTGCTCCGCTCCACAATTCACTTCGCAACACCGACATGTCTTTCATCATTCGTCCGCAGTGAAGATTGCATTTCTTACAAGCCTTTCTCACGTTTTCTACTTAGGAGCCGAACCCTATAATAGGAGCTGTCCAAGAACGATGAGTGCCCATTTTCCTGTCACCTTTTTATCAGTCTTCCTCTTCTTCTCCCCTCTCAGCCCCCTCGATAGCTGACACTAAAAGCTTTCCTCAATTCCCCTCCGATCACTTTTCACAGTACATTTCCAAGTCCATCTTCCTCGCCTCTCCATCTCTTCTTACCAGATTCAGCACCTTTCACTCTGGCTTGGACAAAATGCGGCTGATTAATTAAATATTTTGCAACTTTAATGGAAAAGGGGCTTTACAGCACAGTGGGAAACCAATATCTCCCTCATGCCGGTGCTCTTTTTTTAAAAGGCCAAGTAACATGTGTTTCAAGACCGATGATCCATGGTCAACTCTAAATGGAAATTTACCAGCGGAAAAAAGCTGCAGAGCTACAGCTTATCTGGAATCAGGGTACACAGACAGCACATTTATCAATACCACTATTAGCATAAGCTTGGCCGTTAGATGCTCAGCTACTCCCACTAGTGTCAAACGCGGCGATAGAATGCACGCCAGACGCCATATTTTCCCTCATTTTACAAATGCACCTCACCCCCCCAACCACCCTCCTTCGTTCTGTCAAGGGTTAGGGGTTAATATTGGAGTGACATAAAGCTGGAGAAAATAAAGGTTGTCAGAGGAGCCGTGAGGGCAACCGCCCACTCTCTCTCTCTCGCTCTCTCTATCCTGGTTGCCATGACAACAGGGTCTCCACACAGCATCCCCCCCTTCTACATACAAATTCAGTTATTCACACACATGGACACTAACGGGTTTGCGGTATCACTTACATATGCACACGCACGTACGCACGCTCACTCATCTGCTGCCGCACACTGACAGGCCCTACCTCAAACACACACACACACACACACACACACACACACACACATGTTGTGCTTCCATCACTTTAGAGGACATTACATTGACTTACATTGATTCCTGGAGACTTACCCTAATCCTAACCATAACTGCTACTTGCCTAAACCTAACCCTTACCCTAACCTTAACCTAAACCTAAACTCACCCTAAACTTAAACCAAGTCTTCACCCTAAAATGTAATGATTTACGTTATGGGGGGGATGTGCATTTTGTCCCCAAAATGTGACTGTGTAAACAGACATATGTCCCCAACAACATGAGTAATACACACACACACACACACATGCATTCACACTCACGTACTGTATAAGTACAAATACTGGATATGTTCACATCTATACTATGTACACGTACTTAAACAGACGTGTGGACACACATACTGTAACACCTTGACTTGGCAGAACGTATTTAAGTTACTCAAAGATTTATGAGGTGAAATTATTTACAGACTCATCCAAGTGAAAGTTCGAATACAAAACAGAAGTACAAGATTCCCAAAGTCCCATACAAACCTCTACTCTCCCTCTCTCTCTCCTTTGTACGCCGATAAACACGCACACAGTCATCCCTCCTATTGCCAAGACTACAAAAGCAGCTACCTCTGGCCGTGATTTATTTATTGATGTTTTTCCCCTTAAGACACGGTGGGAATAGTAGAATAAAAGAAGTGGTGAATAATTGAAGGAGAAAGGAGTGGACTCATTAAGACATCCGTGAGGAATGGAGAACGAGAGGTGGATGGAGGGATGGAAAACTGACAGAGAAAGAGGGGCAACACCTGCGGGAGATCAAAGGGGGGGGGATTGACAACAAAGTCAACAACAAAAAAAAGTCTGAAAAATTCATAGGATGTGAAAACAAAGAGAGGAAAAACGTGGGATGGAAAGAACAAAAAGATTTTTAAAAACGACAGATGTGAAAAGGGAGAGATCTGGTTATGGGATCACTGACCAGTAAAAGCTCTGTAACGATCAAAAACTGGGGTGTTACCCCTAATGTAATGGCGTATCAGATTCCCTGCATGTGTGTGTATTTGCGTGCACATGAGTCCATGTGTGTGTTGTATTGTGTATCAGTAGAGATCAGCCCTGTGTGTCAGCAGGTCAGCTAATCTCTCTTGTCAGCTAATGGAGCTGGTCTTGCAGATGGAGTGCCGCCTCTGGCTCTCTCTCTCTCTCTGCTTCTAGCATGTTAGCTGCTGCTCACTTAGGTCCACAACTGATAAGCTAATTTGCTTATGGCCTGCCTGTCAGTCAGTTAGTCACAGCAAATGGAGATGTATGGTATCAATGAACAAAAAGGAAAAATAAACAGAATGGAGCAGAATGGTAGGTTTGTGTGTTTGGGTAGATAAAATCAGACTTTCGTATGGGAAGGATAAATGGACGCAACATGTGGGCGGTGCTGCAATATTGAATCTCTTGTTTCCTTTCAATTCACCTGTAAACTCAGTAGATACGGAAAGAAAATAGACTCATTGCAAAAATAAAGACAACAAATCGAATCGTTTCTGTACACTAAATGAGAAACATATGTATTCTGTATGTACATACATTCACACATAAAGTATGCACACACACACACACACACACACACACAAGCATAAAGTCTCCTGATACTGCTGCACTGTAGCCTGTGGGAGTCATTTGCTTCATTAGCAGCAGCATCAGTCAGATTCTGTGCCTGCAGCACAAAGCGCGGTAATTACGGACACACCCTCCGTGTCATGCAGAAGATATAAGATGCGATGCATGCAGGCGCCCCCCCATGCACGCCGCACATCCACACAGGCACATTGTTATGCACTCTGTGTGCAGCAGGAACATGCAATGACGAACACGTACAGCTTAGAAGATACTTTTTAGTGTATACGGTAGATAGTTAATGGCGTTAGCTCGAGCAAATAGGGGCAATTATGACATTATGAAATTACGTGGTAGAGCTATTAGGAGTGACCTTCTCTCTTTCCCCTCCCTGCCTCCTTTTATGCCTCCTGCTCCGTCCTACAGCCTCTCTCTCTCTTTATCTCTCGCAGTCAGCCTCTCCCCTTTTCTCCTCTTCCTCTGGAGCCAACAGCCTCGCTTGTGTTTTTTTTTCTTATTTGACGTGCATTTTGACCTTCACTGACACTTTCTTTCTTTTCTTCTCTACCTTTGTGACGACATGTGCTGTTTGTGTGAAGCGAAGCTCAGTGGAGATCCTTCGGTAAACGCGTTTGTGTGCAGACATTCATCCCTTGGAGAGAAAAATTAGAGGGAGATCAGACAGGTGAAAGGGAAATTTTATGTGTGTGTGCGCTAGAAAAGCCTTTGGGGATCAAGCTGGAGCCAGGCGGGCCGGTAAAAAAGAAGCTGACATCAGTATAGTATCTATCAGTGTTAGCCCTGAAACCAGACGCAGCAGCTTAACACTGTTGGAGATGACAAACCAGCTACAACAACACAAACAGTATGCAACAGCGCCGGAGGGAAATAAGCCACTGAAGAACATGCTTGAATAACTATAACATGGCATATATGTAAGGGCGCAAAACATAAGCATTTACATGACAGTATTTTTCCAGTCAGCCATGCATAGATACAGTATAAAGCAGCAAAAAAGAAAGCTGTATGAGCCTCAAAGAGAAGGCTGCAGTGCTGTGGTTATCTGGTGTGAATGGGAGCATATGTGTGTGTGTGTCTGGGTTGCAGGTGGGGGCAGGTTTGTGTTGGCTGATGCAGGTTGTGAAGTCTGAGGAGGGGCTGTGCAGTCAGTCATTCAACAGACAGAGAGGAGGAGGAAGAGGAGGAGGAGGAGGAGGGAGTGGTCCCTCGGGTCAGGTGATAAGTGGCCCGTATTGCGCTGGAAGACTCAGCTGCCAGCGCCAGTGTGACACGCAAGGACACGTGGCCGCCTCCGCAGGGACAATCGGCACGCCACGCCCTGAGGAGAGGGGGCGGAGTGTGTATACGTGACCTACGACCTCCATCACAACAGGTTAGGCATTTGTGTCTCAGGGGAAAAAAAGCGCGCTTAATGAAGAAAAAAGAAAAAATTTGCCAAAACGCAAAATTGTGAAATTTCTTTTCAGTGTCTCAGGTGCTTAACCGCCGGTACGTTTCCATAACATTTCAATAAGGTCATTTTGAGCCCTTCCCTGCAGACATCTCATTGCTAAGATTTAGACGTTGCCAGAAACAATTGTCAAGGTCTCCTTAGGTTGGATGTAATCCTGTCTTTTCCACCACTTCAGGGAAATGAGCTGCTGGCAGGGCAAGGTCACACATAGTGCTTTGCTAACACATTTGCATGGAAGGGCCCCAGTGGCTCAACGACTGTGGGAAAGTGGCTGATCTTTTTTTTTTTTTTCTAGCCTGATACTGGACTTGTGGAGGGATGAAGAAGTCGCACATGAAATTACAGAAAGTCTTTGGATGAAAACATACATCAGACATGCTTATATACCCATGCGCAGACTGTACAAACACGCCCCAGAGCTGCCACATTAAATCAAAGCAATGCAAAATAGAGAAATATAAACAATTGCAAATGCTTTACAACAGAAGCAAACCAAAACAGCTCTTGAAACAGCACCAGCATAACCAATCAGATGTCACAAGATAACCGAGTACAGGAGAGGCGGAGGAAAACAGCTCACAGCTACCAGGTGATTCGCATCTTAACCAGGTCAAACAAAAGCTTCTTGGCAATCCCATTAACTTTGTTAAAAGTTGCAAAAGCAGCACTTCCCCTTAAGTGCTCCTCATCTAATCAAATACAAGGTCTTCTGGGGATGAGGCAAGAGATGTAACGCCCCTCAACAGCTAGTTAATGTCTATCGAGTGGAATCAGAGAGGAATGAGAAGAGGATGATGTGTGTGTGGATGAGAAGGAACAAGAGAAGGAGTGAAAAGGAGATATTGTAGCTCTCCTCAAACTGTCTAGTCTCTTATATTTCTTTATAAAAATGATCACATTCCCATAAACTGTGGGGGAATTTAACCCAACTCCACCTCGTCAGCACCCTGTCTGCTGTTAGGACGCAACTAAAACCACATTTTATATAAGTGCTAACATTCTGAGTGAGCAATTTTATTGATTTGTTTGTTGTTCAAGATGGAAATCTTTTTTTCTTCTTCCTGCTGTGTTTGCACTTTGCTGTATTTCTTTTATGCTTCACAGTCTCTCGCCTCACTGCAATAATCAATCTCTAAGATTTATCTGCGCGAATTCAAGATATTTTCAGGCGGACTTGCAGAACTTGTAACGTCAGTAAAGTTCACATGAATCAAGTCATCTTAGTAAATAGCTATTCTCTATAAACAACATGCTCTCTACTAACAGGTCACAGTAATAAACCTTTATTCAGTTCATATAAACCCTGACATCAAATCCTCTGATGCAAGGAAGTGATACGTTTTACATTTCTTCAGGCAGTAACTGCAGTTTGGAGATGTGCTTATTTCACTGCAGTTTTGTTCTGCACAAGTTTTGTGTTTTAAAAAAAAAAATCAATATAAAAATACAAATTATTATTATATAAGTGTGTGCACTGGCTCAGAAAACTGTGCCCCACTGGAGCTGCTTCTTGTCTCTACATCAGTTTGTTTCTGCCTCTCTCATCTCTCTGTGTCATCAACACACACAGGAAAACCGCAACGCTCAGATATGTGAAGACTCACACACACACACACAAACACCGTCGCCCAAACCCGCACACACACGCATTCACGTAGAAGCAGAATGAGGGTTGGTTTAGGTAATTGTCTGGCAAGACAAGTCAGTTTAAAGGGATTTGCCTGCCATTCAAATAAGGCTGAGTGAGGATGAAAGACAGCAGAGAGACATGGGAAGCAGAGTTTGCATGGCGATATGGCTGCTGGGCCTCATACAAGGTCTCAGCGTATTTGTACGCACCACCTGTGTGTGAGAAAGTGTGTTTACTTAGGATGTGACAGGTCAGTATTGTTATGCATGACTCATTTTGTTTGTTGTAGAGTGTGTCCGTGTGTGTGTGTGTGTGTGTGTGTGTGTGTGTGTGTGTGTACAGTGTCTAAGGTGTCAATACCCCTGCCTCCCTTTCCTGTTCTCACCCCGCTATCACCATGACAACCTCCTGACTCCAGCTCAGCCGCACACAGAAAATATTTCTCTCCCCTCCCCCTCCAACGTGTTCATCCTCCTCACCCCCCCCTCCCCCCCCCCATACCCTCTCCCTCTCTCATCTATCTGTACTTTATACTCTCTACCTTCATCTCCCGTCTCCTGTGTCTCCATCTCTTGCTCTCTCCCCATCTCTGGCTTTCTCCAGTTCCCCTGTTATGTCTACATGCTACCCACACTTGAAAGAGTTTCTCCTTCCTGACTGCCGTCTTTGCTGAAAGTCTGTCTTTTATTTGTGCTCTTCTATCTCTTTTACTTCTGTTCTCTATTCTGTGCTCCCTGCTGATTGCCTCACGCTCCTTATATCAGTATGAAACTCCCCTTCTACTCTCCCTGAACTCCTTTACCCCATCCCTCCCTCCCTCCCTCCCTCCCTCCCTCCCTCCCTCCCTCCCAGTCATCCCTATAGAAAGCAGCTTATGGAGCACTGTCTTCCATCTGTGCTGCACTACATCTTCATTACAACCTCCCAGCCAACATCATACACAATGCAATTACAGGTAGCGTTCTATCAACCTCTGCCATCAACTTTTATCAAACCTGAGAGAGACCGTCCAGTCTGAGGGGAAATTTGCAGGCTGGCACAGCGTCAATACAATCCCTCGACCCTAAGTGGCTGACTAACTCCCATCGCATCTGTTATCATTATCATCAGCAAACCATTTCTGCTCTGTAACTAAATCCAATCATTACCAATGGAGTCCGCGGCGGAGATCTATTTGAGGCGGAGCGGCTTGTGCTCTCCAACAGAGGAAGGGCCAAGCTCCATCAAAGGCTGCGGCGTTATCTTAGGCGCACAGACCCCGTCTCTGCTGCAGACCCCCTGTCTCTGCAAATCCCCCCTCCCCACTCTCTCTACACAGCTCCAGCCCCTCCACGCACCACTGTGTAGTGGTGCAAAGAGATCAAGGACGTGACATTTTCCCGGAACGAGCGGCAATTTTCAGCAAGGCGCAAATATGAAAGAGAGTAAACAGACAACCTGTTCCGTCCTGCAGTCAGTGTGTGTGTGTGTGTGTGTGTGTGTGTGTATGTGCGTCATCTCCCGTCAGACGGCTAAAGGGAGTGACAAGTATATCTGGCTTTATATTGTCTATTCAAGGAGAGTGAATAAGCAAAAAAAAAAAGAAGTGAGGAAGCGGTTTCATCTCCTCTCTATTTATATTGTTTTGTCACTGCGCCTCTCCTTCCTCGCTCCCCTCCTCCTGCAACATCTTTTCTTTCCCCCTCCTCTTCCTCCTGGGGTACAGCCTCGTACACTGAAGCCCCAGCTGTGGCCACAACTCCACCGCACTCTCTCATCTCTCTTTCCCTCCCGTTTTGCTTCCGTTATGAGAGATGACAGAAAGGGTTCGGCCTCAATTCCAGCGAGAGAGAGAGAGAGAGAGAGAGAGAGAGAGGGAGAAGAAAACCAGATAGAAACTGAGAGAGTGGCCACAGGGATGCACAGGAAGCTGTCGTGACCTTTCCCTGCGGCTAAACAGCCAGTTGATGAGCTTTTCATAGAGAGTTAGGCCAACGAGGTCTGACAATCCAAATCTAGACCGTAGACACACGCAAAACAAAGATGCTCGCGCCCAGCTGTTGATACTCCTGTGTATACTCCCATAGCCAAATATATACACACCTTCTCATGGAGAAACTAGACCAGTGGCAATATTCTAGCACACTAAACCCCCTGCTATAGTGGCATGTATCTAAATCATCTCCATCCCATGATAGCGGGGCTTAAAAACATGCTGATCGCGCTGGTTCCTATATAGGACACCCGCACAGCACGTCAGCAAGTCCTGCCAGCGAGCGCCAGCCAAACAAACACACAGCTTTCGCATGACAACATTTCTCAAACACCTCAGTCTTTTTTCTTATATTCAAACTGAAAGGAGAAACCGGCTTTTCTGACACTTGTGGAGGCGGACGGCGTGCGTGACGGCCGCGCGGCTAGTAACGGCCCTGTCACTTACGTTTACGGTTGGATTGTTTGTCCCCCTCTGAACCACGGGCTGGTCAAAGCAGCGTTCACTCACACAGTCGTAAATAAAACACAAACTGTCTGGACTACTGGGTGGAGGAGAGACAGACATAAAAGACAGAAGGGATGGTGGGAGCGAATAAGTTATGAGGACGTTTAAAGATGGATGGCATCCAGCGAGAATGAAGTCATCCCGGATGATTTTATCCTGTCTGTTGGCAGTTCTACTATTTGTGTTTGGGGTTGCGTTCCTTATTATTATCATAATAAGTGTCACGGAGTCACTCTGTACACAGCCTGAGAAGATGCAGGTGAGCTGCACGTGTGTGTGTGTGTGTGTGTGTGCTTGGCAGGTGTGCATCTGCCTCTGCATGCGCTGACATTTTAATCTCCACAGGATCTCTGTCCTTTACCCTCCCACCTCTCTCTCTCTGCTCCCTGTATCCTCTTCTCTTCCCTTTATCTTCCCACATTGTCCTCCCATCTTAACCTCCACGCTCTCACACTTCCTGCTCGTCGCCCTGAGCTGGATCACACTTTAACGGCGCAGTCAACATTATTAAAAGGTTACTGATAATAAGCGTCCTTTCTTTCTCTCCCAGTACTCCACCTTGTCTCCCGCTTCCCCTGCCCCACCCGACTGTGTAAGGCCTGGAGGATGAGCTCTTTGCTTATGTGTATAATTACCTCGTTAAGCTCGTTAATAATGTCCGGGCCCTCTGTCTATACTCTCCTGTTTCTCTCTTTATCTCCATGTGGTTTGTTTTCTGCTCTTCGTCTCTTCCCTCTCATCTCCCTCCCTCCCTCCGATGTGACATCTGCACCCCTGAATAAATCTATTTTTCCGTCTTGTTGCTCCTGTGTTTTCTCATGGGGATTGCGCCTTTTATCTTTTCCTCGTATTAACAAGAAGCCTCACCCCGTGTCTCCTTATCGCTTCCTGCTACATCAGTCAGTCCTCTCTTCGGCACAGATTTCAACAAATGATTTACAAAAAAAAAAAAAAGAATCGCTACACCAAAGCGCGCCCTGCAAGTTTGGCCACAAAATCATTCAATTCTTCCAGCTGTGCAACAGAGCGTGATGTCTGATGTAAACAGACAGTTTTATAGCTAAATATAGAGGCTCATTATTGCAGCTCGGGCACTGTGCGAGGCTCTCTGTAGCGCCATGCCCAATTACCCCTGATCAATTCAGGGAGCAAACTCAAACAACTCCAACACCAACCTGATTTAAAAGTCTGCATTCAGAGGAGGATAACAAGAACAGATTCGCAGTCAGACACCTCTTCAGGTAGATAGTGCATGGAGCAAGTTAGCATGGCCTGATTTATTCCGGCTATGAGCAGATAAGGAGGGATGATGAGAGGGATGTAGGTCATAAATAGTAAAGAAAACAACAGAATAAGTTATATAAACCCTTACTTCACTGTCTCCCTGATGTGCAAATTATTTGCAACTTGGCCAAATAAGTATAATGAGATGGGGAGGCATCCCAAAATATACTAAGCACAAGGCCCACTGAACAGGTTTCATCTTTTTCAACCCAATGATGATGAATAGAAGGCGCAGACTGAGTAATAAAATACAAAATAAAACAGGTGAAATAAAACACACCACATGCAATGCCATTAATTATGATTATGATGGTGTTAATGAGAAAGCAAGATGCGATAATAATCTGTGTTTCATCGGCAGCTGAGGCATTCTACAGTCCCACATCGGTTGAGAAAATTGCGTGATCTTTAGGTTCATGAAAATGTTTTCCCCCTCTCTCTCCACATGTTTCCTGTCAATCTCTACCGTCACTCTTAATACAGGCTAAAATGCCAAAAGAAAAAAAATCAACATGTGACATTTTAGAGATACGCAGTTTCTTGCGTTTCTATTCTACATGCAAGAAATGTCCTCATGGGCGTTGCGAAAGACGAGGCTGCCCACTCAGACGGGAAAAGAAGCAACACGACTGTTACTCATGAAAACACACTTAAAGAGCACACCTCTCTAAATCCGTCTCCACTTTTGTATCTGACATTTCTTTACTCCTTGACATTTACTGTTTCTTTCTCTGTACTTGAATCTCTCTCCTGCTGCTCATAATCAATTTCCCTCCTCTGTGGCTCTTTTCTCACAATCCTCCCTCTTTGTCTCCAGGCCTCCTCTTGTCTGACATTACCCTGTTTTAACCTTGCCTGCTCTCCTCCAGCCAGCGCCTGCACGCATGTGGTGGGCGTAGTGTATAATGGGATGGCACAGTAGGTGAGATTAAATTAGGCCAGTGTATGGGGATTACAACCCACTCAAAACCTGATCCCCACCCACTCTCTGTAATCCAACCCTAATGAATATATCATGGCTGACACAGCAGATAACGGGCCCGCGAGAAACTACAGTCACAACATCATCGAGACACGCAGAGGAGCCAAACACAGACAGCCTGTTTCCTTTACATCCCTGGCAGTACTTGAGGCCGCTGCGTCTGTTCAAGTGTGTACGGATGCTCGTGTTTCATGCCCCATCTATTTCAGTTATGGTTGATTCAAATGAAGTGTAGGTATGGAGCGGGGGGAAGAGACAAGTGAAACAAAATCAATATACTTAAACGTAAACACTCCAAATAAATAAGCCTTTAGATGGATTCACAACACTATCAAACCACCACACTGTCTCACACGTGATGTGTGCCACTCAGTCAATATCTAGCAGTCACATTCAATTCAGCACACTAACTCTAATGCCTCAAAAAACACAGTTGTTGTATGTTTGCTCTCCCGACTCTGTGTCTCTTGGCTGCGACATACCAAACACTGCCTCCCGTCTCATCAGCGCAATTTGAAGACTCCATTAATCTACAACTGAAGTACAAAACTCCCAGATTGAATTGTCAGAGTTTCAGGGAGCAGTAAATTCTTGGGTGTGCTTCTGTGATGCTTCAAATGACTGGATATGCTCTTGCATAAGCCTCAATGCATAGTGCCCAAGCCCCCAGGAAGAGCGCCGGGCTTTGAAGCAAATTTCCATAGTGGCCAAACGGTGGAATTCCATCTTCTGTGTCCGTCACGTGATGCCATTGGGCCCAAAAATACTTTTTCCCATCAGACTTTCATTGGGAAAGAGTCGTCTGTAACTTAGAGGATATTTTTTTTTGTTAGGTAAATCGACTTCCCAGTATGAACACTTGATTAGCCCTTAAATCATTATGTCCTTAAAGTTGTAAAACGCACTAATAGCTGAATCCAGAGTTATTTTCCTTCTTCGTTCATGTGAATGAGACCCAGACTGAGGCTGGAGCGAGGGCTGGGAGGGGTTAAAGGAAACGCTACTGTGCCTGCTCTATGGGCCCAGTGGATGAGGAAGTTGAGCTTTTTTTGCTTCATGCGCCACTGACCAACTTTCATAGGAATGAATGGGGCCCCGCCTCGAATGCTATAACCAGTTATCTTTATGCATCCATGATAGTGCCTCAGCGCCAGAATGTAAATGTTTTTCAGGAGAACTTCCTCGACTTTGGTGACTTGCAGTCTCCACACAAAACATTCAGTATTGACCATCAAATACTAGGCCTACCTGTGCAACAGATGCACCTGTAAGTATCAGAATAAACCGTTTTTTTGCTAAGCATAAGTATTGGCAAAGGAAAAAAAAAACTGAGCTCAGAATCAAAGTCATGCCAAAGACATTGAGAAACATTGTCAAGGGGAAACAGAGAGCAGGTGAAGAATAAATTCCAACAGTGTTGAAAAAAAGAAAGCTTAGTAGAGCAGTATGATGTAACTTAGAGCAAAGCAACGGTGCTGAAGTATCCTACAGCTCGGATATACATCGTGCCCCCAAGTTTCATTAAAAATGCAGCTGGCCTCTCAGCAACAAATCAATAAATTAGTAAACCAATGCTGTCATGTCCCCTTAAAATAAACAGCCTGTGCACTGTAATCAAAGCCAGAATGGTATACCATAATATGATCAAAGATTTTGTCCTTAACCAATTCAACCAGCTTATATAACAAATAAACTTATTAGTTTATACGTGCTAAATTTGCTATATTGGAATTTCCAAAAGCACCCAAAGGCAGACTAATGGAGGTTGATCGATAACTTAGCGACTTTTAACCTACATCTGTAGTCCTGCCATCTGCAGATGTTAGAAAAATATTGAGGGTCAATATTTTGATTCTGAGACAATTCTTTCCTCAGTGGACATATCGAATACATTTATATTAACAACCCAAACAACCACAAAAACTGTTAATTTAGCGTTAAGCTAACTGCCTTAAACTCATTTGGTTCTTAGGTAGCTAGCTAGCTAGTTCAGGCTAAGCTATGTCCTCACATAATATTAAATATAACTTTACAATTACTGTTATATAATGACATATAATTTGGTGTATACTGCATAAAGCACAATAGGTTTACTGGCTTTAGTTGTTAGAATTTTGATTGAGGGTAGCAACTGTAGGCTAACTAAAAACTGTTTACTGAGCCAACTATAAAGTATCATTATAAAATAGCCTACAACTGGAGGCTGTTTGTACTACTACCACTAATAAAAAATGATAATAATAATTCAATTCAATGGGCTTTATTGTCTTAAAAACAAAAACAATAAAGATAATATTTTTTGTTTAATTTTAGTTTCCTTTTTTGGTTAAATTAGTGTCTAATTTAGTGTCTCATCAAATCTTTAGTGACTCTTAAGATAAGCCATAAATCATTACAAGGATTTTGAAAAAAATGAGCATCAACTAAAAGCTTCTGTATTAAATTAAATGACGAAGAGCTTTTTAGTGGAAATAATGAGAAGCAAAATAAAAGCATTAATCTATTTTACCCAGAAGCCATTATTAAACTTAGACTTACTTACTTTGTCTCAGCAATGTGGCCATCAGACACTTGACTTTATCTTTCACTAATGAAAGGCAATAACCTAACATTGGTATTTGATGCATAGTTAATGCATTCATGAGGTCATCTCATCCGGGCCACTGTTAACGGTGAGTCATGCACGCACACAAATGCGCAGAGAAGCATCTCTGACAATCAACAGACTACTTCATAGACGCAGTCGGGAAACACACTGGACAGAGGGTCAATTTAGTCCAATTATAGTCACTGATGTGGACAATAAAGCCTTTCTGACGGAGCTGACTGGGGTCCAGATGGACTGACGCTTAGGGGAATTCTGTGTTTCGCTCAGACAAAGACATAATTTTGTCAGAGACAGAAAAAAAAGGATGCGGACAGCATCAAGGCGGCAAAGAGAAGGTCAGACATGGAGCTTCGTATCTCCCCTCATTCATGTAAAGTCTTTTGTCTAGATTTATTGCTTTGCTGCTTTCCAGTCCGGTTCTTTATTGTAAACAATGTGGACTGAAGGAATTAGAATTAGAAATTTCTTCGCACAATAATAATAAATAAGTGATAAAGAATGCTGCTTTTTTAATTCCCTCATTTTGAGATATTGTCTACAACATCTGGGGCCTCCAATTTCGTTATTGGTTTGGCAGTAATTAATTTCTCTCCTGGTTTCAAGCAATATCCACTATGGGGTTCCAGTTTTGTAATTTTAACCACCAATATCATATTTGTCACCCGGGGGAATTCTTCAATTCCTCTTCTCTCGTACCATCACTTCTGAAAGCTGTAATAAGGTAATTCACTCTGCCAAATTGAAATTCATTTCCATACATGACGCCTCTATTTGTGCCCTTTTCTCCATCACAGCTTCAATTGTATAATAGGGCTGGATTTATGAGTCTTTGTCTTTTTCTGGGATGGCTAACAAGAGTCTCAGTCATTAGTTTGATTAACACCCCCATGTGGGCTTCTCTGTCCACCTCTGCGTGAATGCTGATACGACAAGTGAAACCACAACACTGCACGGCGGGAAAGGTAGGGGAAAGAATAGAGACGTAGGAAAAGAAAAATGGAGGTTGAAAGGTTTGCTCTAGCTGTCTGAGAAGAGAGAACAGGACTCTTAAATGATGACTGGAACAAGGTGGCTCAGAGAAATTGCCACGACAGTCTTCTTCCACTTTGTCTCATCTTCCATAACAGCCTTTATCTTTTTCACCATCTCGGTACCATCCTGCTGCCTTTTAAATCAATCCTTTCCATCTTCAGGTTTTCCTCCCTGTCTGCCTCATTTCACCTCTGCAAATTTCATTCTCCCCTTTTGCTGGCCTCCTTCCCTCCTCCTCAATTCTCTATAATCATGTACCCGTGGCTGGCCTGTCAATCCATCTGACCCTTAGCTCCCTAAATCACCACAATGTATTCTCCACCAAACCCTGACAGCATGTCTACACGATCCCCCACTTGACACCCAGTGGGCTGACTCCCATCTGCACAGTCTAAATCAAACAGCCTCCGAGCTGCAGCCAGGGAGGGGCGGGGAGGGGACCGACTCTCCATCTCGACAGCATCCTGAAGGTGCGCACACACACGCACGGCATCAAAAAGGCGCACGCACGCTGGAAGATAAGTCGGGGGAGTTCGCCTCGCAAGCCTTTGAATCTGCGATTTTGAGTTTGTAACTTTACAACTGTTATTCTCAAAGGAGGATAAAAAGGAAGCCAGAGATGAAACGGTTATTGTTGACACTTCAGTCTAAGAGATAGCGCTCTCTCTTAACCCTTATTTTACCCCGTTGCTGCTTTAATGGCTGAATCCCCAGAAAGTGGTGAGCGCGCTCTTTGATCAGTAGCAGACGCTTAAGTAATCAGGCCAGGGAGGCAACATTAGAGAATCTTTAATTTGGCGCACTGCAACAGGATCTCTGCAGCGTGTATTTGCAGAGCGTTTGTTTGTGTGTGTTGCTGAAGTTGTGCCTGTGCAGATGTGTTTATGTGTGTGAGCAGGATGACTAGCAAAGGTGCCCCGAGGCAATAACAGGTGGCTTAGGAGCGAAGGGCCAGCGCAGCACTGCTCTTCCCCGGAGTTGCTCCGAACACTCCTCTCCTCCCACACAACACCAGCTCTCCACTTCAACTGCAGGACTGAAGGCATTTGGAAACAGGCCAGCCTCTGACGTTATCCTCCCATAAAAATTCAAAAGCATAAATATCTGACCACACATTGCAGGGCTTTTTTCTCGCATAATCTTCGTCAACCATGATCGGAATCCTCCTTTTAATCTTTCATTTCTATGGTTCTTTCTAGCTACTGCCCATCCTCCCTTGTGACCTTGCCCTTTTCTATATCCTACTTGATCCCCCCCCTTCTCTCTCTCCCTCTCTCTCTACTCTCTTCAATACCTATAGCTGTGAACATGCATTAAAGGATGCAAAGTGCTTTGCGTTTCAAAAGGAAGTCCACCTTCTTCTCTTTCCTATGTTGCTGCCTCTTTTCATTGCAGATCCCTGTCCCTCTCTCCTCACATAAATCCCCGTTTCCATCCATCTCTTTGATGGAACAGCTCAATTAACCAGCCCGTGTCCGAGGGGAGATTACATTCTGCACCATACTGTAGCGGGGGTAATCATACACTCCGAGTCTATCCAGCTACTCCGACAACAACACCCCTGCTACACTAGCAGCTCCCAACACCGTCTATAGAGAGATCCGGCTTTCGCTGCCATACAAACCCCACTGCATTAAATAGTATGATAATGTGACCAGCAGTGGGTCTCTGGGGCACTGCTGCCACGGAGAGGATGCGCACACACACATACTCATTCACTCCAACACGCCCTCTTCAGCAGCAGCTGCATCTTGATCTATTGTGTGAATGCGTGCAGTGCAGTATGTTTATGGATGTTGTACAGATGGTAACAAGTCATTGTCAGGCGCAGTGCCGTCCCTCCCCTCCAGTCCCCTGACTGGGTTCATATGGGACAAGCTGCAGGCTACTGAGGCATGGAGGGAGGGAGGGAGCAGCTTCAGTACATCACTAGCACACACATGCACTCACATGATATGAGCCACCATACATATCTTTGTACATCTGGTCGTATTTTTTGTGAATCTGGTCAAATCTTTAGGATAGGAGTGCATGTTATGATTAGATATACTCATCCACAAAACACCACAAACAACCTACAGACCAAACACGCTCACAGCCTTTAGCAGCTGCTTTTGGCCATACAGTTTTCTACATCGTTAACACAACTGGAGGAACATTGTCTATTTCCTGCCGTTGGGTAAAACAGATGTGTAAACAGGCCGCAGAGGGTGCCAGCAGGCAGCTGTGTGGCATACAGCCAGGTGAGTGCCTCCTTTTCATGGGCACACCTCCACAGAGTCTGCCGCGAGCGCTGCCCCACCCTTATTTTCACTTCCCCTGATATCTCCTTCCGTATAAATATCTCTCTCGCTCCCTGTCTCCTGTTGATATCTGAATCTTTCTTTCCCTCCTCCAGTTCTTTTTTAGATTCCTTCTCTTTCTTCCCTCCAAGGTCTGTAGTTTCAGGTTACCCTGCTCTGGCAAAAACAGACCTACTGCAGCTGCGGGAGATAAGATTGGTAGACTAGAAAATTGTTGTAGTCTGCTCCGCTCTGCTGTTCACCATGCAGCT